>CM059558.1:55305341-56505341 GCA_030386875.1 Morinoia aosen
GTCATTCTTATGCAAAGGTCAGTGTTACGGCAAGTCATTCTTATGCAAAGGTCAGTGTTACGGCAAGTCTTTCTAATGCAAAGGTCAGTGTTACGGCAAGTCATTCTTATGCAAAAGTCAGTGTTACGGCAAGTCATTCTTATGCAAAGGTCAGTGTTACGGCAAGTCATTCTTATGCAAAGGTCAGTGTTACGGCAAGTCATTCTTATGCAAAAGTCAGTGTTACGGCAAGTCATTCTAATGCAAAGGTCAGTGTTACGGCAAGTCATTCTTATGCAAAGGTCAGTGTTACGGCAAGTCATTCTTATGCAAAAGTCAGTGTTACGGCAAGTCTTTCTAATGCAAAGGTCAGTGTTACGGCAAGTCATTCTTATGCAAAGGTCAGTGTTACGGCAAGTCTTTCTAATGCAAAGGTCAGTGTTACGGCAAGTCATTCTTATGCAAAGGTCAGTGTTACGGCAAGTCTTTCTAATGCAAAGGTCAGTGTTACGGCAAGTCATTCTTATGCAAAAGTCAGTGTTACGCAAGTCATTCTTATGCAAAAATCAGTGTTACGGCAAGTCATTTTTATGCAAAAGTCAGTGTTACGGCAAGTCTTTCTAATGCAAAGGTCAGTGTTACGGCAAGTCATTCTTATGCAAAGGTCAGTGTTACGGCAAGTCTTTCTAATGCAAAGGTCAGTGTTACGGCAAGTCATTCTTATGCAAAAGTCAGTGTTACGGCAAGTCATTCTTATGCAAAAGTCAGTGTTACGGCAAGTCATTCTTATGCAAAAGTCAGTGCTACGGCAAGTCTTTCTAATGCAAAGGTCAGTGTTACGGCAAGTCATTCTTATGCAAAAGTCAGTGTTACGGCAAGTCATTCTTATGCAAAAGTCAGTGTTACGGCAAGTCATTCTTTTGCAAAAGTCAGTGTGACGGCAAGTCTTTCTAATGCAAAGGTCAGTGTTACGGCAAGTCTTTCTAATGCAAAGGTCAGTGTTACGGCAAGTCATTCTTATGCAAAAGTCAGTGTTACGGCAAGTCATTCTTATGCAAAAGTCAGTGTTACGGCAAGTCATTCTTATGCAAAAGTCAGTGTTACGGCAAGTCTTTCTAATGCAAAGGTCAGTGTTACGGCAAGTCATTCTTATGCAAAGGTCAGTGTTACGGCAAGTCTTTCTAATGCAAAGGTCAGTGTTACGGCAAGTCATTCTTATGCAAAGGTCAGTGTTACGGCAAGTCTTTCTAATGCAAAGGTCAGTGTTACGGCAAGTCATTCTTATGCAAAAGTCAGTGTTACGGCAAGTCTTTCTAATGCAAAGGTCAGTGTTACGGCAAGTCATTCTTATGCAAAGGTCAGTGTTACGGCAAGTCATTCTTATGCAAAGGTCAGTGTTACGGCAAGTCTTTCTAATGCAAAGGTCAGTGTTACGGCAAGTCATTCTTATGCAAAAGTCAGTGTTACGGCAAGTCATTCTTATGCAAAAGTCAGTGTTACGGCAAGTCATTCTTATGCAAAAGTCAGTGTTACGGCAAGTCTTTCTAATGCAAAGGTCAGTGTTACGGCAAGTCATTCTTATGCAAAGGTCAGTGTTACGGCAAGTCTTTCTAATGCAAAGGTCAGTGTTACGGCAAGTCATTCTTATGCAAAGGTCAGTGTTACGGCAAGTCTTTCTAATGCAAAGGTCAGTGTTACGGCAAGTCATTCTTATGCAAAAGTCAGTGTTACGGCAAGTCATTCTTATGCAAAAGTCAGTGTTACGGCAAGTCATTCTTATGCAAAAGTCAGTGTTACGGCAAGTCTTTCTAATGCAAAGGTCAGTGTTACGGCAAGTCATTCTTATGCAAAGGTCAGTGTTACGGCAAGTCTTTCTAATGCAAAGGTCAGTGTTCCGGCAAGTCATTCTCATGCAAAAGTCAGTGTTACGGCAAGTCATTCTTATGCAAAATTCAGTGTTACGGCAAGTCATTCTTATGCAAAAGTCAGTGTTACGGCAAGTCATTCTTATGCAAAAGTCAGTGTTACGGCAAGTCTTTCTAATGCAAAGGTCAGTGTTACGGCAAGTCTTTCTAATGCAAAGGTCAGTGTTACGGCAAGTCATTCTTATGCAAAAGTCAGTGTTACGGCAAGTCATTCTTATGCAAAAGTCAGTGTTACGGCAAGTCTTTCTAATGCAAAGGTCAGTGTTACGGCAAGTCATTCTTATGCAAAAGTCAGTGTTACGGCAAGTCTTTCTAATGCAAAGGTCAGTGTTACGGCAAGTCTTTCTAATGCAAAGGTCAGTGTTACGGCAAGTCATTCTTATGCAAAATTCAGTGTTACGGCAAGTCATTCTTATGCAAAAGTCAGTGTTACGGCAAGTCTTTCTAATGCAAAGGTCAGTGTTACGGCAAGTCTTTCTAATGCAAAGGTCAGTGTTACGGCAAGTCATTCTTATGCAAAAGTCAGTGTTACGGCAAGTCTTTCTAATGCAAAGGTCAGTGTTACGGCAAGTCTTTCTAATGCAAAGGTCAGTGTTACGGCAAGTCATTCTTATGCAAAAGTCAGTGTTACGGCAAGTCTTTCTAATGCAAAGGTCAGTGTTACGGCAAGTCATTCTTATGCAAAAGTCAGTGTTACGGCAAGTCATTCTTATGCAAAAGTCAGTGTTACGGCAAGTCATTCTTATGCAAAAGTCAGTGTTACGGCAAGTCTTTCTAATGCAAAGGTCAGTGTTACGGCAAGTCATTCTTATGCAAAGGTCAGTGTTACGGCAAGTCATTCTTATGCAAAGGTCAGTGTTACGGCAAGTCTTTCTAATGCAAAGGTCAGTGTTACGGCAAGTCATTCTTATGCAAAGGTCAGTGTTACGGCAAGTCATTCTTATGCAAAGGTCAGTGTTACGGCAAGTCTTTCTAATGCAAAGGTCAGTGTTACGGCAAGTCATTCTTATGCAAAAGTCAGTGTTACGGCAAGTCATTCTTATGCAAAAGTCAGTGTTACGGCAAGTCATTCTTATGCAAAAGTCAGTGTTACGGCAAGTCTTTCTAATGCAAAAGTCAGTGTTACGGCAAGTCATTCTTATGCAAAAGTCAGTGTTACGGCAAGTCACTCTTATGCAAAGGTCAGTGTTACGGCAACTCAATCTCATACGCAATTCAGTGTTACACCGAGTCAATCTTATGCGTAAGTCAGTGTAAGACCAAGTCAATCTTATGCGTAAGTCAGTGTAAGACCAAGTCAATCTTATGCGTAAGTCAGTGTAAGACCAAGTCAATCTTATGCGTAAGTCAGTGTAAGACCGAGTCAATCTTATGCGTAAGTCAGTGCAAGACCGACTCAATCTTATAAGTAAGTCAGTGTAAGACCAAGTCAATCTTATGCGTAAGTCAGTGTAAGACCAAGTCAATCTTATGCGTAAGTCAGTGTAAGACCGAGTCAATCTTATGCGTAAGTCAGTGTAAGACCGAGTCAATCTTATAAGTAAGTCAGTGTAAGACCGACTCAATCTTATACGTAAGTCAGTGTAAGACCGAGTCAATCTTATGCGTAAGCTAGTCTCATACGCAATTAAGTGTTACGGCAAGTCAATCTTATGCATAACTTAGGGGTACAGCAAGTCAATCTTATGCATAACTTAGGGGTACAGCAAGTCAATCTTATGCATAACTTAGGGGTACAGCAAGTCAATCTTATGCATAACTTAGGGGTACAGCAAGTCAATCTTATGCATAACTTAGGGGTACAGCAAGTCAATCTTATGCATAACTTAGGGGTACAGCAAGTCAATCTTATGCATAACTTAGGGGTACAGCAAGTCAATCTTATGCATAATTTAGTGTTACGACAAGTCATTCTCACTGGCAAGTAGCTCGTATTAATCAAAAGTCAGTGTTGACTTGGTGAAAGGTATTGACTGCGTGGTCAACATTTTCCAGCAGTTACCGCCTGAGAATGTTCTATCACAGTAAGTTCTTACAGTGGTCTTACGCTGCCAGCTGTTCCGATACAACTTCGTAAGGTATTTGAAAATATTACTTCTGTTAGAAAATTCGTTGTAACGTAGTGGAGAATTAATAAAGTATTAATTTGTATTGTACGTTAGAGATCTTTAAATGCACTTATAAGTGCATGTCAGAAAAGTTAGATGACATGTAAGCGAATGTTGACGTGTTCGTCTTTTTTGTAATTCTTCACGCGCATTTTGAATCATTTCCAGTGATATGAATATGATCCCAGGTTGATAAATGGGATAAACGTTATTCACTTGTTTTGCCATGCTTACTGGGAGGCGTGTAACTTCAGTTGCTACTATACAGAGTGCCCTAAAAGATGAACTCATCTTTCGACTTACAACTGCTCACGATTTTTTTTTGTTTCATGGCAACAAAGTTTTCTTTTATGACCTTCAACTTTTCAAATTTCTCAACCTTACGAAATTTTTCCAGTTCATCACGCATTAAAAGACGAACAAAATTGCTTACCATTTTTACTAAAACACTCACTACCAAATTCGATATCACTGTCTTTTTATAAAAAGCAACTTTTCGATGCACGAACATCATCAGACTGAAAAATACAGAGTAAATTTTACAGTCACAATACTAAGCAATGTAAATCAAATACAAAAACAGAATCAGACGATTAAAAAACTAACCTAGATCACATTGCAAGATGACTAGAGGTAAATAATTTGCACAATAGGAATACTAATTTCTATATCACCAGCTGATATTGAGCAACAAGAAAATTGCTTATCATCTTTACTAAAACACTCGCTACATAATTCAATTTCACTGTCTATTTATAAAAAGAAACGTTTCGATGTACGAACATCATCATCAGGCTGAAAAATGCAGCCTGATGATGATGATGATTTTAGCTAGTCATCTAAAGATCAGTATTCCTAATGTACAAATTATTTGCCTCTAGTTATCTTGCAATGTGATCTGTGTTAGTTTTTTTATGTCGTCTGATTCTGTTTTTGCATTCTTAGTATCGTGACTGTAAAATTCATCCTGCATTTTTCAGCCTGATGATGATGTTCGTACATCGAAACGTTGATTTTTATAAATAGACAGTGATATCGAATTTTGTAGTGAGTGTTTTGGTAAAGATGATAAGCAATTATTTCGTCTTTAAACGCGTGATGAAATGGAAAAAAAAGACATTCAACTTTCTTAAATTTAACGTATTTTTATTTATTTCGCTGAAGTTGCATCCATGTCAATACACACCTACAGCAGAACGAAATACACGAGTACTCGGCAGTAAAGAGTTAGTATAGTTTTTGGGAACACCCTGTAGGGTCCAAGCTAAATGGTGCCTTCCTCCTTCCTCTCTTTGAACATATTTGTTGTGGTAAGGGAGGCTAAAACTAATTTTTAATCAATCATTTATGTCCATTTACTTTAATCTCCCAAGTATTACTTATGAAACGATCAAGGGGCAACAGATTTAATAACTTTGAGCAACATGTTAAATATACGCTGCAAATTATTTACATTATTAAGTAACTTTTATTACGAAATTCTTTCCCTGCTAGATTCCTTTTCTGCTGCATTCAACATGTAACAAAATCCTCCATTATGTGCCGAGGACAATTTTTACCGTACATTTGAACTACCCGTCTATTTTGTAAGCCTTTGGGTCTTTTTTTATAAACCTTCACACGCATTTTGAATCCTTTCCAGTGACGTGAACATGATCACGGGAAAAAGGCTCCCAGATGCCCACGGAAAAGTACCAGATTTGAGCACTTTCCGAGACCAAGACTGGTACTCGCCAGGGAAGGGGGGAGACATGTACTACAGGGAGTTCCCCCCGCGAGACCAACGGCTCGGGTATGACGTAAATGGCAACAGATACTCGCAAAGCGTCGTAACTTACCAACCCACATCCCGCGACCCTTTTGGGCAGTACTCCAACTTTAAATCTGCAGACCCCCTGGACAGGCAGCTGTCCATGGTTTCGTACGACAAAACGCAAGGCCAACTTCGGGACAGTTTCTACAACGTGTCCCCTAACAAAAACTACAACCAGAACCAGAATTACGGCGGCAATTGGACGGAGAGTCGGTATGATTGCAGTGGCAGAGATCGGCGTTACGGGGATGATTTTCGAAACCCGACAAGTCCTTTCATTCGCCACAGGAATCACAATAACAACAAGAACGATCTTTCTTGGAGGGATCCGTACCATGACCGCAGGCACAGGAGGGACGCAGACCGATATTGGACCGGGGACCGTGAGCTGCCGACCATCCCTAACATGGTCAGGAGGCACTCCTGGGACGCTTATGATGAGTCCGGTTACTCAAGAGGTGAGTATCAGAACCTTACTTAAAGACATCGTGCTACAAATCCAGTCAAGTGTACTCGTACATGACCTGAAAGTTTTAATTTTGTAATAAGGCTGGTCAACAATCATGAATTATAGTAAAAGATAGTTTGAAAAATGTTTCACTTATTAAAATTTGTGCCGTGAAGCCAAAGATGAAAAATTTCCTATGATAGATTTCCTCATTTGTATTTTCCTAATGATCTAACAGGGTCAGGTCAATACGGGAGGTCAAGAAACAGCTACTTCGATGATGATTACTACAAGCGAACAGAGGGCGACTTCTTGCGATCGCGGCACCATAGTGATCCTGCCTTCAAAACCGACTACCAGTGTGTGAGGAGGTGGCATTCGACAGATCGCTACCCTGACGAATACAAAACACGTCACTTGCCTGAAATCAAGCTATCGCGATACGGCTCTGACGATCCCAGGGAAAGGAAGTACGGTTCCGCTCAGTACCTTGACCACACTTCCAGACGCTATCGAGAGGAGTTCGACTATGCCAGAAAAGACTTAGACAGGTTCCAAAGGTTCGGATCTTTCAAAGACTACGGCCATCACTACCAGGACGATAGGCGTAAAGACAGGTACGAATCTGACTACTATAGTAAAGGGAAGTCTTACTCCGATGATCTCAGGTATTCGTATGACAAATATCACGAACCTAAAGATCCGTACCTCCTGTCTGATCGCTACAGAGACACGCGCACAAACACCGAGCGGTACCGTGAAGAAGAAAGACTACGCGCTCAGCAAAAGCAAGGGTTGAACCACTGGAAAGACCAAAGAGATCTTTACGATTCCAATCGGTACCAAGAAACATTGAATCCTCTTTACATGGATGATCGAACTCGCGATTACCGCGACAGCTACGACACTCGAGGACGCGACTGTAGTGACCGCTATCACGACGACAGGTACTACGACTACAGAAGCCCTGCAGCGTACGATCAGTGCAGGGAGACGACCCAGTCGGTGTACACAAGTGCCCAGTACCGTGATGACAGAGCGTACATGGACTTGAAATACAGAGATTCTAGATACGCTGGGTACAACGAACTGGAGTCCAGCGAAAGGGACCGCAAGCACCGCAGTCGCAACCCGCCGCAGCAGCTCAGCCTGGAAGGACGCGCTGGTCCAGCGTCGCCTTCTACCGGTCGCAGCCGGGACAGAAAGGTGCGGTGGCAAAATTTGGGGCAGTCATGAGGTCGTGTTTACAAGTTCGATTTTGTTGAGTTCCAATTGTCTGATGAGTTCGATGTTTTTGGGTTCTAATGGCGTGATGAGTTTGATGTTTTTTGGTTCTAATAGTCTGATGAGCTCGATGTTTTTGGGTTCCAATGGTCTGATGAGTTCAATATTTTTTGGTTCTAATGGTCTGATGAGCCAATGGTCTGATGAGCCAATGGTCTGATGAGCCAATGGTCTGATGAGGCCAATGGTATGATGAGGCCAATGGTATGATGAGGCCAATGGTATGATGAGGCCAATGGTATGATGAGGCCAATGGTATGATGAGGCCAATGGTATGATGAGGCCAATGGTATGATGAGGCAATGATCTGATGAGGCCAATGATCTGATGAGGCCAATGGTCTGATCAGGCCAATGATCTGATGAGGCTAATGGTCGGATGAGTTCGATGTAATTTGATTTATATCGCTTTCTTTTTCGTATTTCAGAATTGAGCATGACGTAAAAGGTCTTACTGTCAATTTTTACTCACTGAATTACTTTAATAAGATAAAATGATGACTCAAACACGTGTTTCTGGACAATTTTATTTACAATCGGTTACAAACATTTTTACTGGTCGCTCCATTGCCATAATTGAACCGTGAGCTCGATTTTTCCGATGGTGATTATCGTTTAATGAGAGCAACCATTCTTTTAGTGACATATTTCATAGAAAAAATAAAAAAAATTATAAATGGAAATGATCTACCGCATCTAATGAGAAATTATGTTCCTACAGAAAAGGATATTTGCTAGGTTACTTTCTTTTTTAGCCCTTAATATGTTAAGTGCGACGTGACCCACCGATGGTCACTCAGGGAAGTTTCACAATGCAGCTGACCAACACGCAGTCACTAACTTAATTTTGATAAATCCTCAATGAAAACTGAACGAGGCCACTATAAAAAAAAATTAGTCTCGAAAATTAACTTTAATTTGAGTTGAATATTGAACTTCAGTTTAACCCGCCGCACTTAAAGAGTTAAAGGTACGTATAACGTTGTTCTAGCTCAGCCATGGAAGAAGACAGATCTAGTTTTTAATGAATCATTTCCGTACACGAAGGGCAGACCGTAACTGTGCAATTTGTGAACAATATCTATAATAAAATTAATAAATTTAAATTGAAGGCTTTAAGTAATGTATTAGATATTTCAATTCTTGACTTAGTTTGGTAGTAGAAACTGAGTTTTTGGGTCATTTCTTCCAATCAACTTCATTTGTGTAACTATCTAACGAAGCGAGCTCACGAAGGTGTGTCTCTAACTATACGCTATCGTTCGTTGGCTCGTTCACTTATTCTTCATTCGTTTATTTGTCTCTCATTTATTCGCCATTCACTTATTCGCCATTCACTTATTCGCCGTTCACTTATTCGCCGTTCACTTATTCGCCATTCACTTATTCGCCATTCACATATTCGCCATTCACTTATTCGCCATTCACTTATTCGCCATTCACTTATTCGCCGTTCACTTATTCGCCATTCACTTATTCGTCGTTCACTTATTCGCCGTTCACTTATTCGCCGTTCACTTATTCGCCGTTCACTTATTCGCCATTCACTTATTCGCCATTCGCTTATTCGCCATTCGCTTATTCGCCATTCGCTTATTCGCCATTCACTTAGTCGCCATTCACTTATTCGCCATTCACTTATTCGCCATTCACTTATTCGCCATTCACTTATTCGCCATTCACTTATTCTTCACTCGTTTATTCGTCCGAAATCATTTTGTTTATTCGACATTCTTTTGTTTATTCGACATTCGTTGGTATATCCGACATTCTTTGGTTTATTCAAGTCTTTCGTTTGCTATTTTGCTTATTTGGTTTGGTTTGGTTTTTGGTTTGTGGTTTGTGGCTTGTGGTTTGTGGCTTGTGGCTTGTGGCTTGTAGCTTGTGGCTTTTGGCTTTTGGCTTGTGGCTTGTGGCTTGTGGCTTGTGGCTTGTGGCTTGTGGCTTGTGGCTTGTGGCTTGTGTCTTGTGGCTTGTGGCTTGTGGCTTGTGGCTTGTGGCTTGTGGCTTGTGGCTTGTGGCTTGTGGCTTGTGGCTTGTGGCTTGTGGCTTGTGACTTGTGGCTTGTGGCTTGTGGCTTGTGGCTTGTGGCTTGTGGCTTGTGGCTTGCGGCTTGTGGCTTGTGGCTTGTGGCTTGTGGCTTGTGGCTTGTGGCTTGTGGCTTGTGGCTTGTGGCTTGTGGCTTGTGGCTTGTGGCTTGTGGCTTGTGGCTTGTGGCTTGTGGCTTGTGGCTTGTGGCTCGTGGCTCGTGGCTCGTGGCTCGTGGCTCGTGGCTCGTGGCTCGTGGCTCGTGGCTCGTGGCTCGTGGCTCGTGGCTTGTGGCTCGTGGCTCGTGGCTCGTGGCTCGTGGCTTGTGGCTCGTGGCTCGTGGCTCGTGGCTCGTGGCTCGTGGCTCGTGGCTCGTGGCTCGTGGCTCGTGGCTCGTGGCTCGTGGCTCGTGGCTTGTGGCTCGTGGCTTGTGGCTCGTGGCTCGTGGCTCGTGGCTCGTGGCTTGTGGCTCGTGGCTCGTGGCTCGTGGCTCGTGGCTCGTGGCTCGTGGCTCGTGGCTCGTGGCTCGTGGCTCGTGGCTCGTGGCTCGTGGCTCGTGGCTCGTGGCTCGTGGCTCGTGGCTCGTGGCTCGTGGCTCGTGGCTCGTGGCTCGTGGCTCGTGGCTCGTGGCTCGTGGCTCGTGGCTCGTGGCTCGTGGCTCGTGGCTCGTGGCTCGTGGCTCGTGGCTCGTGGCTCGTGGCTCGTGGCTCGTGGCTCGTGGCTCGTGGCTCGTGGCTCGTGGCTCGTGGCTCGTGGCTCGTGGCTCGTGGCTCGTGGCTCGTGGCTCGTGGCTCGTGGCTCGTGGCTCGTGGCTCGTGGCTCGTGGCTCGTGGCTCGTGGCTCGTGGCTCGTGGCTCGTGGCTCGTGGCTCGTGGCTCGTGGCTCGTGGCTCGTGGCTCGTGGCTCGTGGCTCGTGGCTCGTGGCTCGTGGCTCGTGGCTCGTGGCTCGTGGCTCGTGGCTTGTGGCTTGTGGCTTGTGGCTTGTGGCTTGTGGCTTGTGGCTTGTGGCTTGTGGCTCGTGGCTCGTGGCTCGTGGCTCGTGGCTCGTGGCTCGTGGCTCGTGGCTCGTGGCTTGTGGCTTGTGGCTTGTGGCTTGTGGCTTGTGGCTTGTGGCTTGTGGCTTGCTGTTTGTGGTGGGGTTCTTTTGTTTGGTTCTTTTGTTCGGCTCTTTTGTTTGGCTCTTTTGTTTGGCTTTTTTGTTTGGCATTTGTGTCTTTTTTTTTGTTTTGCTCGTTTATGTGTTTTTTTTTCTTTTTTCGCTCATTTGTTCTTTTGTTTTGCTCTTTTGTTCTTTTGTTTTGCTAGTTTGTTCTTTGGTTTTACTCTTTTGTTCTTTTGTTTTGCTCTTTTGTTCTTTTGTTTCGCTCTTCTGTTCTTTTGTTTTGCTCTTTTGTTCTTTTGTTTTGCTCCTATGTCCCCTCAGGGGGATACAACTATTGTATCTATGGTAATTAGTGCTCCCAGGGGGACTGTGTGAGGGCCCGAGCTAAAGGTTAGGTAAGCTTTCTTTTTGTTAAAATAACATAGTTTTTTTTTAAGGACCATCTTTTTTCGGTTCACTGCTGTCCTGTTCTTCAGCACCTACTACTTTCTTCTTCAACTTTTTCTTGTTTCATGATCTTCTTTCTTAGCTTTCTGTTTCTGTGCCCTTTCTGCATAGATTCCGCGTTTCCTTAACTCCATACTAAATGGTGCCTTCTTCCTTCCTCTTTTTGGATAGCCTTTGTTGCGGATAGGGAGGCTTGAACTAACTAATAATTATCTAATCTAATCTTTGCTCTTATGTTCTTTTGTTTTGCTCTTTTGTTCTTTTATTTTGCTATTTTGTTCCTTTGTTTTGCTCTATTTGTTCTTTTGTTCTTTTGTTGTGCTTTTTTGTTCTTTTTTTCTTTTTTCTTTTTTGTCCTTTTTTCCTTTTTTTGTTCCTTTTGTTCTTTTTCTTTTGTTTTGCTCTTTTTGTTCTTCTGTTTTGCTCTTTTTGTTCTTCTGTTTTGTTCATTTTGTTCCTTTGTTCTTTTGTTTTGCTCATTTTGTTCTTTTGTTTTGCTATTTTTGTTCTTTTGTTCTTTTGTTCTTTTGTTCTTCTGTTCTTTTGTTCTTCTGTTCTTTTGTTCTTCTGTTCTTCTGTTCTTCTGTTCTTCTGTTCTTCTGTTCTTCTGTTCTTTTGTTCTTTTGTTCTTTTGTTCTTTTGTTCTTTTGTTCTTCTGTTCTTTTGTTCTTCTGTTCTTTTGTTCTTCTGTTCTTTTGTTCTTCTGTTCTTCTGTTCTTCTGTTCTTCTGTTCTTTTGTTCTTTTGTTCTTTTGTTCTTTTGTCCTTTTGTTCTGTTCTTTTGTTTTATACCACAGAAATTTATTAAGCAATTACTTTCTTCCAAACAGAAGGTTGTGTTGTGTTTAGACCACCTTCATACTAATGAACTGAGAGCCAGAAGTATTTCCTACGGGTCATGATTAAAATCGTAGAGTACACTTATTTGCTAACTTACAATTGTTCTCTCTCACCATGTCACAGAAATTGTTGTGCAGTCATTTTATTCACGCACAAACTTTATACACTTAATTATATGACACATTTTGAAATATTCAAAGTGGGCGCTAATCATTACTCTAGGGATTATATCATGGCTGATGCTTTACATAGCAGAAAATGAAAACGGTGAAAAATTATACAAATGTGAAAATAATCATATAAAAATATCTACAACATAAATAATGCTACTTTCAGTTGTCGAATCTGAAAAGAATTGCGACAAGCATTAGGAATATATTTCAACTTCATTTAATGGCTAATCAAAAAACGGACAGAACAATTTTTTGGTTACCTTGTAATATAAATAATATTATAACCTATATTCAAAATTGCATGCAGCACAAGAATAACTACAAGGAGGGCAAGTCGCGGCGGTCGGGCAAGAGCCGGCACCACCAGAGCCACCAGCCGCAGCAGGCTGAGGTGCAGCTGCTCATCTGCCACGATGTCGTCGCCCAGATCCTATACGTGACTGTGCTCAGAGCGAGGAACCTGCTCACGCTCAGGGAGGACGGCGACACCAGGCCTGATCCTTTCATTAAAGTCTACCTCCTTCCTGGCAGAAGGTGAGTCCTCATTGTCGTCTAATGACTGGATTTTGAGTCCACATTGCCGTCTAATGACTGGATTTTGAGTCCACATTGCCGTCTAATGACTGGATTTTGAGTCCACATTGCCGTCTAATGACTGGGTTTTGAGTCCACATTACCGTTTGGGGCCGAATTTTTAGTCCACATTACCGTCTGGGGCCGAATTTTTAGTCTGCATTACCGACTGGGGCCGAATTTTTAGTCTACATTACCGACTGGGGCCGAATTTTTAGTCTACATTACCGTCTGGGGCCGATTTTTTAGTCCACATTACCGACTGGGGCCGAATTTTTAGTCCACATTACCGCCTGAGGTCGAATTTTCAATCCACATTACCATCTGGGGTCGAATTTTTAATCCACATTACCGTCTGGTGCTATATTTTCAGTCCATATTACCGTCTGGGGCTGTATTTTCAGTGCACATTACCATCTGGGACCGAATTTTTAATCAAAATTACTGTCTGGGGCTAAATTTCCTGGGCGCTCTATCGCCTAGAGGGCCGTATTTTCAGTCCACGAATAATATACAAAAAATAATGATGCAGAAATCATGAAAAACAATATTGATTACAATGAATAGGATTAGACCATTTTAATTCGTCTGCAAGAGGCTCACTAATCGGACATTTACGAGTACTTACTGCAATTTTGTTCTAAATGGCCTGTTATATTTCGGGGTTAAACTTCTAATCATCTTGTGTAGACTGCCATAATCTTTCCCGGCATGACTTTAATAGTTTTCATATCATGCCCAAACGTGGGAGCACGGGCTATTCTGCTTCGAGGAATAGAAACGCTTCTTCTCGGTTTACGTTTACTGGTTCAAGCGGGGTCGGACAAGTGATAGTGATACGTAGAGCTCGGACCGATTAGCGCCCCGGTCTGGGTGACCGGTGCTTTTATAGGTAAAGAGGCACATGGGGTGAAGGAGGCATATGTTAACGCACATATACCTCCTCTACCCAAAGAGGTATGGTAAGGTACCCAAAAGGCTACAACTTCAAAAATAAAAATAAAAATAGACTTTCGAGAATCAAGCACTGAAAACCAATTCATAACTAAGTGATTACAGGAAGGAATCCGAAGTTTTAAAATTCAATCAGAAGGACAACGTCCTATCGACAACGCAACTGTGGCACAGCAGATATAGGTGGCCACCACTCGAAATTATTATTGAAAACTTTAAGAACAGCTTGATATTAAAAATAACTAAGATAGCACTGTCTGCCATAGTCCAGAAAACGTAAACACAACGCTATAGAGCTGGGTTAAAATAAAAGGGTAACACAAAACAAAAATATATTAGATACTTCAACGCAAAGCGAAAATGGGTTAAATACTTCAACGCAAAGTGAAAAAAACGGATAGCTGAAGCGATATAAAAAAGTGCCTTTTTCTTCAAAATTTTAAATTAAACTACTCGTTATGACACCATTACACAATACATGGTTCGTACCAGACAAACAACGCAAGTAGACATATCGTTGTGAAAAAACGTTAATTATAACTCGTAAAGAAATTAATTACTGATTTTACGACGCAGATAGAAACAGGAATTAATTTCGAGTAGTATTAGTTAGCGCTAAAAAATAGTTAAAACACCAGTTATGAACAACTATAGAAACCTATACGCAAAAAATTCGCCACTTAAAATAATAATAATAATATGCCCACTTTCAATAACGACCTGGATTCGCAAAAAATGCATTCTGTTACATCGAGTTTCATGACGGTAAGTTAAACAAAAATAAACAAACAAATTAGTTAACAACAGAGTAAAAATTGCATAGAAAAATTTAGAAACCGCAAACTATTTGACAACCTGCGAAATTTTACTACACACAATACGAGGTCATGAATGGCGCGAAAAAATACTTTTCTCATTTTACTCTGGTTACACCAACTCACATATAAGGTTTATGCGAACAAAACTAATTTCATACAAAAAACGCAGAGATAAATGATTACTAGGTATTAGTGAAAACGAACGAATGAACTGAAAACGAAAATTCATAAAAAATGATAAAAAAAATCGTAATGAAATCTAAATAAATCCATAATGCTTGAAAGAATCTAAATCAACTATTACTAAAGTTTCAAGTTTATAAATACACTTGAACTACGTTTGTGATAAAAAAACGTAACACAGTTAAAGATATACACTCCTTTTTAGGTAAACACCCAAATTAAACACTTAAAATAAGTGACTCAATTGGTATAAATAATTAGCGTCGTTATCCTTCCCTCGCCCCAAAGATAGTCTGATAATACCTGAATTCCTCGGTAGCACAGTGGGGAGTATCCCCGCCTGCCACGCGGGAGACCGGGGTTCGATTCCTCGTCGAGGAGCCATATGTGCGTGCTCATATTCACCCCATGTGCTACTTCCGTAGCCATGGCATTTACGTTTTCGCAACAACTCGAGTTGACTTCAGTTTAATTCGACCGATCAATGAGGTCTAAACAACTTGCTTTCTTAGAAGCTTCTTGAACAGAAATCACGTAAACGACGTTTTCAACCTCTTCCTCATCTACAGCTTCCAAGTTGCACAACATAATGTTGTCGCTGAAATAAATAGCATCATCTGTGCCGTTCAACATTCAAAGTGACAGCCCATTACCATTCTTCCTTATCGTAACTAGGGATTCTGCGATCAGTATCCCATTTTCTAACAATCTTTTGTTTGCTATATATTTACCTGGTTCAACTTTTCTTAAAAACCCATTAATCAACTTTGATGAATTACCAGGTACCTCTCAATCAACACAGTGAGCCGCTATTGGCCTTTTCTTCTTTACACCTTTCATTTGATTCCCGGCAACTCGCTCGAGGACAGCTTTTTTTCTTCAATTCTCTCGCGGTCACTCACTCTGCCGCGGACTCGGTTGCCTTTCTGCATGCTCTTAGCAACTACTTCCGACATCAAGCTGTCGCTGTTGCTTACGATGTTCATTATCACTTCCTTCTTACTTAGCGTATTCACATCACCTATTTCGCTGAAAGGTATTTTAACTCCTTCCCACAACAAGCAACCGTCTTTGAAATTAATAAATGCATTTTTCAAAAAATCCCTTCCTAAAGTTAAATCGTTATTAAATTGAGCGTCTTTAATGATCAATTCGCTAGTCTTTAATGCCTCTAATGCTCAAATTACTAGGTTTCAATTTTTCATTCAGGCACTTGATTTTACTGCAACTAATGAGGCATTTATCGCTGCCGCTGACTAACAACGCACTTAAATAATACTAATTTTCATTCAAAATTATTGTTTTACTAGGCTTCCTAATTGAAATAAGACCAGCAACTTCCTTTCTAAGACGTCCCTCTGTCATAACTGTAGTTGCCAAATAAGCCTCAACTGATTTCTCTGGTGAAATCTTATCGGCCAGCTCATGTTCTTTCAGCCCAGCGAATTTGTTTTTGCAGTGAAACAAGGGGAGTAGTAAGAAAACTACCAGTTAGAGCACAATTCACCACAATTACCTTATAATGAAAATTAATTAGGACAAAATTTGATAGAATAGCTATTCCTTGACGAATTTTTTACGTTTTTATGACCAGAAACGACTTACACAAATGACCAAGTATCTTTTCGATCTAAATTGCAATTTTCTTAATCTACCCAGAAGGGTTTTATCATTAAAAACGATTTCTATTTTATCATTTTCCTTATTTACAAAAATTGTTCGAAGTTCAAATTAATTTCCCGTTCAACTATTTTTTTCTATGGCGTAAATAGAAAATGAACTGAGAATTCGTGTTCGACTTGCCAAAACTTTAATCATTGATGATTTACTTTTGAACTATTATGCAAAACAAACTATTGAAAACGAACAAAATTGAATTTAAAATTCCAAATAGAATGTCGAACAGAGATGCTAAAATGATATAATTTATAAAACGAAGACAAATGTAAAATGTATGCCCATTAATTTAACCAGATTTTCATCTATCGCGGTAGCCGCAGGCACTAAGGCGCCATCGACGGAAGCTATGGTCGAGGCTTCACGTGATCGAGTCCCGCATTACGTGAAATTTTATAAGTTAACAAAACGGTATAAAAGATGCTTATCGATGGTAAATGATAAATCATAGGTAGGACTGATGCCTAAATTAAGTATTTTCTCTTTACCGAATGAAAGTAATGAAAGTTTTAACAGGACTGAGAAATGTAAAAATCGAAGCATTTTTCCTTCCGTAGAATGAATTAGGTTAAATAGCCTAAAGTTCTCTATGTAATATAGGGAATCTTTAGCTCATTGGTAACGTGCTGGGTTAGTGTTATGAAAATCATTGCAGCTGAAGGGTCGATTCCTGAGATTCCCGGAAGGGTTTTTCGTGGTTTCGGGGACATGTAACAGTACTCGTACTGCTCTTGATGTCTAGCCACCCGCGCGTGGCTCTTAAACGAACCGTGTCTGTGCAATTCAACGAGTGGCCATAGTTGAATTGTGAATGATGCGTCAAGTTAAAGAGGCAACCCCAAATATATTTCTTGGAATCAAAAGTCTGTATAAATTATGTGAAATGCGTCGGCAGACGTGAAAATCAGATTACGACGCAAATACACAGTGTGTTATGGACTAAAGAGACCATGTAACAGAGCTCACCGATCTTCACCAAGTGTAAAGACGTGATGAGATCTAATGAAGGACCGGTACTTCGGGGTTGTTTTGCGTTTTTTTGCCCTATTTCAGTTGTATACATAAATTTCTTTGTCTAATAAACAAAAACGATTAACAGTATTATGTTTAGGAATAATTTCATTCCTTGAAGTATTTTTCAAGAATATATAATTTATCAAAGTTTTGAAAATGCCTACCTTGAAGTGGATGTCGGTCTTTATTAATAAAGATAAATGATATGGTTATTTGTATGTTTTAGAACAAAACTCTTTAAATTCTTCAAAGGGCATGTCCTGAGATATGATATCTTTGTAAATGTTCTTCATATCAGTTGAGTCTAAACCAAAAAGAATTAGAACGTTAGCATTTGTTCTAATTGTTTGTCTCGGTTATAAATAATAATTTTGTGATTAGTAAATTGAACTGCAGTTATTGTGTCTTCCTCTTACATAAAAGCTATCAGCTGGACTCTGATCTCTTTCAGTTGCTATGTCATCAAAAATAAAAAGATTTTTTTTATTGAATCTACGTCACTTGGGTCGGGAATAGATATTGTATCCTGGAAATATTCAATTTTAGATTTTGAGTTTCTTTTATTAGGTAAATTTTCAAGGAAATCGTCAATATCACCTTTACCGTTTTTAAATAATTCAATTATTTCAGATTGGCTATAGCTTGTATCAAAAGCATGTTTTAATAATTTATATTCTGGTTGATGTATTGATTTACTGTAAAGAAATAGATGATTAAAATCGACAAATTTTTCTAACAGAAGCTTTATTAATAAAGAAGTTTTACCACAGTTTGATCTCCCTACGATGAGACATCTCAAGCCAGGAGAAGGAAAAATTAAGTGATTCTTTTGATTATTTCTTTCACTGTCTTTCCAAATATACACCATTTTATATAACTAATGAACTACAACTCATTTTCCTAAATTTATTTTCTGTTTGTAACAATTGTAAACATTGTTTTTAAATCTGCTACTTCAAAAGAAACTTCTCTGATTAATGTTTCAAGATGAATGATATGTGATTGTAATTGATCTATATTTTCCCTTTTCAATTCTATATCAGTTTGAATTTGATTAACATGTATTGCAATCGATTTATGTTAACAGTATTGAGAACAACTTATTTTTGAATATCTGTTATAATATCTTCCATCTTATTAAATTTAATTCTTCAATGTGTTTCTCTTTTTTATTGGTTTATTGGTCAGGCAATAATGAGAAAAGGAGCTCTCTTTAGTGAAAAATATTTTTCTTCATCATATACTAAACAGTTGTATATTTCAATATCTTTTGGGATTTTTTCACATCTAATTAGAACAAGTGTTTTTTTTTTATATTACAGTCGTAAATAAAGCAAATACGTTGTGTTTACAATTTTTTGAGCATCTATTACTTCATATAGAATATTGCTCTTCATTTTGATTAATGTCAATTCTCAGAATGCTTTAAAATTCACATTGGATAAACACATTGAAATTTTAAAAATATGTTGAGAAAATAATTTATTAAAAATGGAACCATTTGATGTATCTCATCTATCTAATACTAAGAATACAAAAAGGCATTATAATTTTAAGAAAATTTCTGTAGAGATGACTTCAAGTAACACTTTATGCAATATTGTAATACTTACATCATAAACTTAGGAAGACATGAGAAAAGTATGAAACACAATGAAAACGTGAGTAAACTATTAAAACCGGATCTATATTCTGATATAAAAAAATATTTCTGTAATGCATGTAATATATATGTCTCTAATCTAAAAACACATCAAAAATCTACTAAGCATATTAAAAACATTAATAAAGAATTAATTTCCGATTCATATTTTGAGCGCGATATGTAGAGTAGAAGTAAATAATCTGCAACAGCATAAGAAATCAAAGAAGCATTTTAGAAACGGTTATGGCTGTAAATTCAAAGAAAAAAATGGGCTATAAATGAAAAATGCCTGGAATATATGTTGTCTGATATATCAGTTATGGAAAAAAGGAACGAAAAAGGAAAGGAATACCAACAGTTTTATGAGGAATATGACACCGGTTGAGAGATCAACTTTGAGAGAACAAAAGTTTGATAATATGGAAATACAATTAGCAATTTTAATTCAATTTTAAAAATAAAAAGAAAAAAATGAAAAAGTATATTCAAAAGCATGGATCAATACAGGTAAATTTATTGGCATATCGAAAAGCTTCACAAGCATTGAGGATCTGTATAAAGAAGCAATTAGAAAGATTGAAGAATATACAAAAAATTCCTCTGGCTGGATAACAGATAAATTATTAGATTTCAATGTAAAAATTATTGAATACAATCCTATCAAAGGTTCTAAATATATAGAATTACCTGAAAAGTTTCAGAAGTTAACTTATAAACTAATCAATAGTAAAAATACCGATAATAAATGCTTTATGTGGAGTGTTGCAAAATATTATTGCCGAGATGAGAATAACAGTAATAGAATATCTAGAAGATTGAAAACTGAAGCAGAAAAGTTAAATTTCAGATGCATAACATTCCCAGTAAAACTTGAAGATATCGATGATTTTGTGAGAAACAATAATATGTCAATTAATGTTTACAACTTTAATTACTTGAAAGAATTATGTCCTCTGAGAATAACAGAAGTAAAAAATGAAGATGTTATATCACTTCTATTGTTAATAGATAAAAATAAGTCATTATGTTCTAATGAAGTCATTAAGTCCATTTATGCGAACAAAAGACGTGCATAAAAAATGTTTCTGTCTGTATTGTTTATGGCCATTCACAAAAGAATGTTTATTAACTCACCACATTAATGATTACTCAGTTCACACTCCAACAAAGTATGCACTTGAAGGAGGTAAATTAAAATTTAAACACTACCAAAAAACAATTAGACATTCTTTTGCAATTTATGCTGATTTCGAATCAACGTTGACAAAAATAGATACGTGTCAATCAAATCAAAACTCAAGTTACACCATGAACATTCAGAAGCACAATCCTAATTCATTCTGCTGCTGTACAAAACCTGAAGCAGATGAATACTCCCGCTTAGAAATATATAATGGTAAAGATGCTTCCCAAAAGTTTGTAGAATATTTATAAAAAGAAACCAAGAGAATTTATAGTTTGTTGAAAACGGATAAGAGAATGTATTTAACATCCGCTCAATTGAAAGAATATAGAGAAGCTACAAGATGCTATGCATGTTGCGAAGAATTTACGGAAGATAACTATAAAGTTAGAGACCACAATCATTTGACAGGTCATTACAGAGGTCCAGCTCATTTAAAATGTAATTTAAAAATTAGGAATTCAAATTTTATACCGGTGTTCTTACATAATATGTCTAATTACGATGCTCATTTGTTCGTGAGAGACTTGGGAAATATGTCCGGAAAGTTGAATGTTATTCCACAAACAGATGATGATTATATTAGTTTTACACCAACAATAAAAGTTGATTCTTATATATGTAAACATACAGGAAAAATTAAAGATATGACCAGAGACTTACGGTTGTTAGACAGGTACAGGTTTTTACCTTCTTCTCTAGATAAACTTTCGAAGAATTTATCTGAGCACAAAGAATTGTCGAAGTTCTTTCTCAATGAAGAACAATAATAGTTGATCAACAATAAAGGTATTCATTCGTATGAATATGTAAATAGTTATGAAAAAATGAACTGTAATAGTTTACCAGCTAAAAGTGAATTCTACAGTAGATTAAATAATAAAAATATTTCAGAGGATGAATATCAGCATGCACTCAAAGAATGGAGAGCTTTTAATTGTAAAACATTCAAAGATTACCATAATATATATCTAATAGTCGATACATTATTATTAGCAGAAGTATTTGAACAATTTAGACTAACATGTATGAAAACCTATTCTCTAGATCCAGCACATTATTTTACAGCTCCAGGATTGTCTTTCGATGCTTTACTGAAACGTACAAAAATAGAATTAAACTTGTTTGAACATCCTGATATGCTCCTATTCATCGAAAAAGGAATAAGAGGGGGGATTTCCACAATAACAACGCGATATGCAAAAGCAAACAATCCATATATTCCAGAAACATTCCATAAAGGAAAACCAAATAGTTTTATTACATGCATAGATGCAAATAATCTTTACGGCTGGGCTATGTGCCGATCATTACCAACTGGTAACTTTAAATGGGAAAGATCCAAAGTCGAAACTCACAGCAGATAAAGATTATAAGTTGATTTAAGTTATCCGAAAGGCCTACATGCTCTACATAATGATTTACCATTAGCTCCAGAAAATATCTAAGTAAACGTTGTAAATTAATTAGTACCACATCTTGGAAAACGAGAAAAATATGTTGTACATCTTGAATCTCTAATACAATATCTAGATCTAGGATTGAAGTTCAAGAAAATTCACAGAATATTAGAGTTCGATGAAAGTCCATGGATGAAATCATATATTGATATCAATACAAAAATGCGTCAGCAAGCTAAATCTGAATTGGAAAAATACTTCTACAAACGGATGAACAATTCAGTATTAGGCAAAACAATGGAAAATATTAGAAATAGAGTAGATGTGTGTTTAGTAAAGTCAGAGAAAGAGTTAATTAAATTAGCAAATAAACCAAATTATAACAGTTTTAAAATATTCTCAGAAAATTTGATAGCAAGTCATATGCAAAAACATAGACTGAAATTTGATAAACCAATCTACGTAGGGCTATTTGTATTAGATATAAATAAAACATAAACAAATGATTTCCATTATAATCATTTCAAAAATAAATATGGTGATAAGGCCAAATTGTTGTTTTCAGATACAGATTCATTATGTTATGATATCGAAACCAAAGATTTGTACAAAGATATGGGAAGAAATAAAGAGTTGTATGATACATCAGACTATTCTAAAGAACACTTCGTATATTCAACGAAATATATGAAAGAAATTGGGAAAATGAAAG
This sequence comes from Morinoia aosen, assembly GCA_030386875.1. Lineage (NCBI taxonomy): Eukaryota > Metazoa > Arthropoda > Malacostraca > Amphipoda > Talitridae > Morinoia > Morinoia aosen. The sequence goes on from CM059558.1 coordinate 55,327,646, forward strand.
ACGAAACTTGTGGAATACCAATTGAAGAATTCGTCGGTCTCAGAGCAAAACTATATTGTTACAAAACGAAAAATTCCGTAAGTCAGAAAGCAAAAGGTGTAAGTAAGAACATAACTGAGAACAATATCACAATGGATGAATATAAAAGAGCATTAAATAATGAAACAATACACAAAACGATGTGCAAGACCCAAAGTGTTAACCAAAGAATTATGTACCAAAGAAATAAATAAGATTGCATTGAATGGTAATGATGACAAGCGACATATATTACCAGATGGTATCAACACACTAGCATTAACTCACTATAAAATATATTAAATAAATAAAGTATAAAAAATGATTATCTACAACAATAATGACTTCTATAGCCAAGATTTGTTATCTGTTGAAAATGAACAGTATTTGAATGATTCAAAATCATTAGTTAATGAAGGAAAAACTGGGAAGGGTATAGTAAATACATTGCTTAGAAAACTTCCATTACCTGAAATGCATTTGAAATTACCATCTAATATTCAATCTGAACAAGTCCCGAACGGTTCATTCAACAACAAACATACCAACTCATTTTGCGGTCCAGGAGCTAGGGTGCAGAAGCGAATTCAAGAAGGTTATCCAGGAGTTAACTCACTCGATCAGGCTTGTAAGAATCATGACATATTTTATTCACAACATCCAAAAATGAAAGACAGAATTTATGCTGATGATATTCTAGCAAAAAGAGCCGCTGAAATTGCAACTGATCCAAATTAATCAGAATACGTTCGACAAGATGCTAAATTAGTTAACGCAATTATGGCAGAAAAATCTTGGGCAGGTATGGGCATTTCAACAAAAAACGTTTAAATACGCTCACTGAGGTGAGCGACAAAATCTTGAATGACTTATATTATAATCCAAAGACCGGTTGTACTGGAATGAATCAACTTGTTAAAAAATCCGGCTTATCTTCAACTCATGTACGAAATTGGTTAGAAACTCACACTCTACATAAACAAATAAAACATAATTTTAAAACGAGAAGAGTGAAGGTATCAAGAATTGATGATCAATGGCAAGCTGATTTGGTTGACATGCTAAACTATAAAGATCAAGGAAAAAATTACATTTTAACAGTAATTGACATTTGCAGTAAATATGCATGAGCGATTCCAATAAGTAAGAAGAAAGGTGAAGAAATGAAAATTTATTTTCAAACTATTTAAAATACGAATTCCTTCTAAAGTTCAGACAGATAAAGGCTTAGAATTTACAAATAAATCCACTCGAGAACTATTCAAGAAACATAACATTCAGTGGTTTAGTTCAGAAAATGAAACCAAAGCTCAAGTTGTGGAACGCTTTAACAGGACGTTAAAAACAAAAATGTGTAAATATTTTATACACATGAAAACTAGAAAATGGGTGAATATTTTACAAGATTCTATGCAAAATTACAATAATAGCTGTCATAGAACAATTAAAATGACACCTAACCAAGCATCATTGGAAAAGAACAGTAAAAAGGTTTATGATAACTTATTTCCTTCAACCGAACAAACTTTCACATCACCGAAACTCAAAATCGGGGATAGAGTAAGAATAAGCAAGACACGAAAAGACTTCCAGAAGGGTTATTTGCCAAATTTTACTAATGAGTTATTCATTGCATCCGAAATACTGTCTACTGAACCAATTACTTATAGATTGAAAGACATGTGTGGTGAAGAAATAAAAGGAAGTTTTTATGAACATGAACTATCAAAATATACTAGTGATGTGTACGCAATTAGAAAATACTTAAGAAGAGTAAAGGAAAACATCTGTTCAAGTGGAAAGGTTATGAGGAACCTTCATGGATCTCAGCAACTGAACTTAATGTCAGTTCAGAGTAAACTTATTTCAAGTTAGAGTCTTTTGGAATTTTTCTCTTTAAAAAATGTCATTGATTGATATCAAAACTAAATCAGATTTACTAAATTTAACAAAGGGTTTGAAAAAGCAATTACCACATGATAAAATAATTGAACAAGATTTATACCATGATGTTAAAAAAGTTTACAAGCCATTGGTTGAACCTTTATCTGAAATTGTTGGCGAAACTAAACAAACTAGGTTGGCAATAAAAGATATACCTAATGAAAAACTTGAATCTATCGAAGGAAAACCTGTTAAGAAACTAGCTTTACCCTCTTCTGAATCTAACACTGTAGTTGGGCCTATCGCATTGAATTTCTTACGTTTTGCATGGAAACCTAGAAATGAGTATGACAAAGCTTATGGCCTTCGTTGGGATGGAAGAAAAGTTATGCTAGGAAATAAAAAGGTAGATATTTTGGGTTAAGATTTGAAAATTTTAGATAAAGTATACGAAGGCACAACTGGATTATGGGAACTATTGACAATGCAAAATCCTATTGATTTTAGGGACGAAGATAAAAAAAATTATTATGACATATAGGGGTGAGAAATATTCTAAATTTATCAAACCCTTTTATCAAATAGTTCAACGAAGAAAAGCTCACGCTGCAGTTGAAACAATTAGATCAGCAAGTCCATCAAGTCGTGAATCAAGTCGTGAATCAAGCCCTGAACCAAGTCCTTCAAGAAACCCAAGAGTAGTAGAATCCTCAATTTCGAGTCGACACCAAAGTCCTTCAACAAGCCAGAGACCATTTTTCGACCCTTCACGAAGGTCTACTTTTAGACCAACTCCTGCTCCTAGACCTTCTCCTACATCTTATCCTATACCTCCTCGTCATCCTTCCAGAGAGGATTCAGACGTTTCAGGATCAGGTATTATTGTATTACCATCTAACATCAATGATCTTGTAAAAAGACACCAGTTATTGTTCGGTTCGTTTAACGCTGGAAATACAGGAGTTTTTAATGAACTGCAAATACTTACGCATAAACTTTTAAAGCGAGGTCTATTAAATACTGCTGAAGTAAAGATGTTTGATGATTTACTGTTCAAAAAATGGAATCTCAAAGCATTGTAATTAGCGCTAGAAAAAATGACATGAGTATAAATTTCAGTCCAGCAATAGAATTGAACAAAAATTAATTTCACGAAATGGCACTGGTTGGGTTAGACATGTATCATTCTATTCCTAACATTGATGAAAATAATAATAAATTTTATTATGAATTGAATGGTGTTGAAAATGTAATTACACTTCCAACAGGATGTTATGAAATAGAAAGTATAAACGAATTCATTCAAAAAACATTAGCAGGTTTTATTGAAATCAAAGCAAATACTAATACTTTGAAATGCGTCATAGTTCTCCATTCATCTACGTTAAAAGTATTTTTCAATAAATAAAAATCTTTATATACAATGTTAGGATTTGGAGAAATTATCTTGGAAGGTGTTGGAGAACATGAAAGTATAAATATAGTGAACATAATGTCTGTTAACGCAATACGTGTTATTTGTAGTGCAATTAACGGCTCATACCTCAACGGTTCTTTGCATAATATTTTATATTCCTTTTTCCCAAACGTCCCACCAGGATATAATATTGTAGAAAATCCAAATAAACCAATTTATCTACCTATATCAACCTTTACTCTATGATTTGAGAATTTGGCTACCTGATCAAAATGGACATACTCTGAATACTAGAGGTGAGGAAGTAACTGTTCGATTACACCTAAGATCTAGAAATTAAATAATTTGAGAAAATTATCTTTAATAAATGAATTCTTTAAAATGTAATGAAAACATTAAAGTTGATGAATCACTTGAAAAAATTGAAACGCATAACTATGAACCCCAAATAGGTACTGATCTGAATCGTGAACATAACGATATCAAGATCATTAACCAGAATCAAGATCAGGTTGTATTACCTAGTAAAAGTTTTATTTATATAGAAGGAGCTTTGAATAAAGAAGATGGAAGTGACTATAATTTTAAAGACGAAAAAATATCAATAATCAACAATGGATTAATGCATTTGTTCGATAGAGTTTCTTACAGAATTGGAGATGAAGAAATTGAAGGCTATAGTTACCCTGGAATTACAACCACTCTAAAAGGATTCGTTAGCTATCCGCGAAATGCAAAAGAAAACATGATATTTTTCTGGAGCGTTGATACTAAGAAGAATAAAAAATCAAACGAAGGATTTAGCGATCGAAATGACTACTTAAGTTCAGCTAATGGGAAATTCAGAGCTGCTATCCCACTCGAACATGTGTTTGGATTTTGTGAAAATTATAAGAAGGTAATTTATGGAGTGAAGCATGCTCTGACTCTGAGAAGAGGTGATTATTCTAATGCTATATTCAAATCGGATGAGAAAGATGCAAACCAGCAAGATAAAGTAATAGATGGTAAAATTACTATTACAAAATTAATTTGGAAAATGCCGGCTTACAAACTGTCTGATGAGTATAAAATCAATCTATATTGTCAAATTAGGGATAAAATAACATTACCTATTCCTTATTTGAATAGACAATTGGAACAAACAATAATAAACTCTCAACTGAAATTCCTAGATTGGACTTTAACTCCAAATTCAGGATCTCAAAGACCTCGATATATAATTTTAGCATTCCAAACTAAGAAAGCTAATTCACAAGTTGTAAACTATGCAATTTTCGATCATTGTAACTTGACGAATGTATATGTTCAGCTGAATAACGAACGATACCCTGATCACAATTTACAGATTGATTTCGATTCTAACAATTATGCTACAGCCTATAAGATGTTAATAGGTTATTTACCTCATGGAAATTGTGCTATCGAATACAGACACTTTAAATATTTGTATCCCATCTATGTGTTTGATATCAGCGGACAAAATGAACGTATCAAAGAAACTACTATTGATATTAAAATAAAAGCAGAATTTAAAACTAATATTCATATTCGTGATGATACGCACGCATATGCACTGATTCTATCTGACAGAGTAATTCGATTACAATCTGACGGTGATAAAATGAGTTAAACTACTATAAATGAAAACATATTTACATATTAATGTTTAAAAAATGTATTGTGTAAAGTGTAAGAAGAAAACTAATACTGATAATCCTCCATATTCAATTACAAACAACAATAAGATACTGGTCAAAGGTATGTGTATTATTTGTAAAAAGACATAGACTTCTGTTGTTTATAAAGATACTGCGAAAAAAGCGGGTTTTATATTTACAATTCCAGCTTTATTAGCATGCCTTGGGGCTGCTGGCTCTTTGGCTGGAGGTGCTGCTGCAATAGCATCCGCAGTTAATAAGAAAAAAGCTGATGATAAACTTTTATCAGAAACTAAAAGGAACAATGAAGCAATGGAAGGTAAAAAGGTTCAGGTATAAGGTTAACTCCAAGGAGAAAAAACTTGTGGATAGAGTCATTATTTGAAACCACCAAAAAAGTAATACCTAACAAACCATTATCTAAACATGATTTGGAATACTACATAAATATATTGAAAATTCCGAATTTTCGAGGTATTTACATGAGAGATAGTTTACCTAAACACCCTCTAAAAACTGAATGCGGAATCCTAAATTTAGATACTGAAAAAGGATTAGGAACGCATTGGACTTGTTGGTATAATAAAGATAATATATGCTATTACTTTGCCAGTTATGGTTTAATTTATCCTATTGAATTTAAAGACTATCTAACAGATTGTTTTGATATTGTTTTGTCACGAGAATGTTACCCTTCACCTCCTTGTTAACAATTCATTAACAAGAAGATCAGGTTCTCGGAATAGAGGAATGGCACACCTCCAGGCTATATACACAACACAAATTAAATGAATTATCATCGGCAATTACAGCACATATACTAAAAATAAAGGTACTCACCGGGGATCGCTGACCCACTTACGCAGCGCATTTTCTGGGCGCCCTCCGTTGCATTACGATGGATTGCTTCTAATATTGTGGGGCATGATACACAGGGTGAACTATGCTTAACATTTATAATTCCCAGCTATACGTGATACAAACATCAATGAGCGCACACACAATGATTGGTGTTAGGAACAATGCCAATTAGTAATGAAAGCAAATAGCATACGTCAAATGACCTACTGCACATAATTACACAGAAATTTGGCTGGCCAGCCTTTAACCGCAGATTGCTTATGCATCCAAACATAACACAGATAATGCCTACAATCTCTAAGTACTCCCAACAGCCAGTAGGCGAAGGTCACTTCAACCACCGAATTCATCCGCAACTCGCTTCAGTTCAAAGGCCTATCTTGTGCACTGTTCAGAAAAGGTCTAGTGAGGACGTTATCTTGCTCATTACGTTTCGGCATGTTCACACGTCGATTCCCTTCATTCGAGCTGATCAATCCTCAGATGTATGACTGAATAACCGTCCCGCCCTCCCTTCTAGTGCAGCATCTCCATGTTCCATCAATAACTCCCACGGTGGGTTATGTTTTGATAAATTTCCCCTTTGTGAACGTGGTGACGGGAACACGTAAATTTTCCGCGTTTCTTGGTTGCACCTCACGTTACGGTTTCGCCGGTCGAACTGTCCATTGTTCCTCAGACGCCTTGAGCCCTGGCGCATTTTCTTCGAGGGTTGTTCACTCTCACCTTCGGCCTATGAGAATCTTAGGAGCCTCGGAGTGCCCGCCTACCTCTTTTCTAATTGGTAGTGCCGCCGCTCGCCTTTATTCCTTTCTTAGCCTCATTTTTCTTCTCACGCTCAGCTCCTTCGAACCGACCGTTGGTTTGCCGACTCTCTCGGTCTGAGTGTCTCGATTTATCTTTGACTACAAGGCGACTTTGTTCGCGCTTGGGTAGGCATTTTTCGACCGTATCGAGTTTCCCAAGGCTCGCTCGCATGAAAAATTTGCTATAACCACAACATAGGCCCCTCCAGAAACAAGACACACTGTAAACATACATCGTTTGGCTCTCGCACCTTATCGCAGCCTCCTAACATTGCTGAGTTGAAAGAAAACATACAGGCGTAAAAAACATACATGTTGAAGCGACATAAAACATTCATGTTGAAGCGACCCCTCTGGCTGCTGGGATTATCTGAGATATTTCAAGACACAACTTTTTACGTAAGCACAAATTTGTTACATTACACACACTTACAAGAATTTTCATTTTTAATTCGCAAAATTTGATCATTCTGAACATATTCTCGACGAGAAAATGTTCAGAATGATCAAATTTTGCGAATTAAAAATGAAAATTCTTGTAAGTGTGTGTAATGTAACAAATTTGTGCTTACGTAAAAAGTTGTGTCTTGAAATATCTCAGATAATCCCAGCAGCCAGAGGGGTCGCTTCAACATGAATGTTTTATGTCGCTTCAACATGTATGTTTTTTACGCCTGTATGTTTTCTTTCAACTCAGCAATGTTAGGAGGCTGCGATAAGGTGCGAGAGCCAAACGATGTATGTTTACAGTGTGTCTTGTTTCTGGAGGGGCCTATGTTGTGGTTATAGCAAATTTTTCATGCGAGCGAGCCTTGGGAAACTCGATACGGTCGAAAAATGCCTACCCAAGCGCGAACAAAGTCGCCTTGTAGTCAAAGATAAATCGAGACACTCAGACCGAGAGAGTCGGCAAACCAACGGTCGGTTCGAAGGAGCTGAGCGTGAGAAGAAAAATGAGGCTAAGAAAGGAATAAAGGCGAGCGGCGGCACTACCAATTAGAAAAGAGGTAGGCGGGCACTCCGAGGCTCCTAAGATTCTCATAGGCCGAAGGTGAGAGTGAACAACCCTCGAAGAAAATGCGCCAGGGCTCAAGGCGTCTGAGGAACAATGGACAGTTCGACCGGCGAAACCGTAACGTGAGGTGCAACCAAGAAACGCGGAAAATTTACGTGTTCCCGTCACCACGTTCACAAAGGGGAAATTTATCAAAACATAACCCACCGTGGGAGTTATTGATGGAACATGGAGATGCTGCACTAGAAGGGAGGGCGGGACGGTTATTCAGTCATACATCTGAGGATTGATCAGCTCGAATGAAGGGAATCGACGTGTGAACATGCCGAAACGTAATGAGCAAGATAACGTCCTCACTAGACATTTTCTGAACAGTGCACAAGATAGGCCTTTGAACTGAAGCGAGTTGCGGATGAATTCGGTGGTTGAAGTGACCTTCGCCTACTGGCTGTTGGGAGTACTTAGAGATTGTAGGCATTATCTGTGTTATGTTTGGATGCATAAGCAATCTGCGGTTAAAGGCTGGCCAGCCAAATTTCTGTGTAATTATGTGCAGTAGGTCATTTGACGTATGCTATTTGCTTTCATTACTAATTGGCATTGTTCCTAACACCAATCATTGTGTGTGCGCTCATTGATGTTTGTATCACGTATAGCTGGGAATTATAAATGTTAAGCATAGTTCACCCTGTGTATCATGCCCCACAATATTAGAAGCAATCCATCGTAATGCAACGGAGGGCGCCCAGAAAATGCGCTGCGTAAGTGGGTCAGCGATCCCGGTGAGTACCTTTATTTTTAGTATATGTGCTGTAATTGCCGATGATAATTCATTTAATTTGTGTTGTGTATATAGCCTGGAGGTGTGCCATTCCTCTATTCCGAGAACCTGATCTTCTTGTTAATGAATTGTTAACAAGGAGGTGAAGGGTAACATTTCTCGTGACATCATAATTTGGTGAGATCAACCCGATCGCTTTGTAATATTTTGCGAGTGTAGTATAGCAGTTGCATTGTATTTTTTTGCGTTTGTTATTTCATGTGCAAAACATACAGGCGTAAAAAACATACATGTTGAAGCGACATAAAACATTCATGTTGAAGCGACCCCTCTGGCTGCTGGGATTATCTGAGATATTTCAAGACACAACTTTTTACGTAAGCACAAATTTGTTACATTACACACACTTACAAGAATTTTCATTTTTAATTCGCAAAATTTGATCATTCTGAACATATTCTCGACAGTTTTCTCTACTCACAAAATCTTGAAAATGGGTGCTGTAATTTGTGGACATTTATGTCTAGAAATGCTGAAGCGTTTAGAAAACGAAAGCTTTCATACAATTCTATAAGATCTTTTTGAAAGTTCGATTAATTTTTTAGAAAATAAACCATAATTAATTTTTTTTCTTTAAAAAATGTCTTGTGGAAATATTTATGCAGCAAAGTTGGTCTTTTTACCTTCCTGTAAAGAAAATCATGAACTTGAAAATAATGAAAATAATTCTGTAGGACTTTCGCAAAATGTAGAGCAAATAAAAGTTTACTTGAAGATTGTAATATAGAGTCATTGAAAGACACAATTGAAGCTCTCAAAAATGAAACAACTGAATTGGAATCAATTATAAACGAGTATGATGAGAAATATGTAACCCTGAAAGCAGATTTACAACTTAAATTTTCTGATTTAGACTCAATCGTAAAATTCTTAGTCATTAATTTATGAATTATCTGAAAAGTTCGTTGCTCTTAAACCAAAAATTGTTTCAAATGATGAACGATTATCAAGCACAGACTTAATATTGATGAAGAAAGTCGATGAAATTGATGCTAAATTTGAAAACATGGATTCAAACATAATCAACCTAACAGACGTAAAAATTCCAGAGATTGGTGACAAATTTAAGAGTCTAGAGTTAGGTATTGAAACTAGAGTTTATGAAAAGCTGTTAGTTAAAGAGTCAGCATTAACCGATCAGATTAAAGGAGTTGAAGTTAAATTTTAGGTTGTGGACTCAACATAACCAATTTGATTGATGTTAAAATTTCTGAGATTCAAGAGAATTTCAAGAATCAAGAGTCAGCTATAGAAAATCAAATGGATGAAAAACTGAAGACTTTATAAACTAAAATTAATGATCAAATTGATTCAAAGAACCAATTAATAAGTAATGAATTTGAAGAAAGAGAAATTGGTATAATTAATATTGTGAACGAAAAAGAAATGAGCTTGCAGACATCACTTAATGATCAAATTGAAGAAAAGCTGAAGAATTTAGAATCAACACTGAACAATACTGTTGAAGAAAAAAGTAAAAGCTTAGAAGCACGACTAACTGAATTAAGTGATAGAAACCTGTTTGTTATGGAAAGAACAGTAGCCTTAGCACCCTCGTTTGTTGAAGTTGACAATAAGCTAAAAAATTCAGAGTCAACCATAACCTCATCCAGCGAAGAGAAATTCAATGATCTTAACAAAATTATTATGGAATTTCGAGCAGAGTCAGTCCCATCAAGAAAAATATAAGAACTAGCTAAGAACTTGAGTGACGAAGAAAGATTTTTTCAAGAGTTTTCAATGGACATCATTTCAAATCAGAATGAAACCAGTCAGTTCAAATTAATGCTTCAGAATGAAACTGATAAAAATATACAATTAAACCAGGAAGTGGAGAGTCTGAGTGACCGAGTAAACAATTTGATATCTATGAGAGTTAGAGAAAATTTAGAAAATTGAAAATTTTATGTATAAAAAGTGATGGGCGTAAATATTTTTGGACAAAAAGGAAAAAAAATCATTTATATCTTCACAACCAGGACCTCATGGAATAGTTTTTAAATATCTTGATGCAGATCAAAATTTTGATTCAAATAATAAAAGACTTGCAAATATTTCTTTTCCAATCAAAGAATTTGACGCTACGAATAAAAAATATGTTGAAGTTTTGGAAAATTTGAGGCTTCATCTCAGAAAATATATATAGGTAAAAGAAAATCTTATCAATGAAAATTATCTGTTCAGAAGTGGTTCTATCCAAGCATTTATAGATGAGAATACTACAGGCTTTCAAGAAAAACTCAGTGAAATTATGGCAAATCTCGATGAACATTGTAGAATATCTGAGGAAAAATAGAGGTTATTCGTACGGGTACTTTAGAACACACAGACTTCTTGAAAAATGAGATTAAGAGGTTGGAAGAAGAGGTAATAAAAGTATGAAATTAGACTACGCAAATCTCGAGAAAGTTTTCAACGACATGAGTTCATACATTGAAACGTTTAGAAATAATCTCCATGAACAGGATAGAGAAACTATCATAAATACAAATGAAATAGAAAAATTGAAACAGTCATCGCAGAAATTGGTGGATGATGATGCTGATATTGAAAACAGATTAATATCGTTTGAGAATACTTTGAGACGAGAAACCGTTGAACTAGAAAAACATGGTTTTCTAAAATGCTCGATTCGGGAGCAAAATTAACTTCATATGTTACAATACAGGTAGATTGGGAAAATTGAAATTTATATTTAAAAGATACCTGGTCGTTGTGTAAGTCATTTCTGGTTTTAAACAAGTAAAAAATTCGTCAATGAATAGCTATTCTATCAAATTTTGTCTTAATTAATTTTCATTATAAGGTAATTGTGGTGAATTGTGCTCTAACTGGTAGTTCTCTTACTACAAAGGGGTCTACAAATTCGGTCAACTCAGTTGTACCTGGATCCGTAAATGCCACAACGTTGGGATTAACGAGAGCCTTGCGGTAACCCACGGGCAAAATCGGCACGCGCCTCCTACTTACACCTCCTACATTTACTGTAAAAAATCGTCGTGCTCACTCTCAGAATCCTCGTCATAACATAGCAGGGACCAACTGATCTACGTGGTTTGCTCAGATCGCCTTGTTTTGACCTGCAGTTGGCAATAACATGACCTGAACTATGACATAAAGTACAGGAAGGAGACCCTCTCGTTTTAGCTGCAAATTTATTGGAAGACTGACTCGAGCTTTCTGCCCGCCCTGTATGACCTTCTAGGGATCCTATGGCCTTGTCTCCCACATATCCACTTGATCTTGGATATCTAGGGTTCCTGAACCAAGGTCGGGGATACGACTTGCGCCCCGGAAAACGGTGGCTCCGGTAATTCGAGCCGTATTACACTTCACTCTCTTGAATAGGTTCCTGCACGTCAACGTCATCTTTAGTCTCGTGTAGAACGTCTACCAAAAAAATCTCTGTAGTCGAATGCTGAGTCGTAGCTATACTAGGTTTACTTTCCGGATGATTTCGGATGGCTGCAACTATTCGAGCCAGCAACTCCTTTGAGGTGTTGAACGACGAGTCGAAAATTTTTTTAGAGAAATTTTCGTCAGGTAAGGGTGCAGCTCATTTATGGCTAAACTTGAGTCAATTGAATCATCTACGAACCTTTCTAATTCATTCTGATTCGCACTAGCCCTGAAAAGAGGTTGCCTTTACCCTGCTATTGCTGCCGAATTTAACAAGTGTTCCGACAGCTAGCGTATCTTCGCAAATGCAGTAACCAACTCAGCGGCAAGACTTTCGTTCCTTATGAAACGCAACTGATTTAAATCACAAGCTAATGCGTGTACAGATTTCTTCCTTTTGGCGATGTATATGCCATACAAATTTTTTATTACATCCTCAAAAGAGTACTGCAGATTCGAGTTCACCAACTTGGTAACTGTTGAATTAAAATCTCTTACCTGTTTGTGGGCCGAGCGCACCAGTAGTTCCTTCTTATCACTGTCCGAGTTAATGTTAGGTAAAAGTCATGAACGCTTTCAAGTTTGCGACGTGCGTCTTGAACGATTTATTTCCACAAAACTGTGGAACTTCCCTACACCTGCGCCCCCTAAAGAGCGGAAGTTTGGCGTTAGAAAGAATGGTCCCCGCCCTAGGCATTGCAGCTGCTACCTCTCGGGCAAAAACGGTGCTGCTGGTGGTGTTCATCATAGTATTTGGTCCAGCCGTACCGGTAATCGCAGGTTCAGTCATGGTCGGTGTCGTGTAAAGCCCCCTTCAGACCTTGCATTACCTCGTTGCCTCTGGACGTCGGAGTGGCGCTGCAAAAGAACCGCTGATGACCAGACTGGCTTGACTGACTGCATTAGCAGTCAGTTATCATTATCAGCAGCCTAAAAAATGATTTAGATCCTTAATTGCTGTTCATAAATGGTTATCGTAGTACATTAGAAGGGAAGGATGTTTAATAACGACGATGCGCTAAGCGCAGCTGCAGACCATAGCCGCGGAGAGATCGCGGAGCGCTGCATCCTTCCTCAATGCCTTCCGCGATCACACTGACTGGCCATGCATACGACAGCGATCGTGTACGTTCAACTCCGTGGTGGGCTTGAAAAATCTTCTTCCCGAGCGGTCGGAGAGCAATCTGCAGTTCGTCTAAGCGGCATCAAGCAACATTGTAACGCAAGGTCTGGAGGGGGCTTTACTGGCAGCACGGAATCTGGGTACCGAAGTTCGATCTTGCTATCTTTGTCTTGGTTGACCTAATGTTCTCCCCCGAGTCTGAGTCAGACATGTAAGACTACTGCTTTTGAACACAATTTTACACAAATCTAAAAACCACAAGTTTACACAATAGCCATTAAATTAAAAAATGAAAGGAACCGTAAACACAAAAGAAATAGCGGCATTCACTTTCAATTGCTATAGCTGTTCTCGGACCGCTCTCGCTCACGTCTGCCACAACTGCGTTGGCAGAGTACTACCGCATGCGCCAGAACGCAGAACACCACAAGGCCTTGAGCCGACGCATTAATTAAAGAAACCATCTCCAGCAAAAACTGACTGGCAGTCTGCAACTGGCTTCGAAGCAGCTGCACTGCACAAGTTATTGTTACTTATTCTTTATCTTTACTTAACTCGTATCAGCAGATTTGAAGACTCTCGCCCGCTGTAGACGATTCTCCGCGATTACACTGTTGTTGTAGACGACTCTCCGCGATTGCACTGTTGTTGTAGACGACTCTCCGCGATTACACTGATGTTGTAGACGCACACTGGGACTGTAGATGATTTCGTAGATGACGTAGATGTAATCGTTGTAAAAGATAATCTCACTCTTCTCCAGAATTTTCGAGTGTCAATTCGAGGACCACTTCGAGCTCTTCTCCTGCTTCGAAGAGTAGGACCCATGTCCGGAACGTAGCTCCTTCCCACGCTGTTAGTTGGACCGTCGTGGGGTTAGCGATTAATCGTTGCTATCTTATCCTGAAGCTTATTCATAATACGTTATTATAATGCATCCGCAATTCACGTAAGATATTTTCACAGTTCTGGGCTGTCATCACTTGGCACAGCCCTTATTCCCCTATCTTCTTTTCATGATAATCTTCGAAACTTCTCCACAACCTACGTAACCAAATTTTTCCGTGGGCCCTTTGATACTGGCCACCATATATCGCGCCGAAACGTGGCGCCACTGGGTAGTCTGCTTGGAGGAATAGAAACTCTTCTACTCGGTTTACGTTCACTGGTACAAGCGGGGTCGGACAGGTGATAGTGATGCGGAGAGCGTGGACCGATAAGCGCCCCGGTCTGAGCGACAGGTGCTTATATAGGTTAAGTGGCCAATGGGGTGAAGGAGGCTTATGTGCACGCACATTCATTCTGTGGGAGTTTTTGTTCTATTTCCTTGTTCAAAGTAAATTACAGTGTTGAATAAGTTTTCGCTCAACAGAATAACTATTTCCACTCACCATAAAATCTCGAAGCACAACGCTCTGACTAGCCTCCGAAAGTCTATAATTTAATTAGAGCTGTTGTGGTATACATGTAGCAAATGTTCATAATTAACCACTATTGTTGGATGCAAGTCAAGGACAAGTACCTGTCACTGTCTCAATTTAAAATGCTCTTAATAAAGCAAAATAACTATGAACTTTTGCTTCGTGAACTTGAACTACTCTTCATGAAGCGAAGTTATCATAAACTTTTGTTTCATAAAATCTTATTGAAGCGAAGTTATAAACGTTTGCTCCATGAAATTAAATTGCTCTGAATGAAGCAAATTAATCATGAACTTTTGCTTCTTAAAATTAAAGTACTCTTACTGAAGCGAAGTTAACAAACTATCGCTTCATAAATGCGAAGTTATAAACTAGTACTTCATAAATGCAGAGTTATCATAAACTTTTGCTTCATCAAACTGAACTGCTCTTAACGAAGCCAATTATTTCCACCTTGGAGAACCAGCGGCGCACTCGCCACTTCCAGTGCACAAGCAGTCTTGAATTAAACTAGTCTTATTGAAGCGAGGTTATCGTAAAATTGTACTTAATAAAATTAAACTGCTTTTAACGAAGCCAAATATTTCCAGCTTGGAAAACCAGCGACGCACCCGCCACTTCCAGCGCACGAGCAGCCCCGAGTGGAACCAGACGATGGTGTACCCGAACCTGCACCAGTCCGACCTCAAGAAGCGCTACCTGGAAGTCACCGCTTGGAACTACGACCAGCACCGGCCTAATGAGTTCCTGGGCGAGGTGGTGCTCGATCTGAGCGGTGAGTCTTACGAGTGTTGGGTTCTGCGAGTGCTAAATTCTGCCGAGTAATGAGCTGTGCGAGTGGTGAGCTCTGCGAGTGGTGAGCTCTGCGAGGGGTGAGCTCTGCGAGTGGTGAGCTCTGCGAGGGGTGAGCTCTGCGAGTGGTGAGCTCTGCGAGTGGTGAGCTCTGCGAGTGGTGAGCTCTGCGGGAGTGGTGAGTTCTGCGAGTGGTGAGTTCTGCGGGAGTGGTGAGTTCTGCGGGAGTGGTGAGTTCTGCGGGAGTGGTGAGTTCTGCGGGAGTGGTGAGCTCTGCGGGAGTGGTGAGCTCTGCGGGAGTGGTGAGCTCTGCGGGAGTGGTGAGCTCTGCGGGAGTGGTGAGCTCTGCGGGAGTGGTGAGCTCTGCGGGAGTGGTGAGCTCTGCGGAGTGGTGAGCTCCAGGGAGTGGTTGTGCGGGATTTGGAATCACTAAAGCAATCGTCACTCCCTACTTTCGTTTAACACGTCTTCCGTCAGCGACTGCATCAGAACGCTTTTGCTGTTAGCTTAGCATAAACAAACTGTAACGCTTCATAAATTCCGAAAATCTATATTCAACATGTAAGGTTGTAGGTATGTAGAAGAAATTAATTCAACAACTAGTGTATGTGAACTCTATTACGTGGAACGTATGAGCAAGAAAACTTCTGTGTGAGAGAAGGTACCAAAAAAAAGTGTTCATGGTTAAAATATCTTGCTTTGATGTAGGGTTACTAAATTTATGAGAAATCAAAAGTTCTGTTCATACTAGAAGCGAAATTACAATTTTCATATTTTAGCAATTATCATTTCAGCTGTAAGTGCTGTAGTTTTTTCTATCGTTTGGTTAGACTTAACATACTCATAAATCGGTGAAATCACTCACTTGAGCTAATTTTTAGAGCATTATTTGTAAGCCTGATTGAATTTAATTAAGTAAGAAGTGTTGAAAATCAGTTCATTTTCTAACCCTGATGGATTGCATGGCATGGGTTACTATTAGCTGTTAATTTCAGACTCCCCCTGCCAAAAATATAACAGACTGTCAACCAATGTAACTGGAAGTTGAATTTCGTGTTAGTTGATGTAAAAACAACTTAAATAATTTCAGGTACTCGAAAAGAATGACTCACGAGGATACTTTTTGCAAAAGCTTCTTAGTTCCCAGATCAGTAACCAAAACTGATCATTGAGGTTATCTAATGGACCAGGGCTAATTCTCTTGATTAAATATTTTTAAATGTCCCATGTTTGATGGTACAGATTCCCTTGATTACATTTTTCTAAATGTCACAGGTTTGACTAGTGCAAATTCTCTTAGTTGAATGTTTCTATTTGCTACCTCTGCTCTAGAAACTTTGACTTGCTCATCAATCTAAAAATATTGGTGCAAAATCGGTTTCAATATCGCGGTTTCCAGATCACCTTTTTCCTGCCCAAAAATTCTTGAAATATGCCAGAAACTATGCAACAATAAAGATATTTGGCTATTTTTACCAGAAAAGGAAAATGTGGCATTATGACTGTACGTTCAATTTTTTCTGCTAATTTTAATGAATTTTTGTGTTCATTCTAGCTAATCTTTTGCGATAATTTTTTTGAATTTCGGGCAGATCCGACGGTGGTGGATGAGGACCCGCGCTGGTACACCCTGCAGGAGATGGTGGACAGGACAGAAATGCCAGGTTGGTTGGTCACTGCACAGTGAAACTTTTTTGTCTGTGCGCTGATTATTTTAACCACCACTTGCCTGTGAAACTCTTTGCCGTGACATTAATGATTTTAGCCGCCACATGCCTGTAAAACTCTTTTACCGGGACACTCATAATTTTAGCTACCACTAGCCAGTGAATTTTTTGCTAGGGCATTTATGGTTTTAGGTACAACTTCTCAGCGAAACTTTTTTGCCGAGGCATCTAGAAATTTAGTTCTCCCACTCCCCTTTGAAACTTTTTTTTTGCTGGACATTTATGACTTTAGCTGTCATTGGCCCGGGAAACTCTTTCGCCGGGGCGTCTACGATTTTATGTGAGCGAGTTAGTGCGGTTGTCCCTCTGACCCCGTTGTTGTACGATGCACAACCAAAAATTACTCCGCGATTCAAAATTACTGCGCGATACAAAATCACCTGTAGAGATGTAGGTCGCACTGGTGTAGATGATCAGCCGTTGTAGATAATGTTCACAGTGGTTCTTCTCCTTTCCTTAGGTACTTGATAGCTGTGCGTGATCTTAATTATCATCTCGACCTCGTGTTGCTATGAAATTCTCTGACTGCTCTACAGATCCTCATCTTAGCTTCTTGTTGCTCTGGCTATTTCTTCAGTTATTATTCGCTCCCGTGTTGAAACACTGACGTTAAATTCAGGTTAATTAATTCTCCATCAGTTCTTCGTCACAAACTTATTCACTGTAGTCTTCGTCAAACAACACTACTGCATGTCATCACAATTCTTCACAAAACTTATGCCGCAAACTTCTCTTTTTGACTTCTTTAACAATTCTCTTGACAATGAGGATTTTCTTACTGCGTGATTATATCTTCTTATTGTCTTCCGTGGACTTCGATATCCGCTTACTGGCCACCAATGATGCGGCTCATGATCGGAGCCACTGGACTATCTGCTGGTGGGATGGGTAAACGCTCCTCGCGTTGCTCAGTTTACTGGTAGCAGATGTTGTTACAGAGTGAGATCGCAATCAAATGCGCATCTAAGAATGCGGTGAGTATATTTATACTCGCTAAACGGGGTCAAAGGAACAAACGCACTAACGCACTCACATATACCAGTATGGGAACCCATGGGGCTCACATATGCAAGTATGGGAACTGAGCAACGCGAGAAGCGTTTACCTATCCCACCAGCGGACAATCCGGTGGCTCCGTTCTCTAGCCGCCGTGTAGCCGCCGCGGCGAAATTTCCGGACTGGGCGGCTAAAATCATGGATGCGTTGCGAAAAAGTTAGACTAGACTGAGTCTCCCACATGCATTTCCAGACGCCGGTATTGCCATACAGAAGTCCGCCAGGGAAATATAACTATTGTTTAAACTAGCACTCTCGAGGGAAAATGTGAAGTCCTAGGCTGAGAATTAGGTAGGCGTACTATTATATAGTAGTACAATAGATTTTTGTTTAGCTAAAAATGTTTTTTCCGGTCTACTGCTGTCCTATTTTTAGCTGCCATCACTTTCTGATGGGAGACTGAGGAGGTGTGGATTGTGGTAGGGAAAATGTGAGATATATTTCGCGTTGTGTAAAAATTGATAGGTGCATATTATCTTCTGGACAAAGTTTTTATCTTCAGTGTATTGTGCCTTTTTTAGGGTCCTCCGTAACTTTAATGGTCACTTAAAGTAAAACTAAAATATTATCGAAATTATAACTTCTGCCACAAACGAACCAAGTTTCTTTAATTTTTTTCAGTTAACGCCATTGGCACGGGCATGAGAGCGTGATGGACAGGGGAAGAGAAGCCTTTCCAAAACTCATAGCGACGGTCGTGTTCTTCTCGGCACTTATTTACTAAGTGCGGTCTCTCCTGCATTGAAAGGGCACTTTAATGTGTGACGGCGCCTTATTGTGTGACGGCGCCTTATTGTGTGACGGCACCTTAATGCGTGACGGCGCTTTATTGTGTGACGGCACCTTAATGCGTGACGGCGCTTTATTGTGTGACGGCGCCTTATTGTGTGACGGCACCTTAATGTGTGACGGCGCCTTATTCTGTGACGGCGCCTTATTCTGTGACGGCGCCTTATTCTGTGACGGCGCCTTATTCTGTGACGGCGCCTTATTCTGTGACGGCACCTTATTCTGAGACGGCACCTTATTCTGTGACGGCACCTTATTGTGTGACGGCGCCTTTTTGTATGACGGTGCTTTATTGTGTGGCGGCGCCTTATCGTGTGGCTGCGCCTTATCGTGTGGCGGCGCCTTATCGTGTGGCGGCGCCTTATCGTGTGGCGGCGCCTTATCGTGTGGCAACACATTGTTGTGTGATGGCGCCTAGATGTGTGATGGCGCCTAGTTGTGTGATGGCGCCTAGTTGTGTGATGGCGCCTAGTTGTGTGATGGCGCCTAGTTGTGTGATGGCGCCTAGATGTGTGATGGCGCCTAGATGTGTGATGGCGCCTAGATGTGTGATGGCGCCTAGATGTGTGATGGCGCCTAGTTGTGTGATGGCGCCTAGTTGTGTGATGGCGCCTAGTTGTGTGATGGCGCCTAGTTGTGTGATGGCACCTAGTTGTGTGATGGCGCCTATTTGTGTGATGGCGCCTAGTTGCGTGATGGCGCCTAGTTGCGTGATGGCGCCTAGTTGCGTGATGGCGCCTAGTTGTGTAATGGCGCCTAGTTGAGTGATGGTGCCTTGTTGTCTGATGGCGCGTTGTTGTTTGATGGCGCCTTGTTGTTTGATGGCGCCTTGTTGTTTGATGGCGCCTTGTTGTGTGATGGCGCCTTGTTGTGTGATGGCACCTTATTGTGTGACGGCGCCTTATTGTGTGACGGCGCCTAGTTGTGTGATGGCACCTAATTGTGTGACGGCGCCTAATTGTGTGACGGCGCCTTATTTTGTGACGGCGCCTTATTTTGTGACGGCGCTTTATTCGGTGACGGCGCCTTATTCTGTGACGGCGCCTTATTCTGTGACGGCGCCTTATTCTGTGACGGCACCTTATTCTGTGACGGCACCTTATTCTGTGACGGCGCCTTATTCTGTGATGGCGCCTTATTCTGTGGTGGCGCCTTATTCTTTGACGGCGCCTTATTTTGTGATGGCGCCGTATTCTGTGACGGCGCCATATTCTGTGACGGCGCCATATTTTGTGACGGCGCCATATTCTGTGACGGCGCTTAATTGTGTGACGGTGCCAAGCGACGAGATCGAATCAGAAGTGTTCCGAATTACCAACAATTTGCTGCCTTTGTGTTGCTGGTGTCACAGGGGAGCGATTCCAGCGTTTCGATGGAAAATAGTAAGTAGAAAGAGCTCTTTTGGACCGCAAGTTTTCTAAATTCTACTTTTAACGGTTTGTTGTTGCTGAATAGTTTTCATTTCAATGGAGTTCCATGGCTGGGTGCTACAGAGGCTATGTGAAACTCCAAAAGTACACAAAATGTGAACATTTTGCGTTGCCGAAATATGAATGCACCCAAAATTTACCCTCTGTGCCCAAAAGTGTTACATTTCATGAACTACACTTCTTTCGATTCAATAAACTTGTTTCTGCTTAGCTGCTGCATCTTGTTGAAAGAACCGTCAGTTTTTCCCAACCATTTCCTGAACGCACATATATATAGGGGTGGATCTGTTTTCCTTTACTCCTTATCACGTTGACCATGTAGTTGAACATATGTGTACCACTACACATATTGCTCATTTAAGCACCGTCTTAAATGGGTGGAATTTAAATTCTTTTATTACATTTTCCAAAATGTACTAAATAATTGCATTTTCATGCAATTATCTTTTTCACTGTTCTTGGAAAGGATAGAAATGTATTCGAACACTGGGTTACAATGAATAAAAGAGCAAAGAAAATCGTTTTAATAGAAATCATATTTCTTTAAAAAAACAACAATTCAATAAAAAGGAACGTTTCGACCAATTTTTGGTCATTTTCAACCATCTGAAAAAATACAAAAACATCGCGTTATAACGAGTTCAATATACATCCATCAGTGACATTATGACATTAAAATATGACATTGAAAAAGAATAAAGGAAAAAAGAGACAGACTACACTAATTGCAGAGGGAAAGCCGATTGCGTATTGTTCAAGGTAGGTTTATCTTTTAAAATGAACAGCGATTCTAAAATGCGAAGGTTAATTGTACCGGATGTAGAAGAAACTATTTTAAAATCGTCTAACCGAATTTGAAGGTCACAACTCTCTGCATGAGAGCGAACAGCAGATTGGTGAGGGGAAGAGAGTAACTGTTTAGTTCGAAAACTCCTGCCGGCATGCTCAGCCACACGAATATCCAGGGCTCGAATGGTCGAACCCACGTATTCAGACGCACACCGTGCGCAACAATATCTATAAATGACGGAGGAGAGCATGCCTTTAGGTAGTTTGTCCTTGTAATTGAAATGAGACCCTATTTTATATGCATTGACCAATACGATTTTGAAGTCGACATGTGAAAAGTATTTAGAGAGCAACAAGTAGAGATCTTTTTTGAGCTTTTCGGACTGCTTGCCAAAGAACGGAAATGAAAAATAAAATTGTTTCTTGCGAGCAGTAGGTAATAGTACGCGGGAATAAAATTTATGATTTAAAAAATTCTTGATACATGAAATTACTAGTCCTGAAGGGAAACCATTTTGACTAAAAAACAATTTCAAAAACTCAAATTCGCTATGAATGATATCAAATGAAGAGCAGACACTGTAGGCCCTAGAGAGTAATGTTTTGACACTGTTAATTTTAAATATAAATGGACAGAAACTAAAGAAACTTATTCCTAGGCCAGTGAATGTTTGCTTTCGATAAACAGAGCTTTGAAAAATGCCATCTTTACGGGTAATTTTGCTATCCAAAAATGAAAGAGAATTGTGCTTCTCCGTTTCCATAGTAAACTTAATATTGGGGTGTTGAGAATTCAGATACGCCAAAAATAAATTACAATGCATGGGATTTTTAAACAGTAAGAAAGTATCGTCTATGTATCGTCTATAAAATACCGGCTTGAAATCCACAGGGCAAGAGTCAAGCCATCGTTGTTCGTGATAGCACATGAAAATATTAGCTAAAGTTCCTTTAAAGTTCGTTCCTTTTTATTGAATTGTTGTTTTTTTAAAGAAATATGATTTCTATTAAAACGATTTTCTTTGCTCTTTTATTCATTGTTAGACTTTGCAAAAAGCAAAACATTTACTTATATCCAACACTGGGTTAGCAAAATTGTGTGGGTTAGCATAGGTAAGTTAACTACTTGCAATTTAACCAACCGTTGCAACTGCGCATACGTAGTAAACGTGTTCATTCAGCTTCAATTTATTTCACTCTAGTTAAATTAATTAACTAATTTCACACGCGATGCTAATTTTTTTCAAGTAACTCAGGAAATATTTTGAGAAATTATTATTTGGCAAGTGTATTAGGAAAGAAAAATTTTTCATTTATTTTAGGAAAGTAATATTTGACAATTTTAGGCAAGAAAGGTTTTTCAAATATTTTAGAAAAGGAACATTTGTTTTGTTGTTTTTCTGGCTGCTTTAGTACGCCATGGAATATGCTATATTGTATTGAATATGCTATTATTATAACATGGTTGCGAGAAAATATATTGTATGACTTAAAATGAATAACCTGTTGATGCATGCACATTTCTTAGCATAAGTTAGCATAATTAAAATGCATGAATAAATGCGTTAGTTTTTGATGTTACAAAGCTGAATGCATTTTTTTCTGTTACGTTTCTTAGAGTGATAAGCGAATGCTTGGTCCCAAACTTCACATATCGTTTAACAGTAATAAACTATAGAGTTTTTCAACGCAGGCACAATGTAAAGAAATTTTCTCTTCATGAGAGAAAGTCAGAACATGCTTGTAATGTTTTAAAAAATATCAAAACGGACAAACATGAACACATCATTATTCAATCGTTGAATGGATTCAAATGCAACATATCTTTCTACCTAGCGTTTCTGTTATTTTAAGACGTGCACAAGAGTGGGATGTGCATTTTTTAATTTTAATTTTTTAATTAAATAATATAATATAATTCTCATAATATAATATAATTCTGAGGATTAAAATATAATTCTCAAAAAAATTTAATCCTCAATTTCTCAAGAGGCCTCAAAATTATGTAATTTTAATTTTAACAGGTAAATTTAATTCTCAAGAAAGACACGGGGTCTCCAAATTATGCAATTTTTATTTCAACTGATCAATTTAATTCTCAATACAGACACTAGGTCTCAAAATAATATAATTTCAATTATTGCAACGTGTGAATACGATTTTTCTCGAGAAAGGCTCGAGGTCTCAAAATGATGCTGGCCTAACATGCAAGCGCCAGAAATGTTCAAGGTACTTGCGCCTATCCCAGCGTCAGAGACGCTGCTTGTACGAACCCCAAATTCTATTTGAAATTTCGGGATGAAGACTATTTTATTTTAGCTAAATTTGTCTCGAAATTGAGAAGTTACACATGAGCGGAATGTTTATACAAGAAAAGGAATATAGTTTCTTGTTCCACCTCGGAATCTCAATAAACGAAACACATTATTAGATTTTGTGTAAGATCAAGAAGCTGTGCAATAAATTGTGTGATAACCAAGTTTATTACCACTCTCTGTTCTATTTATAAAAAATCAAATATATTTCTAACAAGTGGATTAGACCGTAATAAGAAATATATTCATCAGAGCATTGAAATCTATATCTAATTTGATAAGCGGAATAAATTTTTGAAACGATAAATATTTTCTCCTGACACAGTTAGCGATAAAATGGTCTTCTTTTTTTAAACTTTTCCTTATCAGGGTATCAGTTTTTTGCCATTGTTGCTAGATAAATTGTGGTAGAAATTGCTAGAAAAATTTCATAATAAATTGTTCATGAAATTGCCGGAGAAATTGCTAGAGAAATTGCCTGATTAATTAAGTTGCTTTTATTCCGCTCAATTTTCAAACTTAATGAACGACCTAACAAACTTAACCAACTTCAAAAACGACTAATCTTCCAACAAGGAACGTGAAATAAATGTAAACTTCAAGAACGTTTATTTTACTCGTATAATGGATGCGAGTGCCTGCGAACAAAGTCTATAAATATTATAGATAAAATATATTATTTTACCACCGGAGATTCTTATAATAGATAATGACCCCGTTCTTATGCCTTAATTTAATGAAAACCGCGTTAAGGTTGCTAGATTAAAATTTTCTTGTCCATAAATCTCAAATTAATTTTTTCCAAACAATTTATGAAAAATTTGTTCAAAAGAATATCAATTTGCAAACTCTACTGAGCAGGACTGTTGCGTTGTTGGTCTCAGGTTCATGTTTCTAGGAACAAAAATATTTCTGGTGTGATTGTAAACTTATTTAGACGTCATCTAACTATACTTTTATTCATATTACATACACACTCTAATTTTTATTATTTATTTGATGTTTCAATGATTTTTTATGTGGGAAGAAATTGTTTCTACAGTTAATTTACTATAAATTCTCGGTAAAATTATGATAGAAATACGAATTTTCAAAAACTCGAACCTTTGAAATTCACAACTTGCTCGTGATTTCGCCACATCTATTTGCACGTCAAAACCAAACTGCATATCTAAAATTTCACTGAATTTAATCAGAATGAACACCATCAAAGAATTTTTTATATTTAATATGATATTATTCATATTTAGTGTAATATTATGGCTTTAATCATAGTTACTGTAAGAATTATGTTGTCTGAACAGCCGGCGTTTCTTCTCTATTTGAATGAGGGTTTAATATTTTTCAATGTTCGTCAATGCTTTTCATGCTATTCAATATCAATGAATTTTTTGAAAATGTTCACTACTTTGTCAAGATAGTCGCTGGAAAACACCTGAGGTATTTTCATTAGGAATCATACATTCAATTTCACTGTAAAAACGAAACGTTTATAGCTTACCACAATTTTTGAAAGAGCGAGATTTGCATGTGTAATTCTTCAGTTATTTTCATACCAAACTACGCGCCGATGCGCTAGCTAATGACTACCTTGCACTTTTGTGCGTCACATGTCAAACTCTGCCAAACATCAACCCACGGTTGAGGAACTCGGCTGGTAAAGCATCACATGACGCCCCCACCACATGATATCTCCACACCACCACATGGCATCACATAACATCACACCACCACATGGGTAAGAAAATGTGTGAACTCGATGAACAAAGAGCTGTCTTTAACATGTAAGAGTATCTCAATTTGACTCTCCGTTGTTGTTTTGTAAGATTTATGATATAGTAAGAGTACAATGTCAGTTATCTCTACATATTTGTTCAATATGTCATTGAATCTCGAGTTTGTTCTATGTATTTACGAAAAAGTCGCTTGTTTACTATAAATGACTCCAGTAATGGTTAACTCAAATTAATATGAGCATTCAATTTTGAGCTTTAGGCTGTGGAATTATTATTCTAATTTGTTCACTTGAAGAAAATAAAAGTGAAGATTACGGAGGAAGTACTCAAGAATTGTCTTGTAATATTTTGACTGGTCATTTCCAGCTGGGCTCCCACTGAAGGGGATGCAACTATTGTATCTGTGTGAAGTAGCGCTCCCAGGGGGAATATGACTGATCCCAAGCTAAAGGTTACGTAGGCCTTCCTTTTGTTGAAATAGAATAGATGTATTTTTTGTTTCGGAGCACATTTTTTTCGATTCACTGCCGTCCTGTTTTTCGGCACATATTACTTTCTTCTGCGATTTTTATCTTGTTCCATAAACGCCTTTCTCACTTTCTATTTCTAGGCATCTTGTGCATAGATTCCGTGTTCCTTTATCTCCATACTAAATGATGCCTTCCTCCGTCTTCGCTTTGGAACGCCTTTCTTGCTGCTAGGGGGGGCTTAAACTAACATCTAATCCAATTTTCATACAAATCCTCAGGTCCCAACTAACCATTCTACGAACATGGTCCACAAGTGAGGTGATTAATTTTCTCTTGCGTGGCTTAAAGTGCATTTCAAAGTTTCTCATTTTACATGGATAAATTATATCCTACTAAAGAAATAAAAAAGTTGAAGATTTAACGTTCAAACAAAATTCCAAGTTTGAGACACAGATTCAACAAAGACTCGAAGTAATATATGAGCAGTCAAATTTCGCAATTGAACTCTTGGTGTACTTTTTAAGGTAAATCTGAAGGAGATGACAGTTGTCGATTTTCCACTTTTTGGTGCCTGAACCTAATTAATGGAATCAAAATAAACAAGTTTTCTTCTATTCTTTTTTCGTCTCAAATGAGTATTTTACGATTTATAGCGGTAAGTTTAGTTTCGTCATTGATGACGAATGCGCTCGAATAAACAGCTACTCATCGATTTTCGAATTTTTGTTGCTTGAAAGATGGTAATAACATCGAAATAAACAACTTTTATTCTATACACTTTTTTCGTCAAATGAGTATTTAACGAGGTGTAGCGGTAGGTTTGGTTTCGTCTTTCAAGACAGGGCGCTGGAAGCGAGACGCCATTGCAGTGTTGCCATGCAACTCGATCAAAGAATTTCTTTCCGCTTCAAAGACTGGAGTTGCGGTAAGTCATTTACCGCTATAACTATTAAAATACTCATTTGAGACAAAAAGTGCATAGAAGAAAACTTGTTTATTTCGATCTAATTAACTATGCTAAGGCATCGAAATTTACAAAATCGACAACTGTCATCTCCTTCAGATTTACCTTTTTTAATTTAGCGTCACAGGTTTTTAAATAAAAACTGGTACTGTCAACCAAGTTATGAAGTTTAACGTCTCTTATCTAAGACTGAGACCACCTGTAAACACCCTAGTCGGGTCTAGGGAGTCTCAATACTTTGACTGCGGTACGACCCACTGCATTGTGGGTCGTTTGAAAAGTTTTATCAATTCGTTAAAATTAATGGTGTGTTATAGACCTAGTTAATGTTTTCTATTTAAAAAATTTCTAGCAACTTCTAAATTTAAATTCGAGTTGAATACTGAACTTCAGTTTCACCCATCGCAGTCAACGTGTTGATTAACACTTTGACTGCGACGTAAGCCATATTTGGTCACTGAGGGAGTTTTCATTATGCTGCTGACCCACCAGTAACCAGAAGCTCAACTTAAAAAAATACTTAATCAACAGTTAATAAAAACACGATCCAGGTCATATTTGACATTTTCAGCATGGCTTACTACAGATGACTTTAAATTTGAATTGCACGTCGTTGATCTTCAGTTTTACATGCCGCAGTCGCAGTGTAAAACTAGCTAACATGAAAATGATAGATTTTGCTCACTAAGCAATTTAAGGAGACCGCCCCAGGCCCTTGACAGATGCTGTCGATTCCATGGTCATTTTGCATGCTTTTGTTGTAAAAGGACCCTTAGGTGGTAGACTATTCGTTCCTAAAATTTTATGGCGCTACGGACAATAATTTCCCCCCCCCGGGGGGGGTAAGGCGACCAAATTTTTTCAATTTTTCCGATTTTGACCCCACATAAAAAGAGAACAAATGGGAAATGGAAAAAAGCTCAATTTGAGTTTGTTAGAAATGTTCCAAGAATTCTAAAACGGTCTTTGCTTTTTTTCTAGCATCAAAACTGAGTGAGTTCCATTTTGAAATATCAATATGAATGAAAAGCACCCAAAATATTCCATTTTTTCCCGATTTTGACCCCACATAAAAAGAGAACAAATAGGAAATGGAAAAAAAGCTTAATTTGAGTTTGGTAGAAATGTTCCAAGGATTCTAAAACGGTCTTTGCTTTTGCTCTAGCATCAAAACTGAAGGAGGAGTTCCATTATGAAATATCAATATTAGTGAAATATCAATATCTGAAAACCAATATGTCAAATTTTTGCAAAATCTAAGGCCTGAATCAAAAAAATGAATAGAGTCAATTGTGTTTATTTTCAAAGGTTACATATCATAGTCAAATTTTATAAGAATCAGACTGAAAAAAAAATTCATTTTGTTGAAAAAAAAAAGATAATTTTTTTTTTTTTTTGAAATCACAATTCACACTTTGAATATGAAGTTATGTATGGAAATTATCAAAATAAAAATTAAAACTGCATTCAATTACATCAATTGTTCATTATATTACACTTCAACACAAAATTTTATTTTTTGCTTACACCCAACACTTTGAATTT
Source organism: Morinoia aosen (assembly GCA_030386875.1). Taxonomy (NCBI): domain Eukaryota; kingdom Metazoa; phylum Arthropoda; class Malacostraca; order Amphipoda; family Talitridae; genus Morinoia; species Morinoia aosen. The sequence goes on from CM059558.1 coordinate 55,355,705, forward strand.
TCAACATTCATCCTGGGACTAGTTCTCGAGTTTTGATGCTAGAACAAATCCAAGGACAGGTTTAGAATCCTTGAAACATTTCTAACAAACTCAAATTCGGCTTTTTTTCAAATTCGAATTCTTTGAAAAAATATATAGCTCTAAACCCAAAAAAATGTTGCTGATTTTTGAAATATCAAAAAATTTTGAAAAAATAGAAAAAATTTGAATTTCAAAAAAAGCCGAAATTGAGTTTGTTAGAAATGTTTCAAGGGTTCTAAAACTGTCTTTGTTTTTGTTCTACCATCAAAACTGAAGGAGGAGTTCCAATCTGAAATTTCAATAAATTATACCAAAAACACATTTTTCGTCAATAAAAAAAAATTAAGGCCTAAATCGAAAAAATGACAGAAGTAAAAAAGGTTTACTTTTACAAAATACATATACTGGCCAACTTTCAAACGAATCGGACTAAAAAAGTTGAAAAAGTGGGACGGTCTCCTTAAATAAAAAAGTCAAGCCCAAGAACAAAGCACTCAACATTTATTAAAAAAATGTACGTGGTCTAAACTAAGATCACGTTTCAAGCCACGACCCATCATCTGCTGTAAGATCTGCGAGAAATTTTTCGTGACACATTCTCAGCGCCTGTGATTTTGCAAATCTTCCAGCTGATCCCCTCGGGGGGGATACAACTCTTGTTGTATCCCCCTGATTCCCGCATCAATAAGGCTATCTTTTTGTTGAAATAATTTATTTTTTGTTATGTTAAGGATCACATTTTTCTGTTCACTGCTGTCCTGCTTCTCAGCACCTACTACTTCCTTCTTCAACTTTGATCTTGTTTCATAAACTTCTTTCTCAACTTACTGTTTCTGTGCCCCTTCTGCATAGATTCCTCGTTCCCTTATCTCCATACTAAATGGTACCTTCCTCTCTTCGGGACGCTTTTTTCAGCGGTTAGGGAGGCTAACTAACACCTAATCTAACCTAATCGAATCTTCGAGCTGATTGTAGGGCGAGGCTCGATACGTTCATTTCAGTGTCGCCCACGTAGAATTTTGCAAAAATAAATGTGGAGTGCTTATAATTTTACCGTGAATTTTTAACTAACATCATGAAAATAATGACAATGATGAACATGTTCTGTGCACTCTCGTTCCGACGCTTAGGCTGATATTCTAAGCAAAAGCAAGATTTTCCGAGCCTGGGACTGAGAAACATCATCCTCGATGAGTTATGTTTTGAAGAATGGTTCCACTTTAAAATTATAGTACCATTTAAAATAATGGTTCTATTTCAAAATAACGATTTTTTAACCCATGTTTACGGAGTTGAAATTTTTTCAAAAATCTTTCATTAAAATTTATTTCTTTTTTGTCTCACATTTAGCGCTGTAAAATTTTTCTTTCGAATCATCAAAGATGTATAACAAGTCGGGGAATTTATAGTTGTTAGTCATAGAGAGGCTAAGGAGATATTCCTCAACAACTGAAAGCTCATTTTAATGCTCCAGCGTACCGTCCTCGTCTTGATACGCAAATGGTTGAGAAGGTTTGCTTACAAATCTAAATTAGTCCGTTGTTTGAACCGTGTGTGTCCGAAGTCATGTTTGGTTTCATTTACGCAACTTGATATACTGTTCATCTGAGCTTTTTGGTGAGACGTCATTCTGACCATCAGGTAAAATCGCAAGTAAGTTCAACCTTTGAACATATTTCTCAGCTTGCTGTGGCGTATAGGCCTTTGAAGAAAATCTAGGTACAGCTTGTAGGACTTAGAAGAAATTAGATACAGTTTGGCGAGTAGATCTTCAAAGAAACTCTAGATATGGCGCGTACACTTTTGAAGAAACTGTAGATATTGCGTGTAGACCTGAACTTAAGATAGGCTGCGTAGGCATTTGAAAAAAAATGCCTAAGTTTCAGCGGGCCATCTGCTGAATCAACAAATGATGCTCCTGTTTTGTCAAGTCAGCCTCTTGATAAATCTGTCGTTCAACAAGGAGAAAGTGTTGGGGGTTCTCCAAATTATATTCTTGTTTATGGGCGCCATGAAGTGAACATGGAACTCAGGGCTGCTAAATGGGCATATTTTCTGGCCAAAATTCACAAATTTGGCCCTAAATATTACATTGCGCCCCAAAAATTTGGGCAAATTTGTTAACAAAATTGGGTTTAAAAAATCGCTGAGCACGTGACAGTCAAGCACGGCTGGTAGTCATTTTCATAATTTAACACGTTCCCTGCGTATTGGGCATATGTGTACCATCTTGTAAATTACTCATTCACGTACTGGTATGAATGACATTACATTTTTATGCGAGCTTTTTAAAAAATGACTGATCAAACGCGGTGAATTTTTACCGTGCAGTTGTGTTTTCATATTTCTAAGGAAGGATAAAAATGAGTTCGAGCAGTAAAGTGTATTCATCAAAGATCTGCTACCAAACCAACCGTTAACAACTGCCGAAACGAGGTTTAAGTGTTCATTTCATTTGAAAGGAGCCTAAGTACGGATGCTTAAGCCAAGAAAATATTCTGTGTGACAGCGTGGATGGAGTTCACATAACTGCCAGGCTGGCTGCCCCCACTCAACCTACAGCTGTACATACACCATGTATAATTGCCTCATGTACGATAGATGTTAAGCGGTATAATGTTCACATGGTGCAGCCGGTTATCTCACTCACGTGTTGTGAATGTATAAAATTAATGAATAAATAGTTACTTCGTAAGCTCTTTAGGCTAAGGTACCCTTAGATGTCTAGTGTAGGAGGAACTTTTAGGCATGGCTCACTGTTATTTTCAGTCGTTAATTTAAGCATATGACCCACCGACATTTTCAGTTTATAATTCATGCACGAAAAATTTGGCTATTTTAGATTTTTCCGGATCCCTTTAGTTTACTCGAAGGTTTTTGAGGTTTCCTCGTGTACTTTTAAAGGTGGTGAGACTTTTTTGCGAGAATTCAAGGTTTTTTAAATTTTTCTGCAGGATTCGTAAACTTACAAGACTTTTCGCCTGGTCTATAAGTAGGGTTTTAAGATCCTCTTCCGAGGTTTAAAGATTTTAAGGGTCTCTTTTGATATTTGTATGTTTGCCAAGCTTTTTTACTGGATTTAGAGATCTTCAAGACTCGGTTTTTACATTTAGAGATTTCCAGGATCCTCTTTTGAAATAATTTTTCTAAGATTCTCCTTCGATATTTAGAGGCTGTCAAGAGCCTTCGTTAAGATTTGTATGTTTTTGAAAGCCTTATTTGTGATTTGTAGGTTTTCAAAACTTTCTTACGGAAGTTATACTTTTTCATGACCTGTCATTCAGATTCATAGATTTTAAAACTTTTTTTCAGGATTTGTAGATTTTGAGGACCTTTCTTACAGGATTTAACAGGCTTTCAAGACTTCCTTGTTGATTTTGAAGTCATTTATGAACTTCTTTTACGACAACTAGCAGTTCGCAAGAATTTAATTATTTTTAAATTTACATCGAAGAACGTTCCCATGTGGTTTAAAAGGATACAAAAATTTAATTTGATAGCGTTAATTGTCAATCACACTCTCTGGACTTAAAAAATAATACGAGCACTTTATTTTTACGTTGAGATCGTTGTAGTATTTTATTTTAGAAGCACCAAGCCGTTTTGATTTCTAAAGAATTTCTAATATTCTCAGAACTTTTTAACATTAATTAGCAGTTTTCGAATGATTTGATTGTTTTTATAACTTTCTCATGTTATGTAAAGGCGTCAGAACATTGCCTGTTTAGTGCGGGTTATAATTAAGTTAAAATATTGAATTATTTTGTAGCCACATTTTATCTTTTAGTATTTTGCAGAATTCGGATTTTATTGTAATTTTTATATAATAATTTAATGTAAAAATATCAAATTACGATGTTGCCGTGTTTCTTGACTGTAGCAATATCAAAATTGCGGAGTTGGTTCAAACGCACGATGTGGAAATTATCAATTAATGATAATTATTGAAGTTATAATAATCAGTTGTTGATAAATATTGCCGTGATAATTATCAATTATTGATACTAAAATATTCATGCGAAAATTATCAGTTATTGATAAATATTCATACGATATTTATCACTTCATGAAATCATTGGTGCGATAATTATCAGTCATTTGTAGTTATTGATGCGATAGTTATTTCAAAGTGTACGATATGAAACTAGGGTAAAAGTGAGTCGGCTAGCAATTTTTGGATGTATCTGAAATAGCAGTTCTCCATTAAATTAAAATTCTAGAATAATAATATGAATGAGAGCTTCGGTGTTTTCTGCTCTTTGGAAACATGAAATAACTGTATTTTACTGATCAGCGGAAAAAAATTAGTATTTTCTGATCGGTAGACAAAAAAGTTTTTTCTGGTTGGTGGACGTGAAATAAATTTTTTTGCATTTGGTGAAAAAGGAAAGATTAATTTTTTTGTGTTCAGTAGATATAAGGTGAAATTTTTTATGTCCGGTAGGTATGAGGGTTTTTTTTATCCATGGTGAATAGAAAGCACCAAATTTCCTGCGGCCTGTGGACAGGGAGGGATCATTTTCTTGCGTATTCAGCTGAGACATATATTGTACACATTAAAATTTTTGCATGGAAATTGTCCTTCAATCCACAATTTTCTGCCTTTATATAAATACTAAGTTCGCTATGACTATTGCTAAATGAAGAATATTTCCATGCTACAAAATATCCTCCGCTAGAGCGAGAATGTCCACTGCTAAATGGAACATCCTTCTCATAATAGAGGATATCCTCTGCTAGAGCGAGAATATGTTCCCCGATCTATGAAGAATATCCTTTTCTGAAGCGAGAATTTCCACTGCTAGCACGAGAATAGCCTCTGCTATATGATGAATATCCCCATCTAAAGCTGGTAAGACCACTGCTGAAACGAGAATTTCCGCAACTAGACGGAGGTTATTTACTTTTCAAACTTTTTCAACTTGTTTTCATAGAAACTGATTTTTTATGTGCTGTTTAAAATTAGACACGAACTGGAATTGGGCAATGAAACTCGGATTCATATATGAAAAAAAGATCACGTATACAGGGAATGAAATAGTTCAGTTCGTTCTCAGCCGTATTAGTTCCAATTTGTTCTCAACCGTTTTAATTCCAATTTGTTCTCAACGTTGTTCATTCCAATTTATTCTCAACCGTATTAATTCCAATTTGTTCTCAGCCAAATTGATTTCATATTGTTCCCAGCCCTATTAATTCCAATTTGTTCTCAGCCGTATTAATTCCATATTGTTCTCAACCGTATTAATTCCATATTGTTCTCAGCCGTATTAATTCCATATTGTTCTCAGCCATATAAATTCCATATTGTTCTCAGCCGTATCAACTCCAATTTGTTCTCAGCTGTATCAATTCCAATTTGTTCTCAGCCGTATTAATTCCATATTGTTCTCAGCCGTATTATTTCCATATTGTTCTCAGCCGTATTAATTCCATATTGTTCTCAGCCGTATTAATTCCAATTTGTTCTCAGCCGTATCAATTCCAATTTGTTGTCAGCCGTATCAATTCCAATTTGTTATCAGCCGTATCAATTCCAATTTGTTCTCAGCCGTATCAATTCCAATTTGTTATCAGCCGTATCAATTCCAATTTGTTCTCAGCCGTATCAATTCCAATTTGTTCTCAGCCATACTAATTTCATATTGTTCTCAGCCGTATTAATTCCACATTGTTCTCAGCCGTATTAATTCCATATTGTTCTCAGCCGTATTAATTCCATATTGTTCTCAGCCGTATTAATTCCTCATTGTTCTCAGCCGTATTAATTCCATATTGTTTTCAGCCGTATTAATTCCATATTGTTGTCAGCCGTATCAATTCCAATTTGTTGTCAGCCGTATTAATTCCATATTGTTCTCAGCCGTATTAATTCCATATTGTTCTCAGCCGTATTAATTCCTCATTGTTCTCAGCCGTATTAATTCCATATTGTTTTCAGCCGTATTAATTCCATATTGTTCTCAGCCGTATTAATTCCACATTGTTCTCAGCCGTATTAATTCCATATTGTTCTCAGCGGTATTAATTCCATATTGTTCTCAGCCGTATTAATTCCTCATTGTTCTCAGCCGTATTAATTCCATATTGTTTTCAGCCGTATTAATTCCATATTGTTGTCAGCCGTATCAATTCCAATTTGTTGTCAGCCGTATTAATTCCAATAGAGTTTACTCGTGCCTAATTCACGCACTTGTTGACGCCCTACAGCACCGGTCGGAAGCAAGAGAGCCAGGAATCTCTGTCTCGTAGCACTAATTTCTATTAAACTGTTGCAGCTCTGATTTAAGAAAAATTTTACTAGTAATTTTAAAATCATAATTGAATGTTTACTATTTTATTGTTCGAAATGTCTATTATTCAAATTCAATTTTTTGAAAGCCTATCAAAAACAAAGCGCAAAGCGTTTATGAAATGTTGAGGTCTGATAGCCTCAATGTTGGTTACTTGAAGATTGAATGTAAAGTGCATGCTAAAATGAATACATAAATTACAACCCGTGCGAGCTGTATAATTTGTACAAGTTCTACAAGTTGTACGAGTTGAATAATCTGTATAACATACGAGGGCTGTTTTTTCCAAGTTCCGATAGGCTATAAAAAAGACAAATTGTGATAACAAGATGATTTTATCACTAAAAGATTCACCATGTCTTAGGTATTTTTCTATGTAGTCACCATGAAGGTTGAGGCATTTGTCATAACGTGAGACAAGATTTCCTATACCCTCTTCAAAGAAGTCAGCCGCCAGGGATCCCAGGTAGGTCGTCACAGCGTCTTGAAGCTCGTCGTTGTTAGCGAAGCGCTGGCTCTCCAACCACGGACTTAGAACTCAACGATTACCATCTGTTTCGAGAAATGAAGGCGTGGTTGGAGGGCCAGCGCTTCGCTAACAACGACGAGCTTCAAGACGCGGTGACGACCTGCCTGGGATCACTAGCGGCTGACTTCTTTGAAGAGGGTATAGGAAAACTTGTCTCACGTTATGACAAATGCCTCAACCTTCATGGTGACTACATAGAAAAATAACTAAGACATTGTGAATCTTTTAGTAATAAAATCATCTTGTTATCACAATTTGTCTTTTTTATAGCCTATCGGAACTTGAAAAAAAAACAGCCCTCGTACTTCACGTGTTGCTCGTGCGAACTTTGTGTGGCATGTGCGTCGCTTACCACACAAATCTTCATCAAATGCAAGTGAAGTAAAGCGTATGAATTTTGAAAGTTCATTTGTTTTCATCTGCGTGCTTCCTTTCGTACAAATGTATGAAGATATCAATCTAGTATACTTTTGACTCGATTCTCATGACGCCATTTTGAATGTTTTATCGTCTGTTACTCTGAAGATGTTCCCAATTTTATGAATGATATAAATATGTATGTTATTCCTCATCGTTACAGTGTTATGGAGTTTAAAATAATTTAATTCTATGAACGCACGAGTTTAAACTTGCATGGGCGCTTCATGATCAGAGGGAGCCAGCATTTATGGTATCTATTGCCTAGTATTTAGGTTATACCTAGAGAATCTATTAACTTATTTTTAAGTTGTACTCATGGTATCCATTATCTCATTTTTAAGTAATATTTTGAGCATGTTCAACATCTCGATAAACGCTTGTGTTATTTTTAGCTGTTACCGCGACCCAATATAGTTTATTTATTCATTGATCAAGAGATTATAGAGCCCCTTCGTATTTTACATTATATGGATATATATATATATATATATATATATATATATAAAAGCTTGGTTAGATTAATCAGAGTTTGTCAGTGACTTTAAGTTGAGTAGCGCCGTCTATTAATATACATAAATTCCCCCAGTGTCCATACTCCTGTCGAAGCATTTAGAAGTCTATACTTAACAAATCATTCGTACATTTTAATACCCTTGTTAGCTGAACACAAATACTCTTTTGCATTTTCAAGTCAGAGTTCGTAAAATGTATTAACCCCTTCTCCCTGAACCTAGTAGGCTTCTTGCTCATAATGAAAGCTCAAAACAATTTTCCACGCGGTTGCCGCACTTTTCTCGTGTGATCTCTACATTGTCCGTAAAATCCATCAGTTCCAGACAAGCATCATTGAAGGAAAAATGTAATGATATTTTTAATCGACAAATTCCTACACAATTAACCCCTCAGGGGGATACAACTGTTGTATCTATGGGACTTAGCGCTCCCAGGGGGACAATGTGAGGGCCCGAGCTAAAGGTTAGGTCGGCTACCTTTTTGTTAAAATAACATAGGTTTTTGTTTTGTTACGGACCATCTTTTTTCGGTTTACTGCTGTCCTGTTTTTTTCAGCATCTACTACTTTCTTCTTCAACTTTGGTCTTGTTTCATGAACTTCTTTCTCATCTTACTGTTTCTGTGCCCTTTCTGCATAGATTCCATGTTCCCTTTAACTCCACACTAAATGGTGCTTTCTTCCTTCCTCTCTTTGGATCTCATTTGTTGAGGATAGGGAGGCTTAAACTAACTAATAATCTAATCTAATCCTACACAATTAACAATTTATAAGTAATACTCCATCAGTTCCCAATTTTTGCTCTCCATTAAAGCAGAAACGAAATATTTTTAATTAAAGTCTTATCGAATTGCCAGCATATAAGTAGTAATCCATCAGTTCTCGACACCTGCACTTCATTAAAGTAAAAATGGAATGATATTTTACTTGGCCGATTTCTTTATAATTCATAGTATATAAGTAATAATCCATCAGTTCCCAACTTTAACACTTCATAACGGCAAAAATGAAATATTTCTGATCGGCAAATTCTTATAGAATTGATAGCATATACCCAAATCACTTGCGGGCTTAGTATGCTGGATGACTGCTCGAAGAAGCAGCAGCTTAGTTCGTGAACCTCTATTGCCAGGGGGAAATGCGAGGTCCCAAGCTGGGAGTTAGGTCTCCTTTCTGTCGAGGGATTGGATTATTTTTATCTTTTACGGACCATCTTTTTTTTCGGCTCACTGCTGTGTTGTTTGTCAATATCTCTCACTCTCTTCTCCAACTTTTATCTTCTTTCATCACCTTCTTTTCTCAATTTGCTATGTCTAAGCACGGGGACCTTATGCGTGAACACGCTTTGTGCATAGATTCTGCGTCAGTTTACCTCCTATAGAAATAGAATTGTAATTGAAATTGGAAATTATAGAATATACAAAAATATAGGATTGAAATTGAAAAATTCTATTGAATCCAATTTTAATTTCTAAATTTTTGAAATTTTCTAATTTTTCAGCATGGCTACTCTTTTCGAAAAAGTTTTGTTGACGTGTGCTATCGAAACGTTTCTTTTCCAGGTTCCAACAGTTTGTGTGAAGAAAATTTTATAACTGTGATTAATATCGTCTTAGTTTAATTGTTAACTTGGACATAAAAGGCTTATTTGTTACCGGACGGACATTACAGTCACGGTTTTAAGCACTTGAATACAAAATTAAATAGAAATTTACAGAATTGCTAGAAATTGAACAAAATTATTGGTTGTGGTGTTGTGAAAAATACTAAAACGCGTCACTCAAGTTGCACAAGTTACACAAATGATTCGTACAATTTGCACAAACAAATATAATTTTCACTGCACAAGTAACGCTCAAATATCATTTTAAAATAACCCTACCCTGAAATAGCCAGGGCGTGGTTTTAGAGGACAAACTTTGACCGCAACGTGCGCCACCGGTGGTCACTGAGGAGATTTTCATAATACTGCCGACCGACCAGTAATCACGAACTCAATTTCTATAAATACTTAATTAAAACTAAATGAAGGTACGATCCAGTTCATGTTTGTCATTTTCAACATTGTTCACCATAATTGACTTTAAATTTGAATAGAATGTTAAACTTCAGTTTTACCTGCTGCAGTCAAAGTGTTAGTAGTTCATTATGCTGTAAGATTCATCATCTAGGTCATGCTGTAAGCTCAATGTATTTAAGTGCAAGTTTTACCATGTATGACGGTAAAAAAATCATCGTGAATGTGTAATATCTAATTAAATTAAATGGAAAATAATTTTTCTATTCGTAAGATTCTTTCTGAAGAAAAATTTTAGGTCCAAAATTGAAAGTTTGGAAGACCTTTCTTTTGTAGAAGTCGAGTAAAGTTTTGGTTTGGGTGAGGACCCTCTTTTTCGTTCCACTGCAGTCTTTTTTTCAGCACCGAGTGCTTTCTTCTTCAACTTTTGTCTCTAATTTTTTCATCCCTGATATTTTTCTGTACAGAGTGAGGTGACAACCTTGTGCATAAATTCCCCAGTTCCCTTAATTTCCTACTAGATATAATCCTCCCCCTTCCTCTATTGGAAAGACTCTTGTTTAGATTAAGAAGTCTTAGCCCTTCAACGCCCAAGTGGACTGTACGGTACTCCTTCGAAAATAGCCTCAATATATTGTATTCCTCGTAAAATTAGTTCCCTGATGTGTTTTTTTGGACTGCACTGTCGAGTGGCAGTTTCTTCCTCATCGTTAGATTGATAAATATCTTATGCCGGTGCCCAGTTTAATGATGGTCGTTGTGATAACGGTAACATGAGCAGAAAATGTGGACACTAAAGGGTTAATCTAACTTGTGATCTAATTTTATCATGAAGGCTCACAAGCGTTTGAAAGGAAATAATTTTGTCATTAAAATCCTCTGAAGGATTTTTGCGCACTGGAAATGTCTTCCATCTTGTTCAAGTTTATGAGAGCGTTGATTAACTTTCGACTTGTAATTTATTATTATATCTAATTTCTTCTTTTTAATTACTTATATTAATGATTATATTTTTATATCTATTATTTATACTATTATTATATATCTTATATAATATTTATTTATTTTATTTTTTATTTATTTACTATTTTTTGTTGAGTGTAATTACAAGAAATCCCGAATCGATGAGTAACTTTCTTCCAAATGATTCAATGAACTCAAACTTCAATGCTATTATTAAAAATTTATTCTGTAGGCGGCGCTGTTTTGTTCACACATATTTGACCGGTTGTCAAGTCCTAACAAAATTATCAATGCCGGTAAAAATGATGCATTTCTCAGTAATTGCCTCAACATAAAAAGGCGCTCAAAGTTCTTGCGCACTGACCTCGATAAAAATTTTCTTTAATAAAAATTATTTTAACAATATTTAGTAAGCAGCTTCAGTATTAAACCTTGATCCTTACTTCAGTATTAAACCTTGAGCCACACTCCAGTATTAAGCCTTGCTCCCAGTTAATCCCACCTTTTTTTCAGAAATTTCAGAGCAGTGAAAAAGATACCTCTCTCACGGTAGAGGAAACAAGGTAGGTTCAAAGCAGTCTTTTTTTCGTTTACTGTGTGGTTTACTGACGTCACGACAACGAGCCAATAACAGCGCTCATATTGCATCTGGTAGCACTGCTACCCCCAAATCTAGCTCCACTATTGGCCTAACGATATGGCGTTTTGGTGACGTCATGAAGTTTTTCAAAATAAAGCCTTTCTATTGGCTAGCCGAACAAGAGGAGGTGTATTTTCTCCCATAGAAATGACCCTACCTTGTTTCCTCTACCGTGACCTCTCTGCAGCTGGTATTTGCCTGCTCTGAATTCCTTATGCATGAAATGCAGCATTCTATAGGCTTATCATCTAATATAGTGTTCTATAAGGCTACGTTTTCTATTGGACTATCACCTAACACAGTGTTCTGTATGCTTATCATCTAATACAGTGTTCTATATGCTTATCATATAATACTGTGTTCTATATGGTTATCATCTAATACCGTCTGCTATAGGCTTATCACCTATTAATGTGTCCTGAAAGCCAATGTTTTCTATAGGCCTATAATTTAACACTGCGTTCTTGCTACAAGAAGGCTAGAAATAGAAGTGTTGACTAGTAAGAGTATATATCGGCCACGGTAGAAGAAACAAGGTAGGTTCAAACCAGTCGTTTTTTCGTTGACGGTGTGGTTTTGCTGACGTCAAGACAACGAACCAATAGCAGCGCTCACGTGGCATCTGGTAGCACTGCTACCCCCAAATCTGGCTCCACTATTGGCCTAATGACATGGTGTTTTGGTGACGTTATAAATTTGATTTTAAATAAAGCCTTTCTATAGGCTAGCCGAACAAGAGGAGGTGTATTTTCTCCCATAGAAGTGACCCTACCTTGTTTCCTCTACCGCGATATCGGCCGAGATTACAGTGTATGCTGAATTAAATCCCTAGGTAAAATGGTTGCTCGTGTTCTGCAAGCACTTGGATTTATACATAAATTATCTGAGATTATTTTATTCAGAGGGAACTCATCTACTGTATGTAGATATTTTTCCGGGTAAAAATAATTCTGGAGATACTCATCAGAGAAAACACTCACAGTGTAGATGTATGCCTAGATAAAGATTTATCTGGTGGTATTTATCTAGTTGGATATTGATATCTGGGTTGATATATGCCAAGGTAGGTATTTGTCTAGTGATATTTATGAAGGTAAATATTGATGCCACGGTAGATACACGCCTAGGTGAATAATTTTCCAGAGATATATACCTAGGTAGATATTTATCATTATACGTATAAATAAATAAACTATGCATTTGGATGTCCTGCACTGACGCGTACGTGAAGCACTAAAAAATAGATGTGACTAAGGAGAAGCCGTTTGGTCTCTCGCTTCCGTACATCCACATCACGGTGTTGCCGTGTGCCTTCTGCTAGAGCGTTGCAGGCAGCAATCGAACCTGCAACTGATCAGCGAAAAAAAACGTTGGGAATTCTCAATTCACAATTCTCCATTCCCAATTGTCAATTCACAGTTGTCAATTCAAAGTTATCAATTCAGAGCCGTCAATTCCCAGTCGTCAATTCATAGTTGGCATTGGTATTCTACTACATTGGGAATTGAGAACATGTATTCTTTTGGCAGGGATAAATTTAAAAATCATTTTATCACGATATTGGCAAGTGTGAAACATATTTTCTCTAGGCATGGGTAAACATACATCTTTATTACATTGGAAAATTTAACACTTCTTCATTGCATTAGCAAATTTGAAACATACTTCTCCGTATCATTGCAAGACAGCATTGCAGAGGGGAATCGTTCACGCAAAATGAATCACGAAAAAAATAGGTTTAAAAATCGAGAATGAAGCTACTAATGCATTCCAGAGAGCTGATCACGCAACTCATTCACGACATGATGTACGTGACACGCTCTCTGCCACGTACGCGAGCACACGAGTATATAGATGCAGTGTATTTGTATGGTATATTCCTGGTGCGGGTCGTATGCTACAGTCCAGAGGGTCGTATACGACATTAACACGTTAACTGCGTTGGGTTAAACTAAAGTTAAATATTCAATTAAAATTTGAAGTCAATTGTGATAAAGAACTTTGAAAATAGCAAACATTAACTGGATTGGGCGTTTATTTAGCTTTCATTAAGTATTAATAAAAAATGAGTTAGTGACTGCAGATGGGTCAGCAGCACTGTGAAAATCAATTAAGTGACCACCGGTGGGTCACTTCGCAGGAAATGTGTTAAAGTATGCCGTTGCAAACGAATATGTAGAAGAGCTTCCCATTGAGCAGCTAGTTTCTATGTACAGGGTGAGCCTGAAGTAACTGGCCCTTTTAATTTGCTATCTGAGCAAATAGGATACCGAAATGAACCTTTAAAATGTTATTCTTCCAAATAAAACCTCGTTTTCATTGTATTAGTAAATTAAAAGGGTCAATCACTTCTGACCCACCCTGTATATGCTAGCCCATTGAGGTTAATCGGAAGGTAATCTTCTAATAACTGGTTAAATTTGTAGCGCACTTAGATGTCAATACCATGAATGAAGCTAAGCTGCCTGCTCTGTATTTAATATTAAATAACTGGTGGGTAATGACCGATTGTATTTGAGGACTATGTTTCGTCAAATACTTTCTTTCAACAGCTTATGCAAAGTTATTCTTCAATTTCGTATACGATTGTTTGCATTTTTGGTGAATTTGAAGTCGAGTTTATGAGTCTCGGGAGGATGGTCTCTCAAACGCTTGTTGTGTTCAATTTTCAAGTAGAGTTAGGACAGTCATTCAATGCAGCGCTGAAATTTCAATGTTGCTTTGAAATTTCAATGCAGCGTTGCAATTTCAATGTTTTGAAGTTTCAATGTTGCAATGTTGCAAATTGCAATGTTGTTTTGAAATTGCAATGTTGTTTTGAAATTGCAATGTTGTTTTGAAATTGCAATGTTGTTTTGAAATTGCAATGTTGTTTTAAAATTGCAATGTTGTTTTGAAATTGCAATGTTGTTTTGAAATTGCAATGTTGTTTTGAAATTGCAATGTTGTTTTGAAATTGCAATGTTGTTTTGAAATTGCATTGTTGTTCTGAAATTGCAATGTTGTTTTGAAATTGCAATGTTGTTTTGAAATTTCAATGTTGTTTCGAAATTGCAATGTTGTTTTGAAATTGCAATGTTGTTTTGAAATTGCAATGTTGTTTTGAAATTGCACTGTTGTTTTGAAATTGCAATGTTGTTTTGAAATTTGAATGTTGCGTTGAAATGTCAATGCAGCGTTGAAATTTACGCCATCTTTGCTGTAGCACAGTTTATATAGATCAATTTATATAGATCAGCAATTGTAATTTGCACAATTTCACCGGTGCCTCGGCAGCAAGTTAGCTCGCGAAATCAGGAGCATTAATAATTTCTCCTTGAAAAATTTACTATTTTCTAATTTATCGACTGCAGCAACTTGACTCCGTTTTTTCGACAGCGTCTCCACTTGATGCTGCATATCAGATCAGGAAATTTGGTGTAGTTGGTGAGTTGAGCTTTAGAAAATCAGTAGGATTTCCCATGGTGCTGGTGCTACGCCCGTAGAAATGCCAGATTAATGTGACATTTACACTTACTTTTCCAAATCGGTTCACCATAAATGTTGGTTCACCATAAATGTTGGTTCACCATTAATGTTGGTTCACCATAATAGTTGGTTCACCATAATTGTTGGTTCACCATTGTTATTGGTTCACCATTGTTATTGGTTCACCATTGATGTTGCTTCACCATTAATGTGGGTTCACCATTAATCTTGGTTCACCATTAATCTTGGTTCACCATTAATCTTGGTTCACCATTAACCTTGGTTCACCATTAATCTTGGTTCACCATTAATGTTGGTCACCCCTGTTCATGATGCACTGTATATACGAGTACACGCAGGTCCAGGCATATGACAAAGACTGGCGGTATTTATGCGATGTTTTTTAAAAGCAAAAAAATAGCATGCTAAACCAAAACGGGGTTCTTTGTATTGTAAATGATATTAAGAAATCCACACAAGGCTCTCAAACAGCAGCACTGTTCTAGTATTACTTTTATGAAGCAAAATAATCTGATTCTTTTTAGGTTGTCTTTGAAGTAATAATATTCCTCGTATTGAATAAGCAATTTTTTTTTGGGTTGTTCGTGTCATAGTAATATTTTTCTTGGGTAATAAAATGATATTGTTCTTTTCAGGTTGTTCTTGAGATAGTAATATAATACCTACAAATATAATAATCTGATTCCTTTTAGGTTGTTCTTGAGATAGTAATAATCCTCGTATTTAAGAAAAATCTGTATTCTGTCTTTATAGGCTGTTATTGAGATAGTAATATTCTTCCTATGTTACATAATAATCAGATTCTTTTAAGGATGTTTTTTAAATACTAATGTCCTTCTTGTGTAACAAAATAATCTGGTTCTCTTTAGGTTGTTCTTGTGATGGCAACATTCTTCCTATGTAACAAAATAATCTGGTTCTCGTTAGGATGTTCTTGAGATAGTAATGTCTTTCCTATGTAACAAAATAACCTGATTCTTTTAGATTGTTCTCGAGATAGAATACGAGAGTATGTTTGATCCCAGAGTTCATTCTGCTCGAAAGCAGATACACACACGGTGCAATAGGAGGAATGTATATGTATATAGCTAGTATTTATATGTGCTGTTACATGTTTTATTGTTTACATGAATAACTGTTATCTTTATATAACATGTGTTGTTGCATGTTGTTTTATTTATACTTCATGGTAACTTGTTTCCATCAATCATTGCTCGTGTGCAACCATGTCTCCTGTAAACCGTTGCGCGTCTATTTGTTTTCAGCAGGCAATGCTGTTTACTTGTTTCTGCAATTTGTTATGAATTATCCCATGTCTACCTGTTTACATGGATCGTCACATGTGTGCACATGTTTGCTGAAATGTGTGCCACGAGGCAACATGTGTTGTCATGTACATAGTGTAACATAATATCCATGTTACTAAGCTTAACATAACTTAAGGATATACATTTCGCGGTCTGGTTCATGTAGAACATAAGCCCGTTGAATGGCAACGCTCGTCGATGTGTTCATTAAGGAAGCGTCTTTAAAGCATTATCGCTAACGTAGGCTACGGTCATTGAAGTAATTAACAACCATTAACTGTAAGCCATTTGTTGCATTATGCTACAAATTGCATTATGCTACAAAATGCAGGCTACTACAAAATGCAATATGCTACGAATTGCATTACGCTTCAAATCGTATTTTGTTACAAATTGTATTATGCTTCAAATTGCATTATGCGGCAAATTACAGTATGTTACAAATTGCAGTATGTTACAAATTTCAGTATGTTACAAATTGCAGTATGTTACAAATTGCAGGAGGCTAAAATTGCAGGATGCTACAAATTGCAGGATGCTATAAACTGCAGTACGCTACAAATTGTATTATGCTACAAATTGTGTCATACTACAAATTGTATTATGCTACAAATTTCCGTATGCTTCAAATTGCAGTATGCTTCGAATTGCAGTATGCTATAAATTGCAGTATGCTACAAATTGCAGTATGCCACAAATTGTATTATGCTACAAATTGCATTATGCTGCAAATTGCATTATGCTACAAATTGCATTCTGCTACAAATTTCATTATGCTACAAATTGCATTATGCTACAAATTGCATTATGCTACAAATTGCAGTATGCTTCAAATTGCAGTATGCTTCAAATTGCATTATGCTTCAAATTGCATTATGCTACAAATTGCAGTATGCTTCAAATTGCATTATGCTTCAAATTGCAATATGCTACAAATTGCATTATGCTACAAATTGCATTATGCTACAAATTGCATTATGCTACAAATTGCATTATGCTACAAATTGCATTCTGCTACAAATTTCATTATGCTACAAATTGCATTATGCTACAAATTGCATTATGCTACAAATTGCAGTATGCTTCAAATTGCAGTATGCTTCAAATTGCATTATGCTTCAAATTGCATTATGCTACAAATTGCAGTATGCTTCAAATTGCATTATGCTTCAAATTGCAATATGCTACAAATTGCATTATGCTACAAATTGCATTATGCTACAAATTGCATTATGCTACAAATTGCATTATGCTACAAATTGCATTATGCTACAAATTGCATTATGCTACAAATTGCATTATGCTACAAAACTTTAACAAAACACATTAGAGGGGAAGTGTGTTAAGCATGAGTTTTCGTTATTGATGTAGGTTATTTAACCCCGACTGTCATCGCGAGAACATGACCATTTTGATGGGTCTGAGCAAACATACGAGTAATTTTCTGTCATTACCGTACATCAAATTCACATACTTCAAGATGTCATGTTTCAAAATACTTTCTCTGCAGGTGAGGGATGCACAGTAAACCAATTACCCCGTTTCAACCTCGTATATATCTTCAAAAGATGATTTTATTTTGCAGGACATATTTTTGAAATACTTTTTTAGGCAGCGTTTTGTGTGCTTGAAACTGTTTTGTGTGATTGAAGAAGTTTTGTGTGATTGAAGAAGTTTTGTGTGATTGAAACTGTTTTGTGTGCTTGAATCTGTTATATGTGATTGAAGATGTTTTGTGTGATTGAAACTGTTTTGTGTGCTTGACACTGTTTTATGTGATTGAAGATGTTTTGTGTGATTGAAACTGTTTTGTGTGCTTGAATCTGTTTTGTGTGCTTGACACTGTTTTATGTGATTGAAGATGTTTTGTGTGATTGAAACTGTTTTGTGTGCTTGAATCTGTTTTGTGTGCTTGACACTGTTTTATGTGATTGAAGATGTTTTGTGTGATTGAAACTGTTTTGTGTGCTTGAATCTATTTTGTGTGCTTGACACTGTTTTATGTGATTGAAGATGTTTTGTGTGCTTGAAACTGTTTTGTGTGATTGAAACTGTTTTGTGTGATTGAAACTGTTTTGTGTGCTTGAATCTGTTTTGTGTGCTTGAATCTGTTTTGTGTGCTTGACACTGTTTTATGTGATTGAAGATGTTTTGTGTGCTTGAAACTGTTTTGTGTGATTGAAACTGTTTTGTGTGCTTGAAACTGTTTTGTGTGCTTGAATCTGTTTTGTGTGCTTGAATCTGTTTTGTGTGCTTGACACTGTTTTATGTGTTTGAAGATGTTTTGTGTGCTTGACACTGTTTTGTGTGCTTGAATCTGTTTTGTGTGCTTGAATCTGTTTTGTGTGCTTGAATCTGTTTTGTGTGCTTGAATCTGTTTTGTGTGCTTGACACTGTTTTATGTGATTGAAGATGTTTTGTGTGCTTGAAACTGTTTTGTGTGATTGAAACTGTTTTGTGTGCTTGAAACTGTTTCGTGTGCTTGAATCTGTTTTGTGTGCTTGAATCTGTTTTGTGTGCTTGAATCTGTTTTGTGTGCTTGACACTGTTTCATGTGATTGAAGATGTTTTGTGTGCTTGACACTGTTTTGTGTGCTTGAAACTGTTTTGTGTGCTTGAATCTGTTTTGTGTGCTTGACACTGTTTTATGTGATTGAAGATGTTTTGTGTGCTTGACACTGTTTTGTGTGCTTGAATCTGTTTTGTGTGCTTGAATCTGTTTTGTGTGCTTGAATCTGTTTTGTGTGCTTGAATCTGTTTTGTGTGATTGAAGATGTTTCGTGCGCACGAAACTGCTATTTGTTTACTTTTCCGCAAGAGGTGACCGATGCTTGGCGGAAAAATAATCAAACGGCAGCTTCGCCCGACATATCAAAGATAATGTGGTAGAATATTGTATATTTTAAATTCAGTTTTATGTGTTTTTTATTCGCTTCAACGGGTTATACAATTCACCCGTTGGAAGCCGGGCAAAGCGGAACGCGAATGAGGTAACTGAGGTAATTGAGGTAAATGAGGTGAATGGGGTAATTAAGGTAATTGAGGTAAGTGAGACATTTGAGATCATTGAGGTCATTGAGGTAAATAAAAATATCTCTCTGAGCTTCGAAAAAAATATTTCATGTATTAAATGACATATGTTTACTCTTTTACTCGTGTCTTACTCAAAGAACTTACTTAATGAGATCGATATTTGTTGTTTATAAATATCACCTGTTTGAATAATTGACTTAAGTGAGATCAATATTTATTGCTGATGAATGTTAATTATTCATAGAATATACTTAATTGAATATATTTCTCATTTGTATGATTATCTATATTTTGATTAAAAAATACTGGGTAAGACGAAATCCCTTATTTATACAAGCAATTGTTTGTTAAATAAACATTTGAAATATATTACTCTAATTTATAGTATCTACTGTTTATTGCAAAGAATACTTCATCCGATCAGTTTTGCATGAATGACATTCTGTATTAATTTACCTCCATACGAGTGACGACTTAACATTTCCCAGTCTTTCTGAATAATAATTATGATGATGATAATGATAGTAATGCCTATCTTTTATTGTAATTTACCCTGCAGAATGTCAGCAGAAAGAATGATGTATAAAGTGAACTTCCTCTCAATATTCCACATCAGAAATTTTTTCATGTCTATCATAACTCTGAGAGAAATTTTCCATCTTTGTCGTTATGAAAATCTACAAAATTGTCATAGAAAATTGTTCTATGTTGTCAACTGTATAAAGCTTCAAAATGCGTTATGTTACAAATTGTATTATGATACAAATTGCTTTATGCAACTGATGGCAGTATGCAATATATATCATTATGCAACAGATGGTATTATACTACAAATAGCATTGCTCCATAAATTGCATTATGTGATAAATTGCATTAGTAATAAATTGCATTATGCAATAAAGTGCACCAAGTTACAAATTGCACAATACTACAAATTACATTATGTAATCAATTGTAGATCACTATAAGAATTGAAGCTTACAGAGTCTCTTGAAGGTACTCAGTGTATAGAAATAATGGTAAATTTTGTAGTTTTCATTTGAAAAGAAAAAATTGAAGTAAAATTAGCTAACTATTTGAACCATTCACGTAAAGAAAGTCAGTGCGCTACAGATTTTTTTTTTTTAGTTCATTCAATGTAGAAAAAAATTCAGCGTTTCGGATAATTTCAAATCCGGCCTTGAATGTTGTAACGATGCTGATGTAGTTCAGTGTAGTCCGTCGTACAGATTGTTGTTACACTACCTTGTTGCAGAGTTTTTTATAATTCTAATATTATTTAAGGGTTCATTCTTCAGTGTCCTCCCCGGTATTGCGTTGTATTTCATAGGCAACCCTCTCGGCTCGACGGGATACAGCTATTGGTCTATGAAAGTCAGCTCACCCAGAAGGAAGATGTGAGGTCTCAATATTCAGGTTAGATAGGCCTTCCTTTTCTTGGAATAAAAAAGTTTTGGCTTTGTTATGGACCTTTTTTCGGTTCACTGATGCCGTATTTCCTGTGCTCATAACTTTCTTTTTCAACTTTCATTTTGTTTCATAACCTTCTTTGAATCTTGCTGTTTCCATACGCAGGAAATTCTGTGTGTAGACACACTTGTGCATAAATTCCCCATTATATTGATTCTGAAGTAATTGGTGTCTTCTTCTTTTCTGTTTTGGGGACCCCTTTGTTGCTGTTAGGGGGCGTTAAACTGACTTATAATCAAATAACACGGCATTTGCGTCCTCCCCATTCTTAGAGCAAATTTTGTTGATGTTTCATTCCATTCGTTTTTGTGTACCAGTATATCACTGAGAGACTGTTCGACACACCAGTGTGTGTCAAACGGGTGTTTAGAGAAATCCTGATACATATTGGTGTATCTCCTATTGGTGTATCCTATTGATACATATTGGTGTCTCTCTTATTGGTGTATCCTATTGATACATATTGGTGTCTCTCCTATTGGGGTATCCTATTGATACATATTGGTGTATACCCTTGCCTCGCGTGTTCTAGCGGATGAGAAAGTGAAATAGCGCATCCACGTTTCAAATGACCGAACTGGTCGTGTTGATAAATGATCGGTTTTTGGATTTTGTGATAGTTATTTTGTTCAAATTCTTTGATATTTTCTGCATTTTTCCTCTTCATACTGAAGATTCATGTTCTTCCGTACATTTACTCTAGCTATTGGTGCTATAAATCTGTAAAGTAAGTGTTTCAAAAATGTACTCACTCTTTGACTGCCCAGTACTCATTTATTTTTTATATGTAGGTGTTCGGTGACGTAGACACTATTATAATGAGGTAAATAAAGTAAAATACGATTAAATTCACGAAAAAAAGCATGCAATAAAATTCAGTGCATCTGAAGCGAAAACAAATAATACATGAGTAATCGTCAGTGAAAAGTTGGGACACTTTTGGGACACGTTAGTGTTTTCAGTTGACTGAAAAATTACTTTAAGTGACAAGTGATGCACATGAGTTTATAAAGATGTATACCTCCCGTAGTTGATTTCAAATGAATCACAAAATCCGAAACGATGGATATTTTATTCCATTGTTTTAAGAATTTGAATTTATATTCGTGAGGTTATTTGCGTAGTTAAAAGATTATATTTTTAATCTGAAACTCCGTTCCAAAACTGAGGATTATTTCAATTTTGAGTTTTCATATGCACATTTTATGGTTATCTTTATTACGTTTACATTTATCAATTGTGTATTTTTAATCTCATGAACCTTTTTTGTGTCAGAGTAACTCATAGCAAAATTTTATGGAATACGATTGACGACAAACATTGTTTTCAATAATGTATCATAAATTTAAATTATTACATTAGTATTGAATTTAAAAACCAACATTGAAGTTACCTCTTGCTTCTGAAAACTTTCGGTTTTACGTAGCATTGGACTTTACAAGCATTGGTCTTTGATGGTTAATCACGTATTAGCTTAATACTTTGACTGGGGTGGGTTAAGCTGAAGTTCAACATTCAGCCGAAATGAAAGTTGATTTTAGTAATAAATTTTATGAATAACGAACATTGAATGAATTGTGCCTTTGTTTAGTTTTGATTAAGTATAAGGTGGCCGAAAGTCACTTCACCATTTTAAACTTGATCCTTTATCATGAGTACAAAGTGTTAGTATGGCCGGTCGGTGTGCTGTGATACAAACTGGTCATGATAAGAATAACAATTTGAATTACTTGAACAATTACTTATGATACAGACTGGCCATAAAAAAGACTTTGCATTTATGATACACTCTGGCCATAAAAAAACTTTGTATTTATAATACAGATTGGCCATAATAAAACTTAGTATTTAGGATACACACTGACCATGATATTAAAATGGTAAAGGGACGTTTATGCCACTCGATACTTTTGTAAATCGAGTTTGTGACTACAGTGTCAGTCAGCAGCATTATAAAAGTCCTTTCAGTGACCACCGGTAGGGCACGCCGCAGTCAAAGTGTTCAATTGAATGCAAAAATTTAATCATTTATTTAAAAAATACAGTAAAAGATTTGGTCGAGCGCCAATGCCCTATGTTATTTACGGTGACGCAAATTCAAAACTCTCTTTATTTAATGCGTAACTCAAACTCATCTTGAGATGGAAAATTTTCTTAATGTGAGTTTTTATCGCTCGATATATTTTCCCGGGGCTCAAATTTCAACTACGAACTTGGAAACTGTTGAAAATGAAATATATTCGATGTTTTTTTTCACAATGAGGAGCAATTTTTGGAAACTGTCAGGCTTCTTCAGATGTGAATATTGTTATATCCGACTTTTGGATAAAACAATCGTTAGCCGGTTCTTACATAGAGTATGTACTGTATTGCATGTCCAACGTTTTAAATTGGTTTCAAATAAAATAATAATTTTTAGCATAACTGAAATAGTATGAAAATAATACAGTGTCCCCAAAAATGTACGCAGCTTTTGACTGACGATTACTAAGGGATTCACTGTTCTCGTTTCTGGTGCAACTTAGGCTCTTTCTTTGATATTTAGTCTTTTTTTAATTGAATGTCCTTTTCTTTTATTAATCTCAGCTGAAATGTATTGTTATCACCCCTCAGGGAGATACAACTATTGTATCTATGGGAATTAGCACTCCTAGGGAACCATGTGAGGGCCCGAGCTAAAGGTTAGGTAGGCTTCCTTTTTGTTGTAATGAAATAGGTTTTTGTTTTGTTACGGACCATCTTTTTTCGGTTCGCTGCTGTCCTGTTTTTCAGCACCTACTACTTTCTTCTTCAACTTTGATCTTGTTTCATGAACTTCTTTCCTAGCTTACTGTTTCTGTGCACCTTGTGCATAGATTCCGCGTTCCCTCAACTCCATACTAAATGGTGCCTTCCTTTTTCCTCTCTTGGAACATCTTTGTCGTTGTTGAGGGAGGCTAATACTTTCTTATATAATAATAATAATGTATTGTTATCAATAACCACCTACATCCACACAAAATACATGATAATGCCGTTTTATTTGATTAATCTTAGCAGAAATATATCGCTATCAATAACCATCTACATCAACATAAAATACATGATTATGCCCTTTTATTTGATTAATCTCAGCCGAAATGTATTGTTATCAATAACCACCTACATCAACGTAAAATACACGAGAGCTGGGAAGTCAAAGAGTGGGTACTTATTTTGGGGACAGCCCGTACGTTGAAAATGACAAGGAATCTGTGATTGGGCTGAAGTTTTCCTCTCGTCTCATGCCAGTCATCGTTTTGGATTCAAAACAATTTTGAAAATTTAAGCAATTCAGGCAATTTGAAGAATTGGAAAAATCTGAATTACTTGAACATTCAGAATTATTTGAACAATCTGAATTATTTGAACAATCTGAATTACTTGAACATTCAGAATTATTTGAACAATCTGAATTATTTGAACAATCTGAATTACTTGAACATTCAGAATTATTTGAACAATCTGAATTATTTGAACAATCTGAATTACTTAAACATTCAGAATTATTTGAACAATCTGAATTTTTTGAACAATTTGAATAATTTGTTTGAATTATTTTGAACCCAAAACGATGACTGGCAACACCCACCGCTCCCCACAAGAGAAGCTTATTTCCAAGCAATCCACGTCATCGTAAAGGCACGGATTGCAGCGTAAATTCCCTTAAGTTAACCTAGTAACTTTTCGTGCGGCAGCGCATAAAGTAGCAAAGTTCATCTGGAAGAACTTACGCTGTCAGCTGTGCTGCTAAGACCACATGAAGTGTTTGAAAATCCTTCCTCTGACCTACCACGGACATCTGTTATGGGTCAGTTGATGGTACTCTATATGAGATATGGTACTAGATAATAGAGTTCTATCAACTGACCCAGAATTAATGTCCATTATAGGTCAGTTGATGGCGCTCTATATAATATCATAGTACATTTTAACTGACCTATAATAGATGTCTATTATAGGTCAGTCGAACTCTATGGAATAGAGATGCTGTATGATAGAGATACTTCTATTATAAGGAGTTGATTAAGTTTGCCAGGCTGCTATCAGGGTGCATGAAAGGGATGTTTCTTGTATGCTTGGATAATTTCCTAACTGTGATGGTAATTTCCTGGTTTAGGTTTGAAGTACCCTCTAAATATCGAATGTCTCACTCACTTGATCTACCATTACCAACTGTCTCACTCGCTTGACCTACCGTTGACTAATGTCTCACTCGCTCGACCTACAATTACAAAATATCTCACTCACTTGACCTACCATTGCCAGTAGTGGTAGGTCACTCGACCTACCATTACATGACCTACATACTTACTTGAGCTACCATACACAAGTCGAGTTCACTTGAAACTTTTGCGGATGAAAATGATGTAATTATTACAACTGTAAATCGCATGTAATTTGAGCGTTACAATGCGTAGGGAATTTGAGCGTTACAATGCGTAGGCAATTTGAGCGTTACAATGCGTAGGCAATTTGAGCGTTACAATGCGTAGGCAATTTGAGCGTTACAATGCGTAGGCAATTTGAGCGTTACAATGCGTAGGCAATTTGAGCGTTACAATGCGTAGGCAATTTGAGCGTTACAATGCGTAGGCAATTTGAGCGTTACAATGCGTAGGCAATTTGAGCGTTACAATGCGTAGGCAATTTGAGCGTTACAATGCGTAGGCAATTTGAGCGTTACAATGCGTAGGCAATGTTATAATTTGAAGCTACGAGCGCTGCCTGTGTATTGCCCGCACCCTCCTTGTGTTGTATGAGTGAACCCATGGCGTGTGTACCACGCTGGGTACCTTCTGCAGGTACCACAGGATGTACCCTGTGCCATAACGCTGGTACCTTAGCCTAAAGCTGGTACTTGAGCATAATTTTGGTACCATAGGGTAATGCTGGTACCTTAGCCTAAAGCTGATACTTTATTTTAATGTTGGTACCTTTTCCAATCGCTGGTACCGTATCCTAATGTTGGCACCTCAAGCTAACGTTGGTACTTTATCCTAATGTTGGTACCTTAGGCTAACGTTGGTACTTTATCCTGATGTTGGTACCTTAGCCCACAGCTGGTACCACATGGACTGCCACTCCTCATTAAAACATGCGTGTGATGCGGACTTGTTGTGTGGGTGCTACGGTTTCAAGATAGCATTTTTTCAAACAAATCAATTACATGTAGCGTCTTCCTGAACTAAAATTTGACCTTGAAGAGCAATCGGCGTCTGACAACACTACAAGGTTGCCAGGTGCTAGTACTCCTCTGGCAACATTGAAGGATTGCCAGATGCTAATTCACCTCTGGAAGCCTCGCAGTGTTGCCAGGTGCTGTGTTTTCTTTGGGGATAAATTTTAATTGAGAACGATGCGAAATTTATCAATTTTGCCGAAAAAATGACAATTTGGCAACTTGGCGCATGGCTTCTGGTGCGGTAGTTTAGATACGATAGGTTTACCCTTGCATATCAGGCGATAGCGAGCAATACAAATTTAAAATAGGGACTACGATGGTTTGTTTATTATCCTTCTGCTGATGAGACGACACTGACATTTATACCTAGTTGGTGTTTTTTTTCGTGGTGTCTGCAGTTTTTTTCAGTATCTGTAATTTTTTTTAGTGTCTGCCGTAGATTTTTAACAGAATACAGAGATAGTTCATGAGCGTAACAAGTTTTTCAGTAATTGTTTTTTGACTCAGAACTGAGTTTCCCCTTGATTGAACGATTATGAACAGGTTGGTTTCTGAAAAAATGCTTTTTTTCTCATCGTGGTTTTGCAATTCAACGAGCTTATTTACTTGAAACTGGACTCGTTAAAGAATTCAATGTCATTTCTCTACTTTAATAACCGAAGCTATCCTAACCATTTTGGCCTCTCCAACCCTACCATGCCCTGCCCTTCGTTAGAATACCCTAGTTAATAGCACCTGTCCTCCCATAGTCCACCCTACCATAGTGTACCCTATCCCAAACTTCCATAAACTATCCTACCTGCCTTTCTATAACCTACCCCAGTCTACCCTACCCCAACCTTCCATAAACTATCCTACCTGCCCTTCCATAACCTACCCTAGTCAACCCTACCCCAACCTTCCATAAACTATCCTACCCGCCCTTCCATAACCTACCCTAGTCTACCCTACCCCAACCTTCCATAAACTATCCTACCCGCCCTTCCATAACCTACCCTATTCTACCCTACCCCAACCTTCCATAAACTATCCTACCCGCCCTTCCATAGCCTACCCTAGTCTACCCTACTCCAATCATTCATAAACTATCCTACCCGCACTTCCATAACCTACCCTAGTCTACCCTACTCCAAGCATTCATAAACTACCTTACCATACCCCACCCCACCCCACCCTTCCATTGCCAACCCTATGCTGCGCCGCCTCAACACACCCTATCCCAACCACGGATTTCCATTCGTACTTACGACAGTCAGCAGTATCCATGATGCAGCTTACCGTTCATATTTCCTCCAAATTTTTTTTCTCAAGTCCAGTAGTCAGTGAGAGAGCAACACGCGCAGAAATATCACTCACACTACGGGTGATAAACAGTTCTGTCTTTGGTTACTAAACGCATGTTTAAGGTTGAATGAACATAAGCAAACAAAAACTAGACAGACCCCAGAAAAATAGCTGTTTTCTTCCTGACCTAGAGTAAAATTTTTTAGTTAACTGACTTTAGCATGCCAAAATCGTTGGAAACATTGAGAGATCGTTTGGAAGGATAAAATGACTTCAGCTGGGATCTAGAAAATGTTTATTTTGAATACCATCCAGCATCGCTGCGCTACATTTTCTTTACAGAGAAATCAATGATAAATACATAACGAAATTCACGGCGCAACACGTGGTCGTGTCACGTGCGCCAACTGGTGCTCAGCACCGTTTTCTTTGTGTGCATGGAGGAATTATTCAAAGAATTCCTTTGAACAATCTTAAGATTTCCACACATACGCCTTCAAATCAGTTCTAAAATATGCAAAGATTTCAATGCATACGTATTCAAGTTGGTCTTTAATACATGTCAAGACTTTAACTCGTCCACGAAAACATCCATCTTAAATACATGTTAACATTTTAACTCATACGCCTTCATAGAAGTAAAACACGCGAATATTTCAACACATCCGCATTTAACGAATTTAATATATGTTAAAATTTCAATGGATACGTCTGTAAATCAGTCCATTCTATGTCAAGATTTCAACACCTTCAACCGTCTTTAAAACATATATTAATACGTAAGCCCCTTCATCAGGTTTTTACATTGTGAATTCTTATTACTCATATTGTGGCCGTTGCTGAGTATCATGAATATTATGGTCTTGTTTAATATATCCTCGTCACTGCAGGGTTTGTAGAATTCCACAAATACTGACTTTTGCTGTATGTAGAAATAATTGATTGAGACAAGTGCATTTCTACGGTTTGTACCGCTAATGAGACACTACACATGAAAGTAACGCGTATGATGCGTGTTCGGCACACCCCAAACGGTAGAGATCAATTTGGACGCCATAACTGACGAAGCAAGTAATTTTCTTTCTATTTTCGAAAAAAAATTAATGCAGTGAAAGGATAATGCCTTCCGTTACAGATGTTTCAGCCACTCTGGATCACAGTCTCTGTTTGCCGGCTTCGTGGTTATTGTGGGTCTGGTGTGATTGAGTAATGCTAACGTAATGCCCAACATGTTGAAAGTTACTCTGAAATTAAACAATACTAACGTAGTGCCCAACATGAAAGTTACTGTGAAATTAAATACTGCGAACATAATGCCAAACATGTTAAGAGTTACTGTGAAGTTATACAGAAATCCAATGTATTATCTGGGCTCCAGATAGAGCTTTTTTTGAACAAAATACACAAGTTTAGATTGTTTCGACGCAAAATATCATTTTTTCGACATTTAAATTCAAACAGAACCAAAAACATCCGTTACAAACAAATGAAACTCTTGTGATTTTAATGATGTACAAAGTTATTCTTAAATATTGTGGTGCTTTCAAATGAGGAGGTAAAGCATTCTGAGAACCAATTTGTTAATTGAAACGCAAGCTCTTCTTTCGCAACATCCAAATATTGACGCAATAGTGACCCGTGTAAACACTCACTAAATTTTAAAACACGTGATGATGCCAAATTCTCCAAGCAATTAATCCTCATAGATTGAGGAAATTGAGCACATATCTTCAGTAGTCACAATAATTATACTTTTTTACGCTGCACTCAAAACGTGCTTTAGCCCAAGATGTATGCATTTTATGCTCCTAAAATAGTAGTATTGCACATCAAATAAGCATATCCTAATTCTAAATTCGACAAGTGATTGTTAATCGTCGTACAAGGTCTTAAATTATCAATAAGAACCAATTGAAATGTAGAATGATGTTGATGAAGTCGACATTCTATGAGTCAAGCGAATCAATTGAGCATGTTGAAGTTGAGGAAAAGTATGTGAGAAAATACGAAATCGACATCAAGCACCGAAAAAGAATACAGTTAAATACTGAAGAAATAATCAGAAGCGGAAATAATCAGAATATGAAAGATTTATTCATTATAATTAGTTAGGTAATTTTTTTAGTTAGTTTCAGTCTTCCATGAAACAGAAAAGGTGTTCAAAGAGAGGAAACATAAAGGCATCGCTTAGTAGAGTTAAGGGAACGCAGAATCTAGGCACAAGGTGCGTTCCAGTATAAGATCCTTGCGCATGGAAATAACAAGTTGGGAATAAAAGTTAAGAAACAAGAAAAATGGCAAAAGAAAGTGCTGAAAAAACAGGACAGCAGTGTGCCGAAATAGATAATCCTTAGCAAAATAAAAAACATTTTATTTCAACAAAGAGACCTAGCCTAAGTTTCAACCTAATTTTCAGCTCGGGACCTCACATTTCCCCCTTGGGGCGCTAATCTCCATATGTGCATTCCAATTAATGTTCATTACATTTTCGTAGATAATTGCCAGTTGAAAAACTTAATTAGAGATTACACTATTCACGAACTTTTTAATTTTATAACGGAATTGATAATCGCTCCGTTGACTTGGTGATGAGAATTCAGCATGGTGGAAAATATTACTAATTGCACATGACAACTAGTTACACGGTACTAGTGACGAAACTCTGGAGTATTACATGAAATAATACAGAAGCACAAAAAAGATATGAAAGAACAATAAATCAAAGGACAATAATTGTCTAATACAAGATAACGCGTTAAAAATTTTTTTTGGGCATTTCACCGACGACCAACGGGAAAATGTTGTCAAGAGTAGCACGAATATTTAAACCATTTTCTTTACGATATTCCCTTGATTTAGATTACGAATATCAATAGGCTTGATCCAGCAGGTAACATTGTTCGATATATATATATATAATTATATCATGAAACTGCAAAGCAATGCAGCAAGCTTAGCGTTTTGCAGCATTGAAGCAAGCATATCATTGCGTAACATTGCATTGATTTTCTTTTTGTAGCATTGCGTTGAATTTATTTCTTATAACATTACGTCAAAATATTACTTTTTTATTTATTTATTTTCAGTAAAATTTATGAATAAAATTTTGCGTTTTTATTCATCGTCAAATTACAGAGAATTGTAGCAAGTTTAGCGTTTTACAGCGTATCAAATTTAGCGTTGAGCAATATTGTAAGAAATTTAGCGTTGTGCAATATTGCATCAAATATAGCGTTGTGCAATATTGCGTCAAATTTAGCGTTGTGCAATATTGCGTCAAATTTAGCGTTGTGCAATATTGCGTCAAATTTAGCGTTGTGCAATATTGCGTCAAATTTAGCGTTGTGCAAAATTGCGTCAAATTTAGCGTTATGTAATACTGCAGCAAGAATAAAAAATTATTCTCTACCGAATGCAGCACTTTGCAGCAATAAGCACTCACCGCATTACATGTTTACAATTTTCAACATTATAGCCAGCACACTCAGCGGTTCCTTGCGTTTCATGCGCTCCAAAAAAAACATCAATCGGAAGGGCTCAGTGAACTCGAAATTTGCATTCCCACGTCCCGCAACCAAAATAAAGCGCACACTTTCACTCAGAAGAATCTTGGTCTTTGATAAATTACATCCATTAATTACATCTTCTCAATTATTGATTTATTCCCTCAATTTTTCGCGTACTTGTCTTCAGAAATACACGTCTAAATATAATAAGTAAAATTTTCATCAATGCAACCATCAGTATATAGGGAATAGAAATTTTTTAAAAGCCTATTTACATTAGCAAGTTCATGAATATTTTATTATGAATTAGTGAATGAGCGTAAAGATTCGGAGAAAGATTCTACGCAGGAGCGAGAAAATCCGTTAAAGTTACATCGTATCAAAGGCTATTCAAATATGTACAGTAAAGGGCAACTGTATATATCAATCGAACTTTTTCGCCACCTGCATGAATGTTATTCGCCCCCCAAGTAGTTAAACCGCTTTGGCGGCGAAAAACATGCATGCTCCGGCGAAAAAGTGAGACTGGGTATGGTGGCTCGCACGGTAATTCGCGTCATTCGTGACGCGATGGGGAAAATCAGATTTTAGGTGACGATTCTAGATTAACTTATTAAATGTACTCGCTCGTGCTTCTTTCTGCCTGTCGCTCATATTCTACACTACATCTCGATACTTTCATTGCAGGGTGACCCACCGGTGGTCACCGAAGAAATTTCTTCAATGGGAGTAACTCACTGGTGGTTATATATTTCATTTTTATGCACATCAACTCAAAGCCAGTTGAGCATTTTGCTTCGTTTAGAAATTAAATGCTGAAATGAACTTAAATTGTCTTGAATATATATTAGATTTTAGTTTAACATTCAACCAAGGCTCCCAGATTGCTTTTTTTCGGCCAAAAATGTCAATATTTGCGATTTTTCAGGCAAAACTTAGCCATCTTTTCGTTTGATGCCAGGTACGGACTATTGTTTATTGTCAAGAAATTACCTGGAAAAATATCTAACTTTAAAAACTTAGCTGGAAAAGAGCCGTCCTGGCAACCCTACACACCCTGAGTGGCATCCTGCATATTAAACAGAAGGGCAACCCGCCATAAAATTGAGTTGCCACCTGAATAACAAATACACGGTGCTGCAATCAATCCTGCACTTTTAAACTTCCACAGCGATCCAAAAAATGCAGGATTGACTGCCGCATCCTCTAAATGACAAAAATCATGGCGAGCAGCAGCAGTAAAATTGCTCAGAGTTTATACATTCTCACTAGTTATATTATCGTCATGTTCGTATCACAAGCAACAAAAATACCAGGATTAAAATATTTTGAATCTAAAAGTACAGCTCATTATACCGAAACTTGAAAGATTTTCTTGACAACAACTCGTACCATTTGTACGCACTGTATCGCGTCCGTTAGGCTCATTTCACACACAGCTAGCAAAACCGCACCAAACAAGCTCGCATGAGCTAACTAGCAAATTTCTGCGAGACTGGTAGGTAGGAATAGCACTATTACGAGCCGTTGCCTTCACACTGAACTCGCACGTTTTATCCAGCATCCAGCATGCGAGGTAAAAATGCTATTCCTACCTACCAGTCTCGCACACCGTCTGCTAGATAGCTCACGTGAGCTTGCTAGATGCTGCTTTGCTAGCCCAGTGTGAAATAGGCCTTAGTGTGGCGTTCTAATGACATTTTTCGTGTATGTGGCCGCTATTTTTTTTAATGGTACCGTCCAGTCCTGAATTTCTCCTCACAAAAAATAAATTTTCGAAGTTTCAAAAAAACGGTAGCATTTACGAAGACTCAGGTTTTAAAATGCCATAAGAACTTTCTTCGAAACAAGAAGCCTCCATGTAGTTTCAATTTTGGTCACAAATGTGACCAGTTAATCAAATTTCTGGACGAAAATCGAGCTTCAAACTCATTTTTAACCTTGAGATCGATTGTTCCAATCTTCATTAAAGCATCGTCATAATATTTAGCAGAAAACGTATTAATTTGACACTTAATTTGAATTACTAAACCCGATTACCATAAAAGAACGAACTTTCAATTGAAGTTTTCATTAGTATAAATATGCACCATTTCAGTGAGGATTGCAGTTATGGCTAGCCGCTAGTAAATAGTCAAATTTAAACTAGCTGTCAATAAACAGACATGTTCTGACAGGTGTATTTGTACGCATTTTTTCGCCATATTTGTAAGCAACGCACATTTGCAATCAAATCAGTTTATTCTTCAGTTCGATGCCTTACCCGAATTAGTATTACTCTGAATAGAAAAAGGTGCTGAATTATTTGAATAACTGACTAAATTGAAGAACTGAAGACGAGTGGAACACATCAGGAAATGTTCGTTTTTTTTAGACCGTCTCTCGCTGGCACCAAACTGCTGTCTCCCTTGCGCAAGTTTTCCTGCATTCATCTTTTAGAACTCTTAAAATTTGACAAGCATTCCTGCTTTCATTCCTAGAACTCTTTATGTATGGCAAGTATTCCTGCATTCATTCCTAGAACTCTTTAAATTCGGTGTTCCGTTTTCATGCTCTGGGCCGAATAACTTCAGAGCCACAAAATTTAAAACATTAAAAATCTAAAATTCAGCGCGTCAAAAACTTGAATGACACTAATGATACTAACTTGATCCCACACCACTCGTACAAACGCTAAATTCCCGCTTCCAAGTAAAATTTAACACACTAATTCGTTCATGATATCTAAATTTTTAGTTTCTTTGGATCGTCTCAACAACAGCAGCAAAGCAAGGATCACTTGAGACACGTGTATGCCCTATATGAATTGTGCACAAGCGCAATATTCGGTTTCAATATGCGAGTTTAATCCATAATCGTTCACGAAATAACTAGTACATTGATAAATATAAATGTGGATCTATAACGTGGAAAAAATGCATCATATTTCGAAGAAATTAGTTCAATAAAAATGCATTCATCATGGCGATGCGTCAGGAAAAAATATTCGAATTCTTAGCTGGTTGGCAACACTCAGCTGTTGTGACTCCAATATCTGAAATGAGTGGATTCCAGTGTTGAGTTGATTCCAGTTGAGTCCAATATTTGGAACGAGCTGATTCCAGCGAGCACAGTCAATTCTAAAACTGATGTCATGTCAAAAAATGAAAATTGGCTGGAAATCAAATGTTCATCAACACGTCTAGTTGTATCACTAATCAATAAACAACTGCGATATAAATTAAGAACCTTTTTACGCATTTTTTCATCACTTCGTGTAGTCAAAGCGCTAGTCAATAAACAACTACAGCATAAATCAAATTCAGCATTAAGAGCGTAATTAACGTAACTTTTTTAATGGTTTTCCAGGAATTTTCCCGGAACAATCATAAGGATGCCTCCACACCAAAAGACTGACAGCGAGAAAGCAAACGAGAGAGAAAGATGTCAGGCGAGATCTATCACACACCAAAAGACTGTCAGTTAGCTCCTGAATGTCACGAAGAGAGGTCTGTAACAAAAACAAGCGGTACAAGCATGTGTTTGTAACGTTGAGTTTTATTCCTACTTCGTCCCATTGCTTTGAAACATGTAACCTGTCACTTTTATGCTGCAGAAATTGTGCAGCACACTGCTCTCATCGACATTTCACCGCGCACTGCCAGACGCAGCGCTGCCAGCCTGCCAGAGGCTTCACACTGCAGCTTTCAAGCGTGAAACCATCTTCGATTTGCTTTCTCGCTTCAGCCAATCTTCAGTCTTTCTCGCTCGCTCACTTGCTTGCTTGCGGTGTGTGCACTCCCATAGGAATCCATGTTAATCAATTCAAGCTCGCTAGCTTTCTCGCTGTCAGTCTTTTGGTGTGCAGGCACCCTAAGACTTTATATCAGAGGCATACATTGTATAGGAATGGGCAGAATAACATAGCTAAGAACCCTAAAAATACTTTCAACAGATCTATTTTTAAGAACAGAAAAAAGAACCATCATATAATTACAGACACAAACAGCTGTACAACTCCTAGCTCCCATCTAAATGGAAAGTACAACTCCTCACATATATGAACCACAAATATGTCGTACAGAAATAATTTCAAAAATGCGATAGGTTTTCAAACTGAAATAAATCGTACATCTCTCTAAATCTCACATCTTCTTTAGAAAAATCCTGATGTTCTCAAAACGGTTTCCGTAACGAAAAAATTTCAGAGAACCCAGTTACGAAATTGTCTACTCACATTGAAATGGGTTAAACTATATGCATGAATATATATATGTATAAGCAGCCGCTGGAGGACACGCAGGCAAGTGAATTGGACGAGTATTTACAGACGAAGGAAGATGAATTATTGAATTACGGTGCACTGCTGCCATAGGCCCCAGCGCAAGGAAAGCTGACGTAGGAACTCCGCTCCACTCTTTCAGGGAATTTCTGGTTTATACATTAGGTGGCGCTTGTGGAGGCTTTATGAAGTGTTTTCTGGTTCATGAATGCATGGATGATTTCCTGGTTGGTAGATGTGGTGGTGCATGTGCAAGTTTCAAAAAGGATTTTCTGGTTCATAAATGCATGGGGTGGCCCTCGTGAAGGTTTTAAAAGTGATTTTTAGTTCATAAATGGGCTGCAGCCCGTCGAGGTTTTAAAAATGATATTCTGTTTGATCGATGTGGTAAAGCATGGGCAAGTTTTGAAAGTGATTTTCTGGTTTGTTGACCGTGGTGGCGCTCGTGGAGGTTTCAAAAGGGATCGTCTGCCTCATAAATGGGATTTCACTTGTGTGAGGTTTCAAAAATGATTTTCTGGTTCATAGATGTGGTGCTGCGTATGGAAATTTTGAAACTGATTTTCTAGTTTATACTGTAAATAGTGCGCGCTTGACGCTGAAGGTCATACATTGTTCAAATTCTGAACGCAGGAATTGAGTTTATTTTTAAAGACATGAGAAATACCACGTGGGTAGCATTCTTGAGAGAAATTAGATAAAAATCAAGAATGAGAATTCTAAGAACATTTTATTACAATGGTATTCTATTTCGTAACAAGTGTTGGTATTAATTGCTAGAGTAATGAATATATCAAGTTAAATGACAACTTTGTTTTTATTGAATAGTAACACAGCCACACACTGCCGCTGCTCAACTAACACGAGGAAATGAAAGCGGAAAAATAGCACAATGTGATGTCTTTTGTAGAAATACAATTGTAAATTATTGCCGTTGAGGCAGAAAGCAATTTAATATTTCATGTAGATGCATCGACGCATTTATGTTACCTTTGCATGTTTTATTAATGTCACCTTTGGTAAAAGAATCAAGTCGTGGTGGGCAGAGTCCTTCGTCTGTTTTCGCAAGCGCGCTTAGGATAGTCATGTACATGTGAAGGATATAGAAAGGACTTTAAAAATTTGCCGTGACAAAGGTAGGATGACGATGGAAGAAATACCTATATTTAATAATGAATATGGAGAATAAAACTAAATGACGAGTAAGTAGTGCTGATGACAATAACATACACACGTCCGTAACAATATACCTTAGGTTACCGTAACAAACGCTCTCCGCCAGACTGAGTGGAGAGCGGTCTATCAACAGCTTTTGCACGTATAAACAAAAAATCAAAAATTTTATTACAGACTACATCAACAGACATAGATGCTCTAAACTATTCTACAAGCTATAAACATCGTAGGAAATTACATAGGATCTTATATCGAAATCGACCTAATTTGCTACTTGGCAAGGGGTCCCTCATGGGGGTCGCTCATGGGGGTCCCTCATGGGGGTCCCTCATGGGGGTCCCTCATGGGGGTCCCTCATGGGGGTCCCTCATGGGGGTCCCTCATGGGGGTCCCTCATGGGGGTCCCTCATGGGGGTCCCTCATGGGGGTCCCTCATGGGGGTCCCTCATGGGGGTCCCTCATGGGGGTCCCACATGGGGGTCCCTCATGGGGGTCCCTCATGGGGGTCCCTCATGGGGGTCCCTCATGGGGGTCCCTCATGGGGGTCCCTCATGAGGGTCCCTCATGGGGGTCCCTCATGGGGGTCCCTCATGGGGGTCCCTCATGGGGGTCCCACATGGGGGTCCCACATGGGGGTCCCACATGGGAGTCCCTCTAGGAACCGGGCCCCAGCAAGACGTATTGGTTCCGCCTCGTTCACCGAGTCGCACTCCAGCATATTAATGGTGAAACTGACAAGGTGAAACATCTCTGCAACGGTGAAACTGACAAGCCCCCAGCAGAGATGTTCTTAATTCCATATAAATTAGCATTGCACAGTAAATTAAGTTTGCGTTGGCGGGTCAGGAATACTTTTCCGGGGAAAAAAATTCACTAAGTGTTGGTTTGTCAGAAACATTGGAATTTCGTGGAACGCTGTCCCGTAAGTTGAGTTGGTGTTGATTTATCAGGAATACTCAGACTTCGCAGAACATTGCACGATACATTTGGGCAAGTTAGCGTTAGTTCATCACGAATACTTGAATTCCGTGAACAGGGGAGGTAGCGTGTTCAGTAAGGCGTTTAGTTCTCCTCCACATGACTATCGAGACGGAATAATCTGTACATAACAGTCTCTCTTCATTGGGCCTTGAGATTCCTGGAACTGCAGCCCAATTGGGTATTGTCATTCCTGGAACTGCTTCCCAATTGGGCATTGTAATTCCTGGAACTGCATCCCAATTGGCTATTGAGATTCCTGGAACTGCTTCCCAATTGGCTATTGAGATTCCTGGAACTGCATCCCAATTGGGTATTGTAATTCCTGGAACTGCATCCCAATTGGCTATTGTAATTCCTGGAACTGCATCCCAACTTGCTATTGTAATTCCTGGAACTGCATCCCAACTTGCTATTGTAATTCCTGGAACTGCATCCCAATTGAGTATTGAGATTCCTGGAACTGCATCCCAACTTGCTATTGTAATTCCTGGAACTGCAGCCCAATTGGGTATTGTAATTCCTGGAACTGCATCCCAATTGGGTATTGTAATTCCTGGAACTGCATCCCAAATGGGTATAGAAATTTCTGGAACTGCCGCCCAATTGGGTATTGTAATTCCTGGAACTGCAGCCTAATTGGGTATTGTAATTCCTGGAACTGCATCCCAATTGGGTATAGTAATTCCTGGAACTGCATCCCAATTGGGTATTGTAATTCCTGGAACTGCATCCCAATTGGGTATTGTAATTCCTGGAACTGCATCCCAATTAAATATGTGCACACAATCCAACATCAAATCTGAAAGAAGCTTTCCCCAGCTTTTTTCAAGTCTCAGGTTCACTGAATATCCTGTTTTGGTATCCAAGCTCACATTACGCTTCCATTAGAGTACCTACTTTAACAGACCTGTATCCCTATTGAGTTATCGTTCCAACAGAAATGTTGCTAGCAGATATTAAGAATCACAGTACCGTTTCTTCGCTATACAATCAGAAGAACAGTAGTGATTATCCATTGGTCCATTTTCATTTTCTTAAACAAGTTATTGAAAACGAAATAAACTTTATATTTCCTACACAAATTACGTTCACGTTCAAGCTCATAAAACCGTGTTTCCACTTTTGAAGATTCTGGATCAACTTTAAATTACATTCGGGAAATATTTCTGTCCTTTTTTTCTTCAAGACTACAACTGGAAGTATAATTATCAGAGCGAATACTGCACAATTCTTGAAGAAAATATTCCGTTAATTTTTCATTTAATTCTCTAAATTTCAAAAAATGTTTCGTGTCACAGCCACAAAATGCAACGAAATTGCATTAAATGTTGGGCGTAACTGTTACTGGGAAGTTATTGAAATGATAACCGTGATAAAAGTTTACGTTACATCGCCTTGTTTTAAGAAATATTTTTATACGATAATCAGATTAAAATTACACAGCTTTTCGTTCTCCAATCATGTCTTTTTGATATTTCCATTTGAATTCCAATGCTCTTCATTTATGAAAAAAATCAAAATTTTGCTTTAACATCGCTTCTCATTTGGAATTTTCTTCGCAATTGTGATGAACATCATGCTACTCTGTCTAAAAATTTTCATTTCTACAAATTTGCGTTAACAATACGTTTCTTTTCATTTACAAATGTGTTTTTATAAATTTTGATTATCATTGCTACTCTTCCTGTAAGTATTTACCTCAAATTTGAGTTACATTATGTTTCCCTTGTTAGGTTGTTTTTTGTAAAATTTCGACAAATGAGGAAGGTCTTTACTGCTTTTAAGCCCAATGCTGCAAAACGACTGCTTTTTACAAGAGTCAAGTTCTCACAAAGGAATTTTTTAATCCGTTAACCATTCTCTACTTACGTACTAACTATCGGATGAACATCCATTTCTACTTCGTCACAGACTCAACTACCGATCAATACAAACTCGTTTGCCATGCATAAATTGTTTCCGATCTGTCACCCACTTTTTGAATTCCCATTTCTAGCGCCTAACAAACACTAGTAGAACACGAAAACATCATAATCGACTTCTGATGTGATTTTTTAGCTAAATTTATACGAATTTAATTCACTTTCCGTCTTAATTGAAAATAAATTAATTCAATCCATAAACGCGTAAAAGCCTTGAGGCTCACCCTGTTTACATAAAAGATTATTTACGCCCGTAGTTATAAATTATAAATTTATGGTAGTTATAATAGTTATAAATTCCCTACCATATCATACATATTTTTGGCCCTCCAAATAAGAAAGAACCACTTGTGCTCATTACGCAGTGCTAGATTCGACATCATAAATATAAATTTCAAAGCCGTAAAACATTTTTAGGTGCTTGCTATAAGCTAAACGTATAGAAATGAAATAAATCACCTTAATATAACCGAATCTCAAGACGTGATACAAACGTTTAACAACAGAACATATTCCTACAGACTATGGTACAAGAGGGAAGGGGTTTAAGGAGATCATCCTCTTCGAACTTCAGCTTATAAAAGTTGAGGAACGGTGGCTAAGAGGAATAAAGTAGAAAAGCCAACTCTGGTGATGAATGCGAACTTTCGAGAAAATGCTAGTACAAATTTACGCTGAAATGTAATGCAATTATACGCAAAGAAATGTCCAGCATAGTGGCGTAATTTGCTTCAGGCGTATAACTTTGTCTACAAGCTCTTACAAATTGTTAGTCTGCGTAAAGACCTACAATAGATACTACCTTAAACCAAAGCAATCCCATGGCAAGCGTATGATTTGGAACAGTGTATGGGTAAGGAATGAACGGGTTTAACACACGTATTGTTCTCTTTATACTCTTAACTTAGTTGTATCAAGCTTTGATTTCAGTATCATTTCACCACTCCTACAACGAAGATATTCTCAGCACCCCTAACTGGCCAGGGCTTGGAGACCCCGGAGGCAATGTGGGGGCTTCTGGTTTTGGGATATCCACGATTCTGGCTTCACAGATCGTGGCAGAGTTTGCCGCACTTCTGGGAGGCGCGGACAAACTCACTATTTC
Source organism: Morinoia aosen (assembly GCA_030386875.1). NCBI lineage: Eukaryota > Metazoa > Arthropoda > Malacostraca > Amphipoda > Talitridae > Morinoia > Morinoia aosen. The sequence goes on from CM059558.1 coordinate 55,395,836, forward strand.
GGTGGGCTTGAAACCTCTTCCTGATTTCGACTTTAACCCAGGAGACCCACTGGAATAGGGGCTGCCATATCTCCCACTGGAGGGGTTGGTTCGCGGCACCCCGCTTCCCGAAAACCCTCCAGAAGGCGCTGTTCCAGGCCCAGCTGAAGTTATGGAACGAGGAACTAGAGGGCTGCTAAGCCCGGAGACTTCCAGGGCTGAAGCTCCGGTGCTAAAGGGACCAGCCGAAGAGTCGGTGCGCAGCGGACCACCGAACTTCGTTTGACCCATGGATGTTCTAGGTGCGGATACCGACCCAGATTCCGAACGTGAAGCCTGGGAGCCCCCGAACCCAGTGGTGCCAATCCCAGACGACTTGGCACTTGAAGAAATAATGGATGGCGGCAGTGAAATGGGAGGTATTGAAACCGGAGCTTTGTACGTCGACGTCAAGGACATTGCAGTCTCCCCTCTATCGCTGTCTTCGTTCCCTTTTTCCCGCTTTTCCTGCAACTCATTGCCTCTACCTCCATCATGCACTCCACCCTCACCTCCAGCAGGCTCCGTATCCCCTAACAAACTATGAGTAACCCCTCCAGCACCCCCTGTCTCACTCCCCACACCCCCACCGAGGCCTTCATCTCCACTGCTTTCTTCAGCCCCGCCCCCAAACCCTCCAAAAAGAGAGCTTCCTCGCCCCCCGAGCTGGTTCTTGTTGGCCCAGGAGGTGCGGTTGGCGAGCGGCGTGTTCAGAAGCGTCTTGTCCCTCACGTTGATCTCATTCAGGTGGTCGTCTCCGTGTGAAGTCGAGTATCGCTGAGGCTGCGGAATACCAAGCACAATGTTAGACCACAAGCAAGTGCGGCAGTTTGGTGCCAATTCTTCGTTTGAATCAAGCACATGTTACACGTGAACCAAAGCAAATGCAGCACTTTGGTGCCTATTCTTCGTTTGAATAAAGCATTTGCAAGCAAATGTGTCGAGTTTCCCGAAAACATTTCATTGGCACGGCTTGGTTAATTAAAGCGTGAAGCAAACCCATAACTTTTTTATCGTTCCATGGTACATCACTGCAAGTTATTGGACTCAATTATTGAAATGGTCATTTTGCCACTAATTTCATTGAAAGTATTGTCTTTCAAAGGACATATGACAAACGATCTGCTTTGAACAATTTTTGTGCGAAAAAGCTAAGTAATAAGAAAAAAGCTTACCAAAAGGCTAAATTATGATCTGTTTCGACATGCAGGTAGAAGCAATGTTTTGTGCAATTACATTTTTAATTCCCAGACCAAGTTTAACAGGAAGTTCATGACACTCGTCCACAGATCAAGCTTCCGATCAAGAACACGGAGGCACTTTCTCCACGTGCAATCGCTTGCTTTTAGACCGACCGACTGGAATTGTGGCTCTCGTGTTCGTGGTCGCAAGAATATCAAAATCCTAAGCTAAAACACCGCGAAAGTGCTTTTGCAGTGACGTGAGCTAAAACACCGCGAAAGTGCTTTTGCAGTGACGTAAGCTAAAACACCGCGAAAGTGCTTTTGCAGTGACGTAAGCTAAAACACCGCGAAAGTGCTTTTGCAGTGACGTAAGCTAAAACACCGCGAAAGTGCTTTTGCAGTGACGTAAGCTAAAACACCGCAAAAGTGCTTTTGCAGTGACGTAAGCTAAAACACCGCGAAAGTGCTTTTGCAGTGACGTAAGCTAAAACACCGCGAAAGTGCTTTTGCAGTGACGTAAGCTAAAACACCGCGAAAGTGCTTTTGCAGTGACGTAAGCTAAAACACCGCAAAAGTCCTTTTGCAGTGACGTAAGCTAAAACACCGCGAAAGTGCTTTTGCAGTGACGTAAGCTAAAACACCGCAAAAGTGCTTTTGCAGTGACGTAAGCTAAAACACCGCAAAAATCCTTTTGCAGTGACGTAAGCTAAAACACCGCAAAAGTCCTTTTGCAGTGACGTAAGCTAAAACACCGCAAAAGTCCTTTTGCAGTGACGTAAGCTAAAACACCGCAAAAGTGCTTTTGCAGTGACGTAAGCTGAAACACCGCAAAAGTCCTTTTGCAGTGACGTAAGCTAAAACACCGTAAAAGTGCTTTTGCAGTGACGTAAGCTAAAACACCGCAAAAGTGCTTTTGCAGTGACGTAAGCTGAAACACCGCAAAAGTGCTTTTGCAGTGACGTAAGCTAAAACACCGTAAAAGGGCTTTTGCAGTGACGCAAGCTAAAACACCGCAAAAGTGCTTTTGCAGTGACGTAAGCTAAAACACCGCAAAAGTGCTTTTGCAGTGACGTAAGCTAAAACACGGCAAAAGTGTTTTTGCAGTGACGTAAGCTAAAACACCGCAAAAGTGCTTTTGCAGTGACGTAAGCTAAAACACGGCAAAAGTGTTTTTGCAGTGACGTAAGCTAAATCACCGCAAAAGTGCTTTTGCAGTGACGTAAGCTAAGACACGGCAAAAGTGTTTTTGCAGTGACGTAAGCTAAATCACCGTAAAAGGGCTTTTGCCAACGAGCTTTCCCGAGCTATTGAAAAAATTTTCATGCCGATAGGATCGGGTTTTATGCTCAAACTTACTGCTCCAGGAAAATGAGGACCGTTAGTTCCTATAACTACCAGTAGTATGCGGACAGAACTCTTGAGAGGATATGCATAACGTTATAAAATAGTAGATATTGATAGAAAAAATGTGTTGCATATAATCAGACCTCAGCTACGAATGGTAAATATTAACGTGTCATAAGAAAAATTCAAATTGCATTGAGAGTCAATCAGAAAACGTCAAAAAGCAGCATTAAATATTTATTTCCGAGTCATGGGAAGTTCGCTCTAGAATAATCGCCGATATTTGACAGAGTTCCGACACCGTGCGTGCACGCGTGGTATATTTTGACGAGAAACACTTGTTAATTTTCACACGTTAATCATTGGAAGCAATTTGGAACCTTGGCAAACATCGAAGTTTGTAAGTCAAAAAACAGACAAGAAGTCAGAGTAAAAAAGAAAGAGTGAATCGAGGTAGGGACTGGAACAGGCGCCGTGTCGAATGAAAGGGCAGAGGAATTTTGTAAATTTCCGAACAAAGGAGCATTCAATCAAGTATGAACAACACAAGCGAAACAAAGAAAAACCGTGAAATTATATAATGAACAAATATAAAAAATGTATGGTTTGACATTCACACTTGATGGGCGTCGGCGGTACAACTTCATGACAAAATAAAATAGAGTTCTACAACGCAGTTCCTCCAGCTTGTTTTACCGGCCATGACAGACTCAAGAAACTCAAAGAACTGCAGAACAAATTACGTTCGAGCTCAGTAAGAAATAGACGGCAACAAGAACAACGTCATGCATTTCGCTTTCAAGATTTCTGCCTTAGAAATGCGATGAAATTTATAGAAACTTCTCTTAAATTAGACATTCTCTTGGAACATCCAATAGACGACCTTACCATGCGTTCCGAGCTACTGTAACACAGAGGCCGACATTGGCACAGCAAATGCGGGAACTAAAAATGTTCCGTTTCATGCAAAGCCTCTGTAAAAATACTCAGAGCTTAAAATATACAGCAATGAAATGAAGCAAGGCATGCAACATTACGCGGGTATTGTACAGGAGCAAACTAATTCCGACGTTTGAAACGGGAAATATAAATAGATTTACTTAATTAAAGTACACATCGAGCTTTATGTCCTGAATTATCTAGCTGCATGTCTTAAATTACATAGCGGTGTGTTCTAAATCATACTGTTCAACGGCACATAAAGTGAGGATTGAAAGACCGGAAGTGAGGATTACTTTTAACCGAAATAACCCAGCCTTAAACGGAACTAAAACCAATGAAGGGGTTGAAATCAACATGATTTGCAAAAAGTTTATGGCTTATGTTGACGCAACGAACGCCATCTATTCCATGTATCTATTTTACCCCCATAGTCTAATTTCGACGAATGATATACTGAAGGATCAAAGTAACTTAAATTGTCGATTTGAGCACAAACGTTCCAAATCATGAAAAGCCGCTGAAAAATAGCATGGGACGTCACCCAATTCTCTGTATGAGAATAATTTATAATCCGACCAGCTTGGTTTTTCAGGATACTCTTAGTCACGTTATGCCTTCTTTTTATCCCGTATAATGCTTGAAAATTAGATTATAAGCTAGTTTAAGCCTCCCTAACCGCTACAAAAATAGAGCGTATCGAAGAGAGGAAGAAGGAAGGCACCATTTAGTATGGAGATAAGAAAATGAGGAATCTATGCTGAAGAGGCATAGAAACAGTAAGATGAGAAAGAAGTTCATGAAATAAGATAAAAGTTGATGAAGAAAGTATTAGGTGCTGAAAAACAGGACAGCAGTGAACCGAAAAAAGGTGGTCCTTAACATAACAAAAAAACTTTTGTTTCAACAAAAAGAAGGCCTACCTAACTCTCAGCTCGGGCCCTCACATTTTTCCCCTGGGAGCGCTAATTCCCATAGATACAATAGTTGTATCCCCCTGAGGGGGTATAATGCTTGAAAATTCAAACAATTTCAATCATCTTTAAAGCAGATCCGTCTAAGAAACACCGCATCCTCGATATTCATTTGTTTCCATCGTTCGTTGCCTTTGGAAGCAACTTTCTGATAAGATTATATATTAGTGCAAGCCTCCCTAACCGCACCAAAGACGTTCCAAAGAGAGGAAAGAGGAAGGTACCATTTAGTATGGATTTAAGGGCACGTGGAATCTATACACCTTACAGTAAGTTGAGAAAAATGTTCATCAAACAAGATAAAAGTTGATGAAGAGAGAATTAGGTGCTAAAAAACAGTACAGCAGTGAACAGAAAAAAGGCGGTGCTTAACAAAATGTAACAAAAACATTTTATTTCAACAAAAAAGGAGGCCTACCCAGTTCTCAGCCGAAAGCAACTGTTTCCTTTGATGAAACACTACAAATTTGGCTGTTTAAAACACCAGTTATGAGTCCTTAACCCTGATATAAACGACGAGCTCTGAGACATATTCAGTTTCTCTCACTAGTTCGAAAATGTTAAAATTTGAATAATTGAAGTAATTATGAATGAAAAACATTTATATATATATATATATATATATATATCAAGGTTATGATGTATTTGTTACCTGAAATGAAATTAACATAAGAGTTTAGTTTATTAGCTAGTTTAAGCCTCCCTATCCTCAACAATGAGATGTAAAGAGAGGAAGGAAGAAGGCACCATTTAGTATGGAGTTAAGGGAACGTGGAATCTATGCAGAAAGGGCACAGAAACAGAAAGCTAAGAAAGAAGTTCATGAAACAAGAAAAAGTTGAAGAAGAAAGTGGTAGGCGGTGAAAAACAGGACAGCAGTGAACCGAAAAAAAGATGGTCCGTAACACAACTAAACCTATTCTATTTTAACAAAAGAAAGCCTACCTAACCTTTAGCTCGGGCCCTCACATTGTCCCCCTGGGAGCGCTAATTCCCATAGATACAATAGTTGTATCCCCCTGAGGGGAATTAACATAAGAGTTTTATCATTAAACTAGTCCATAGATTTTAGCCTTTCCTCACAAGTATGATATATGATTCTTTATGAAATTTGATCGTTATGATACGTGACCCTTTATTAAATTTGATCGTTGTGATATAAGATCAGTTATAAAATTTGATCGTTGTGATATGTGATCCTTTATAAAATGTGAACGTTAGGAAATGTGATCCTTTATAAAGTTTGATCGTTGTGATATTCGAACCGTGACTATGAAAGGTGCCAAGCATGTTCACCTCAGCTGTTGATGTGAAAATGAACATGATCACATAACAAGTTGACAGTAAAATGAACATATTCACCACAGCTGTTGACGTGAAAATGAACTACAGTTCAAACTATGTGGGCTTCTACACTCCTTTTGGTCTAATATTTCTTAGTCATACCCTCTGTCATACATCCAAAAATTGACGATATTAGACGTAAATTAATCATAAAAATTTATCCACAGCTGCATACATTTTGGTTAAACTAATGTTTTCCGAAAGGCAATTATACTAGAAAATTTATAAGGTGGCTAATGAGAAAGAAAACCTTCTCTATTCATCATGAAAGAAGAAAGAAAGAAACAAAGAAAGAAACAAAGAAAAACCGAATATTTTTTTTGAAAATCACAGAAGAAATCACAGAGGATTCTATTAATAGTAATATGTGGTCATCTCTTCGTGTAGTTTGGTCCAATAACGTCCTCATCACTCGTCCTCTGCTCGGTTAACACACATAATGGCGATTCAGTGGGATACTTAGCCTGAATTACCACACTAAAACAGTAGAATTGTCGTTTTTAAAAGATGCTTATAGCAAAGAGACAAATTTGATTCCAGAAGGCAACGATAATAAAAGGCTAATTTAATACGAGAGCTAAATGAACTGCCTGCTGGTATAATTAACACTTTATGCATCTTACGCTCGCGATTGGAAGCTGATTTTGTGATAATGATACTACATTCGCCATCACACTCACAGGGGTGCGGTCCGTGTAGCATGTCATGCTTCGTCATCCAGAAATGTATGTAAGCAGATGATAATCGAAATATTAAGACCATCAAGAAATGTATGCAAGCAGATGATAATTGAAGTATTACCACCATCGAGAAATGTATGCAAGCAGATGATAATCGAAATATTACCACCATCAAGAAATGTATGGAAGCAGATGATAATCGGAATATTACCACCATCAAGAAATGTATGCAAGCAGATGATAATCGAAGTATTTCTCATCATCAAGAAATGTATACGGGTAGATGATAATCGAACTATGTATCATCATCAAGAAATGTATGCAATCAGATGATCATCGAAATAGGTATCACCAAGATTTTTGTGTGAGTAGATTATAAGGTGTATAATGGAAATATGCACCATCAGGAAATTTATATACGCAGATGATAATTGAAATATTCTCTAACCTCATGACAGGACGTCTTTGGGAAAAATGGTTGAAATTGCAACCCTAACATCTTTCCCGACCACCCTAATGCGGAATGATCTTCACCAAGAATTCCTGTTTCAAATCAAGTCAGTATGGCCCTACAGAATTGGATCCTCGGCAGCACTACACTTCAAGTCCACAACCATAAATGTAGAAACATTTACACAAAAATTAACAAGTGGGTAAATCACGAAGTCTCTAATATCACCAAATATTATCTACTCCATATCAGTAGCAAGCATATGAATGAAACTCTAGCTAGTTTAGAGCTCCTTGCTTAGTGAGCGCTTTTATCACAAGTAGCATTCATATTTATGGCTTATTACACACGACTTTTAAGGAAATATTAAAGAAGCAAAACATGAATAACTAATAATAAAGGACATTCATTCACAGAAAAAGGACGTAAACAATGGATGTTACAAATAACAAGCGTTAGGTCAAAGAAAAAAAATCGTATGCTATTGACAAAAATGACTGTAAAGCAACATTTGCGTGCTGCAAAAAGTACGATGGCTTATAAAAAATCAAAAAAGAAGTTATCAGCCGTGATTTTTTGTAAAAAAAAGTAGTAGGTAAGCAAAAAAAACAGTTACTGATGTTCCTGAATTTTATATACTCACAAACCTACGATATTACGAACTGCAAAGCAATATTTACGTTCTAAAAAAGTACGATGGCTTATTAAAAAAGAATTGAAAGTAAGTTATCAGCTGTGATTCTGTACAAAAAACAGGAGGTGAGCAAGAAATGGAGTTACTAATGTTCCTAAATCTGATGCACTCCATCTACAGAGCAGAGTTCCACGGAATTCTTAATAAACCTCGCAGACCTGAGCCAAAATAAGTATCTAAAAACGTCGAGTTATTGATGGTCCTGAACCAGATGTATTCGTAAACCTAACAAACATCGCAGAGCTGAGCCAGGGTTAGGAAATTCACTTCTTTCTCCCAAAATCCTTAGGTAGGTGCTTGTCAAAATCAAACATTACCCCCAAAAAAAGCTTGTGAATCTAGTAACCCTGTAGAGTGAGAAAACGCTAAATGTTGTTCATGTTAATATCTTATTAGATTAGATGAGTTTGTTTGAACTTCTCCGACTTTAACAAAGGTGTTCCAAAGAGAACAAGAAGAGAGGCACCATTTAGAACGGAGTTGAAGAGAAGCAGGATTTAAATACCAGGTGTCTTCCCACGCATTTCAAATCTTTTTAAAAAAGAACTAAAATTTCGAGGGTTCCTAACAGAAAATGATAAATTAGATGGCACTAAAATGAGGATCCGTAATGCATTAAATGATATATAAATTAAAAAATCTGTTTGATCCGAGGTCTTCAACAAGTTGCCTCGTTCACATGACTTGTGATATTAGACTGAGACTTCAAGTGGAATTTAACTTTTCAAGTTCTGGTCCAACTTCTGGAATGTTTTGTCATTAAAATGAAAGTTTGAGGACTTTAACATTTAACCAACAGAAGGAGCCCTTATTCACATTATGAATATATAAATTGGACAAAACAAACTTCACCGACAATTTACTCACTAGTTGAATAATTAGTTACTTATACTTATTTATTATAATATTATCAAGACTTCAACAGAAGTAACTCCTCTTTCCATAAACTGTGAGCCAACATTTAAAACTTTAAAGTGAACTTATATGATAAACGTAACTTGATCACAAACGTCAAATCAGTATTCACATTTACGAATATCTTCCAAGTACGCATCTGAGACGAATATAAATATATGTGCATTTCATTCCTTAACTTATTTAATTTTATGGGCTAACAAGAAAAGCTCAAATAAAACTAAGTTCAAGCTCATAATTCAAGTTGAAACGAAATGATGAATAAAGTAACATACTCTAGGAAGCAGATAAATTTATTTTAAACAGAAAAATGAATTTTCAAAAGTCGCTGTTCAGATGGTTACCTTGCAGCGATGTCAACAAATCACTTTAAAAAAATATATGTTCCGAGCGTATTTCTACAGGAAGCTTTCGCAGGCGAAGCATTCAGCTCTGTGTCTCACAGCATGTAAGCTACCGCTAAAGACGTAAATGGTTTAAAGAAAGGAGAATGAAGCCTTTTGTGTCCTCGTTGAATATAAGCTGAGCGGCCAAATTGGTCGGAGTAGAAGAGACAAACTTTAAAATTTTCATTGAAATTAAAAGTTGAATGGAAAGAGAATGCTTTAAACTCAAGTTTTTAATAAGACTGGAATAAATGTGTTAGCATTACGTGTAAGCCTCTAAACTTAAGCCTTTACTAAGCTTAAGATTTTTACGAAGCCTCTAAACTTAAGTTAAAAATTAGAATAAGATCGGCACAGCCTCTAAACTTTAGTTGGAAAGTAGAATACAAAAGATAAAGCCTCTGAAATTAAGGTTGAAATAAGAATACGCACTACAAAAGCTTTAATTGGAAAATAGAATAAAAAAAGGCCTCTAAAATTAGATTTTAAATAAGCCTAAAGGCAAAAGCTCCAGTTGGAAAATAGAATAGAAAAGGTAAAGCCTCTAAAATTAAGGTTGAATTTGGAATAGGAAAGGTAAAGCCTCTAAAATTAGGTTTGAAATAGGAATAAGAAAGGTAAAGCCTCTAAAATAGGTGTTAAACAAGAATAGGCAAGACAAAGCCTCCAATTCTAGGCATCCAGGGAGCGATGGTTCAAGCAAGCACGTAAGGAAGAAGCAAGGATCAGATTCAAAGGGAAGGGAAATAAAATTAGATGGTTAGTTACCATGACACTAGTGGCTGGCACTTCCTTCCGAGCCGTCACTAGAGCGTCACAGCCGTCACAGCCGTCACTAAGTCACTAGTATAATTCAAGTCACGAGTCACTGCGTGGATGACGAGAGGAACGGTCAGTAAATCTTTGGTTGTAGGAAGAAACGGTCAGTAAATCTTTGGTTGTAGGAAGGAACGGTCAGTAAATCTTTGGTTGTAGGAAGAAACGGTCAGTAAATCTTTGGTTGTAGGAAGGAACGGTCAGTAAATCTTTGGTTGTAGGAAGGAACGGTCAGTAAATCTGTGGTTGTACGAAGAAACGGTCAGTAAATCTTTGGTTGTACGAAGAAACGGTCAGTAAATCTTTGGTTGTAAGAAGACACGGTCAGTAAATCTTTGGTTGTACGAAGAAACGGTCAGTAAATCTTTGGTTGTACGAAGAAACGGTCAGTAAATCTTTGGTTGTAGGAAGGAACGGTCAGTAAATCTGTGGTTGCAAGAAAGAACGGTCAGTAAATCTTTGGTTGTAAGAAGACGCGGTCAGTAAATCTTTGGTTGTACGAAGAAACGGTCTGTAAATCTTTGGTAGTAGGATGAAACGATCGGTTAATCTTTAGTTGTAAGAAGAAACGGTCGGTAAATCTTTAGTTGCAAAAAGTTTAGAGAGTAACGTTCAAAATGAAATTTTCCGCAATTTCCTTCTACGCCAAAGCTTATTTTCAAATATATTTTAACATTTTTCAAACATTTCTCTTCATATCGTCATAGTACCCATGATGATTATGGAATAACTCGAGTCGTCCGTCACTGACATAAACTGACCGTCACGGAATGTATTTCGGGTGTATAAATTAGCTCTTCTGTGGTCAGTGGGTTTTATAGTTTGTGCAAGAGGATGTTGCTGTGGGTCATGTGAAGTCATTGTCAGGAACTGGCTTGTCAGTGTTTCTGAAATTTGGCTTAGGTAATGTAATTAATTAGTTAACCCCCAAATTTACCAACTGGCCAAAGGCTTTTGTTTCTGCATGTTGTAATTTTTAGCAAGTACGTTGTCACCATTTCAAGCTCAGCTTAACTGATTCACAAAGATGGCACACATGCCTGGACATCGGAATGAGAATTTATCACTTTAGAATAAACTAGCGTGTTGTATCACTAGGCACAACGCATTACATTCGACCGGATAAAAAGTAGGAATGCAAAAAAGTTTTCAAGTAAAAAATTTCTGAGAATCACAGCCAGCTATTTAGGTACGCTAAATTTCCCCTCCAGTCATCTTTGCATATAGTCATTTTCTGATGCATTTCCACATCAATATTAGAGAAAAAAATTAAATAGTTTCATGTATAAACTTTGAGGTATTGGATGCATTTTGTTAGCCACACAGGAGGTCATCTGAAGTGAACTTTGAGCACAAGAAATATTTTCAATAAGTTACTCAATTTTTGCGTCTTAGAATCTCACGTGAAGTTTATTCGCCTCTCGGTATGGACCTCAGTCCTGTTGGGAGATCCAAACTAGTTTTCTAGGCCATGCTCTGACTTAACGGGTGAGTATTAGGGGCTTGATGTGAAACTTGTCGTTTAATGAGTCATTTACGAAAATGTGTAATTTGATTTAATGGACTACCCAAGCAAATGAATTGCTTATTTCGTAGAAATTCAATATTTAGTTCAATAAGTCGTCCAGGCAAATGACTAAGTTCAATGGTTCGTCTATAAAATGAATTAATTAGTCCGAAAGATCTTCCAAGAAAACAAATTAATTCTTTCAATTCGTTCTTGAAAATGGAACATTTAGTTCAACGAGTCGTTCTTCAGAATTATATTTTTTACTTGATTAAAAACAAAGAGTGGCCTTTGTCTTTTTACATAAAAAAGGTACTCGACAGCTACAGCAGTGTATGTAGTAGTAAGAACACAAAGACCGTATGGTGTTCATATTTACAAATTTTTATTAATGTCTATACTCTAACACACGATCGAACGTGCTGAAAGAAGTCTGGGGAGACCAAATCTATTCATTTCATATTGTGTTTCTCCTAAAGCTTTAGTAAAAACTGCCAGCCCTCGTCTGAGTAATATGGTCTAAATAATATCGCCTAAGTAATATCGTCAAAGTAATATCGTCTAAGTAATATCGTCTAAGTAATATCGTCTAAGTAATATCGTCTAAGTAATATCGTCTAAGTAATATCGTCTAAGTAATATCGTCTAAGTAATATCGTCTAAGTAATATCGTCTAAGTAATATCGTCTAAGTAATATCGTCTAAGTAATATCGTCTAAGTAATATCGTCTAAGTAATATCGTCAAAGTAATATCGTCTAAGTAATATCGTCAAAGTAATATCGTCAGAGTAATATCGTCAGAGTAATATCGTCAGAGTAATATCGTCAGAGTAATATCGTCAGAGTAATATCGTCAAAGTAATTTCGTCAAAGTAATATCGTCAAAGTAATATCGTCAAAGTAATATCGTCAAAGTAATATCGTCAAAGTAATATCGTCAAAGTAATATCGTCAAAGTAATATCGTCAAAGTAATATCGTCAAAGTAATATCGTCAAAGTAATATCGTCAAGTAATTTCGTCACGTAATTTCGTCAAGTAATTTCGTCAAAGTAATATCGTCAAAGTAATATCGTCAAAGTAATATCGTCAAAGTAATATCGTCTAAGTAATATCGTCTAAGTAATATTTAGCTACGCACACCAACCCTGTGTGTGTACAGCCTACTTGGCCGCAGGCATTTAAGAGAAAATTTCTTTGCGTTGAGTCAACTAGTGCACGTTTGTTTCTCCCATAAACTGCACGCTAGTATTATTTTTGTTGCGATGTTGGTTAGTTTAAAGCGCCTTGGTCACAATAAAAGGAGATCCGAAGAGAAGGGACCGTTTAGTATGAGCTGTAGAACACGGGAATCTATGCACAAGGTGTGTTCACCCCACACAGGATAATTTGCTCATAAAAACCCCAAGTTAGGAAAGACGAATAAAAAGAAGAAGAAACAAAGAAAAAACAAAGATGAAATAGCGAAAAAGAATGAAAATGTGGAAGAAGCAAAGCGAGAGCGAAAGAAGGAAGCCCCGATGGAATATTTGTAGCTGAAGGGACCTAACAGTATCTTTTTGAGATTCCTGTTAGGTAATCACAAAATAGACAAACCTGACTAACCTAAACCTATTTCCTATCCTATTCCCCCGGAGGTGACATATGACTACTTGTAACCTTCGTCGCCCAGCCTTATATTTCGTTTATTTTATAACAAAATACAAGCAAAATCTAAGATTAATTAACATCACCAAAACCGGACTAGGTTTAAGACAAGGTGTTTGTGGAACTAAAGTCGACATGACTGCAGAATTTTCCCTCGTGATTTGAACGACTCAGAGACAAGTATAATTATGTACATTCAGTGAAACTCCTATCATCACATTCAGTGTAACTCCTATCATTACATTCAGTGTAACTCCTATCATTACATTCAGTGTAACTCCAACCGTTGAGTAACTCCTGATCCTGCACCAGGCCATCTCAGTTGGTGCTCCAATCTCCAATTAGAGTAGATTAGATTATAGGTTAGTTTGAGCCTCCCTAACCGCTACAAAAAAAACGTATCAAAGAGAGGAAGAAGGAAGGCACCATTTAAATGGAGATAAGGGAATGCGAAATCTATACAGAAGAGACAAACACAGTAAGTTGAGAAAGAAGTTCATGAAACAAGATAAAATTTGAAGAAGAAAGTAGTAGGTGCTGAAAAAACAGGACAGCAGTGAACCGATACAAGGTGGTCATTAACATAATAAAAAACATGTTTTCATAAAAATAAGGCCTACCTGACTCTCAGCTCGGGCCCTCACACCTAATTCCCATAGATACAATAGTTGTATCCCCCTGAGGGGTCCAATCTCCATTGTTTTCGTGAATAGAAATAATTAAGTTTATTACGACTTAGCTCTATGGATTCCACTACTCCGGTAGCTGTACTAGTTAAACTAGCATGTTCATGGTATTCTGCGCATCACACTGTTTACAAATTGTTCCTTCGCTGTTTGAAATTGTCACCTCGCTGTTTGAAATTGTCACCTCGCTGTTTGAAATTGTCACCTCGCTGTTTGAAATTGTCACCTCGCTGTTTGAAATTGTCACCTCGCTGTTTGAAATTGTCACCTCGCTGTTTGAAATTGTCACCTCGCTGTTTGAAATTGTCACCTCGCTGTTTGAAATTGTCACCTCGCTGTTTGAAATTGTCACCTCGCTGTTTGAAATTGTCACCTCGCTGTTTGAAATTGTCACCTCGCTGTTTGAAATTGTCACCTCGCTGTTTGAAATTGTCACCTCGCTGTTTGAAATTGTCACCTCGCTGTTTGAAATTGTCACCTCGCTGTTTGAAATTGTCACCTCGCTGTTTGAAATTGTCACCTCGCTGTTTGAAATTGTCACCTCGCTGTTTGAAATTGTCACCTCGCTGTTTGAAATTGTCACCTCGCTGTTTGAAATTGTCACCTCGCTGTTTGAAATTGTCACCTCGCTGTTTGAAATTGTCACCTCGCTGTTTGAAATTGTCACCTCGCTGTTTGAAATTGTCACCTCGCTGTTTGAAATTGTCACCTCGCTGTTTGAAATTGTCACCTCGCTGTTTGAAATTGTCACCTCGCTGTTTGAAATTGTCACCTCGCTGTTTGAAATTGTCACCTCGCTGTTTGAAATTGTCACCTCGCTATTCGAAATTGTCACCTCGCTATTCGAAATTGTCACCTCGCTATTCGAAATTGTCACCTCGCTGTTTGAAATTGTCACCTCGCTGTTTGAAATTGTCACCTCGCTGTTTGAAATTGTCACCTCGCTGTTTGAAATTGTCACCTCGCTATTTGAAATTGTCACCTCGCTATTTGAAATTGTCACCTCGCTATTTGAAATTGTCACCTCGCTATTTGAAATTGTCACCTCGATGTTTGAAATTGTCACCTCGCTGTTTGAAATTGTCACCTCGCTGTTTGAAATTGTCACCTCGCTGTTTGAAATTGTCACCTCGCTGTTTGAAATTGTCACCTCGCTGTTTGAAATTGTCACCTCGCTGTTTGAAATTGTCACCTCGCTGTTTGAAATTATCACCTCGCTGTTTGAAATTATCACCTCGCTGTTTGAAATTATCACCTCGCTGTTTGAAATTGTCACCTCGCTGTTGGAAATTGTCACCTCGCTGTTGGAAATTGTCACCTCGCTGTTTGAAATTGTCACCTCGCTGTTGGAAATTATCTCTTCGATGTTTGAAATTATCTCTTCGCGGTTTGATATTGTCTCTTCGCGGTTCGAAATTGTCTCTTCGCGGTTTGAAATTGTCTCTTCGCGGTTTGAAATTGTCTCTTCGCGGTTTGAAATTGTCTCTTCGCGGTTTGAAATTGTCTCTTCGCGGTTTGAAATTGTCTCTTCGCGGTTTGAAATTGTCTCTTCGCGGTTTGAAATTGTCTCTTCGCGGTTTGAAATTGTCTCTTCGCGGTTTGAAATTGTCTCTTCGCGGTTTGAAATTGTCTCTTCGCGGTTTGAAATTGTCTCTTCGCGGTTTGAAATTGTCTCTTCGCGGTTTGAAATTGTCTCTTCGCGGTTTGAAATCGTCAGCTCTGAGTTTGAAATCGTCAGCTCTGAGTTTGAAATCGTCAGCTTACAGGTTCTAAACGTTGGTTAGACATGACGTACATGACGTAGTTACAGCTAGTTTATTATAAAGAGAGAGACCTCACTACAAAGTTCCATCATGGTATGGTAGTGACAGTACGCAGTGCCTTGTCGCGTAACTGGTCGGGTAGTTACCAAACAGCGCGAGTAGGTATAGGTATTGGCAAATGTTCAAAGCTCAAGAAATTGAACCATGAGTAGTTTTAATAGTCACGCTAATTGAGCGTGATGTTAAGTGATAAATAAATCATAAGTGTAGCCCTACAGTTTTTGGTCTAGTAACGGTCACCTTAGTTGTCAGACCCTACCAGAGTGGGGTCTAGAAATAAATTGTCAGCTCGGTTGTCAGACCCTACCAGAGTGGGGTCTAGAAATAAATTGTCAGCTCGGTTGTCAGACCCTACCAGAGTGGGGTCTAGAAATTGTCAGCTCGGTTGTCAGACCCTACCAGAGTGGGGTCTAGAAATTGTCAGCTCGGTTGTCAGACCCTACCAGAGTGGGGTCTAGAAATTGTCAGCTCAGTTGTCAGACCCTACCAGAGTGGGGTCTAGAAATCGTCAGCTCAGTTGTCAGACCCTAACAGAGTAGGGTCTAGAAATTGTCAGCTCAGTTGTCAGACCATTCCAGAGTCGGGTCTAGACATTTTCAGCTCAGTTGTCAGACCATTCCAGAGTGGGGTCTAGACATTTTCAGCTCAGTTGTCAGACCCTATCAGAGTGGAGTCTAGAAATGGTCAGCTCAGTTGTCAGACCCTAACAGAGTGGGGTCTAGACATTTTCAGCTCAGTTGTCAGACCCTACCCGAGTGGGGTCTAGAAATGGTCAGCTCAGTTGTCAGACCCTACCAGAGTGGGGTCTAGACACTTTCAGCTCAGTTGTCAGACCCTACCAGAGTGGGGTCTAGAAATGGTCAGCTCAGTTGTCAGACCCTACCAGAGTGGGGTCTAGACATTTTCAGCTCAGTTGTCAGACCCTACCAGAGTGGGGTCTAGAAATGGTCAGCTCAGTTGTCAGACCCTACCAGAGTGGGGTCTAGACATTTTCAGCTCAGTTATCAGACCCTACCAGAGTGGGGTCTAGAAATTGTCAGCTCAGTTGTCAGACCATACTAGAGTGAGGTCTAGAAATGGTCAGCTCAGTTGTCAAACCCTACCAGAGTGGGGTCTAGAAATGGTCAGCTCAGTTGTCAGACCCTACCAGAGTGGGGTCTAGAAATGGTCAGCTCAGTTGTCAGACCCTACCAGAGTGGGGTCTAGAAATGGTCAGCTCAGTTGTCAGACCCTACCCGAGTGGGGTCTAGAAATGGTCAGCTCAGTTGTCAGACCCCTACCAGAGTGGGGTCTAGAAATGGTCAGCTCAGTTGTCAGACCCTACCAGAGTGGGGTCTAGAAATGGTCAGCTCAGTTGTCAGACCCTACCAGAGTGGGGTCTAGAAATGGTCGGCTCAGTTGTCAGACCCTACCAGAGTGGGGTCTAGAAATGGTCAGCTCAGTTGTCGGACCCTACCAGAGTGGGGTCTAGAAATGGTCAGCTCAGTTGTCAGACCCTACCAGTTTAGGGTCTACCGCCTAGAAGAGGAAAGGAACAAGTGAGAGTGAGAACCGCCCATGACTCACGAAAATGAAATGCTCGCGCGATAAACTCAACGCACAAAATAATTTTGAAGAAATAATATAACATATTAAAGCATCAACGCAATTTTGACGCAACAGTGTAACATTTTGATGCAACAATGCATGACATTGGTGCAACAATATTAAACATGATATTGGTGCAACAACCATGACATTGGAGCAACAATACATGACATTGGAGCAACAATATTATACATGATATTGATGCAACAATACATTACATTGAAGCAACAACCATGACATTGGAGCAACAATTTACATGACATTGGTGCAACAATATTATACATGATATTGATGCAACAATACATTACATTGAAGCAACAACCATGACATTGGAGCAACAATACATGACATTGGAGCAACAATACATGACATTGGAGCAACAATATTATACATGATATTGATGCAACAATACATTACATTGAAGCAACAACCATGACATTGGAGCAACAATTTACATGACATTGGTGCAACAATATTATACATGATATTGATGCAACAATACATTGCATTGAAGCAACAATACATGACATTGGAGCAACAACCAATGTATTATTGACCCAACAACATCAATAGGCGATTATTGATGCAACAGTAAAAAATTTCAACTTTTTCACGAAATATTTAGATGTACGACAGTGATCGACACTGAAATGTAATTAACAAAACCATATATATAAAAAACTCACGAATTAGAAAATAATTAGGGAATTTTCTTATCAAAATATAATGAAATATTAAAATCTCCGTAACGTTTCTTGATCATTCAATTATTTTAGGTGAACATATGGAAATTACTTGCATCAGTTTATGAAGTTCATTTTCGATTAATATTTTTATTCGCGAGATCCGAATAATAAGTTTTGAACTTTTTCCAGTCGTAAAAAAATTTTAAGATTACTTCCCTCAGCTCATGAAGTTCGTTTTTGGTATATATATTTATATTAGAGAGGTCCGCTTAGATTCTTCTTTCCTCCCATCAAGGAATACAATTAATATTTCAAGTCTACCTACATCTTCCACACGATACAAAAAATAAGGCTTATCTTTTGAATAATTCAAGTGATTACAGATAACGAAGTTAAAAACAAGTAAATCATAGCAGAAAACTGCACCGCATCTTTTGAATGAATTGCTGGATTCGATGATGTAAAATTTTTATCAAAGTGATGAAAAATTCGACTGTTTTTCCTATAACTTCAAGAATCTCTTCAATGACATCGAAGTCCTCATTGTCACCAGCCTTCTTTTTCCATTGGAAAAACCTTGTGTGTATATATTTTTATATTTTTTTCTAACTTAAAAGTCGCTGAACATTTTATGCATCAACTTCGTTGGAAATAAGCACGTATTATTTTTGTTTTTTATCCCCTTGAGCAACTCGGAATGCAAGATAGAAACCCAGTAAAATTTTCAGTGCTTCAAAGCTGCAGCGCAGCGTCTTGCTGGTACATGTACACATTAATTCAGATTCCACTGCATTCAAATGAGCTTTCGACGACTTTATCACGTCTGATTTGATTAAATTTAGAACCAAAGCTTCTCAATGTAGTTGCAATACTGGACGTTACGAGCTACAGTTATTATTTCACTGCCATTAGAATTTCACACACATATCTTAGAAATGCAGTTGAATCAGTTGCACCGAGACCTAATTAAAAATTAATTCTTTGGTGTATCGTCAATAACTGTATCCCTTTTAACTGCCATCGATTCGTGAAAAATTAAAAAGTAGTTTATTCCAGGAAGAAATTAAATACATCGGTCGGTTTTGAAGGCTCATACTTACAGAATTAATCTTCTTTCTTCATCATGCAAGCCAACTAGTGAAATTATCGTCAGGTTTCAAGCCCTGCCTAGCGAGTCTTCATAACAAAAAGCCATTAGTAAGCTACTCTAACGTCTTCCGTAAGAATTGCGGGAATATTCTCACACAACGAAGAGCCAGAAATTCATAAGGGAAGCAGCAGACATGGAGGGAGGGAGCAAAAAAGGGAGGGGGCACCAGAGCAAAAAGGGGCTTGAAAAAGGGGCAATAAACAGAGAAAATATGAAAATGAAGTTTTCTGGGGCCTCAAACCACAAAGCGTACGTACGTCAAGGGGCACAAAAGCACTCAAAAAAGGGTCATGACTGAACATTCGTATTTACATTAGTGTGCGCGTATCCACAATAATTACGATAATCAAATTTACACTACTTAATTTACAATAATTAAAGCTTAGGGAATCACGTTCAGGGCCATCAGGAGATTAAAATACGTAGTCGCAGGAGGCGGGAGATGGTGGGTGGAAGGGAGGGAGGGAGATTGAAGGCCGGCAATCTTTGAACTGCACGTTGTAATTTCTGCTTCGGTAGGTATTGAATAATTCAATCTCTGCTTCGGTAAGTATTCAATATTTAATATCTGCTTCAGTGTGTATTCCATGTTTGAGTTTATAGGTATTGACCTTTTCTGTCGAGTAGCATCTTCTTTTTATGATACTTCACAAAAAGTGAAATGAATCCCAGAACAAAATATAGCATAAAACTAATTTTGACCGCCCGTGATCAAAATTTACGAACTTTTCAACAAAACGTACGTTTTTTTCACCAGGTGACCGAAATGTACCTTCTTTTCGTACATAACTGAAGTAAAACGTCATTCCTTTTTTTGAAAGTGATACCTGAATTGGAGTGTATCGCCCTTCCAATTTCATTACGAGAAAACACGGGTTATCTAAAAACCACGGGTTATCCACGTATTTAATTTGAAATTAAATATCCTATGGATGGTCAGGGAACTTTCTAGAGGGCACCCATGCATAACGCATTTATTAAGGAGCTATCGGAGAATAATTTGGGTTTCATTAACGGATTATTTAGGGAAAATATGGGTTATTATGGTGTAATCGAGAATAATCTAGGTTTCATTAACGGATTATTTAGGGGAAATAGGGGGTCATTAGGGGGATAATCGAGAAAATCTAGGATGCTTCCTCAAGTACCGTAAATGCACACAAAAATTCAAAATTACGCAGCATAGAAAAGTTGAGTAGCATTTTGGAAACACAAGACTTGGATTTTAAGTTAGGACGATAAGATCAAGTAAGGGACGAGAAAAATATCACACCTACAAATACGAACAAAATTTCACAAAATAAGCCAACTCGAGCAAACTCTTGTCGTTGAGGTAGGTATCGAAAATGAAGCTTACTCTGCTTCATTTGACCGGCTTTGGGGTCTTAAGTGATCATGAAGATGAACAGGTCTTATTCATTAACGGGTTTGAGTCATTTACGGGTTTTATTCATTTACAGCTTTTATTCAATTAGGGGTTCGAGTCATTTACGGGGTTTGCTCATTTACGGGTTTTATTCATTTACGGCTTTTATTCAATTACGGGTTCGAGTCATTTACGGGGTTTATTCATTTACGGGGTTTATTCATTTACGGGTTTAATTCTCCTAGTTTGTGTTCCTTCTGCGTGGTTTGGAGAACTGCTTTGTTTAGTTAAAAATTGGGCGATCTCTTGCATATGAAGTATTTTCAATTGGTCGCTACATAATGCGGGACATAGTCACCAACATGCGCGTACATATGATTTCATAATTCAGTTTTTGAGCATTGAATACTTTGTTCTAGTTGAAAAATGTTTTGAAGTTTGAAAGACTATTTCGCCTGAAGTTTAACCGAATAATTTTCACCAAGTGCTGGCTAGCTTCTATAAGGCTTCACTAGCTCAAGCTTTACAATTTCCTTACGTAGTTTGAGAATCAAATAACGAACTGTGACTTGTTTCAATGTGGCTACATTGACCCGTGACAGCCAGTGATGGAAGTTTAAACAGTAGGTACGAAAAATTGTTACATCTCGTTCCGTTGAGCAGGCGAAAAAAATGTTTTTAACTATTAAATATTTTTTAACCACAGCCCTCAATGAGAACTCGCAGAATATTCACTGACTACATATCAACTTCTGGTTACAAATTATTTTAAACTTTCCTACCCACAACGAATGTGTTTTAAAGAGAGGAAATCACTTGTTTTATTTCAAATAAAAAGTTTTTAAATTATTATAAGAATTGAATTCTTTCTCGCATCTGGGTCGGAATGATTGAGGCGCGATTTTTTTCTTGACAATTTAGAACAGTAGAATTACGTGCCTCGCACCAAGTCCAGACCTTGCGGTTTTCTGTGTCTTGTGCGAAACAAGCTTGAATTTCTAGTTTTGGGAAGAAAGTGTTAGTTGAAAGATTTCGATTTTTTCGAAAAAATACTCATAACCCCTTCATTGAGAGTTTTAATTTCAAATACCGAATAAACTATCGTCTAATTGGCTACTTCACTGCTTTGTTTCGTCACTTAAAAATTGATCTCAAATCTCGTGCATTGCATTACAACGCGAGTTGTTGCGGAGAATTGTAAGATACGTAAATAATGTGCTTTTTAATAACTTCCTGTCCAAACTCTTAAAGCAAATTGAGGACTCTCCAATTCATTAAAAAAAAGTGTCACGAGTAAAAAGACATCAACTGAATATATCTTTGAGTTTTGGTAATCTTTGGCTAACGCAGGCCTGGTTCCTCCTCTCAAAAGAAGCCTAAAAAAATATGTGGTATTAAGTGATATTTTTCTACGCTAAGATTTTCACCCGTTACCATCAGCAACTCAGTATCATTTATATGAGGATTTCACGAACGTCTATTTACTTATGGCTCGTGTTGTTCATGCCGTAAGGGCAGCTAGTAAGTCAAGTGGAAGTTGAAGGGAGATGATATATTATACTATTATGTAGTAAATTGGGTCTTAATCATTAGCATAACATTTCTATCCGCAGAACGGTTCTCATCTAAGTAAAAATGATCGAAAAAGATCAAGATCTGCAACACATGCCTGATGAAGGAAAATATTTAAAATAACCTCGAGAAAAATGTTTAAGGTTTTCCGTTTTATACAAAAATCATTTACATGATACCAGAAAAATTGTCAAACAATGTTTCCCTGGAACACAGACATTCAAGTAGAGGTTGATCTACAGCAGACACTACTCAAAATGGGTAACTCCGTTAAGTTCATCATTAATCTTGCACTAAAACACCGAAGTTTTCCACTCAGTGGCAACAGGTCCGTACGATACAGACCTAGGGAGCAGAGGCTTCCAAGGGAAAATCTTCCGACTATTAAGAAACGATGCAAATTGGATTGATGCAGCGTAAGATAAAATTTTGTACCTCAGCGTAGTATTGAGTGGCAAAAAAACGCGTGGATTTGACTTGCGTAGCATCAGTGGTTTGCGTGGAATGGCCAATTATACTAGCCGAGAATACCAATTATAATTACATCTAGTATAATAACATAATTATATAGTAATTATAACTAACATAATTACAGAAATTATGATTATAATTAGTTTAATTACACAAAGCCAATTATACTAGTTAGAAATCTAGCGTTCGTTCTGCGCCACGCAGTATTTAGCCTCTGCTCCACACATCCGCATTACGGACCTGAACACTGGGAGGTATGTGCACCGGGTGTACTGTGCCAATACGCTGTACCTAGTACACTGTACCGGTTGCACAGTACCGGTTACACTGTACTGGGAATGAACATTGTACAGGAAGAACAGACTAACATTCACAGTGCATCGACCTTGCCATACGCGTTACCGGGTCAGATAGCGGTATTCTGAAACGAAGGTTCATCAGAAATGAGAATTAGGCAAGAAGCATGGGTGAAAAACACAGGGAAGTCTTCCAAGCACTTCAAGCGTGCATCTTCCTCGAACTTTGCTAGTCCAGAAATGACGGTTACAAATTCTCTGCTATTTTTGAAACAGCAGTTACAAATTCTCTGCTATTTTTGAAACAGCAGTAACAAATTCTCTGCTATTTTTGAAACAGCAGTTACAAATTCTCTGCTAATTTTGAAACAGCAGTTACAAATTCTCTGCTATTTTTGAAATAGCGGTTATAATTACAAATTCTCTGCTACTGCAAATTCACACTCGGATCTTGACATTGATGCACTAATTTGCTATCAACGATTTGTGAAATCAGAACTAATTTTTGAGACTACGCGCTCTAATTTTTATGCAAAAACTTTGATATTTGTTTTCTAATTAATTTTGGGCTAAAGTGCTTGAAAGATTCCAGCATACATAGCACCCGCACAGGCGACGGCCTCTGTCAACATCAATAAAAAGACCTGAAAGAGAAAAGCAGGCGTGAGAATGTTAGCGAAAACATACATACAAAGTCAAGATTATTAATGTTTCTAGTGTAGACATCAGGAAAATGCAAAATATTCTTGGAAATTCACATACACACACACACATGAGCTTTAGCGACGGCAATACGTGAATAGCAGTTGAAGCGTGACAAAATGGGTGTTGCATTTGTATAGAACGTTACGTGTGCGTCATGGTGTTATGCAACACAAGTAACTAAAATACAGAGTGTAGTGTGTATTACCTTTTAATGTGTAGGATCTAAAATACAGTGTGTATTGTATCGAGTTTAGCTTGGTGGAGTGCGGAGTGCAACGATATTTGTTTTAGCTGATGCATTTCGGCTGTAAGAAAGGGACAGTTCGAAATGAGGAGTGCACCGAAATATCGTGTTTTAAAATACGGAACTCAGCAAAAAGTAATTTAAAAACAAAATAGAGTGCAAAGAGTTAACATTTAAGGTAAGGAAATCAGTGTGGACAATTACGACCTGCAATGTGCACTAATTACTGCACTTTGTATAGAATACATCAAGCTAATTTACCATAATCAATTATATTCATTACAATTACACATAATCAATATACTTGATACATAAGCAATTAAATTCATTATAATTGACTCAAATAAAGGAAGTTATATAAAATAATTCAAAAGGCTTCATAAAGCTGAAATAATTAAACCCAGAGCGCAGTGGTTAGAAAACGTGTATAAATGTATTACGGTGATTTTCAAGTCCCACGGTGCAAAGGAGCGAAGCAACACTCATCATTTGCTCGTGTGTATACTGTATCCTTAGTGTCTCTGACACTATGTCGTATGGTATGTAACCTGAATTACATATGGTAAAAAGGGTTACATGGTAATCCGTAAAGTTGGTAATGGTAATCCGTAAAGTTGGTTATGGTAATCCGTAAAGTTCAAAAAGCACTACATATGTCAGATTAATATGTATTAGATGCATGAAATATGAACGAAAGGATTTTATGTTCCTTTTCCGGTGTGATTGTTTTTCCATATTTTTTATGCAGCACTACGTAAGACGCCGTTTATTTTTTGTTTTGTAGCATAGCAAGATGAGGACTTTTCATTCCAAAGTGCACAATAGTAGAGCACGTGTTTTTTTATAATCAAATACTTACTTGAACCTAATAGAAATAATAGGAGAACGTGAAGATTTAGGAAACAAAGAAGTATTCGTGTTATCTGTGTGAAAAACGTGCGTTTGCTACCAAAAAATGTACTCTTTCATGAAAAAATGTACTTTTGTTATCAAAAAACGTTTTTTGTTTCTTATTCTTACATCTGAGATTTACTCGTACGCGTCAAGAGTTATTCAGTGTACATCACCTGACCGCCTGAGGATGTGTGATTTAAATAAATGTTGTCAGTTACCGGCCATTAACAGACAGATTTCTGCCTCTATCGCCGACTCATAAATAGAGTTCATTAACCATCGATAAGTCGTTCGTGTATTCACCATTTTATAACTCGAGTATGAGGAGCGTGAGAAGGTGCAGTGGCGTGCAATACTTGGTGCAGAGTATAATTTTCGTTTCGTAGCGTAAAATAGTGCATGGTAGATATTTACGTCCAGAGGCGTGAAATATTTGGTGCACAGTGTAAACTTCACTTAAGATGCGTAAAATATTTGGTGCAGAGAGGAAACTTCACGTCAGATGAGTAAAATATTTGGTGCAGAGGGGAACTTCACTTCAGATGCGTGAAATATTTGGTGCACAGTGTAAACTTCACTTCAGATGCGTAAAATATTTGGTGCAGAGGGGAACTTCACTTCAGATGCGTAAAATATTTGGTGCACAGTGTAAACTTCACTTCAGATGCGTAAAATATTTGGTGCACAGAGTGGAAACTTCACTTCAGATGCGTAAAATATTTGATGCAGAGTGGAAACTTCACGTAAGATGAGTAAAATATTTGGTGCAGAGTGGAAACTCCATTTCAGATACGTAAAATATTTGGTGCAGAGTGTTGGCTACATTTCAGCGACGCATAGAACTTTGCACAGAGTGAAATGCAATACTTGAGTGGAGTGCAACTCTTAGTGTGGAGTGGGAGTTGATTGCAATGCTTGATTACCATTGATTATAAGTGCAAAAATACAAGGTAAACTCTTTAACCCAGTATTAAAAAAATACGAAAAAAATTTTCCCCTACACACGTTTGCTGATGTGTTTGATCGCAACACCGGCAACAGGTCACTTTTTTTGGTTTGATTCAACTGAGGAGAAAGTGTCATGTACAGTTTCCTTTTTGGTTTGGTTCAACTGGAAACACTATGTCAAGTACAGCTTGCTCAAATTCTGGTTTGGTTCAATTGGAGACAATAATTCAAGTACAGCTTCCTTAAAAACTGTTCCTCGAAGCATGTGTGCTTTAATCCTGTTAATTCCTAAGCCAAGACAGCGTTCGACTAATATTTTCAGGGTCTAATGACAATAGAAAAGATCAACTGAAACGAAGCACCTTCATGTTTTTCAGACCAAACCACCGAGAGAGAAAGAGTGTATGGATGAGAGGGAGATGAGAGGGATTTTCATCGCCAAATAATAAAATAAATTATCATGCTGAGTCTGAGACAACTAAATTTCTATTACGGAAATCCACAAGAGAAAATTGAGAAAACATGAATCTCGCAGAATAGAAATCTTAAAGAAAATGTAAGCGAAAAGCAAATTTCTGGGATAGAAGCAACGGAGAAAATATTGGGGAGAAGAATTTCTGGACTGAAAACCCGCGTAGAAAATAATGAGAGAGAATTTCTGGATAACAGTCCGCGGTGGAACTATTAGTGAAAACCAATTTTTGAATTAAAAGCCTTGGAGAATATACAAGAAAACGATTTCAGGCCTAATAAGCGCGGACAGAACAGACCAACAATTATTGGGATAAAAAAAAACAAGAAGAAAAAATGAGAAAATAAATTTTTGGACTAGGGAGCGAAGAAAAATTGTAAGAAATGCGAAGAATGTACAAGCAAACCGAATAAATTTCCACTGATCAAATTATGCATTGAAGTGACCACACGAAAACAACGGGGGTTCATACGAAATTAAATAAAGAATAATTGCATATAAATACACATGGAAATTTAAAGATTTGATACAAGGAAATACGCATGGGAATTGGATGAGAAATGCTCAAAAATAATGATATGGATACTGAAAGCGAAATAGAAAAACACAAAATGGAATATAGAAATATTTAAGGGAATTCTCTGAATCAAAACTCCCATCTGCTGACTTCAAGGGAACGAGAAGCCTCCTAGAAAATCTCAACTACCACCCGAATAAAACACACGAAGTGCTGATGATATTATTCTGATGCTTTTAAATGTATTGCTATGGGATTAACATTCAAAGGAGGTTCTTGCGTTGGAAATGCATGGAAAAAATACTCCTACAAATTAATCATTTTCAGGCGATTTTTCCGTTTTTTCATACAAAAGTTAGAAATTAATCATTGTCAGCTCGTCTACACTGACTTTGAAGAGATAGATGCTTCGAAAGTCCACAATTTTAAAAATTCCGCAATTTTAAATGCTTACATCTATAGATTTATCCAGTCGTCTGAGAAGAAATAACATGAATATAATGAAATTGAAAATGATACATGATCTGCATGACCAATACAGCATTCGCAAGGCATCAGTTCACTTTTCGTATAGAAATACAGACCATCCATTCACTCAAGTTCAGGAAATTGTTTTGGTGACATTTCCTTAATTAAACTTTACCCCAAGAATTCCTATCTGTTTTGTTATTTTAGCTTCAGTAAATTTTAATTTTAAGCATTAATTAAGGTTTTCCTAAATTAATCTGATGATGATGCAATCAATAAAAAAGGTGCACGCCGACGTTTCACGGATGAGGGGACACTTCTGTTGGACTTAAATTCCAATTCTTTCACGAGTTGCATGACAATTATCAATTATTCCTTCAATAATAATAATAAGTTGTCATTAATAACCAGATGTTCATAACCTTATTCCGTTTTTATAATAAATGCAGGAACAGCGAACGTGAGTGAGAAATATACTGAATGTGCGAAGACTGATACTAGCAAAGTATGTATTTTTAGCACTACGTCAAAGTAC
Source organism: Morinoia aosen (assembly GCA_030386875.1). Classification (NCBI taxonomy): domain Eukaryota; kingdom Metazoa; phylum Arthropoda; class Malacostraca; order Amphipoda; family Talitridae; genus Morinoia; species Morinoia aosen. The sequence continues at coordinate 55,423,155 of CM059558.1, forward strand.
GATAGCTAATATTTTCAAGTCAAGAAATGCAACTACGTTTAATATGTTATCAAAAGCAATGACCTAACTAATAAAAGACCCTCGGAAGCTCGAGGGACAAATGGTGGCTGGTCAATAGTTGCAAATATGCATAGGCCTATACTTCTGCTCGAAAAATTTTGAACTCAGCTACGGAAATTACGAGACATTGCAGCGTTTTGAATTGAATTTTAAACGATGAACTAGTACCGATATTTTGCGCAATTGCTACGAGGCTAAAAATAAATTGGCACAGAAATTTGTTATAAAATTGCCTACTGAAGCAAGCAAAGTTGTAACATCCAGCGAAAAATATGCTTCTCTGGAGAAAGAATGCCTCTCTACTAAAGTATTAATTCGTCCTTTACTTCAAACTTAAAGTTCAAACTACATTTAATTGCAGTTCATATTTAGAACAGTTCTTTCAACATCTCTTCAACGCAAACATCATTCAAGTATAGTGGTCAAACTAGACAGATTTTAAGCAATGGTTATACCTTACACGAAGAAAAAACGTTAGTGCAGCGAGTAACAACGTGAAACATGACAACGGCTGCCAAAATAAGCGTCAGGATTTGATAAAAAGGTCACAGATTTTGGCAGTAAGAAGCGGTAGCACGATGAGACGCATTAGGGAGGATCTACGGGGGGGTTACCTGTTCGGTGCCCGGGGGGAGCCGCGATCTTTGGCATAGCACACGTGGAGCTTTGGGACAAACAAATTCGGGTGACTCACAAAGTGTATTCGTGTGGGAAAATTAGACGTTAGTTATGGCCTCCCTAACCGCAACAAAAGCGTTCCAAAAAGAGGAAGGAAGAAGGAACCATTTGGAATAGAGTTGAGCTAAGAGAACATAAGTTGAGAAAGAAGATCATGAAACAAAGATAAGATGTTTGTTTGGGCCTCCCTAAACACAATAACGCAGCGTTTAGGAGAAAGGAAGGAAGGAGGAACTATTTTTAATGAAGTTCAGGGAACTGGGAATCTATGCACATGGTGCATAGAAACAGTAAGTTGAGAAAGAAAATCATCAAATAAAACAAAAGTTGAAGAAGATAGTAGTTGGTGCGGAAAAAAAGGACAGCAGGAAGCCGAAAAAATATGGTTCGAAACCAAATAAAAAAATACATATTCTATTTCGAAACAAGAAAGACCTACCAAACTTTAATTAAGCTCTGGACCTCACGAATACTTTTTGCAAATGTTAATTCCCATAGATACAAGCGTTATATCCCCCTGATGGGTTGGATTCGTGTGAGTGAGCAGTGATTAAAGAAGGTGTTTACTTTAATGGATTAGGATTTTATCAAGAGGAGCGTAGAGACAACATGACCGGATAATCAAGTGCTGCTGACCCTCGCGTTCAGTGATGTCTTATTCAAATCTAAACTGATACGAATAAAATTTGCCTCAAAAATTTTATAAATATATAATATCGCATTCTGAAAGACGAAATGATTTCCATTCGTGCAAGTTTAGGTTTGAATAAGGGGTTTCATATCTCGAGAATCCAACAAACATTTTTAGTGTTTGACGGAGACAGTACGTTGTAGAATATTCTGATAACTTCCGAGTTGATTGAACATCGAATGACAAACAATAATCAGTGAGTGAAACATCTGCAATCGCATACAACTGCAATGGTACACAACACAATTGTATCCAACTGCAATGGAACACAACACAATTGTATACAACTGCAATGATATACAACTGCAATGATATACAAGTGCAATGGTATACAAGTGCAATGGTATACAAGTGCAATGGTATACAACACAATTGTGTACAACTGCAATGGCATACACTTGCAATGGTGTACAACGCACATACTCAGCAGGACATGAGGGTAAGCTGTGTTGTGTGAAGTGAAGTCAACAAATTTGCAAACACGTGTCCAGAAAGAGGGGTTTATCGTTGCAGGTGCTGGATGTAGCCGATATTTTGTAGCATTTTCGAACTTTGCACACAGAAAAATTCATCCATCGTGGGACAAAACTGAGAATAGGGAATTGGAAAATGTACACTAAGAAAATGAAAACAATTTCCAATTAAAAATGATTTTTCTTAATAATCAATTTCGAGCTTTGAGAAATTTATAAATCATGTAGGAGTGTGAGCCAAGTCGAGTAACGAGGCCTCACATTTTCTTCAAAACTAAAAAGAAAAATTTAGTTCTGACTGTAGATTCCTGCACGGGCACATGATCAAAATAATGTCGAAGAGTCGATTATACATGATACCTGATGTCGTTTGAAGGATTTTTTGAACAAAATCGGTACCAGAATGTGGTGCGCTCTATCGCACTCAAATGTAAGTTAGACCACTAGAGAATATGAGCCCTCTATTGCCAAATTTTCTGACGTTGTTGAAGCCCACAAATTGCAAAACGTCCAAACATGCACGGCTCAGTTCATTTTCATTGAATATTGGAACTTGCTTTTAATGTATAGCACTGATCTGTCCACCAGGAAAATATATGCAAAATGTTTAATCTGGCTGTTGATTTGTGTGTTTTGCAGGTACCTCAGAGAGCTTTTTGGCTGCCTCAAGCAGATTTTGCAGGTACCTCAGTGAGATTATTAGCCGCCCCAAAAAAGCAGATTGTGCAGGTACCTCTGAAATTTATTACGACATCAAGCAGATTTTTCTGGTACCCCAGTGAGATATTTTTCTACCTCAAGCAGATTCGCGAAGACGAGACGCAAATCTGGAGCCTAACTGTATATCAGTTCACGGTTTACTTTTAGTATTGATTTTAGATATATTTGGTGTGTTGTCTTAAACGTGTAAAATTCTCGCTATTTTTCCTGAGAATTTGTGAATTTTTTCTGAGGTGTGGCAATATTTTTCTGATTCCCCCAACTTACCGAGGAACCATGAAATTTTTCTCACGACTTGTGGAACAGAAATACAAGCAATTCGCATCTTTGTTACGGTCAGCCATCAGCGAGCTATAATTCAGCTCGGCTACTCGGCGCGCTGCAGCACGTAACATATCCACAGTACATTTAAAAGTAATTACGCTATCCACTTTACCATTACGACAACCTATATTGTTTTAAAACCAACCCCTTCACAGATATATTTGTAGTTCCGACGGCTTAAACAACCATAATTTACACGAAAAGTGTCATGATATTTTCTCAGAAGCTTGTGTCGTGAAATAATTGTAGATCCGATGCTGAGGTCATTGACTTAAAAGACTTCACCCAAAAAGTGTCCTTTTACACAAGCTCGAATCGTGAAAATACCTGTTCTTACTGTATTTTCGACTCATATATACCTCAGAGTTCAATAAATGTTCGACGATGCTTAGCAAAAATACAATTTGCTGCATGTTTCTATGCATTAGTTCCTGTGTATCATGTGCGCACAGGCTTTTTTAATTACATGAATTTTACAGCAGAAAACCGCATAAAAAATGGGCTTCTCCAGCAGCAAAGAATGGCGGTATACTATTTTATTTGCTAACAAATGCCAAGGCAAAACACGCGTGGGACAATCATTTCTCGCAGCGCTGGTAAGGTTTTTGTAAACTTCTATTTTTTTTGTTAACCAAGCGATGTTTTATTGGTTCTAATGTCTTCATTATGTTATCTATTGCCTACCTGCTTGTGCTAGAGTTAACACTTGACGTTATTGATGTAATTGGGTAAATGTTGTGCTAGTGATGTAATTGGGTAAATGTTGTGCTAGTGATGTAATTGGGTAAATGTTGTGCTAGTGATGTAATTGGGTAAATGTCGTGCTAGTGATGTAATTGGGTAAATGTCGTGCTAGTGATGTAATTGGGTAAATGTTGTGCTAGTGATGTAATTGGGTAAATGTTGTGCTAGTGATGTAATTGGGTAAATGTTGTGCTAGTGATGTAATTGGGTAAATGTTGTGCTAGTGATGTAATTGGGTAAATGTTGTGCTAGTGATGTAATTGGGTAAATGTTGTGCTAGTGATGTAATTGGGTAAATGATGTGCTAGTGATGTAATTGGGTAAATGTTGTGCTAGTGATGTAATTGGGTAAATGTTGTGTTATTGATGTGTGGGAGTAAATGATGTGTTATTGATGTATTGGAGTAAATATTGTGTTATTGATGTGTTGGAGTAAATATTGTGTTATTGATGTGTTGGAGTAAATGCTGTGTTATTGATGTATTGGAGTAAATGATGTGTTATTGATGTATTGGAGTAAATGATGTGTTATTGATGTATTGGAGTAAATGATGTGTTATTGATGTATTGGAGTAAATGATGTGTTATTGATGTATTGGAGTAAATGATGTGTTATTGATGTATTGGAGTAAATGTTATGTTATTGACGTATTGGAGTAAATGTTGTGTTATTGACGTGTTGGAGTAAATTTTGTGTTATTGACGTGTTGGAGTAAATGTTGTGTTATTGACGTGTTGGAGTAAATGTTGTGTTATTGACGTGTTGGAGTAAATGTTGTGTTATTGACGTGTTGGAGTAAATGTTGTGTTATTGATGCATGGGAGCAAATAGTGTGTTATTGATGCATTGGAGTAAATGTTGTGTTATTGATGTATTGGAGTAAATGCGTTATTGATGTATTTGGGTGAATATTATTGCTGAATTGTGGTATGTTTTGTTTTATTAATGTATTGCAGGAAATATGTAATTATTGTAGTCTTAAAGACCACGAGAGGTAGTCGGACTTGTGCTACTCACCTTTAATGGGAAAGTGATTTAGAGTTAAAGTAGAGCACATGCGAGTATATCCCAGACGATGATATACTGATAAAGAGAGGGGCTTTGCTCAAACGCTTCTCCAATTTTCCTCATACTGGAATAAAATGAGTGTTGCTAACGTGTGTCATTTTATTTCTTTAGGTTCAACGTCATACAATCAAGTTCTCTCTTAATGAAAATCTGCAAAACGCAGTGTCGTTGCCAGTAATATACACATGTCGAGACTGTAATCTAACTACAGTTTGTGAACTTCATGAGAGTGCAAACTGTATTTTCTACTGGTATATAACACTCAAGTATTTCATTCTGTCAATGTAAAGAAAATACAAATAACATTGAAGTTTTTTCACAATATCGTTTTGTCGTTACCAAGTAATTTGGAGTATTCAGACATAGGAATGAAGATATTCGACGTTGAATGAATGTTTGATCGATGAAAAACATAACTACCGCACCGTGATCTAGTCTAGCCGTGGTATTTCTACCTAGACCAAAGAGCGGCCAATAAACGGAATGTTTGTTAAGAAAGTCATTGATTTGAGAAAGAAAGTTCGTTTGCCTTCCAGTACCTCCATTCCGGGCGTCGATAATCATCATCCTTCCTGCACACACAGCACGGACAACTATGCTCGAGCGCCATCATTTTCTGCTTCAAGCTCTTTTGTAGTCTCGATCTCTATATTTAAAAGAATGTGATACATTTTTGGTCTGCATTGAAGAGTGAAGACAAAAACTTTTGCGTTTAACAAATGTGCTCCTGCACCAACCTCCGCTCCATACACACAGGCTTTATGACTAACAGAAAATGCAGAGTTGAAAATTTGCGCATTAATTGTGATTCTAAACGAGCTTTTTGCCCTGTGACCCATTTGTCGCCCATGTATTTTAAAGGTGTTGAAGCCTGTGTGTAGCAGTTGTGACATTTTTACAATATTTGCTTCTACACTCTATGTGTCTCCTTCCTTTATGTAGCAGGTGTGACATTTATAAATTTTCACTTCTATTTTCTATGTGTTTTCTTACTTGAATTTGAGTGCCGTTCTTTTCAAGCTTCAGTGCGCAGTGTAGGGCAACACGAAGCATACTTGAAATTTTTACAATTCGTGCGCGTTTGTTGAAATACGTGAACTTACTTGCACAAAGTCCTGTTGCTCAGAGCGTAGTAAAATGTAAGAAACATTCGACTTAATCAGTTTAGATTGGATTGAGCCTCCATAATCATAGCAGAATGTTTCAAATGAAAGAAGGAAGAAGACCTTATTTAGTATTTAGTTAAGAGAACGAGGAATTAATGCACGCGGGGCGTTCCGACACAAAACCCACGGCTCAGAGAAACAGTAAAATGGAGAAAAAAGTTCAAGGAGCAAAATACAAGTTAAAGAAAGTCAAAGGAGTTAAAAAAAACGACAAAAGTGAACCAAAAAAAAATGTTCCGTAACAAAACAGAAAACCTCTATTTCAACAAAAGACAGGCCTACCTAAACTTCAAATCAACACTTGGCTAGTTCTATAAAATCATTAGTTGCTCCTCGTGAGGAATAGTTAATCAGCTGCTCATCGTTCCAGCAATTCGAGAAGTTTGGCAGCTTGGCAGATGCCTAAATATAAAAAGATGGTTTCCTTCCACAAAAAGCATGGAAAAAGTATAACCGAATTTGACGAACGAGGTTCATCAAACGGATTGTATTTTCCTTGAGAGGAAATTCCTACACAAGAATTTTAGAGAGAGGATCAATGTGTTTTGAAGGTCATTGAAGTTACGAAACCTTTAATGAGGAAAAACATACGAAAGTGCAGGAAAGCGCAGAAGAGTGCAGGAAAGCGCAGAAGAGTGCAGGAAAGCGCAGAAGAGTGCAGGAAAGCGCAGAAGAGTGCAGGAAAGTGCAGAAGAGTGCAGGAAAGCGCAGAAGAGTGCAGGAAAGCGCAGAAGAGTGCAGGAAAGTGCAGAAGAGTGCAGGAAAGCGCAAAAGAGTGCAGGAAAGCGCAGAAGAGTGCAGGAAAGCGCAGAAGAGTGCAGGAAAGCGCAGAAGAGTGCAGGAAAGCGCAGAAGAGTGCAGGAAAGCGCAGAAAAGTGCAGGAAAGCGCAGTAGAGTGCAGGAAAGCGCAGAAGAGTGCAGGAAAGCGCAGAAGAGTGCAGGAAAGCGCAGAAGAGTGCAGGAGAGCGCAGAAGAGTGCAGGAGAGCGCAGAAGAGTGCAGGAGAGCGCAGAAGAGTGCAGAAGAGTGCAGGAGAGCGCAGAAGAGTGCAGGAGAGCGCAGAAGAGTGCAGGAGAGCGCAGAAGAGTGCAGGAGAGCGCAGAAGAGTGCAGGAGAGCGCAGAAGAGTGCAGGAAAGCGCAGAAGAGTGCAGGAAAGCGCAGAAGAGTGCAGGAAAGCGCAGAAGAGTGCAGGAAAGCGCAGAAGAGTGCAGGAAAGCGCAGAAGAGTGCAGGAAAGCGCAGAAGAGCGCAGAAGAGCGCAGAAGAGCGCAGGAGAGCGCAGAAGAGCGCAGGAGAGCGCAGAAGAGCGCAGGAGAGCGCAGGAGAGCGCAGGAGAGCGCAGGAGAGCGCAGGAGAGCGCAGGAGAGCGCAGGAGAGCGCAGGAGAGCGCAGGAGAGCGCAGGAGAGCGCAGGAGAGCGCAGGAGAGCGCAGGAGAGCGCAGGAGAGCGCAGGAGAGCGCAGGAGAGCGCAGGAGAGCGCAGGAGAGCGCAGGAGAGCGCAGGAGAGCGCAGGAGAGCGCAGGAGAGCGCAGGAGAGCGCAGGAGAGCGCAGGAGAGCGCAGGAGAGCGCAGGAGAGCGCAGGAGAGCGCAGGAGAGCGCAGGAGAGCGCAGGAGAGCGCAGGAGAGCGCAGGAGAGCGCAGAAGAGCGCAGGAGAGCGCAGAAGAGTGCAGGAAAGCGCAGAAGAGTGCAGGAAAGCGCAGAAGAGCGCAGAAGAGCGCAGGAGAGCGCAGGAGAGCGCAGGAGAGCGCAGGAGAGCGCAGGAGAGCGCAGGAGAGCGCAGGAGAGCGCAGGAGAGCGCAGGAGAGCGCAGGAGAGCGCAGGAGAGCGCAGGAGAGCGCAGGAGAGCGCAGAAGAGTGCAGGAAAGCGCAGAAGAGTGCAGGAAAGCGCAGAAGAGTGCAGGAAAGCGCAGAAGAGTGCAGGAAAGCGCAGAAGAGCGCAGAAGAGCGCAGGAGAGCGCAGGAGAGCGCAGGAGAGCGCAGGAGAGCGCAGGAGAGCGCAGGAGAGCGCAGGAGAGCGCAGGAGAGCGCAGGAGAGCGCAGGAGAGCGCAGGAGAGCGCAGGAGAGCGCAGGAGAGCGCAGGAGAGCGCAGGAGAGCGCAGGAGAGCGCAGGAGAGCGCAGGAGAGCGCAGGAGAGCGCAGGAGAGCGCAGGAGAGCGCAGGAGAGCGCAGGAGAGCGCAGGAGAGCGCAGGAGAGCGCAGGAGAGCGCAGGAGAGCGCAGGAGAGCGCAGGAGAGCGCAGGAGAGCGCAGGAGAGCGCAGGAGAGCGCAGGAGAGCGCAGGAGAGCGCAGGAGAGCGCAGGAGAGCGCAGGAGAGCGCAGGAGAGCGCAGGAGAGCGCAGGAGAGCGCAGGAGAGCGCAGGAGAGCGCAGGAGAGCGCAGGAGAGCGCAGGAGAGCGCAGGAGAGCGCAAGAGAGCGCAAGAGAGCGCAGGAGAGCGCAGGAGAGCGCAGGAGAGCGCAGGAGAGCGCAGGAGAGCGCAGGAGAGCGCAGGAGAGCGCAGGAGAGCGCAGGAGAGCGCAGGAGAGCGCAGGAGAGCGCAGGAGAGCGCAGGAGAGCGCAGGAGAGCGCTCATAATTGTTCATGTTTTACCAGTATTTTTTCGCTTTTTCCATAAATGGAAAATTCATGGCAAAAACAGCCATACTTTTTTGTTTAAATATTGGTAAGTTAACTTTGATCTTCCTTTTACAAAGGTGTCCCATTGAGAAGACGGCATCATCAAATCAAGAATTAAGAGAATGGGGAATCGATGCGCGTGTACCCCCTCAATCTACGCATAGAAATAGCTCGATGAAATTGAGTCTATGAAAAACGAAGGTTGAAGGAAAAAATAAAGGGCTTTTAGAAAAATTAGCTGTGAAATTATTATCGTTACATTAGCTACTTTAAGAATCCCTAACCTTCATAAATGCGATCTCTAAAGAGTAGAGGGACTGGACCATCTACTAAGAATAGCATAATACGCATAGCACATGTAGTTACTAATATTGTGAATGTTGGCAAATGTCTCGCTTGGGTAAGTTAAATGCTCGTAGTAAACTCCGTGGACTTTACCATGTTTGCACCAATCAATTCTCCTAGTGTAAAAGAAAACAAATTCGACCAATGCATGTTTCTTCGTGCTAGATCTTAGATACTGAGGAATTAACAAATTTTCTCAGCACCAAACTTGGCTTTACTTTCCCTGATTACACTAAGCTGATTTTTTTTTACCTTTACTCTACTTTCCTTCATTTTACTATATATATAGTTTTGGTCTCGTTTATTTTACTTTGGAAAGCTCTACTTTTCACCATTTTTGCCTCGCACAGCTACACTTTCATTTTACCATGCACAGCTCCACTTTCTTGCATTTTACTTTAGAAATTCATACTTCCTTCTTACGTATTATTTAGCTGCGCGGTAACTTTATACACTTTTCACAGAGAAGGACTCTTTATATTTTTCGTACTACAGCTTTATTTTCCGATTATTTACCTTACAGAGCTGTATTTTTTTCCACTTTTCAAGGTATTGAAGATATGCTTTTACACTTTCAAGCCGTCCGGACCGTACCACGTGGAATTCAAAGGCAAACCCTGCGCTATACGAATTTTTAATAGACTTGTCGAAAAAAAGTCAATAACTTCTTTGGAATCATAGAAGGTTTATTCATTAGGCGAGTATAAATACACTCAAGAATTTCTGATACATTGAGAGGCGAATGTGTTTACCCGAGTGAAATTCCGACACATTGAGAGGCGAGTGTATTAACTCAAACAAAATTCCGACACATTGAGAGGCGAGTGTATTAACTCAAACAAAATTCCGACACATTGAGAGGCGAGTGTATTAACTCAAACAAAATTCCGGCACATTGAGAGGCGAGTGTATTAACTCAAACAAAATTACGACACATTGAGTGGCGAGTGTATTAACTCAAACAAAATTCCGACACATTGAGAGGCGAGTGTATTAACTCAAACAAAATTACGACACATTGAGAGGCGAGTGTATTAACTCAAACAAAATTCCGGCACATTGAGAGGCGAGTGTATTAACTCAAACAAAATTCCGACACATTGAGAGGCGAGTGTATTAACTCAAACAAAATTCCGACACATTGAGAGGCGAGTGTATTAACTCAAACAAAATTCCGGCACATTGAGAGGCGAGTGTATTAACTCAAACAAAATTCCGACACATTGAGAGGCGAGTGTATTAACTCAAACAAAATTCCGACACATTGAGAGGCGAGTGTATTAACTCAAACAAAATTACGACACATTGAGAGGCGAGTGTATTAACTCAAACAAAATTCCGACACATTGAGAGGCGAGTTTATTAACTCAAACAAAATTACGACACATTGAGAGGCGAGTGTATTAACTCAAACAAAATTCCGACACATTGAGAGGCGAGTGTATTAACTCAAACAAAATTACGACACATTGAGAGGCGAGTGTATTAACTCAAACAAAATTACGACACATTGAGAGGCGAGTGTATTAACTCAAACAAAATTCCGACACATTGAGAGGCGAGTGTATTAACTCAAACAAAATTCCGACACATTGAGAGGCGAGTGTATTAACTCAAACAAAATTACGACACATTGAGTGGCGAGTGTATTATCTCAAACAAAATTCCGACACATTGAGTGGCGAGTGTATTAACTCAAACAAAATTACGACACATTGAGTGGCGAGTGTATTAACTCAAACAAAATTCCGACACATTGAGAGGCGAGTGTATTAACTCAAACAAAATTCCGACACATTGAGAGGCGAGTGTATTAACTCAAACAAAATTACGACACATTGAGTGGCGAGTGTATTAACTCAAACAAAATTCCGACACATTGAGAGGCGAGTGTATTAACTCAAACAAAATTACGACACATTGAGTGGCGAGTGTATTAACTCAAACAAAATTCCGACACATTGAGAGGCGAGTGTATTAACTCAAACAAAATTACGACACATTGAGAGGCGAGTGTATTATCTCAAACAAAATTACGACACATTGAGTGGCGAGTGTATTAACTCAAACAAAATTACGACACATTGAGAGGCGAGTGTATTAACTCAAACAAAATTACGACACATTGAGTGGCGAGTGTATTAACTCAAACAAAATTACGACACATTGAGAGGCGAGTGTATTAACTCAAACAAAATTCCGACACATTGAGAGGCGAGTGTATTAACTCAAACAAAATTCCGACACGTTGAGAGGCGAGTTTATTAACTCAAACAAAATTACGACACATTGAGAGGCGAGTGTATTAACTCAAACAAAATTACGACACATTGAGAGGCGAGTGTATTAACTCAAACAAAATTCCGACACATTGAGAGGCGAGTGTATTAACTCAAACAAAATTACGACACATTGAGAGGCGAGTGTATTAACTCAAACAAAATTACGACACATTGAGAGGCGAGTGTATTAACTCAAACAAAATTCCGACACATTGAGAGGCGAGTGTATTAACTCAAACAAAATTCCGACACATTGAGAGGCGAGTGTATTAACTCAAACAAAATTACGACACATTGAGAGGCGAGTGTATTAACTCAAACAAAATTACGACACATTGAGAGGCGAGTGTATTAACTCAAACAAAATTCCGACACATTGAGAGGCGAGTGTATTAACTCAAACAAAATTCCGACACATTGAGAGGCGAGTGTATTAACTCAAACAAAATTACGACACATTGAGTGGCGAGTGTATTATCTCAAACAAAATTCCGACACATTGAGTGGCGAGTGTATTAACTCAAACAAAATTACGACACATTGAGTGGCGAGTGTATTAACTCAAACAAAATTCCGACACATTGAGAGGCGAGTGTATTAACTCAAACAAAATTCCGACACATTGAGAGGCGAGTGTATTAACTCAAACAAAATTACGACACATTGAGTGGCGAGTGTATTAACTCAAACAAAATTACGACACATTGAGAGGCGAGTTTATTAACTCAAACAAAATTCCGACACATTGAGAGGCGAGTGTATTAACTCAAACAAAATTACGACACATTGAGAGGCGAGTGTATTAACTCAAACAAAATTACGACACATTGAGTGGCGAGTGTATTAACTCAAACAAAATTACGACACATTGAGAGGCGAGTGTATTAACTCAAACAAAATTACGACACATTGAGAGGCGAGTGTATTATCTCAAACAAAATTACGACACATTGAGTGGCGAGTGTATTAACTCAAACAAAATTACGACACATTGAGTGGCGAGTGTATTAACTCAAACAAAATTCCGACACATTGAGAGGCGAGTGTATTAACTCAAACAAAATTACGACACATTGAGTGGCGAGTGTATTATCTCAAACAAAATTCCGACACATTGAGTGGCGAGTGTATTAACTCAAACAAAATTACGACACATTGAGTGGCGAGTGTATTATCTCAAACAAAATTACGACACATTGAGAGGCGAGTGTATTAACTCAAACAAAATTACGACACATTGAGTGGCGAGTGTATTAACTCAAACAAAATTCCGACACATTGAGAGGCGAGTGTATTATCTCAAACAAAATTACGACACATTGAGTGGCGAGTGTATTAACTCAAACAAAATTACGACACATTGAGAGGCGAGTGTATTAACTCAAACAAAATTCCGACACATTGAGAGGCGAGTGTATTATCTCAAACAAAATTACGACACATTGTGAGGCGAGTGTATTAACTCAAACAAAATTACGACACATTGAGAGGCGAGTGTATTATCTCAAACAAAATTACGACACATTGAGAGGCGAGTGTATTAACTCAAAACGAAATTCTGGCGCATTGAAATGCGAATGTGTTTGCTTTCACGAAAGTCCCGACACATTGAGAGGAGAGTGTATTTAGATTCACGAGATCCCGACACGTTGGAAGGTGACCACTTTCATTTCCTTTCTCTCTCTGGGGTAAAGAATTCTCGGCTTGCATGGCAGATTCTCCTGTCAGTTTCACTAAATCTAATTCAGTTTGTGGCGCTGACGACCGCGTAACGAGTCGTGGCAGCCGCTGCGGTGGTGTGGAATGAATTGGGGGTGTGTGTGTGTGTGTGTGTGTGTGTGTGTGTGTGTGTGTGTACTGTTACAAGGATGCGTGTGTGTGTGAACTGTTACAAGAATGAGTGTGTGTGTGAACTGTTACAAGAATGAGTGTGTGAGCTGTTGCAACGATGTTAGTGAGCTTTTTTGGATATCTTCCTTTTTTGTAACTCATAAAATATGTAAGTCTATTTTTCTTTGAATGCAGCTGAAAATACGTATTTTAGCGTTTAGTGCCTAAAATAAGTACTTAAGGTTGTCTGCTTAATGGATGGGTAATGTAATAATTAGTAAATACCAAATATTCGATGTGTATCTGTAAGAAAACACTAGTATTAATGCTGAGTGTGTAATAACTTTTGAAAAGTTGTGTGACGGCACAAGGTACCTATTGTAAAGTAACACAATTAACGGCAGGATCCTTCAGACTTCACCTGCAATAGACATTAGCACACTGAAAAAAAAATTGGTATAATGAGAATGACGAAAATGCCAATAAAATCTAAAGCTAATTTTTGGTACACACCGAAGAAAAATCAATTAGTTCACTTCTTCACACATTCTTTGCTGAACATGGATTTTTAACTTTTTAGCAAAACGTTAGCTGTTTCAAATTGCACTGTAAGCCAATGTTCATTCCTTTTACATAAGTTCAATATACGAACTCGAGCAAACTTGATTAAAATCCGAGGAAATAAACACTCAAAACGAATTATCAACCAGGACTCTGTTACGGTCTGGGGTGTAATTTCAGACGTCTTGCTCTCATAGTTCAGGCCGCTTGTGAGCGCACGAAAACAGTCATCCGCCTTTAACCCTTTCCTGCACCACTTAAAAATGGGAATGAAAATCTTTAATCTGAAAGTGCTCTTATATGAAGCGTGAGGTATGAAGTAAAGTACTTCCATTAATAAAGTGAAATATCAATAAGAAGAAAATGGTTGCGCTACACAAAAATGACATTGCGCACAAGCATAGTAATTAAAACTTTTGCTTGCTTTCTGTAATATGGTTTAGGTCGTATCTAGCAAGCGGTGCAGAAAGGGTTAATAATGGAACAAAAATACCCCCATGAAAAGAGCAATTCCACATTCTGTACCACTTTCGCTCCTGAGAGGCAGCTTTCAACAGAGGACCATACAGTATTTCTGGCACCACTTCAAATAGATTCCATTCCACCTCGTTTAATCCCAAGAGAAACATTCAAAATTTACCTAGCAGAACGAACCTCTATGGCTGAAAAACTCCTATGCCCCTCAGATGCTTACCTAGAACGGGTTACAAAATCTGTTTCCATGGTACTACAGCAACATCTATTTTCGAGATTCCAAGACGAAAAAAAAATCGTTTAAAAAAACGTTTCTTGTACCCTGTACTGGATCGTTTCATAACCTTACATAGCTGAAAAAATTCCAACTTATATTATACATTGTAACCAGTAGATGTTGGGTTTGTTCAGTCATCTAAGCAGCTGACAATAATGGTACAGCAAAAATGATTACTAAAATTGTAAAGCAAAAATAATTAGTGGAATGGTACAGCAAAAATGATTACTAAAATTGTAAAGCAAAAATAATTAGTGAAATGGTACAGCAAAAATGATTACTAAAATTGTAAAGCAAAAATAATTATTGGAATGGTACAGCAAAAATAATTACTAAAATGGTACAGCAAAAATGATTACTAAAATTGTAAAGCAAAAATAATTATTGGAATGGTACAGCAAAAATAATTACTAAAATGGTACAGCAAAAATAATTACTAAAATGGTACAGCAAAAATAATTACTGAAATGGTACAGCAAAAATATTTACTAAAACAGTACAGCAAAAATAATTACTAAAACAGTACAGTAAAAATAATTGCTAAAATGGTACAGCAAAGATAATTATTAAAATGGTACAGCAAAAATAATTGATAAAATGGCACACCAAAAATAGTTACTACAGTGGTACAGCAAAAAGCATTAGTAATTAATTACAGCATGACTGGTCAAAACTTCAAAATTGCTGTCGGAAGACAACCGAATTGGGACAATGGGGGACATTGATAACTCTTTGGATGCTTAGCTTGTTACAAATCGATTTCAAACTACAATAAAAAAACGTATTGTAACAACAGCTAACTAAATACATGGCTAACTACTTGTGTAGATATATATACAAGGAATTTCTCGAGGGGCTTTTACTATATGACTTTTATTGCAGTATGTAACCGATTCGCCAACATTTGAAAAAAAGGAAACCTCCAAATGGCTCTTAACATCTCTCGGCCCAAAGTCGGTTATCTTTACACGGACAATCTCGACGTTTTGACCACTAGCTCTTCAATCATGATACGATTAAATAATTTACTATTTTTGTTGTACAATTATTGACATCACATTCTTAAAAGACAGTGCAAACCCATTATTTTCACGCCACAAAATAAAATTCAAGTTGAAATTCTCAGTACTCTTTCAAATTTCTGTCCATTGTTCCTCCACGTGACTGCCAGCTCACCAAAAAATTAGATGTCTGACTTTCAATTTCTGACGCCCAAATGCTAAATCGTAGTCTAAAACTTTTCCCCGAGATGTGAACCACAGTAAAAAATGATAAAAGAAGACTATCTGTTGACTGAAACACAAATTGAAGACAACAGCACAAAATGAAGACAACAGCACAGATTGATGGCAACAGTGAAAATTTACAAAAGAAGACGATCTGTTAACCACATTACAAAGTAATGACCACAGCACAAAATGGCAACCACAGCACAAAATGACAAAAGGAGACGATCTGTTAACCACATTACAAAGTAATGACCACAGCGCAAAATGGCAACCACAGCACAAAATGATAGAAGACGATCCGTTGTTAGCTTATCAAGGAACTTGGCATGCATTTGAGCGCGTCAGTTCGAGCATCTCGGTCACGTGAACCTCTAAAATTAGCCAGATGACTCGATTATTTAAAGGAGTCCAATAAACTCAATGGCTTTCAGTCCTGCATTCCGATTCCTAGGCGATCACCTCAGCTTCACAAGACATGGCGACGCATTGATTCAATGGAGTTTTTTAGCAATCTACTGGCGAAACTGCAACTGACATCCATGCTTTCTTTCACTTTCCGTATAATGCGTTTGGTAGATGAGAAACCTCCCTCGATATCAAAGGCCAATAATATTATCGCGTCCATTATACCTATTCTTAACTCACACACTTATAAGTTTCACCCCATCAACATCCGACCAAAAGCAACTCCTGGCAAAAAAGCAGTTCACGACCTCCTTCGAAATTCCTCCAACCAGTTATACACTCAATGATTAATTAAATTAACATTTCCTTCACTATTCATCCGAAGACCCATTCAGCACTCGATCGACACTTGCTCCACAGTTCCTCCGCAGACCCATCAAGCACTCAATGATTAGATTCACCCTTGCGTGTCAGAATGGGAAATTGGCTCAGCATTAGCCTCCACATTTCAGATGTAAGGCGAAGTCCTGGGTGCGGCAGTCAATCCTGCATTTTAAACCAGGCTTTGAAAGCCTAAAAATGCGAGATTGATGGCCGCTTCCTGTACTTCCATAATCTTTACTGAATGGAACACCCTCACTCGGGCCCAAAATTACCTAACTTCACTTCTCACTCGGACCCGAAATTAGGCAGAGCTAGGCTTTATTTGACAACACCCTCACACCGGGTTCGAAATCACTTAATGAAAAACTCTCGCTCGGGCCCCAAATTACTGAACAGAACACCCTCACTCGGGCCCCAAATTACTGAACTTCACACTATCACTCGGACTGGAAACAAGGCAGAGCCAGCCCTACCTGGTAACTCTTGCCGCCGAAGCGCCGGCCGCAGCAGGTGATGGTGAAGTTCGTCTGGCTGGAGATGGAGGGGCTGCGGCTGTGGGGCGGCGACGCGCTCCCCGGCCTGTTGGGCTGGCCGTTGTACGGCACCTCCAGCTCCACAAACTCCCGGTCCTGCGGCCGTGCTTAGTTTTAGCTTATTGCTCTCTAATAATCAAATGAATTACGAACTTTCGGTCCTGCGGCGGTGCTTGCTTTTAGCTAATTGCTCGCTAAAAACTTGAAAGTTTACAAACTTACGGGCCATACTTTCTTTTAAGTTATTGCTCTCTAATAACTTGTGGATTCACAGATTTACCGGTCGTACTTTTACGTTATTGATGTATAATAAATTCAACTCATTTACAAACTTACTGTTATGCGCGCCGTACTTTCCTTTGGCTTATTGTTTTCTATTATTTTTTCAACTCTCCGTCTTACATTCCTTTAGGTTATTGGTGTCTAATAACTTTTGAATGTGTTATGGGTCGTAAATTTCCTCGAGTTATTGCTTTTTTTATACTTCAAATAATTTACGAATTTACGGTTCTACCGGTCGTAGACTCCTTTATGTTATTACTCACAAATAATTCAAATTATTCATTAATAAATATTATTAATTATAATTCTATCTATACCGTTGGTATTGTGAATTACCTATAAAATTTTCCGTCGCCCGAAAATTACCAAACTAAACAACACATTCGTTATTTTAACCAGACTATATTTTTCCCGGTTCTCTCACGCTCCAAAGATAATTTTGAACTCTGCGTGATTATTTTAATCAGATAATGTTAATCTACTATTTAAGCTTTTTTTTAGGCGAAAGTAAACACAAAACTAAAATTCATCAAACAAAATTATTACCGCGGTAGAAACTACGCAGAGCCAATTAACATAGACTCAAACAACCAAGACAGTCGCCTTTTTTTGAGTTGCAGGAAACGCGTTGATTAATTAACACGTTAGTTGCGATGGGTTAAACTGAAGTTCAATATTCAACTTAAATTTAGAGTCAAAACTGATGAGCAAATTTGTAAATATCAAACATTCACTGGGCCTGTTAAATACCATTAATTCAGAAAGGTTGTTAAAATTTTTTAAAACGACCCATCGATGGGTCGTTTCGCATCAGGAAAAACCTAACTACGACCCACCGGTGGGTCATACCGCAATGAATGTGTTAACACTTTGACTGTGACGTTCGACACCGTTGGTACGCGGAGGTAATTTTCATAGTGCTGCTGACCGACCAGTAGCCGAAAATTCAATTTTCATAAATACCTAATCAAAGCTAAATAATGGCTCGATCCAGTTCACGTTTTCAGATTTAAAAATAGTTTACTACAATTGACTTTAAATTTGAGTTCGGTATTGAACTTAATATTTAGTAGTCGCAGTCAAAGTGTTAAATTGTACTTCGTTTGGTTTTTAGGCACTATTTTATCATTAACATCCAAAGCTGAGCGTTGGGTACAATTTTCCTTATGGAAGGTCGAGCTCTCTACCACGATGATGTACACGTGACCTGACATTGACAGCTGAAATGAACAGAAGCGCAAGTAGTACCGACAAATCTTCATATTTCCAGTGCAATAAAACAGTTCATTTCTTTCTATTCCATCTCGTTCCACTTCAATTGCTCTTATTTTTCATACAAAATTTATTTTCAGACGTGCTGTTTCACTCGAATAGAGCTAGTCTTGCAACAAAACTTGTTTTCAGACGTGCCATTTTGTTCCTGTAAAAATGCGGTTTGTTTTCGAACAAAAATTTTTTTCGGACGCTAGTTCGTTCCAATAGAAATGTAGTTCGTTTATAAATAATTCTATTTACAGGCAACATCATACGAAAAGTTTGGAGCTTTAGCCTAACTTTTAGATCAAATAACAAAGCATGTTCAATTGCTCATCAACCACACTTTGACTGCGACATGAACCCCCGGTGGACACGGAGGGAATTTTCGTAAGGCTGCTCACCAACCAGTCTTCACAAAATCAATTTTCATAAATACTCGAAACTAAATGAATGCTCGATCAAGTTAATGCTTACTATTTTTAACATTGGTTACTACAACTGACTTTAAATTCGAGTTGATTATTAAACTTACGTTTTACCAGCAGCATTCAAACAGTTAAAGATATGAAAGAACGGAGGCTTTCAGAAACAGCCAGCAGATCTTCCTCTAACTATGAAAAGAAGTGAATTAAAAACTAGTCATTTCTGTAAGGCAGCTTCTAATCCAACGGAATTAAATATCCTTCCAGCCAATTACTTAGAATTAGCGACAGCGACGAAAATAAAAAGAATTTGAGTCCTGGAAGAAAATGGAATTTAATTCGTTGACAAAAGTGACTACTTTGTCTACGTACTTAATTTCTTGTGCAAGGCATCGAAACAAGTACTGGTCATCACGTAGTCATGTATCCAATGGCTTGCAATGCTATCATTGCTGTACAGCCAAACGCATAAATATCCTTGCAAATAATACACTTAATTTTTATCAATTTAAATGAGACTCCTAAGATTGCTGTCAAAACTGGGTCTCGGCACCCATTGGGGTTTTTTAAATGTGAACAACTGAAAACGATTGACAAAGATCTTTTCTTAATTTTTTTTCATCACACACTCTCCCTAGAACACTTCACCACATACACGCGCTCTAGAACACCTCACCACACACACGCGATCTAGAACACTTCACCACACACACGCGATCTAGAACACTTCACCACACACACGCGATCTAGAACACTTCACCACACACACGCGATCTAGAACACTTCACCACACACACGCGCCCTAGAACACTTCACCACACACACGCGCTCTAGAACACTTCACCACACACAGGCGATCTAGAACACTTCACCACACACACGCGATCTAGAACACTTCACCACACGCACGCGCTCTAGAACACTTCACCACACACACGTGATCTAGAACACTTCACCACACACACGCGCCTTAGACCATGTCACCACACACACGCGCCTTAGACCATGTCACCACACACACGCGCCCAGATCACCACACACACGCGCCCAGATCACCACACACACGTACCCAGATCACCACACACACGCACCCATATCACCACACACACGCACCCTAGAACACTCCCCCGCACACATGCGCCCTAGAACACAACACACACTCCCAGAACACACAGCAGAGTCGGTACACCCACCGTGGTTTTCTCAAGGCAGCGCAGGAGATGGTGGTGCTGCAGCTCGAAGATGTCCTCCTCCTTGCTGTACTCGTCCAGCATGCCGCTCTCCTGGGCCGCCAGCCGCGCCTCTGCCGCCTTCTTTTTCAGCACAAACGCCGCGCCGCTCGACGCTTTCGCGATCCTGATGCGCGCCAGCCGTGCTTTCTGTGGGGGAGTGTAGGTCTCAGAGGGCTGGCTTTTTGCGGGAGGGAGGTCTGAGAGTTATGCCCTAAAATGAGGGTGTGGTTTGAGAGCTTTGCCCTAAAATGAGGGTGTGGTTTGAGAGCTTTGCCCTAAAATGAGGGTGTGGTTTGAGAGCTTTGCCCTAAAATGAGGGTGTGGTTTGAGAGCTTTGCCCTAAAATGAGGGTGTGGTTTGAGAGCTTTGCCCTAAAATGAGGGTGTGGTTTGAGAGCTTTGCCCTAAAATGAGGGTGTGCAGGAGTCTCACTTGAGAGATTTGTGGGGATTGTAGCGGTGGAGATCGGAGGGTATGGGTGAGCTGAGCATAGTTGGGAGCACTGGGAGTACTACTGGGTTATTTTACAATAATGAAAAAGATCTGTAAAAGAGAGTAATAGCACTAGCAGTTCTACTGGATTCTTAAAAATAATGAGCGCAGTCAACAGGAAAAATTAAGCACTGAAAGTACTATTGGATTTTTTTTAGAAATAATGAGCGCTACAGGGAAAATTGGGAGCACTGGGAGTGCAACTGAATTAATTTAAAGATAATGAGTGCTGCAAACGGGTAAATTCGGAATACTGGGAGTACTTCTGAATTATTTTAAGAATAATGGGCGCTATCGACGGAGGAAATCAGATACATTGGGCATACTACAGAATTATTTTTTTAAATTATGAGTGCAGTTAACGAGGGAGATTGGGCGCTTAGCGTTGGGATGACTTATAAGTTATTGAAAAAATAATGAGTGGTAGTTGTAAAGAAGGAGCGTAAGAGAGCATAGACTTTGGGGCAAAGTTAGACGAGCACTTTCTTCTACACAGGAACTTGACTCCCACGAGCGTTCACGCTATATTCGTCCCGACGTCTCGTTCCAAACATCGTCGTACAACAAACTACAGCTGCTACAATACAGAACTGAATGTAACATTCTTACGGCCTGTTTTAATTGTGTGGTCTGTGATTCCTTATGCATATACGTGCTATGGAAAGCTAGTATCCCTTCTTTCAACTTCAAGTTGCAGCGAGAACTATAAACAAAGGAGGATATTTGTAATTTGTACGTCAATTGGATCTTACCGATTCCATTCATTCATTCATTCATACGACTAGAACAGTCTATTTTTGTGGCTGGTTTTATTCATTATACATTTCCTGACTGGCAGTCACAACAATTTTTATCCCATGTAGATCAATTTACTGATTTATCAAAATTTACATCTCAAATTCCATGCAGTTAGCACTAGAGCAATTAACGTTTAAACTTCTAGGTACAAACGAAATATTTTTATCATAGTCATAACATTTAGGTTTGAATACCTTAAAAGGATTCTAAAATTTTCCAATAAATAACTCGGTTTTACTTGAAGATTAACGCTCAGTAGAAATCTTGTTGGAACAAAAACTTTGTATTAATCACGTTTTGTAATTTGCGCTATCCAGCCCACATTTTAAACTGGCAGATGTCACTCATAATAACGGTACAAATGTAAAGCATTTATTACCTTCTGCTATTTGTGCTTACCAGTGAACAATTTTTACTGATGTCAGTCACAATGGTGCCACAAATGCTAAACGTAATTCCTTTCTGCGCCTTGCGCTTGTCAAGTCCAGCAATAACAGAAATACCAATTATTAATTATCTTTTGCACTTTGCGCTTTTCACCTCACAGTTTTCGCTGGTAGAGATCAGATTCAACAGTGGTATTACTACTATATATGAACAACCTTCTGCGTCTCGCACTTGTTAGTTATAATGACAGCTTAATTTCTAAATATCAATTGCCTTCTCCGCCTTGCGTTTGTCAGCCCACAGTTTTTACAAGAAGATGTCAGTAACAACAAGGGTACTGCTACTAAATATAAATCACCTTCTGTGCCTTGCGCTCGTCACCCCACCGGTTCTGATAGCTATAGTACATGTCATTTACAAGGGTACTACAAGTAGATGACAGAAATAACAAGGGTACTATGAGTACATTGGATTTGATATTAGTTTAAGCCTCCCTAACGCTAAAAAAGCGTTTTGAAGAGAGGAAGGACGAAGGCACCATTTAGTATGGAGATAAGGGAACGTAGAATCTATGCAGAAAGGGCATGGAAACAGTGAGTTGAGAACGAAGTTCATGAAAGAAGATAAAAGATGAAGAAGAAAGTAGTAGGTGCTGAAAAACAAGATAGAAGTGAACCGAAAAAAGGTGGTCCTCAACATAACAAAAACATTTTATTTCAACAAGAAGAAGGCCTACCTAACTCTCAGCTCGGGCCTACTACGAGTAGATGTCAGTAACAACAAAGGTACTAAAAGTATATATGAGGAACAAACGAAGGTACTGCTACTAATAACAAAATACCTTCTGAACCTTGCGCTTGTCAGAACGGCTGGTTCTGATGGTAGATATCAATAACAACATGGGTACTACAAGTAGATGTCCGTAACAAGGGACTACTACTACTTCTATATATAAGTTACCTTCTACGCCTTGCGTTTGTCAGCTTATTGTTTTTACCAGTAGATGTCAGTAACAACAGCGGTATTCCTACTAGGTGTAAATTACCTCCTGCGCCTTGCGCTTGTCAGCCCGCTGGTTCTGATGGTTGATGTGAGAAACAACCAGGGTTTTAATACTAAATATAAATTACCTTCTGCGCCTTGCGCTTGTCAGCCCGCTGGTTCTGATGGTAGATGTCAGAAACAACCAGGGTTTTAATACTAAATATAAATTACCTTCTGCGCCTTGCGCTTGTCAGCCCGCTGGTTCTGATGGTAGATGTCAGAAACAACCAGGGTTTTAATACTAAATATAAATTACCTTCTGCGCCTTGCGCTTGTCAGCCCGCTGGTTCTGATGGTAGATGTCAGAAACAACCAGGGTTTTAATACTAAATATAAATTACCTTCTGCGCCTTGCGCTTGTCAGCCCGCTGGTTCTGATGGTAGATGTCAGAAACAACCAGGGTTTTAATACTAAATATAAATTACCTTCTGCACCTTGCGCTTGTCAGCCCGCTGGTTCTGATGGTAGATGTCAGAAACATCCAGGGTTTTGATACTAAATATTAATTACCTTCTGCGCCTTGCGCTTGTCAGCCCGCTGGTTCTGATGGTAGATGTCAGAAACAACCAGGGTTTTGATACTAAATATAAATTACCTTCTGCGCCTTGCGCTTGTCAGCCCGCTGGTTCTGATGGTAGATGTCAGAAACATCCAGGGTTTTGATACTAAATATAAATTACCTTCTGCGCCTTGCGCTTGTCAGCCCGCTGGTTCTGATGGTAGATGTCAGAAACATCCAGGGTTTAAAAACTAAATATTAATTACCTTCTGCGCCTTGCGCTTGTCAGCCCGCTGGTTCTGATGGTAGATGTCAGAAACAACCAGGGTTTTAATACTAAGTATAAATTACCTTCTGCGCCTTGCGCTTGTCAGCCCGCTGGTTCTGATGGTAGATGCGAGAGAAGTTGCTCACGATCACAGGCACGGGCAGGGCAATGACGAGCACGCCTGACAGTGAGCACACACCGCCCACGATCTTGCCCATGGGTGTGTGGGGCACCATGTCGCCGTAGCTGCGGGGGACAACACGGTTTTCTTTAAAATTGCGTCAGAGTGTTTAAATTGGAAAAAATATTTGCGCGCGAGTCTGGGGAGAAAGCGGGTTTCTTTGAAATTTAAGTTGAGGACTTTTTGTGCGGCTGCTTTGATATTGAAGAAAATATTTGCGTATGCATAAAACTGAGGCAAAAACAGTTTTCTTCAACATTAGAGACGAGTTTTGAAAATGAAGAAAAACATTTGTGTGAATCGGAGGAAAAACAGTTTCCCTTGAAATTCCTGATGGGTATTGAAATTGAATAAAATATTTGCGTGTAAATCTGAGAAAAACGGTTTGCCTTGTAATGGATAATGTGGGTTGGTCCTTGTTCGGGCGCCAATGTTTTGTTTATGTCCCTGTCTTAGGGATACCTGTGGGTAGTTAGTTGATAGATAAGATGTTGTATTTTCTGAGGCTGATAATTCCGTTGGAATCTTCCTGATGTTCAGGGATCGGATAAAAAATCAGATTTTGCTGACCGTTATTTATTAAGTTAAGATTCTTCAACAGTTTTTCCGTTGCTGCAAATGGTTCCCAATATTTTTCGGAATTCCATATTGCTGCGTGAAGAAGCTAATGCTCTAGCTAAGTCCAGCGAAATTTCCGCAAAATAAGCCCAGCGAAGAAGCGATTGAGCTAACAAGCTAACGAAAATTTGAAGATCGTGACAGGAGTCCGTTTCGCAAGTATCTATGATACGCGAGCTCAGTTTATTCTAGGGAAGCATTATTTTCCCTCCGTAGTACAGAGGCACCAGTCGACCTATCTTGGCAATCGCTTAACACCTTGAAATTGCGGATGAGTATTGAAATTAAATTAAATATTTGCATGCAAAACATAGGAAAAAAACAATTTCATTTAAATTTAGAACGAGTACTCATGTGCCTGGTACCTTTGAAAATAGACATGTATGCACTTACCTATTATCTGGATAAAAACGGTTTGTTCTAAAACTAGGTATGAGTACTCCTTTGCGTATTTCTGTTGAAATGTAAAAAAAACATTTCTTCAAAGACTTGGGGAAAATGGCTTCTGTTATAATTAGGTACGAGCACTCCTTTGCGTGGCTCATTTGAAATCAAAAATATGTATACTATATAAATGTATATCGTGGATAAATGGATGTGTATATCTTTAGAATTGGGGAAAAAGTTTTTGGTGAAATTTGTGGAATGAGAAATGTTTTGTGAGGTCCTTGGAAATTAAAACGTAAGTTGATCTTCAATACCGAGCTAAATAAGTTACCTTCTAAAATTACGATTGAACTTGTTTCAGTTGAAATTGAGGATTGAAACAGCTTCCTCTAACTGTCAGAATCAAAAATTTCATTTTAAAATGGGATTTGGAACAATTTCCTTTAAAATTGGGGAATAAACAATTTCCTTTCTTATTAGGGAACCAAACAATTTCCTTTCTTATTAGGGAACAAAACAATTTCCTTTCAAGTTAGGGAACAAAAATTCCTTCAAAATTAAAAATGGGCACAGTTTTCTGTAAATTGGGAAATTGGTTTTCTGTGAACAAAGAACCGCAAATTTTCGTTTCAGTTGTCTGTGACGGAAGACAGCTGTTTCCTCTTTAATTGGGGACAACATTTGTTAATGCTAAAATTGGAATCCGATAACCGATTCAAAATTCAAAATGAGGGCATTTGCAGAAAAAGATAAAAATGCTTCCTACAAAATAAAGTTCAATTCAGCATGTTGGACTTCTATTTGTGATGAAAAGTTAAATAAAAAAATGGAACTTTGAATAAATAAAGAGAAGTTAGTTTTACCATGAACTAAACGAACACGTAATAAAGTAATGAAACTCGAAACATGCAGTAATAACTCTTGAGTAATGAAGTAATAATACCTATTTTATTAGGTAATAAAAATTCTTATGTAGTAATACTAAATTATTACTTAGTTTCGAGAGAAATGCTCCCACCAAATCCAACAGCACTGCATCGACGTACTATCACAGGCAAGGCTGCGTGCCCGGTACGAGTATGTAACTCCTGCACTGTTCGAAGAACAATTATAAAATTAAACAACATAATTATCATATAATTTCTGCATGGAGTGACGTGCTGCATGGGATGTGAACACCGATGTCAAAAAAGAAAATCAGTGTAATTAGGTTGGCCCGACGCAGGGTGGTTCACGTAATTATCATAATTATAACGGGTAATAACAGTAGTTGAGGGAAAGATAATTATAACGGCAATAACTGCCAAGCAGTTATATAGTGGCACTCGTATCCACGACACCAAGCAAATCCCGTTGTTACAATAATTATAATGGGAAACAGCAGTAATTGAACGGCACAGGTATATACGACACCGAGCAAATTACGTTATTATCATAATTATAATGGGAAATGATGATAGTTGACGCACACATAATTATAAGGGGAAAACTGCCGAGGACTTATGTAACGGCACTGTAATTTTAGACACCGAGAAGATTTGATTACATAATTACCGTAATTATAACGGGAAGTAGAAGTAGTTTAATGGTAGATAATCGCAATGACAAGTAACAGTAGTTTAACGGCAGATAATTATAACGGCAAGTGACAGTAATTTAACGCCAGATAATTATAACGACAAGTAGCAGCAGTTTAAAGGCAGATACTTGTAACGGCAAGTAACAGTAGTTGAACGGTAGATAATTATAACTGCGAGCAACGCTCAAGCCGTTATACGAGGCCTGTCTAAAAAGTATCCGACCTTTGGCCAGAAAAAATATTTCGAATATCTGTCGGAGTTGGGACCCTAATCCCCTTCAAAGTATGCCCCTTGTGCTTGCACACACTTAGCCCACCGATCCTTCCACTGCTGGAAACACCTCTGGTAGTTTTTTTTTAGAATGGTGTTCAGCTCCATCGTCGCATTGCCTGTTTGACTCCTTCGATGCTGACTGTTTTCTTTGATGTCCGTGGAATTGTGCATCACGAATACGCACCGGAAGGACAAACAGTGACAAAGGAGTACTATCAGGATGTTCTCCGGCGACTTCGTGATGCAGTTCGGCGCAAAAGACCAGACATGTGGACTGCGAACAACTGGCACTTGCATCACGACAACGCGCCCGCAAATTCATCCCATTTGATCCGCAATTTCTTGGCCAAACATGGAATTACGACCGTTCGCCAACCTCCCTACTCTCCAGACCTGGCTCCTTGCGACTTCTGGTTGTTTCCAAAATTGAAGACACCACTGAAAGGATCCCGTTTTGAGAGTAGAGAAGAGATAATGCGGAACGCGACGACAGAGCTGAACACCATTCCAAAAGAAGACTTCCAGAGGTGTTTCCGGCAGTGGAAGGATCGGTGGGCTAAGTGTGTGGAAGCACAAGGAGCCTACTTTGAAGGGGATTAGGGTCCCAACCCCGTCAGGTTGTTGAAGTATTTTTTCTGGCCAAAGGTCGGATACTTTTTCGACAGGCCTCGTATAACGGCCCTGTTACTCACGACACCGGGAAGATCGCGTAATAACCATAATTATAACGGCAAGCAACTGCCAAGCTGCGTAACAAAACAGGCCTTCAAGACGCGGATTTTTTGGATGCGAAGGAGATCGATCGCTCGAGAGAGTACAGCGCTGCAGCAGGTGTTGCGGGGTGAGGGTTCCCATCGGGTGGGATGTGGGGGTTGGTGTCCCCATTAGGTGGGGTGAAAATGTAAGGCTAGATGAAGTTAAGGCGTCCATCCTCACGGGCTGAGGAAGAAATGTGAGGATACATCCTCACAAGCTTGGGTTGTTATTAATTGATAACAACCTCACTAGCTGGGGTTGTTATTTATTGATAACAACCTCACGAGCTGGGGTTATTTATTGATAGCAACCTCACGAGCTGGGGTTGTAATTTATTGACAACAACCTCACGAGCTGGGGATGTTATTTATTGATAACAACCTCACTAGCTGGGGTTGTTATTCATTGATAACAACCTCACGAGCTGGGGTTGTAATTTATTGACAACAACCTCACGAGCTGGGGATGTTATTTATTGATAACAACCTCATTAGCTGGGGTTGTTATTTATTGATAACCTCACTAGCTGGGGTTGTTATTCATTGATAGCAACCTCACGAGCTGGGGTTATTTATTGATAACATCCTCACGAGCTGGGGTTGTTATGCGGAAAAAGGGCCCATGTATGACCTGGAAACGCTAAGAAAGGCATCTCTATCAGCTGGGAAATAATTATATGACAGGGAATGTCATGACATAAGATTAGATTCGATGTTAGTTTAAGCCTCCCTAAATGCAAGAAATGCGATCCAAAGAGAGGAAGTAAATGGCACCATCAAGTAAGGAGTTGAGGAAACGTGGACTCTATCCACATTGTACATAGAAAGTGGATGTTGGGAAAAATGATTATGAAACAAGAAAAAAGTTGAAGAAGAAAGTAGTAGGTGCTGAAAAACAGGACAGCAGTGAACCGAAACAAATGCGGTCCCTAACAAATCAAAAATCCTGTACTATATTACTTAAAACTAAACATTGAACTCGCAGCTTGGGACCTTAGATTCTCAAACACGAATTTGGGAACGAATCTTGGGCTTATTCCTGCAGATATGACGGTCGTGCTCTATCAAAGTTGATATATTGAAAACTATGGCACACTATACACGGCCAACCACACGCACGGCACACACCACACCCACGGCACACACCACACCCACGGCACACACCACACCCACGGCACACACCACACCCACGGCACACACCACACCCACGGCACACACCACACCCACGGCACACACCACACCCACGGCACACACCACACCCACGGCACACACCACACCCACGGCACACACCACACCCACGGCACACACCACACACACGGCACACACCACACACACGGCACACACCACACACACGGCACACACCACACACACGGCACACACCACACACACGGCACACACCACACACACGGCACACACCACACACACGGCACACACCACACACACGGCACACCACACACACGGCACACCACACACACGGCACACCACACACGGCACACCACACACGGCACACACCACACACCCGGCACACACCACACACACGGCACACCACACATCGAAATACCATTTTGCCAGTTAATTAACCTCTTGCATTTCACAGCCTGGAAAAATACCTGCAATTTCAGGAATTATTCTTCCAAAGCGGGAAGTGCGAGGCAAGTGCGAGGCAAGTGCGAGGCAAGTGCGAGGCAAGTGCGAGGCAAGTGCGAGGCAAGTGCGAGGCAAGTGCGAGGCAAGTGCGAGGCAAGTGCGAGGCAAGTGCGAGGCAAGTGCGAGGCAAGTGCGAGGCAAGTGCGAGGCAAGTGCGAGGCAAGTGCGAGGCAAGTGCGAGGCAAGTGCGAGGCAAGTGCGAGGCAAGTGCGAGGCAAGTGCGAGGCAAGTGCGAGGCAAGTGCGAGGCAAGTGCGAGGCAAGTGCGAGGCAAGTGCGAGGCAAGTGCGAGGCAAGTGCGAGGCAAGTGCGAGGCAAGTGCGAGGCAAGTGCGAGGCAAGTGCGAGGCAAGTGCGAGGCAAGTGCGAGGCAAGTGCGAGGCAAGTGCGAGGCAAGTGCGAGGCAAGTGCGAGGCAAGTGCGAGGCAAGTGCGAGGCAAGTGCGAGGCAAGTGCGAGGCAAGTGCGAGGCAAGTGCGAGGCAAGTGCGAGGCAAGTGCGAGGCAAGTGCGAGGCAAGTGCGAGGCAAGTGCGAGGCAAGTGCGAGGCAAGTGCGAGGCAAGTGCGAGGCAAGTGCGAGGCAAGTGCGAGGCAAGTGCGAGGCAAGTGCGAGGCAAGTGCGAGGCAAGTGCGAGGCAAGTGCGAGGCAAGTGCGAGGCAAGTGCGAGGCAAGTGCGAGGCAAGTGCGAGGCAAGTGCGAGGCAAGTGCGAGGCAAGTGCGAGGCAAGTGCGAGGCAAGTGCGAGGCAAGTGCGAGGCAAGTGCGAGGCAAGTGCGAGGCAAGTGCGAGGCAAGTGCGAGGCAAGTGCGAGGCAGGTGCGAGGCAGGTGCGAGGCAAGTGCGAGGCAAGTGCGAGGCAAGTGCGAGGCAAGTGCGAGGCAAGTGCGAGGCAAGTGCGAGGGACGTGCGAGGGACGTGCGAGGGACGTGCGAGGGACGTGTGAGGGACGTGCGAGGGACGTGCGAGGTAAGTGTGAGGGACGTGCGAGGGACGTGCGAGGGACGTGCGAGGGACGTGCGAGGGACGTGCGAGGTAAGTGTGAGGGAAGTGTGAGAGAAGAAATAACAGTTCGATGGGAGCACGATAGGCAAAACGGGAGTGTTGGTATGACATCAGAAGCCACACCGCCCAGCAAGCTGGACACACTATGAACTTATGGCTATCGAGGCGTCAATAATGAAATGCATGATTAAAATACGAACAAATATCTCCAACACAGGGTTGAGGCAACGAGCGACACTTCGTTAATATTTCAAAAAGGGCAGAGCGAGGGCACAGGGCGAGGGCACAGGGCGAGGGCACAGGGCGAGGGCACAGGGCGAGGGCACAGGGCGAGGGCACAGGGCGAGGGCACAGGGCGAGGGCACAGGGCGAGGGCACAGGGCGAGGGCACAGGGCGAGGGCACAGGGCGAGGGCACAGGGCGAGGGCACAGGGCGAGGGCACAGGGCGAGGGCACAGGGCGAGGGCACAGGGCGAGGGCACAGGGCGAGGGCACAGGGCGAGGGCACAGGGCGAGGGCACAGGGCGAGGGCACAGGGCGAGGGCACAGGGCGAGGGCACAGGGCGAGGGCACAGGGCGAGGGCACAGGGCGAGGGCACAGGGCGAGGGCACAGGGCGAGGGCACAGGGCGAGGGCACAGGGCGAGGGCACAGGGCGAGGGCACAGGGCGAGGGCACAGGGCGAGGGCACAGGGCGAGGGCACAGGGCGAGGGCACAGGGCGAGGGCACAGGGCGAGGGCACAGGGCGAGGGCACAGGGCGAGGGCACAGGGCGAGGGCACAGGGCGAGGGCACAGGGCGAGGGCACAGGGCGAGGGCACAGGGCGAGGGCACAGGGCGAGGGCACAGGGCGAGGGCACAGGGCGAGGGCACAGGGCGAGGGCACAGGGCGAGGGCACAGGGCGAGGGCACAGGGCGAGGGCAGAGGGCGAGGGCAGAGGGCGAGGGCAGAGGGCGAGGGCAGAGGGCGAGGGCAGAGGGCGAGGGCAGAGGGCGAGGGCAGAGGGCGAGGGCAGAGGGCGAGGGCACAGGGCGAGGGCACAGGGCGAGGGCACAGGGCGAGGGCACAGGGTGAGGGCACAGGGCGAGGGCACAGGGCGAGGGCACAGGGTGAGGGCACAGGGTGAGGGCACAGGGTGAGGGCACATGGTGAGGGCACAGGGTGAGGGCACAAGGTGAGGGCACAAGGTGAGGGCACAAGGTGAGGGCACAAGGTGAGGGCACAGGGTGAGGGTACAAGGTGAGGGCACAGGGTGAGGACACAGGATGAGGGCACAGGGTGAGGGCACAGGGTGAGGGCACAGGGTGAGGGCACAGGGTGAGGGCACATGGTGAGGGCACAGGGTGAGGGCACTGGGTGAGGGCACAGGGTGAGGGCACAGGGTTAGGGCACAGGGTTAGGGTACAGGGTGAGGGCACAGGATGAGGGCACAGGGTGAGGGCACAGGGTGAGGGCACAGGGTGAGGGCACAGGGTGAGGGCACAGGGTGAGGGCACAGGGTGAGGGCACAGGGTGAGGGCACAGGGTGAGGGCACAGGGTGAGGGCACAGGGTGAGGGCACAGGGTGAGGGCACAGGGTGAGGGCACAGGGTGAGGGCACAGGGTGAGGGCACAGGGTGAGGGCACAGGGTGAGGACACAGGGTGAGGGCGTGCACTCGCAGCCAAAGTAATGTAGTACAAGTAAGAACATTTACAGATACATGCCTACCATGAACAACTGTAACTATACATACATAGAAGTAGCACATAAGTATATATTTTACGGCTCGTACATAAAAAAGTTTCGTTGAGCGTAAATATAAGTTGCGTTAACCAAATTAACGCTTAAATACGTAAGGATAATTTTCTTTGCTATGTCCCACCACACTAGGATTTTGCGTTTCTTTCAAAAAGAGTTTTGCATTATGAACAACAAATTATTTCTAAGTACTTTGGTACCAATTTACGTCGTCGTGAAGGGGTAGCTGAGGGCGTAAGTGTGCTCAAAAAACTTACTATCTTGCATTCCGCTACCACATCTTAAAAGCTCATTGGATATTGTTCGCTAGTTCTTCAATTCCTGGATGTGGTTGCGAGGTATCGGTAATTTTCGACTGATTTTCACTGTTCCCGGGCCTGGTTAGTGCTGATTTGCGGCATTCCAGAGCCTTTTAAGGCTACCAATTCCCAAAATTGCAAGGCGAACGGACACTTGTTGCATAAAAATGATAACTTTATTGTTCGTAAGTAAATTTCATATCAAGTTTACAGCGGCGTGTCAAACTAGTATTCAAGCTTAAATTTTGAATAAATTCAATTTTAATATTTAAATTTTGAATGTACTGAAAAATAGTTGAAAAATGGTTTTATCTAGTTTAGGTTATGCGTAATGAAAATTTAGTTTCTATCCGCCAGTGGGTCACCTGCGTTATGGAAATCCCCTCTGTGACCACCGGTGGGGCACTAAGCAGTCTACGTGATAATTTCGTTGGGTTGTTATTCTAAACATACGAGGTCTTCCATTCACCACAC
The DNA here is from genome assembly GCA_030386875.1 of Morinoia aosen. Lineage (NCBI taxonomy): Eukaryota > Metazoa > Arthropoda > Malacostraca > Amphipoda > Talitridae > Morinoia > Morinoia aosen. The sequence continues at coordinate 55,455,649 of CM059558.1, forward strand.
GCCTTTTTTTCCTCGTCTATGGAACGCATTTTTTTGCAGTTTGGAGGCATTTACGCTGGTTCCTCTTTGCTCCTAAATCATTGTGTATTTCTATGACCAAGGTTAATAAGAATATTGCAGGAATGCTTAGTTAAAAATATTCTTAGTTATGCTTAGTGCTATGCTTAGTTAAATCACAAGTTAGCTCAAGCGTCCCTTCAAAGGTGTTCAGAAAAGGAAGGAGTAAGACACCATTTAGCGAGTAGTTATGCGAACGCGGAATCCATGCACAAGGTGTCTTACCACACAGGATCCCCTTCCCATAGAAACAGTAAGTTGAGAAGGAAGTATATAAAACACGATAAAATTTGAAGAAGAAAGACAGAAGTGCTGAAAAACTGGAAAGCAGTGAACCAAAACAGATGGTCCAATACGAAAAACCTTCATTTCAACAAACGTCGAGCATGCTTGACCTTCATCTCGGGTCCTCACATTTCCCCCTTGGGAGCTTCAATTAAAACTGTTTCAGTAGTCGTATTCCCCTGAGCTACGGAACTATCGAGGTTCAGCGGCAAGTTAAAGAGGGAAATCTAACGCCACAAACCTGCCAAAGCCGCGGAAAAAATGATGACAGCCACCGCAGTACGACGCAGTCCTCTACAGTATACTGCAATTTTCTTCAATTCACAGCAGTTTGTCATAATTCACCTCAGTGTGCCGCAGTTTTTTTGTAATTTACCGCAGGCTTCGGCAAATCACAGCATTTTGCCACAATCTGGTGCAGTTCACCGCAGTTCGGTACAATTTGGCGCAGTTCACCGCAGTTCGGCACAATTTGGCGCAGTTCCCCGCAGTTCGCTACACCTTGGCTCAGTTCACCGAAGTTCGCTACAATTTGGCGCAGTTCACCGCAGTTCGCTACAATTTAGCGCAGCTCACCGCAGTTCGCTACAATTAGCGCAGCTCACCGCAGTTCGCTACAATTTAGCGCAGCTCACCGCAGTTCGCTACAATTTAGCGCAGCTCACCGCAGTTCGCTACAATTTAGCGCAGCTCACCGCAGTTTGCTACAATTTAGCGCAGCTCACCGCAGTTTGCTACAATTTAGCGCAGCTCACCGCAGTTCGCTACAATTTAGCGCAGCTCACCGCAGTTCGCTACAATTTAGCGCAGCTCACCGCAGTTCGCTACAATTTAGCGCAGCTCACCGCAGTTCGCTACAATTTAGCGCAGCTCACCGCAGTTCGCTACAATTTGGCGCAGTTCACCGCAGTTCGCTACAATTTAGCGCAGCTCACCGCAGTTCGCTACAATTTAGCGCAGCTCACCGCAGTTCGCTACAATTTAGCGCAGCTCACCGCAGTTCGCTACAATTTGGCGCAGCTCACCGCAGTTCGCTACAATTTGGCGCAGTTCACCGCAGTTCGCTACAATTTAGCGCAGCTCACCGCAGTTCGCTACAATTTAGCGCAGCTCACCGCAGTTCGCTACAATTTGGCGCAGTTCACCGCAGTTCGCTACAATTTGGCGCAGTTCACCGCAGTTCGCTACAATTTGGCGTAGATCACCGCAGTTCGCTACAATTTGGCGCAGTTCCCCGCAGTTCGCTACAATTTGGCGCAGTTCACCGCAGTTCGCTACAATTTGGCGCAGTTCACCGCAGTTCGCTACAATTTGGCGCAGTTCACCGCAGTTCGCTACAATTTGGCGCAGTTCACCACAGTTCGCTACAATTTGGCGCAGTTCGTCACAATTTGACGCAGTTCGGCACAATTTGGCGCAGTTCCCCGCAGTTCGCTACAATTTAGCGCAGCTCACCGCAGTTCGCTACAATTTAGCGCAGCTCACCGCAGTTCGCTACAATTTAGCGCAGCTCACCGCAGTTCGCTACAATTTGGCGCAGTTCACCGCAGTTCGCTACAATTTAGCGCAGCTCACCGCAGTTCGCTACAATTTAGCGCAGCTCACCGCAGTTCGCTACAATTTGGCGCAGTTCACCGCAGTTCGCTACAATTTGGCGCAGTTCACCGCAGTTCGCTACAATTTGGCGCAGTTCACCGCAGTTCGCTACAATTTGGCGCAGTTCACCACAGTTCGCTACAATTTGGCGCAGTTCGTCACAATTTGACGCAGTTCGGCACAATTTGGCGCAGTTCCCCGCAGTTCGCTTCAATTTGGCGCAGTTCACCGCAGTTCGCTACAATTTGGCGCAGTTCACCGCAGTTCGCTTCAATTTGGCGCAGTTCACCGCAGTTCGCTTCAATTTGGCGCAGTTCACCGCAGTTCGCTACAATTTGGCGCAGTTCGGCACAATTTTGCGCAGTTCACGGCAGTTTGCCGCAGTTCGCCGCCTCATGACGGCATAAACTCGACCAGCGCAGAACTGGCGTCCGCTCCATAAAATTAGACCATTAAGGCGGACGAGTTTCCATCGGGGGAGCCTCATTGGAAATTCATTGGGGGCCCTCAATGAATTTTACGGACCATGTCACCTTCATAATGGAGGGCCAATATAGGGCCACCGGAGGGCCACCGGAGGGCCACCGGAGGGCCACCGGAGGGCCACCGGAGGGCCACCGGAGGGCCACCGGAGGGCCACCGGAGGGCCACCGGAGGGCCACCGGAGGGCCACCGGAGGGCCAACGGAGGGCCAACGGAGGGCCAACGGAGGGCCAACGGAGGGCCAACGAAGGGCCAACGGAGGGCCAACGGAGGGCCAACGGAGGGCCAACGGAGGGCCAACGGAGGGCCAACGGAGGGCCAACGGAGGGCCAACGGAGGGCCAACGGAGGGCCAACGGACGGCCAAAGGAGGGCCAAAGGAGGGCCAAAGGAGGGCCAAAGGAGGGCCAAAGGAGGGCCAAAGGGAAGGCCAAAGGGAGGGCCAAAGGGAGGGCCAAAAGGAGGGCCATAGGGAAGGCCATTCTTGTACAGCCTGCTGTACGGCACAGTCATTACAGCAATACCACACTATTTTATGTACTATGTAATATATTATCTGTAACTGAGTAATTCATTGCATTGGCATGCAAGATAGAAATTGCCACACAGCACACATCCCTATTTTCAATGCAACATTTACCGGAGCAAAAATTGCTTGACTGCTACGTAAGGCAGACGTTGCCTAATTGCTGCGTAAGGCAGACATTGCCTAATTGCTGCGTAAGGCAGACATTGCCTAATTGCCACGTAAGGCAGACGTTGCCTAATTGCTGCGTAAGGCAGACATTGCCTAATTGCTGCGTAAGGCAGACATTGCCTAATTGCTGCGTAAGGCAGACATTGCCTAATTGCTGCGTAAGGCAGACATTGCCTAATTGCTGCGTAAGGCAGACATTGCCTAATTGCCACGTAAGGCAGACGTTGCCTAATTGCTGCGTAAGGCAGACATTGCCTAATTGCTGCGTAAGGCAGACATTGCCTAATTGCCACGTGAGGCAGACATTGCCTAATTGCTACGCAGAGCAGAAATTGCCTAATTGCTGCGTAAGGCAGACATTGCCTAATTGCCACGTAAGGCAGACATTGCCTAATTGCCACGTAAGGCAGACATTGCCTAATTGCCACGTAAGGCAGACGTTGCCTAATTGTTGCGTAAGGCAGACATTGCCTAATTGCCACGTAAGGCAGACATTGCCTAATTGCTGCGTAAGGCAGACATTGCCTAATTGCTGCGTAAGGCAGACATTGCCTAATTGCTGCGTAAGGCAGACATTGCCTAATTGCTGCGTAAGGCAGACATTGCCTAATTGCCTCGTAAGGCAGACATTGCCTAATTGCCACGTAAGGCAGACATTGCCTAATTGCTGCGTAACGCAGACATTGCCTAATTGCCACGTAAGGCAGACATTGCCTAATTGCCACGTAAGGCAGACATTGCCTAATTGCCACGTAAGGCAGCCATTGCCTAATTGCCACGTAAGGCAGACATGGCCTAATTGCCACGTAAGGCAGACATTGCCTAATTGCCGCGTAAAGCAGACATTGCCTAATTGCCGCGTAAGGCAGACATTGCCTAATTGCCACGTAAGGCAGACATTGCCTAATTGCCACGTAAGGCAGACATTGCCTAATTGCCACGTAAGGCAGACATTGCCTAATTGCCACGTAAGGCAGACATTGCCTAATTGCCACGTAAGGCAGACATTGCCTAATTGCTGCGTAAGGCAGACATTGCCTAATTGCCACGTAAGGCAGACATTGCCTAATTGCCACGTAAGGCAGACATTGCCTAATTGCCACGTAAGGCAGATATTGCCTAATTGCCACGTAAGGCAGACATTGCCTAATTGCCACGTAAGGCAGACATTGCCTAATTGCCACGTAAGGCAGACATTGCCTAATTGCCACGTAAGGCAGACATTGCCTAATTGCCACGTAAGGCAGACATTGCCTAATTGCCACGTAAGGCAGACATTGCCTAATTGCCACGTAAGGCAGACATTGCCTAATTGCCACGTAAGGCAGACATTGCCTAATTGCTGCGTAAGGCAGACATTGCCTAATTGCTGCGAAAGGCAGACATTGCCTAATTGCTGCGTAGGGCATACATTGCCTAATTGCTGCGTAAGGCAGACATTGCCTAATTGCTGCGTGAGGCAGACATTGCCTAATTGCTGCGTGAGGCAGACATTGCCTAATTGCTGCGTAAGGCAGACATTGCCTAATTGATGCGTAAGGCAGACATTGCCTAATTGCTGCGTAAGGCAGACATTGCCTAATTGATGCGTAAGGCAGACATTGCCTAATTGCTGCGTGAGGCAGACATTGCCTTATTGCTGCGTAAAGCAGACATTGCCTAATTGCTGCGTAAGGCAGACATTGCCTAATTGCTGCGTAAGGCAGACATTGCCTAATTGCTGCGTAAGGCAGACATTGCCTAATTGCTGCGTAAGGCAGACATTGCCTAATTGCTGCGTAAGGCAGACATTGCCTAATTGCTGCGTAAGGCAGACATTGCCTAATTGCCACGTAAGGCAGACATTGCCTAATTGCCACGAAAGGCAGACATTGCCTAATTGCTACGTGAGGCAGACATTGCCTAATTGCTACGTGAGGCAGACATTGCCTAATTGCTACGTGAGGCAGACATTGCCTAATTGCTACCTGAGGCAGACATTGCCTAATTGCTACGTAAGGCAGACATTGCCTAATTGCTGCGTAAAGCAGACATTGCCTAATTGCTACGTGAGGCAGACATTGCCTAATTGCTGCGTAAGGCAGACATTGCCTAATTGTTACGTAAGGCAGACATTGCCTAATTGTTACGTAAGGCAGACATTGCCTAATTGCTACGTAAGACAGACATTGCCTAATTGCTCCGCAGAGCAGAAATTGCCTAATTGCTACGCAGAGCAGAAATTGCCTAATTGCTACGCAGAGCAGAAATTGCCTAATTGCTACGCAGAGCAGAAATTGCCTAATTGCTACGCAGAGCAGAAATTGCCTAATTGCTACGCAGAGCAGAAATTGCCTAATTGCTACGCAGAGCAGAAATTGCCTAATTGCTACGCAGAGCAGAAATTGCCTAATTGCTACGCAGAGCAGAAATTGCCTAATTGCTACGCAGAGCAGAAATTACCTAATTGCTCCGCAGAGCAGAAATTGGCTAATTGCTACGCAGAGCAGAAATTGCCTAATTGCTCCGCAGAGCAGAAATTGCCTAATTGCTCCGCAGAGCAGAAATTGCCTAATTGCTACGCAGAGCAGAAATTGGCTAATTGCTACGCAGAGCAGAAATTGCCTAATTGCTACGTAGAGCAGAAATTGCCTAATTGCTACGCAGAGCAGAAATTGCCTAATTGCTACGCAGAGCAGAAATTGCCTAATTGCTACGCAGAGCAGAAATTGCCTAATTGCTACGCAGAGCAGAAATTGCCTAATTGCTACGCAGAGCAGAAATTGCCTAATTGCTACGCAGAGCAGAAATTGCCTAATTGCTACGCAGAGCAGAAATTACCTAATTGCTACGCAGAGCAGAAATTGCCTAATTGCTCCGCAGAGCAGAAATTGCCTAATTGATACGCAGAGCAGAAATTGCCTAATTGCTACGCAGAGCAGAAATTGCCTAATTGCTCCGCAGAGCAGAAATTGCCTAATTGATACGCAGAGCAGAAATTGCCTAATTGCTACGCAGAGCAGAAATTGCCTAATTGCTACGCAGAGCAGAAATTGCCTAATTGATACGCAGAGCAGAAATTACCTAATTGCTACGCAGAGCAGAAATTGCCTAATTGCTCCGCAGAGCAGAAATTGCCTAATTGCTACGCAGAGCAGAAATCGCCCGACTCAATTCAGCAAATTTGGCAACTTGAATTATTCTGTTCTCCTCTGTCGAGTGGCCGGATGATGCAAGGAAGCGGACGCTGTGTTGTTTCTTATTCCTTGCCTTCTTGTTTTGTTTGTAGGTAAATGTTGACCAATTTTGTGGGTCCGAATTTGCCTGATGAATGTTGTAGGGCCTTACTTTCATTTTAGAATTTCTCTTAATTGGTCGGGAAAAAGTCTGGTTTAGCTGGAAAACTAGGACTTCTGGAGACTAAAACTTATAGGCAATTTAGAAATTAGACATTTCTTCAAAATTAGACTTCTACTGATTGAAAATTAGACTTATACTGCTTGAAAATTTTACTTTTTGCAGCTGCATAATTAGACATTAACAGCTACCGAATTACTTTTAATGCTTCAAAATTAGCCTGTTCACTTTCCAAAAAAAAGAACTTCAACTACTCCAAAATTAGATTTACCTCTATTCCGAAAAAAGAACTTTCATTACTCCATAATTAAATTTCCCGCTGCACCAAAATTGAGTTGCCCACTGCACCAAAATTAAGCTCGCCACTGATCCAAAATTAACCTTTCTACTATTGTAAAAATAAACTTTCCACAATACTTATATGAAATTTTTCTTCAATTAAAAATTACACTTTTCACAATTTTAAAATCACACTTTTCACCACTTTAAAATCACACTTTTCACCACTTTAAAATCAGACTTTTCACCACTTTAAAATGAAACTTTTCATAACTCGAAAGTTAAACTTTCCACTAATTTTAAATTAAACTTCGACTAATTCAAAATTAAATATTCCACTGCTTCAAAATTGATTTCTTTTGCTTTCTTTCCTTTGATTCGAAATTCGAAGAAAAATAAGGCTGTGACTGCTTTGAAATGTGGCCTGCCACTGCTTTGAAATGTAGCCTGCCACTGCTTTGAAATGTAGCCTGCCACTGCTTTGAAATGTAGCCTGCCACTGCTTTGAAATGTAGCCTGCCACTGCTTTGAAATGTAACCTGCCACTGCTTTGGAATGTAGCCTGCCACTGCTTTGAAATGTAGCCTGCCATTGCTTTGAAATGTAGCCTGCCACTGCTTTGAAATGTAGCCTGCCACTGCTTTGAAATGTACCCTGCCACTGCTTTGAAATGTACCCTGCCATTGCTTTGAAATGTACCCTGCCACTGCTTTGAAATGTAGCCTGCCACTGCTTTGAAATGTAGCCTGCCACTGCTTTGAAATGTAGCCTGCCACTGCTTTGAAATGTAGCCTGCCACTGCTTTGAAATGTAGCCTGCCACTGCTTTGAAATGTAGCCTGCCACTGCTTCGAAATGTAGCCTGCCACTGCTTCGAAATGTAGCCTGCCACTGCTTCGAAATGTAGCCTGCCACTGCTTCGAAATGTAGCCTGCCACTGCTTTGAAATGTAGCCTGCCACTGCTTTGAAATGTAGCCTGCCCCTGCTCTGAAATGTAGCCTGCCCCTGCTCTGAAATTTAGCCTGCCACTGCTCTGAATTTTAGCCTGCCACTGCTCTGAAATTTAGCCTGCCACTGCTCTGAAATTTAGCCTGCCACTGCTCTGAAATTTAGCCTGCCACTGCTCTGAAATTTAGCCTGCCACTGCTCTGAAATTTAGCCTGCCACTGCTCTGAAATTTAGCCTGCCACTGCTCTGAAATTTAGCCTGCCACTGCTCTGAAATTTAGCCTGCCACTGCTCTGAAATTTAGCCTGCCACTGCTCTGAAATTTAGCCTGCCACTGCTCTGAAATTTAGCCTGCCACTGCTCTGAAATTTAGCCTGCCACTGCTCTGAAATTTAGCCTGCCACTGCTCTGAAATTTAGCCTGCCACTGCTCTGAAATTTAGCCTGCCACTGCTCTGAAATGTAGCCTGCCACTGCTCTGAAATGTAGCCTGCCACTGCTCTGAAATGTAGCCTGCCACTGCTCTGAAATGTAGCCTGCCACTGCTCTGAAATGTAGCCTGCCACTGCTTTGAAATGTAGCCTGCCACTGCTTTGAAATGTAGCCTGCCACTGCTTTGAAATGTAGCCTGCCACTGCTTTGAAATGTAGCCTGCCACTGCTCTGAAATGTAGCCTGCCACTGCTTTGAAATGTAGCATGCCACTGCTTTGAAATGTAGCATGCCACTGCTCTGAAATGAAGCATGCCACTGCTCTGAAATGTAGCCTGCCACTGCTTTGAAATGTAGCCTGCCACTGCTTTGAAATATAGCCTGCCACTGCTTTGAAATGTAGCCTGCCACTGCTTAGAAATGTAGCCTGCCACTGCTTAGAAATGTAGCCTGCCACTGCTTTGAAATGTAGCCTGCCACTGCTTTGAAATGTAGCCTGCCACTGCTTTGAAATGTAGCCTGCCACTGCTTTGAAATGTAGCCTGCCACTGCTTTGAAATGTAGCCTGCCACTGCTTTGAAATGTAGCCTGCCACTGCTTTGAAATGTAGCCAGCCACTGCTTTGAAATGTAGCCAGCCACTGCTTTGAAATGTAGCCTGCCACTGCTTTGAAATGTAGCCTGCCACTGCTTTGAAATGTAGCCTGCCACTGCTTTGAAATGTCGCCTGCCACTGCTTTGAAATGTCGCCTGCCACTGCTTTGAAATGTCGCCTGCCACTGCTTTGAAATGTAGCCTGCCACTGCTTTGAAATGTAGCCTGCCACTGCTTTGAAATGTAGCCTGCCACTGCTTTGAAATGTAGCCTGCCACTGCTTTGAAATGTAGCCTGCCACTGCTTTGAAATGTAGCCTGCCACTGCTTTGAAATGTAGCCTGCCACTGCTTTGAAATGTAGCCTGCCACTGCTTTGAAATGTAACCTGCCACTGCTTTGAAATGTAGCCTGCCACTGCTTTGAAATGTAGCCTGCCACTGCTTTGAAATGTAGCCTGCCACTGCTTTGAAATGTAGCCTGCCACTGCTTTGAAATGTAGCCTGCCACTGCTTTGAAATGTAGCCTGCCACTGCTTTGAAATGTAGCCTGCCACTGCTTTGAAATGTAGCCTGCCACTGCTTTGAAATGTAGCCTGCCACTGCTTTGAAATGTAGCCTGCCACTGCTTTGAAATGTAGCCTGCCACTGCTTTGAAATGTAGCCTGCCACTGATTTGAAATGTAGTTTGCCACTGCTTTGAAATGTAGCCTGCCACTGCTTTGAAATGTAGCCTGCCACTGCTTTGAAATGTAGCCTGCCACTGCTTTGAAATGTAGCCAGCCACTGCTTTGAAATGTAGCCTGCCACTGCTTTGAAATGTAGTCTGCCACTGCTTTGAAATGTAGCATGCCACTGCTCTGAAATGTAGCATGCCACTGCTCTGAAATGTAGCATGCCACTGCTCTGAAATGTAGCATGCCACTGCTCTGAAATGTAGCCTGCCACTGCTCTGAAATTTGGCCTGCCACTGCTCTGAAGTTTAGCCTGCCACTGCTCTGAAGTTTAGCCTGCCACTGCTCTGAAATTTAGCCTGCCACTGCTCTGAAATTTAGCCTGCCACTGCTCTGAAATTTAGCCTGCCACTGCTCTGAAGTTTAGCCTGCCACTGCTCTGAAATTTAGCCTGCCACTGCTTTGAAATTTAGCCTGCCACTGCTCTGAAATTTAGCCTGCCACTGCTCTGAAATTTAGCCTGCCACTGCTCTGAAATTTAGCCTGCCACTGCTCTGAAATTTAGCCTGCCACTGCTCTGAAATTTAGCCTGCCACTGCTCTGAAATTTAGCCTGCCACTGCTCTGGAATTTAGCCTGCCACTGCTCTGAAATGTAGCCTGCCACTGCTCTGAAATGTAGCCTGCCACTGCTTTGAAATGTAGCCTGCCACTGCTTTGAAATGTAGCCTGCCAGTGCTTTGAAATGTAGCCTGCCACTGCTTTGAAATGTAGCCTGCCACTGCTTTGAAATGTAGCCTGCCACTGCTTTGAAATGTAGACTGCCACTGCTTTGAAATGTAGACTGCCACTGCTCTGAAATGTAGACTGCCACTGCTCTGAAATGTAGCCTGCCACTGCTTTGAAATGTAGCATGCCACTGCTTTGAAATGTAGCCTGCCACTGCTCTGAAATGTAGCCTGCCACTGCTTTGAAATGTAGCCTGCCACTGCTTTGAAATGTAGCCTGCCACTGCTTTGAAATGTAGCCTGCCAGTGCTTTGAAATGTAGCCTGCCACTGCTTTGAAATATAGCCTGCCACTGCTTTGAAATATAGCCTGCCACTGCTTTGAAATGTAGCCTGCCACTGCTTTGAAATGTAGCCTGCCACTGCTTTGAAATGTAGCCTGCCACTGCTTTGAAATGTAGCCTGCCACTGCTTTGAAATGTAGCCTGCCACTGCTTTGAAATGTAGCCTGCCACTGCTTTGAAATGTAGCATGCCACTGCTTTGAAATGTAACCTGCCACTGCTCTGAAATTTAGCCTAATACTGCTCTGAAATGTAGCCTAATACTGCTCTGAAATGTAGCCTGTTACTGCTCTGAAATGTAGCCAGCTACTGCTCTGAAATGTAGCCTGCCACTGCTCTGAAATTTAGCCTGCCACTGCTCTGAAATTTAGCCTGCCACTGCTCTGAAACTTAGCCTGCCACTGCTCTGAAACTTAGCCTGCCACTGCTCTGAAACTTAGCCTGCCACTGCTCTGAAATTTAGCCTGCCACTGCTCTGGAATTTAGCCTGCCACTGCTTTGAAATGTAGCCTGCCATTGCTCTGAAATGCGGCCTGCCACTGCTCTGAAATTTAGCCTGCTACTGCTCTGATATTTGGCCTGCCACTGCTCTGAAATTTAGCCTGCCCCTGCTCTGAAATTTAGCCTGCCACTGCTTTGAAATGTAGCCTGCCACTGCTCTGAAATTTAGCCTGCCACTGCTCTGAAATTTAGCCTGCCACTGCTCTGAAATTTAGCCTGCCACTGCTCTGAAATTTAGCCTGCCACTGCTCTGAAATTTAGCCTGCCACTGCTCTGAAATGTAGCCTGCCACTGCTTTGAAATGTAGCCTGCCACGGCTCTGAAATGTAGCCTGCCACTGCTTTGAAATGTAGCCTGCCACTGCTTTGAAATGTAGCCTGCCACTGCTCTGAAATTTAGCCTGCCACTGCTCTGAAATTTAGCCTGCCACTGCTCTGAAATTTAGCCTGCCACTGCTCTGAAATTTAGCCTGCCACTGCTTTGAAATGTAGCCAGCCACTGCTTTGAAATGTAGCCTGCCACTACTTTGAAATGTGGCCTGCCACTGCTTTGAAATGTAGCCTGCCACTGCTTTGAAATGTAGCCTGCCACTGCTTTGAAATGTAGCCTGCCACTGCTTTGAAATGTAGCCTGCCAATGCTTTGAAATGTAACCTGCCACTGCTCTGAAATGTAGCCTGCCACTGCTTTGAAATGTAGCCTGCCACTGCTTTGAAATGTAGCCAGCCACTATTTGAAATGTAGCCTGCCACTGCTTTGAAATGTAGCCTGCCACTGCTTCGAAATGTAGCCTGCCACTGCTTTGAAATGTAACCTGCCACTGCTTTGAGATTTAGCCTGCCACTGCTTTGAGATGTAGCCTGCCACTGCTTAGAAATGTAGCCTGCCACTGCTTAGAAATGTAGCCTGCCACTGCTTTGAAATGTAGCCTGCCACTGCTCTGAAATGTAGCCTGCCACTGCTTTGAAATGTAGCAAGCCACTGCTTTGAAATGTAGCCTGCCACTGCTTTGAAATGTAGCCTGCCACTGCTTTGAAATGTAGTATGCCACTGCTTTGAAATGTAACCTGTTACTGCTCTGAAATGTAGCCTGTTACTGCTCTGAAATGTAGCCTGTTACTGCTCTGAAATGTAGCCTGTAACTGCTCTGAACTGTAGCCTGTTACTGCTCTGAAATGTAGCCTGTTACTGCTCTGAAATGTAGCCTGTTACTGCTCTGAAATGTAGCCTGTTACTGCTCTGAAATGTAGCCTGTTACTGCTCTGAAATGTTGCCTGCCACTGCTTTGAAATGTAGCATGCTACTGCTCTGAAATGTAGCCTGCCACTGCTCTGAAATGTAGCCTGCCACTGCTCTGAAATGTAGCCTGCCACTGCTCTGAAATGTAGCCTGCCACTGCTCTGAAATGTAGCCTGCCACTTCTCTGAAATGTAGCCTGCCACTGCTCTGAAATGTAGCCTGCCTCTGCTTTGAAATGTAGCCTGTTACTGCTCTGAAATGAAGCCTGCCACTGCTTTGAAATGTAGCATGCTACTGCTCTGAAATGTAGCCTGTTACTGCTCTGAAATGTAGCCTGCCACTGCTTTGAAATGTAGCCAGCCACTGCTTTGAAATGTAGCATGCTACTGCTCTGAAATGTAGCCTGTTACTGCTCTGAAATTTAGCCTGCCACTGCTTTGAAATGTAGCCAGCCACTGCTCTGAAATGTAGCCTGTTACTGCTCTGAAATGTAGCCTGCCACTGCTCTGAAATGTAGCCTGCCACTGCTCTGAAATGTAGCCTGCCACTGCTCTGAAATGTAGCCTGCCACTGCTCTAAAATTTAGCCTGCCACTGCTCTGAAATGTAGCCTCCCACTGCTCTGAAATGTAGCCTGCCACTGCTTTGAAATGTAGCCTGCCACTGCTTTGAAATGTAGCCTGCCACTGCTCTGAAATGTAGCCTGCCACTGCTTTCAAATTTACTCTTCCACTGCTTTAATTAGTTTTAATTTTTACGGTGCTCACTCACCAATGCCTCACCTGTATTTTAAAAAATTACTTCTGCTTCCTGAGCGCATACCATGGGCAAATATATCATTAGGAGACGAACAAAATCAGTTTCTCTGTGGAAGCAAGATTTTTGCAGCATATCATTAGGGCGAAAATCATAAGGGTGTGTTTCCGAAAGTATTTCCCAACAATCTACAGAAAGCATTCCATTTGCTCCTACATCAACTTCAAATTCGCAAACAACTCCACCTTCTCCAACAAGACAATTGTCCACGTTTATCTTCAAGCCAGCAGTAATGTTGGGCGCTGAGAGCTCTGCAGTGGCGGGCAGGCGTTGCTACACATTTCTCAACCCGAGCGCAAGCGCAGCCAGGCCGGCCGCAGCATCGCCGAACGAGAAGTGACGACTGAGTCCGCGTACAGGCTTCAGAATTGAAGAGGAATCCAGCATCAATGGAATGGAATTAGGTCAGCTGCAGCCGCACGTCACAGCAGAGTGTAAAGTGTATAGTTGTCGGCAGGGAGAATTCGGAAAATGAGGGCTCTTAAGTGCAAATTTTGAAATGGAGATCAGCACTCAGAAAAGTGCTTTCCAAAGTATCGCGCAAAAATCATCTAAATTATAGGCAATCGGTTTTCAGTGTTTATTTGGTCGAGGATCGAATTCACGTTGTGAATGGTGCGGCGCTTCATATAATTCTACCCCTTGTCACAAGTCCAGGTTAAATCGTGATACATTATTCTCGCAAATATTGTGCTTTGTGTTGCTTGTGGAAACTGCAATTTGTGGACGCGTAAATTGTTGTCAGCGATTGAGTATTGGTAACTTGAATTCTCGGTAAGCATCACATTTATATCATGTCGTGTTTAAAGTCTTATGACGGTAGATATGTGTGTGCCTTTCTTTAACGCAATAATTGTGCCCTTTCAAATCATTTCGTTCCAATGCCTTGTGTACTTTATCCACGTGTTACCTAAAAATAAATTCATGTAAATCTTCAAATTCTTTTATACTCCATGTCTGGTATGCAGGTGTATGCAAGCATGAAGGACAATACTTTAAATTTTTCGGGGGTTGCGAGTCCCTCAGCGTCTGGGAAGGGCGTCCTAAACCCACCCTCTTCTCGTATCGCAACAGGTGAATATCATTAGGTGCAGGTATACGACGAGCAAATATAGCATCCTTACAGAATGTAAAAAAGCTTACTCTATGCCCGCAAGATTTTAGCAGAATATAATTAGGCAATAATGAAAAAAAGAATAATGACCGTTTAATAAGACCGTTTAATAATAATAATGTAAAAACGGTTCACAGTTCTGAAAGAAAATTTTCCACGTTCACTGAAGATGAAATGGTAACCACCGTTTACTCAAAAAATAAAAATAACCCAAAATGCAAAAAAAAGCTCTATGAATAGCACTAGCTTCAAAAATGCTCGCTTTCACCACCGAAAAAAATGCACTTCTTTTAGCCTGCGTTAGCCTGGAGATAAATTCCACGTCGTTCGACCGAGGTTCATTTTGGCCGCAAAATCCAACCGTAATCCAGGGTGCCAAACTCGGTGGCGCGCCGAATTTTGTTCCACTCCTGACTTGGGTGTGCTAAATATAGTTTCAAAATGCGTGTCGTGAGCAAGAGTAGGGACACAATATGTTTTTGATGGATTTGGTATACAAAGCAGTGTGATGCATGAATTACAGACTACGTATGAAAGTTAGTTTAGGCGTCTCTTACTCTACAAAATGTGTTGTCAAGACATGAAAGAAAAAGGCATGTGGAATTAAGGGAACTGAAATCTATGCACAAGATGTATCCCCACACTCCGAGCACAGAAACAATAAGATTAAAATGATTTTATCAAACAAGATTTAAGTTGATCTCGAAAGCAATGGTGCTCAATGAAAAAACAACAGTGAAGCCAAAAAAGATGAAACGTGAGTCATTCATAATCGATAATTAACATTTTCCTACCGCCACAGCGTAAGGCACGATACGGAATTGAGGCAGATGAAACTACCACAGAATTTGGCACGGCACCCAACTGAGGCAGGAAAACTGCCACAGAGTTTGGCACGTCACAAAACTGAGTCAGTAAGAGCGCGGTGTCGCGTCAGAGAAACATATTTTAGCGCTTCAAGCTTAGCGGCGTGTAAATTGACAGCGGGAACTGCCTCTAAAGCTGCGACTTTATGTGGGCCTGAATACACAGACCTGTGTACGGGCACACACAGCGGTGAACACGGGCACGCACACAGACGTGTACACGGGCACGCACACAGACGTGTACACGGGCACGCACACAGACGTGTACACGGGCACGCACACAGACGTGTACACGGGCACGCACACAGACGTGTACACGGGCACGCACACAGACGTGTACACGGGCACGCACACAGACGTGTACACGGGCACGCACACAGACGTGTACACGGGCACGCACACAGACGTGTACACGGGCACGCACACAGACGTGTACACGGGCACGCACACAGACGTGTACACGGGCACGCACACAGACGTGTACACGGGCACGCACACAGACGTGTACACGGGCACGCACACAGACGTGTACACGGGCACGCACACAGACGTGTACACGGGCACGCACACAGACGTGTTCACATACACGCACACACAGACGTGTACACGGGCACGCACACACAGACGTGTACACGGGCACGCACACACAGACGTGTACACGGGCACGCACACACAGACACACACACAGACACACACACACACACACACACACACACACACACACAGACGTGCACACGGGCACGCACACATACAGACGTGTACACGGGCACGCACACATACAGACGTGGACACGCGCGCGCACACATACAGACGTGGACACGCGCGCGCACGCACACATACAGACGTGGACACGCGAACGCACATACACGTATACACTCTTACAGACATGTACACAAGCCCACACAAACACAAACGTGTACACTGCGCGCACACAAACACACACAAACACACACGCCACGAGTCAATGTATTTGTCTCAGCAATATGCTACGAGCTATTCATAGTATTTGTCACAGCAATATGCTAACAAATGTACATTTGTCACAGCAATATGCTACGCGTCGTAGACTATCATACGTCGTGATTAGATTAGAGCACAAGATCAGTTCAAGCCGCCCTAACCACAACAAGGGTGTTTCAAAAGGAAGGATGAAGGCACCATTCAGTATTGAGTTGAGGGAACACGGAATTTATGCTCAATGTGCGTTCTCACACAAGATCCCCTGCGCCCAGAAACGACAATGTAAGATAGCAGTTCATAAAACGAGATAAAAATGGCAAAAAAATAATAATAGGCGCTAGTGAATCCGACATCGAAGAACCGTATGGCAAGACCCTTAATTAAACAAAATAAAAACTGTTTACAGGGCAAATGGAAGCTACCAAACTCTCAGCTTGGGACCTCACATTTCCCCCCATGTAAAAACCTTGAATGAAAATATTACCACAGGAGAGGAACTTTATTCATGTACAGCGTACCGTGCAAAATGAAACGTTCGGTCACAACGTTTACGCGCAGGAAGTTTTATTTCTATTTTGTTAGGTTGTGAAAAAAGAACTCTTGTGTTTTGAACTTGCTTTACCTTGAAAACCCTACACACCCTCCTTCCTGCCTCTCACATCACACTCTACACACCCTCCTTCCTGCCACTCACACCACACTCTACACACCCTCCTTCCTGCCACTCACACCACACTCTACACACCCTCCTTCCTGCCACTCACACCACACTCTACACACCCTCCTTCCTGCCACTCACACCACACTCTACACACCCTCCTTCCTGCCACTCACACCACACTCTACACACCCTCCTTCCTGCCACTCACACCACACTCTACACACCCTCCTTCCTGCCACTCACACCACACTCTACACACCCTCCTTCCTGCACTCATACCACACTCTACACACCCTCCTTCCTGCCACTCACACCACACTCTACATACCCTCCTTCCTGCACTCATACCACACTCTTCACACCCTCCTTCCTGCCACTCACACCACACTCTTCACACCCTCCTTCCTGCCACTCACACCACACTCTACACACCCTCCTTCCTGCTACTCACACCACACTCTACACACCCTCCTTCCTGCCACTCACACCACACTCTACACACCCTCCTTCCTGCCACTCACACCACACTCTACACACCCTCCTTCCTGCCACTCACACCACACTCTACACACCCTCCTTCCTGCCACTCACACCACACTCTACACACCCTCCTTCCTGCTACTCACACCACACTCTACACACCCTCCTTCCTGTCACTCACACCATACTCTTCACACCCTCCTTCTGCCCTCATACCACACTCCACACACCCTCCTTCCTGTCACTCACACCACACTCTACACACCCTCCTTCCTGCTACTCACACCACACTCTACACACCCTCCTTCCTGTCACTCACACCACATTCTTCACACCCTCCTTCCTGTCACTCACACCATACTCTTCACACCCTCCTTCTGCCCTCATACCACACTCCACACACCCTCCTTCCTGCACTCATACCACAGTCCACACACCCTCCTTCATGCACTCATGCACTCATACACTCTACACACCTTCCTGCACTCATACCACACTCTACACACCTTCCTGCACTCATACCACACTCCACAAACCCTCCTTCCTGTCACTCACACCATACTCTTCACACCCTCCTTCTGCCCTCATACCACACTCCACACACCCTCCTTCCTGCACTCATACCACAGTCCACACACCCTCCTTCATGCACTCATACACTCTACACACCTTCCTGCACTCATACCACACTCTACACACCTTCCTGCACTCATACCACACTCCACACACCCTCCTTCCTGTACTCATAACACACTCTACACACCCTCCATCCTGCACTCACACCACACTCTACACACCACGCTACCTGCCCTCATACCACACTCTACACACCATGCTACCTGCCCTCATACCACACTCTACACACCATGCTACCTGCCCTCATACCACACTCTACACACCATGCTACCTGCCCTCATACCACACTCTACACACCATGCTACCTGCCCTCATACCACACTCTTCACACCATGCTACCTGCCCTCAT
Source organism: Morinoia aosen (assembly GCA_030386875.1). NCBI lineage: Eukaryota > Metazoa > Arthropoda > Malacostraca > Amphipoda > Talitridae > Morinoia > Morinoia aosen. The sequence continues at coordinate 55,473,710 of CM059558.1, forward strand.
ACCACACTCTTCACACCATGCTACCTGCCCTCATACCACACTCTTCACACCATGCTACCTGCTCTCTACACATTTCTATTTTGCTACTCATTGCTTCGTTCCATTTATATGCTACAGGGGACTGGGGGGAAGGGGGGTTGGTGTGAGTGAGGGGGTATAACGAGGGGGGGGGGGGGTAGAGATAGGGGGTGGGGGGAACAGTCCCGTTGTAGGAGTGTCATCAATTTCCTGCGAGATCGATTGATTTGGGCTAAAAATAGTCGCTTGACCCCCGGCCTCCCTCCCCCCCCCCCCCCCCCCAAACTCCCACTCTAATCCCCCCCCCCCCCCTTTACAGCTGCTGGACAGCTCGAAATCGACGGATCTGATTCGCGCCGTGGCATGACTACCCAGTCTAACTTTCGCCACGATTTATTCGCTCAAGTCGCTTAGGCGGTGAAACGTATGCATGCAGACGGCGAAAAAGTTACACAGGCAACCAGGCACACAAATCATTCGAAGCTCAATATTCGCGCTTTTGGTACGTCATATAATCAAGTTATCATTGAACGGTCCATCATTGCACTCGCATGCATTAGCAATCATTTTTCACTTCTTCCATCCAAAGGCCTGAAGCGAACTGCAAGCTCCCAGAACAGAACAGTTTCCCTTGTAATTTTTGGCTTCCCGTTTTCTATGTTTTTTATGATGATCAGAGGAGCTGCTTGCTGTTGTGAAAAGATTGTGCTGTTGTGGGACTTGAACTAAGGTTTTTTTCAAATTTGAGATGTAAAGTTTGACTTTACCATGAGATAAACGCTCACTCAAACATGAGATATGGTGAACTCACGCATGCACATGCATACAGTCATACGCACACGCATATAACCGTGCATGCAACTACACATGTATGGCTGTAGCGTACACGTTTTTGTGGTTCATTTGTATGTGAGTTATCAATTGAATAATATTAAGGGTTTCAAAATTCATGGCGTACGTTTGATGAGCATATAGTTTGAGCTTATGCAAGCCCACTACGTGCATGGCACTGCTGGTGTAGAGGTACAACGCGAGGAGGTATTTCAGCAGCTTTACACAATAAAATGCATTTATTAAGTGCACAGTTCTACTATATAACAACCAACTAAACAACCGCTGAAGCACAACCGAACAACAACCAGCCAGTCACCCCACACAACAACCAGCCAGTCGCCCCACATCCCAACCAGCCAGTCGCCCCACATCCCAACCAGCCAGTCGCCCCACATCCCAACCAACCAGTCACCCCACACCACAACCAACCAGTCACCCCACACCACAACCAACCAGTCACCCCACACCACAACCAACCAGTCACCCCACACCACAACCAACCAGTCACCCCATACCACAATCAACCAGTCACCCCACACCACAACCAACCAGTCACCCCACACCACCACCAACCAGTCACCCCACACCACACCCAACCAGTCACCCCACACCACACCCAACCAGTCACCCCACACCACAACCAACCAGTCACCCCACACCACAACCAACCAGTCACCCCACACCACAATCAACCAGTCACCCCACACCACACCCAACCAGTCACCCCACACCACACCAAACCAGTCACACCACACCACACCAAACCAGTCACCCCACACCACAATCAACCAGTCACCCCACACCACACCCAACCAGTCACCCCACACCACAACCAACCAGTCACCCCTCACCACAACCAACCAGTCACCCCACACCACACCCAACCAGTCACCCCACACCACACCCAACCAGTCACCCCACACCACACCCAACCAGTCACCCCACACCACACCAAACCAGTCACACCACACCACACCAAACCAGTCACCCCACACCACACCAAACCAGTCACCACATCACAACCAGTCACCACACCACAACCAACCAGTCGCCCCACACCACAACCAACCAGTCACCACACCACAACCAACCAGCCACCACACCACAACCAACCAGCCACCACACCACAACCAACCAGCCACCACATCACCAAGTAGACCCAGCAAAAGAGCACCACGCCAGGCCGAGACACACACGCCGCCACTCTGCAGGGCACCTCCCGAGGGTAGCCCCTCACTTGCATTCCCGGGCGTCCGAGGGGCGTAAACACGCGGCCCTCACTTCTGAGGGGTGGGGGCGTGAGGGAAGAGAGGGGCCTGGGGGAGCAAGAGAGGGAAACTGGGGAGGCAAGACAGGGGAACTGGGGAGGCAAGACAGGGAAACTGGGGAGGCGAGAGAGGGAAACTGGGGAGGCGAGAGAGGGAAACTGGGGAGGCGAGAGAGGGAAACTGGGGAGGCGAGAGAGGGAAACTGGGGAGGCAAGAGAGGGAAACTGGGGAGGCGAGAGAGGGAAACTGGGGAGGCGAGAGAGGGAAACTGGGGAGGCGAGAGAGGGAAACTGGGGAGGCGAGAGAGGGAAACTGGGGAGGCAAGAGAGGGAAACTGGGGAGGCAAGAGAGGGGAACTGGGGAGGCGAGAGAGGGAAACTGGGGAGGCGAGAGAGGGGAACTGGGGAGGCGAGAGAGGGAAACTGGGGAGGCAAGAGAGGGAAACTGGGGAGGCAAGAGAGGGAAACTGGGGAGGCAAGAGAGGGAAACTGGGGAGGCGAGAGAGGGAAACTGTGGAGGCAAGAGAGGGGAACTGGGGAGGCAAGAGAGGGAAACTGGGGAGGCGAGAGAGGGAAACTGAGGAGGCAAGAGAGGGAAACTGGGGAGGCGAGAGAGGGAAACTGGGGAGGCGAGAGAGGGAAACTGGGGAGGCAAGAGAGGGGAACTGGGGAGGCGAGAGAGGGAAACTGGGGAGGCAAGAGAGGGAAACTGGGGAGGCAAGAGAGGGGAACTGTGGAGGCAAGAGAGGGGAACTGTGGAGGCAAGAGAGGGGAACTGTGGAGGCAAGAGAGGGGAACTGTGGAGGCAAGAGAGGGGAACTGTGGAGGCAAGAGAGGGGAACTGTGGAGGCAAGAGAGGGGAACTGTGGAGGCAAGAGAGGGAAACTGGGGAGGCAAGAGAGGGAAACTGGGGAGGCAAGAGAGGCGAACTGGGGAGGCAAGAGAGGGAAACTGGGGAGGCGAGAGAGGGAAACTGGGGAGGCAAGAGAGGGGAACTGGGGAGGCGAGAGAGGGAAACTGGGGAGGCAAGAGAGGGAAACTGGGGAGGCAAGAGAGGGAAACTGGGGAGGCAAGAGAGGGAAACTGGGGAGGCAAGAGAGGCGAACTGGGGAGGCAAGAGAGGGAAACTGGGGAGGCGAGAGAGGGAAACTGGGGAGGCAAGAGAGGGGAACTGGGGAGGCGAGAGAGGGAAACTGGGGAGGCAAGAGAGGGAAACTGGGGAGGCAAGAGAGGGGAACTATGGAGGCAAGAGAGGGGAACTGTGGAGGCAAGAGAGGGAAACTGGGGAGGCAAGAGAGGGAAACTGTGGAGGCAAGAGAGGGGAACTGTGGAGGCAAGAGAGGGGAACTGTGGAGGCAAGAGAGGGGAACTGTGGAGGCAAGAGAGGGGAACTGTGGAGGCAAGAGAGGGGAACTGTGGAGGCAAGAGAGGGGAACTGTGGAGGCAAGAGAGGGGAACTGTGGAGGCAAGAGAGGGGAACTATGGAGGCAAGAGAGGGAAACTGGGGAGGCAAGAGAGGGAAACTGTGGAGGCAAGAGAGGGGAACTGTGGAGGCAAGAGAGGGGAACTGTGGAGGCAAGAGAGGGGAACTGTGGAGGCAAGAGAGGGGAACTGTGGAGGCAAGAGAGGGGAACTGTGGAGGCAAGAGAGGGGAACTGTGGAGGCAAGAGAGGGGAACTGTGGAGGCAAGAGAGGGGAACTGTGGAGGCAAGAGAGGGGAACTGTGGAGGCAAGAGAGGGAAACTGGGGAGGCAAGAGAGGGAAACTGGGGAGGCAAGAGAGGCGAACTGGGGAGGCAAGAGAGGCGAACTGGGGAGGCAAGAGAGGGAAACTGGGGAGGCAAGAGAGGGAAACTTGGGAGGCAAGAGAGGGAAACTGGGGAGGCAAGAGAGGGAAACTGGGGAGGCAAGAGAGGGAAACTGGGGAGGCAAGAGAGGGAAACTTGGGAGGCAATAGAGGGAAACTGGGGAGGCAAGAGAGGGAAACTGGGGAGGCAAGAGAGGGAAACTTGGGAGGCAAGAGAGGGTAACTGGGGAGGCAAGAGAGGGAAACTGGGGAGGCAAGAGAGGCGAACTGGGGAGGCAAGAGAGGGAAACTGGGGAGGCAAGAGAGGCGAACTGGGGAGGCAAGAGAGGGAAACTGGGGAGGCAAGAGAGGCGAACTGGGGAGGCAAGAGAGGGAAACTTGGGAGGCAAGAGAGGGAAACTGGGGAGGCAAGAGAGGCGAACTGGGGAGGCAAGAGAGGGAAACTGGGGAGGCAAGAGAGGCGAACTGGGGAGGCAAGAGAGGGAAACTGGGGAGGCAAGAGAGGGAAACTTGGGAGGCAAGAGAGGGAAACTGGGGAGGCAAGAGAGGGAAACTGGGGAGGCAAGAGAGGCGAACTGGGGAGGCAAGAGAGGGAAACTGGGGAGGCAAGAGAGGCGAACTGGGGAGGCAAGAGAGGGAAACTGGGGAGGCAAGAGAGGCGAACTGGGGAGGCAAGAGAGGGAAACTGGGGAGGCAAGAGAGGCGAACTGGGGAGGCAAGAGAGGGAAACTGGGGAGGCAAGAGAGGCGAACTGGGGAGGCAAGAGAGGGAAACTGGGGAGGCAAGAGAGGCGAACTGGGGAGGCAAGAGAGGGAAACTGGGGAGGCAAGAGAGGCGAACTGGGGAGGCAAGAGAGGGAAACTGGGGAGGCAAGAGAGGCGAACTGGGGAGGCAAGAGAGGGAAACTGGGGAGGCAAGAGAGGCGAACTGGGGAGGCAAGAGAGGGAAACTTGGGAGGCAAGAGAGGGAAACTGGGGAGGCAAGAGAGGCGAACTGGGGAGGCAAGAGAGGGAAACTTGGGAGGCAAGAGAGGGAAACTGGGGAGGCAAGAGAGGGAAACTGGGGAGGCAATAGAGGGAAACTTGGGAGGCAAGAGAGGGAAACTTGGGAGGCAAGAGAGGGAAACTGGGGAGGCAAGAGAGGGAAACTGGGGAGGCAAGAGAGGGAAACTGGGGAGGCAAGAGAGGGAAACTTGGGAGGCAAGAGAGGGGAACTGGGGAGGCAAGAGAGGGAAACTGGGGAGGCAAGAGAGGGAAACTGGGGAGGCAATAGAGGGAAACTGGGGAGGCAAGAGAGGCGAACTGGGGAGGCAAGAGAGGGAAACTTGGGAGGCAAGAGAGGGAAACTGGGGAGGCAAGAGAGGCGAACTGGGGAGGCAAGAGAGGGAAACTTGGGAGGCAAGAGAGGGAAACTGGGGAGGCAAGAGAGGCGAACTGGGGAGGCAAGAGAGGGAAACTTGGGAGGCAAGAGAGGGGAACTGGGGAGGCAAGAGAGGGAAACTGGGGAGGCAAGAGAGGCGAACTGGGGAGGCAAGAGAGGGAAACTTGGGAGGCAAGAGAGGGGAACTGGGGAGGCAAGAGAGGGAAACTGGGGAGGCAATAGAGGGAAACTGGGGAGGCAATAGAGGGAAACTGGGGAGGCAATAGAGGGAAACTGGGGAGGCAATAGAGGGAAACTGGGGATGCAATAGAGAGAAACTGGGGAGGCAAGAGAGGCGAACTGGGAAGGCAATAGAAGGAAACTGGGGAGGCAAGAGAGGGAAACTGGGGAGGCAATAGAGGGAAACTGGGGAGGCAATAGAGGGAAACTGGGGAGGCAATAGAAGGAAACTGGGGAGGCAAGAGAGGGGAACTGGGGAGGCAAGAGAGGGGAACTGGGGAGGCAAGAGAGGGGAACTGGGGAGGCAAGAGAGGGGAACTGGGGAGGCAAGAGAGGGGAACTGAGGAGGCAAGAGAGGGGAACTGGGGAGGCAAGAGAGGGGAACTGTGGAGGCAAGAGAGGGGAACTGTGGAGGCAAGAGAGGGGAACTGTGGAGGCAAGAGAGGGGAACTGTGGAGGCAAGAGAGGGGAACTGTGGAGGCAAGAGAGGGGAACTGTGGAGGCAAGAGAGGGAAACTGTGGAGGCAAGAGAGGGGAACTGTGGAGGCAAGAGAGGGGAACTGTGGAGGCAAGAGAGGGGAACTGTGGAGGCAAGAGAGGGGAACTGTGAAGACAGTAAAATTACTTGTATTCCAATCAATCAAGCCTGTTAAATATCATCTCGTACATTGGTATTTCAAATGCCTCATGACTAACACAATGACGCAATGACGGTTGCCCTCGGTCAAGCCGGTACCCATTTTCGACACCTGGGTGGAGTTGGAAATTATGGCTGAATTCTCCTTTTTCCCAACGGGGAGAAATCAAAGCGCGCCGGGATTCGAAATGTCGACACTTTCTAGGAAGGGCGCGTTCTTAACCACTCGGCCACGGGGACCACAGCAGAAAGTACATGGAACTCAAAGAAACTATGAATGATAGTAAACAAGGTAACGTCGGATAATAGAAAAAGTATTGTCTGATGACAGGAAAGAAATTATATGATCCAAGAAGTCAGAAAAATAAACTCAAAATCCGCTAGGAGCAAAAAAATAAACGTGGCATATGAAGAAATTCTCAAACGATATATGAATAAAACTTTTCAAATAAATGAAATATGGGTTTTTATTGATAAGGGTCGACCACAAATTTCCAATGGAAAGCAGTGAAAATAATTTCTAATCGTATCCGGTACATAATTACTGAAGCCGATCCTACACACGGAAGTGAACACGCTTTGAAGACGTACACCGAGGATAAAATTGCTTTGATGTTGTTCGTGACGTTTTCTAGCTTTAGTCATTTTAATAATCAAGGCGTTTCTTGCGATGGGTTAAACTGAAGTTCAATATTCAATTCAAATTTAAAGTCTGTTGTACCTACCGTAGCAAGTAATTATGAAAACAGCCAACATTAGATCGATCGTTCCTCAATTTAGCTTTCATTAAGAATTCATCAAAATTAAGTTCATGACTACAGGTCGGTCAGCACCATGAAAATCCCCCCAGTGACCACCGGTGGGTCCCTTCGCAGGAAATGTGTAAAGGCATTTCCGAGTAGCTACAATTAAAACAGCTAGAAACACACAACTGAGCTCTTAAAAATGAATCTGAACTCCCCGAGTAACTCTACCGAACTCCCCGAAGAACTCTACCGAACTCCCCGAAGAACTCTACCGAACTCCCCGAAGAACTCTACCGAACTCCCCGAAGAACTCTACCGAACTCCCCGAAGAACTCTACCGAACTCCCCGAAGAACTCTACCGAACTCCCCGAAGAACTCTACCGAACTCCCCGAAGAACTCTACCGAACTCCCCGAAGAACTCTACCGAACTCCCCGAAGAACTCTACCGAACTCCCCGAAGAACTCTACCGAACTCCCCGAAGAACTCTACCGAACTCCCCGAAGAACTCTACCGAACTCCCCGAAGAACTCTACCGAACTCCCCGAAGAACTCTACCGAACTCCCCGAAGAACTCCACCGAACTCCCCGAAGAACTCTACCGAACTCCCCGAGGAACTCTACCAAACTCCCCGAGGAACTCTACCAAACTCCCCGAGGAACTCTACCGAACTCCCCGAGGAACTCTACCGAACTCCCCGAGGAACTCTACCGAACTCCCCGAGGAACTCTACCGAACTCCCCGAGGAACTCTACCGAACTCCCCGAGGAACTCTACCGAACTCCCCGAGGAACTCTACCGAACTCCCCGAGGAACTCTACCGAACTCCCCGAGGAACTCTACCGAACTCCCCGAGGAACTCTACCGAACTCCCCGAGGAACTCTACCGAACTCCCCGAGGAACTCTACCGAACTCCCCGAGGAACTCTACCGAACTCCCCGAGGAACTCTACCGAACTCCCCGAGGAACTCTACCGAACTCCCCGAGGAACTCTACCGAACTCCCCGAAGAACTCTACCGAACTCCCCGAGGAACTCTACCGAACTCCCCGAGGAACTCTACCGAACTCCCCGAGGAACTCTACCGAACTCCCCGAGGAACTCTACCGAACTCCCCGAGGAACTCTACCGAACTCCCCGAGGAACTCTACCGAACTCCCCGAGGAACTCTACCGAACTCCCCGAGGAACTCTACCGAACTCCCCGAGGAACTCTACCGAACTCCCCGAGGAACTCTACCGAACTCCCCGAGGAACTCTACCGAACTCCCCGAGGAACTCTACCGAACTCCCCGAGGAACTCTACCGAACTCCCCGAGGAACTCTACCGAACTCCCCGAGGAACTCTACCGAACTCCCCGAGGAACTCTACCGAACTCCCCGAGGAACTCTACCGAACTCCCCGAGGAACTCTACCGAACTCCCCGAGGAACTCTACCGAACTCCCCGAGGAACTCTACCGAACTCCCCGAGGAACTCTACCGAACTCCCCGAGGAACTCTACCGAACTCCCCGAGGAACTCTACCGAACTCCCCGAGGAACTCTACCGAACTCCCCGAGGAACTCTACCGAACTCCCCGAGGAACTCTACCGAACTCCCCGAGGAACTCTACCGAACTCCCCGAGGAACTCTACCGAACTCCCCGAGGAACTCTACCGAACTCCCCGAGGAACTCTACCGAACTCCCCGAGGAACTCTACCGAACTCCCCGAGGAACTCTACCGAACTCCCCGAGGAACTCTACCGAACTCCCCGAGGAACTCTACCGAACTCCCCGAGGAACTCTACCGAACTCCCCGAGGAACTCTACCGAACTCCCCGAGGAACTCTACCGAACTCCCCGAGGAACTCTACCGAACTCCCCGAGGAACTCTACCGAACTCCCCGAGGAACTCTACCGAACTCCCCGAGGAACTCTACCGAACTCCCCGAGGAACTCTACCGAACTCCCCGAGGAACTCTACCGAACTCCCCGAGGAACTCTACCGAACTCCCCGAGGAACTCTACCGAACTCCCCGAGGAACTCTACCGAACTCCCCGAGGAACTCTACCGAACTCCCCGAGGAACTCTACCGAACTCCCCGAGGAACTCTACCGAACTCCCCGAGGAACTCTACCGAACTCCCCGAGGAACTCTACCGAACTCCCCGAGGAACTCTACCGAACTCCCCGAGGAACTCTACCGAACTCCCCGAGGAACTCTACCGAACTCCCCGAGGAACTCTACCGAACTCCCCGAGGAACTCTACCGAACTCCCCGAGGAACTCTACCGAACTCCCCGAGGAACTCTACCGAACTCCCCGAGGAACTCTACCGAACTCCCCGAGGAACTCTACCGAACTCCCCGAGGAACTCTACCGAACTCCCCGAGGAACTCTACCGAACTCCCCGAGGAACTCTACCGAACTCCCCGAGGAACTCTACCGAACTCCCCGAGGAACTCTACCGAACTCCCCGAGGAACTCTACCGAACTCCCCGAGGAACTCTACCGAACTCCCCGAGGAACTCTACCGAACTCCCCGAGGAACTCTACCGAACTCCCCGAGGAACTCTACCGAACTCCCCGAGGAACTCTACCGAACTCCCCGAGGAACTCTACCGAACTCCCCGAGGAACTCTACCGAACTCCCCGAGGAACTCTACTGAACTCCCCGAGGAACTCTACTGAACTCCCCGAGGAACTCTACTGAACTCCCCGAGGAACTCTACTGAACTCCCCGAGGAACTCTACTGAACTCCCCGAGGAACTCTACTGAACTCCCCGAGGAACTCTACTGAACTCCCCGAGGAACTCTACTGAACTCCCCGAGGAACTCTACTGAACTCCCCGAGGAACTCTACTGAACTCCCCGAAGAACTCTACTGAACTCCCCGAGGAACTCTACTAAACTCCCCGAGGAACTCTACTAAACTCCCCGAGGAACTCTACTGAACTCCCCGAGGAACTCTACTGAACTCCCCGAGGAACTCTACTGAACTCCCCGAGGAACTCTACTGAACTCCCCGAGGAACTCTACTGAACTCCCCGAGGAACTCTACTGAACTCCCCGAGGAACTCTACTGAACTCCCCGAGGAACTCTACTGAACTCCCCGAAGAACTCTACTGAACTCCCCAAGGAACTCTACTGAACTCCCCAAGGAACTCTACTGAACTCCCTGAGGAACTCTACTGAACTCCCTGAGGAACTCTACTGAACTCCCTGAGGAACTCTACTGAACTCCCAGAGGATTTCTACTGAACTCCCAGAGGAACTCTACTGAACTCCCAGAGGAACTCTACTGAACTCCCCGAGGAACTCTACTGAACTCCCCGAGGAACTCTACTGAACTCCCAGAGGAACTCTACTGAACTCCCAGAGGAACTCTACTGAACTCCCAGAGGAACTCTACTGAACTCCCAGAGGAACTCTACTAAACTCCCAGAGGAACTCTACTGAACTCCCAGAGGAACTATACTGAACTCCCAGAGGAACTCTACTGAACTCTCTGAGGAACTCTACTGAACTCTCTGAGGAACTCTACTGAACTACCCGAGGAACTCTACTGAACTCCCCGAGGAACTCTACTGAACTCCCCGAGGAACTCTACTGAACTCGCCGAGGAACTCTACTGAACTCGCCGAGGAACTCTACTGAACTCGCCGAGGAACTCTACTGAACTCGCCGAGGAACTCTACTGAACTCGCCGAGGAACTCTACTGAACTCGCCGAGGAACTCTACTGAACTCGCCGAGGAACTCTACTGAACTCGCCGAGGAACTCTACTGAACTCGCCGAGGAACTCTACTGAACTCGCCGAGGAACTCTACTGAACTCGCCGAGGAACTCTACTGAACTCGCCGAGGAACTCTACTGAACTCGCCGAGGAACTCTACTGAACTCGCCGAGGAACTCTACTGAACTCGCCGAGGAACTCTACTGAACTCCCCGAGGAACTCTACTGAACTCCTTAAGGAACAGTAATATAATTTCACCAGACTACTGGAGACCACTCCATAAGCAGGTAACGCCTAATTAGGAAGTAGCGTCAGCATGGCGTAGAAAATAAAGCGATTACCGCTCTGACATACTCGGAAATGATAAGAAAACAGTCGAATGAAGGCACCACAATTTGCGCAAGGGCCGCGTAAAGAGATACCGTGTCAACACGCTACCCTCGTATTAGGCCACACGTGTACCAATTGGTTATTATGGATTCACGTACCTATATAAATGAATGACATTTCATCTGTTTCACGAACTTTTAAAAAAATAAGGGTTATCAGACGCGGGGAAATGTTATCGCGCAATTCCATTTTCGTATTTCTTAGGAAGGGTAAAAATTCATACCAGCAGTAAAGTCGGTTTCCCTGTCCTGCTACCCACAACGTAACGTAACCTAACCTAACCAACCGTTAGCAGCCTCGGAAACGCGGTGAACGCGTTAACATGAATGCGCTGTAACTGATGAGTGAAAATTTATTGTTGTAAATGAAGGTGCTCCGTTGGTGCCTGAGCGTGACTGGTGCCAGACTGGACTTGAGGACAGCTCGAGAATGGGTCAGGTTAGATTATTAGTCAGTCCAAGCATCCCTATCCGCCACAAAGGCAACCCAAAGAGAGGAAGGAAGAAGGTGCATGTAGTGTGGAGATAAGGGAACACGGAATTTATGCAAAAAGGGCATAGGAACAGTAAGTTGAGAAAGAAGATTATAAAACAAGATCAAAGTCGAAGAAGAAATTAGTAGGGGCTGAAAAACAGGACAGCAGTGAACCGAAAAAAGGTGGTCCTCAACATAACAAAAACACTTCATTTCAACCAAAAGAAGGCCTACCTAACTCTCAGCTCGGGCCCTCACATTGTCCCCCTGGGAGCGCTAATTCCCATAGATACAATATTTGTATCCCCTGAATATGCTCAATTTATGAATATGCTGCAGAAATATAAATATGCAGATTCCATTTAAAATAATCGAGATTTTTCATCAGCATCTCCGTTCCCCACATTGACGAGTTCCCACAATCCGCCATCAATAGCCCGAACAACCTCACCCGCATCATTGTCCTCAAACTATGCATCATTATCCTCGGAATATATCATTTCCGCGCCCGTTACGACCCATTGCGCGCGGAGAAGCCGCCTCGTAACCGACCGTAACGCATCGTCAATTGACCATAATGGCCCGGCCATTCGAGGGCACCCATTGGGTATCAATCATGGCAATCACCCTCACTTGCTACCCCCACTTCCGAGGGTCATTATGACCTAGGTTTTTATTTTGGACATCAATCATGGTAATTACCCTCACTTCCGAGGGTCATTTTAGCTAGGTTTTGTTTTGGGTACCCATTATGGGAATTACCTCAACTTCCGAGGGTCATTTTGACGCAAGTTTTTATTTAAAAAGAGACACCTCGCATAATTTAAAGTGGTGCATTCAGAAGAGGATGCGGGTTTTGTCCCATGACGGAGAGCTTAAAACTTTGACCGCAACAGTTAAAACTGATGTTCAAAGTTAACGTCAATTGTAATAAACAATTTTGAAAATAGCAAACATTAACTCGATCATGCTTTCATTTAGCTTCAATTTAGTATTTATGATTATTCATCGGTCAGCATTTTAATGAAAGTCCCCTCCGAGGATAACACTAGTACACGTTGCGATCATAGTATTCAAAGAGTTCTGGTTCGCTGCTCATTTTATTGTATTATTTTTCTGGTGTAGCACACGCATCGTGAGTGACGAGCGCAGAAAGTTATCAACGTAAGCGGTAACTAACAAATAGGAATTCCTATTAATTCAAGAATTTTATTCCGTAAGGGAGGAATTTTGGAATCCAATGGCTATAATGAAAATTCTACACTATGGATTATAAAGTATTTCATTTTACCCGTAATGTCGCTACCATCTTTCAATATGTCATAACCCTTATTTTTAGAATTCGAGATATTCAATTTTCATCCCTTTTGGCAAAGATCCTTTTTGTTTCGTGGAATTTCGAGGAATTTGTTTCGTTGACCGAAATATAAATCTTGGCCGTTCTCGGTGACCCTCAGCGAGGGCGTACGACAACCTCCTCCATCATCGGCATGACGCGGCGGACGTACGAGAAATTTTTGCGACAACACAACAAAAGTACCGCGAAATAGCATGAATAAGACAAATATTTACGGTAACAGAAGTACCACAAAGAAGGAAGAAGTTAGCTGGCTGACATCCAGAGGAGAGAAAATAAAAAGCTGTTAAGAAACTGTAGAGTCAAGAAAGTGAGTGAACTAATCACAGGGTAACCGCAAGTGTGATTCGAAAATGGATTTTTCGTACCTTCATTCTCTGGCCCTTTGCAAATTCGAGCTAAAATGCGTTTTAATGATACTCAACATTGAATTTGTTACCAGTTGAAAATTGCATTTAATAAAAAATGAACAGCAACAAAAGCTTCTGTTCAATTTCGAGTAGATGACACCGTGACGAAACGGAGCAGTGTCGACACTGTCCCGACACTGGCACGCAGGAAGTTGAAACTTGTTCAACGAAAGCAAACTGGTGCTAGTGAAACGAAGTGAGTTTCTATGTTTCAGTAGGACAAGTTTGTACGTCTCAGTAGGACAAGTTTCTATGTTTCAGTAGGACAAGTCTCTATGTTTCAGTAGGACAAGTTTGTACGCCTCAGTAGGACAAGTTTGTACATCTCAGTAGGACAAGTCTCTATGTTTCAGTAGGACAAGTTTGTACATCTCAGTAGGACAAGTTTCTATGTTTCAGTAGGACAAGTTTGTACATCTCAGTAGGACAAGTTTCTATGTTTCAGTAGGACAAGTTTGTACATCTCAGTAGGACAAGTCTCTATGTTTCAGTAGGACAAGTTTGTACATCTCAGTAGGACAAGTTTGTACATCTCAGTAGGACAAGTCTCTATGTTTCAGTAGGACAAGTTTGTACATCTCAGTAGGACAAGTCTCTATGTTTCAGTAGGACAAGTTTGTACATCTCAGTAGGACAAGTCTCTATGTTTCAGTAGGACAAGTCTCTATGTTTCAGTAGGACAAGTTTGTACATCTCAGTAGGACAAGTTTGTACATCTCAGTAGGACAAGTTTGTACATCTCAGTAGGACAAGTTTGTACATCTCAGTAGGACAAGTTTCTATGTTTCAGTAGGACAAGTCTCTATGTTTCAGTAGGACAAGTTTGTACATCTCAGTAGGACAAGTTTGTACATCTCAGTAGGACAAGTTTGTACATCTCAGTAGGACAAGTTTGTACATCTCAGTAGGACAAGTCTCTATGTTTCAGTAGGACAAGTTTGTACGCCTCAGTAGGACAAGTTTCTATGTTTCAGTAGGACAAGTTTGTACATCTCAGTAGGACAAGTTTCTATGTTTCAGTAGGACAAGTCTCTATGTTTCAGTAGGACAAGTCTCTATGTTTCAGTAGGACAAGTTTGTACATCTCAGTAGGACAAGTTTGTACATCTCAGTAGGACAAGTTTGTACATCTCAGTAGGACAAGTTTGTACATCTCAGTAGGACAAGTCTCTATGTTTCAGTAGGACAAGTTTGTACATCTCAGTAGGACAAGTCTCTATGTTTCAGTAGGACAAGTTTCTATGTTTCAGTAGGACAAGTTTCTATGTTTCAGTAGGACAAGTTTCTATGTTTCAGTGGGACAAGTATCTATGTTCCAGTAGGACAAGTTTCTATGTTTCAGTAGGACAAGTTTCTATGTTTCAGTAGGACAAGTTTCTATGTTTCAGTAGGACAAGTTTCTATGTTTCAGTAGGACAAGTAACTATGTTTCAGTAGGACAAGTAACTATGTTTCAGTAGGACAAGTAACTATGTTTCAGTAGGACAAGTAACTATGTTTCAGTAGGACAAGTAACTATGTTTCAGTAGGACAAGTTTCTATGTTTCAGTAGGACAAGTAACTATGTTTCAGTAGGACAAGTTTTTGTCCTGTGGAGCAATTCACTATGTTTCACTAACACTAGTTTGCTCCACAGAAAGACAAAAACTTTTCCTACTGAAACATAGAAACTTATTTCACTGAAACATAGCAGCTGGTCTTACTGAAACATTGAAACTTGTTCAATTGGAACAAAAGTGAAAGCTGTTCCACCGTAATAAAACTACAACGTGAATCCGCCAGCAAATAATGCGGCTCTTTTGAAGGTGGCAGCTCAAAATTTCTGCAATTTTAACGAGGGAAATTATTCTGAACAGGCATTAAAATGCGCATCTTGTCTGCTCCTACACGCCGGTACGCGTTGTGAGGTGTGTAGAGCTCGTGTGGAGAAAACTGTGAGGGCCGTGCAGAGAAAATTGTGAGGGCCGTGCGGTGAAAATTGTGAGGGCCGTGCAGAGAAAATTGTGAGGGCCGTGCGGTGAAAATTGTGAGGGCCGTGCAGAGAAAATTGTGAGGGCCGTGCAGAGAAAATTGTGAGGGCCGTGCGGTGAAAATTGTGAGGGCCGTGCGGTGAAAATTGTGAAGGCCGTGCGAAGAAAATGGTGAGGGCCGTGCGGAGAAAATTGTGAGGGCCGTGCAGAGAAAATTGTGAGGGCCGTGCAGAGAAAATTGTGAGGGCCGTGCAGAGAAAATTGTGAGGGCCGTGCAGAGAAAATTGTGAGGGCCGTGCAGAGAAAATTGTGAGGGCCGTGCAGAGAAAATTGTAAGGGCCGTGCAGAGAAAATTGTGAGGGCCGTGCGGTGAAAATTGTGAGGGCCGTGCAGAGAAAATTGTGAGGGCCGTGCGGTGAAAATTGTGAGGGCCGTGCGGTGAAAATTGTGAGGGCCGTGCGGTGAAAATTGTGAGGGCCGTGCGGAGAAAATTGTGAAGGCCGTGCGAAGAAAATGGTGAGGGCCGTGCGGAGAAAATGGTGAGGGCCGTGCGGAGAAAATGGTGAGGGCCGTGCGGAGAAAATGGTGAGGGCCGTGCGGAGAAAATGGTGAGGGCCGTGCGAAGAAAATGGTGAGGGCCGTGCGGAGAAAATGGTGAGGGCCGTGCGAAGAAAATGGTGAGGGCCGTGCGAAGAAAATGGTGAGGGCCGTGCGAAGAAAATGGTGAGGGCCGTGCGGAGAAAATGGTGAGGGCCGTGCGGAGAAAATGGTGAGGGCCGTGCGAAGAAAATGGTGAGGGCCGTGCGGAGAAAATTGTGAGGGCCGTGCGGAGAAAATGGTGAGGGCCGTGCGAAGAAAATGGTGAGGGCCGTGCGAAGAAAATGGTGAGGGCCGTGTGGAGAAAATGGTGAGGGCCGTGTGGAGAAAATGGTGAGGGCCGTGCGAAGAAAATGGTGAGGGCCGTGCGGAGAAAATGGTGAGGGCCGTGCGGAGAAAATGGTGAGGGCCGTGTGGAGAAAATGGTGAGGGCCGTGCGGAGAAAATGGTGAGGGCCGTGCGAAGAAAATGGTGAGGGCCGTGCGAAGAAAATGGTGAGGGCCGTGCGAAGAAAATGGTGAGGGCCGTGTGGAGAAAATGGTGAGGGCCGTGTGGAGAAAATGGTGAGGGCCGTGCAGAGAAAATGGTGAGGGCCGTGCGAAGAAAATGGTGAGGGCCGTGCGAAGAAAATGGTGAGGGCCGTGCGAAGAAAATGGTGAGGGCCGTGCGAAGAAAATGGTGAGGGCCGTGTGGAGAAAATGGTGAGGGCCGTGCGAAGAAAATGGTGAGGGCCGTGCGGAGAAAATGGTGAGGGCCGTGCGGAGAAAATGGTGAGGGCCGTGAGGAGAAAATTATAACTCCAGCACCGCAGTTCGACACATACGCGTTAGTGTGTCGCGTTAGTGTGTTCGACACACACGCGTATTTTAATCGCGGGTACTATTAGGATGGATATATTTGTTTAACATCCACATCTGAAAAATTTATTAGCACAAAATATTGAATCCAGTGATTTTTGACGGGCAGTGTGCACTAGATCTAAAATCAAGATGCAAACCGCGCTACGGGATCTAGACAGCGATCCTTGCTTCACCAGCCAATTTTCAACCAACTTCACAAGCCAATTTTCAACCGACTTCACAAGCAAATTTTCAACCGACTTCACAAGCAAATTTTCAACCGACTTCACCAGCCAATTTTCAACCGACTTCACCAGCCAATTTTCAACCGACTTCACCAGCCAATTTTCAACCGACTTCACCAGCCAATTTTCAACCGACTTCACCAGCCAATTTTCAACCGACTTCACAAGCAAATTTTCAACCGACTTCACAAGCAAATTTTCAACCGACTTCAGCAGCTAATTTTCAACCGACTTCACAAGCAAATTTTCAACCGACTTCACAAGCAAATTTTCAACCGACTTCACCCGCCAATTTTCAACCGACTTCACCCGCCAATTTTCAACCGACTTCACCAGCCAATTTTCAACCGACTTCACCAGCCAATTTTCAACCGACTTCACCAGCCAATTTTCAACCGACTTCACCAGCCAATTTTCAACCGACTTCACCAGCCAATTTTCAACCGACTTCACCAGCCAATTTTCAACCGACTTCACCAGCCAATTTTCAACCGACTTCACCAGCCAATTTTCAACCGACTTCACCAGCCAATTTTCAACCGATTTCACCCGCCAATTTTCAACCGACTTCACCCGCCAATTTTCAACCGACTTCACCAGCAAATTTTCAACCGACTTCACCAGCAAATTTTCAACCGACTTCACCAGCAAATTTTCAACCGACTTCACCAGCAAATTTTCAACCGACTTCACCCGCCAATTTTCAACCGACTTCACCCGCCAATTTTCAACCGACTTCACCAGCCAATTTTCAACCGACTTCACCAGCCAATTTTCAACCGACTTCACCAGCCAATTTTCAACCGACTTCAGCAGCCAATTTTCAACCGACTTCACCAGCCAATTTTCAACCGACTTCACCAGCCAATTTTCAACCGACTTCACCAGCCAATTTTCAACCGACTTCACCAGCAAAATTTCAACCAACTTCGCGAGCCAATTTTAACTACCAACTTGGTGATTGGCAATAATTTTCAAAGAGAATTTTTCCCTCAGCAATAATTTGCAAACTCGCTACGAGAACTCAGCGCCCTCAGCATCGATCTGTCGCCATGGCAACGCTTGAACATCCGTCGCGTTCTCTTTTTACTGCGCTCTCTCGCGCTCTCTTTGCTCTCTGTTTACCCACCTGTATGTCTGCTTGAATATAGTGTATATGGGTATGTATTGAGCCAATAAATCTTTTATTGAAGTTCTGACCTATAAATTACTTGGGAAAGTGAAGAAAATAAACCAATTACCCACCTGTATGTCTGCTTGAATATAGTGTATACTGGTGTGTATTGAGCCAATAGATATCACTTATACGAGTACAGATCAATAAATTACTTATGAAAGTAAAGATATCAATATTGCCAGCATATGAGATTTTATAAATGCTCAAGTAGCCACTGATTTAGTCATAGTGGATAGGTCTACATAGCTATATATAGTAAGTATGTTCATATCCTCTACGTATTTTGTTCATTTTATTAAAATAGGTTGAAGCACTTATGCTAGTTTTTAAATGAAAATTGTAGTAAAAATAGCTGATTTAAAAATCATTTTGACAAATGAACGTTTCGGCTTCAAGCTCAAGCCATTATCACCTGTAAAAGCGAATTGGAATACAGAAAATACGACATGGCTAAAACACAATATTATTATTATAATTATTATATAAGAAAGTTTTAGCCTCCCTTAACCACGACTAAGATGTTCCAAGAGAGGAAAGAGGAAGGCACCATTTAGTATGGAGTTGAGGGAACGCGGAATCTATGCACTAGGTGCACAGAAACAGTAAGCTAGGAAAGAAGTTCATGAAACAAGAAAAAAGTGTTTGAGAAGAAAGTAGTAGGTGCTGAAAAACAGGACAGCAGTGAACGGAAAAAGATGGTCCGTAACAAAACAAAAATCTATTTTATTACAACAAAAAGGAAGCCTACCTAACCTTTAGCTCAGGCCCTCACATAGTCCCCCTGGGAGCGCTAATTTCATAGATGCAATAGTTGTATCCCCCTGAGGGGTGGCTAAAACACAAAAGAAACGTTCACTTATTAAAGTTATTTTTGAATCAGATATCTTTACTATCATTTGTTCATTTAATTCATGACATCTACAATAATAAAATTATTAAAATAAAATGACAATTTTTACTTGCACACAGTTACAGAAATCTTACTAATATTACGTAATTTTTACTTGCACACTGTATTTCAGAAATCTTTTTAATAGAAACTTCATGCTTTAACTTTTGGGAGGTTAGATAGGCATAGTGCACTCTACGGAAGGGTAGCTAAAATATTTAGGTTAAAGTTGAAAAAGACATTATCGATAGCGAGTTGTGGAGGAAATAAAAACTCGCAATAGGCTTAGTCTCTGGAGATTTTCAACGTAAAGTTAGGTAACTTTAAATTGAAAACAAATGAACAAATTCATTTATACACCGTTTCAGAAATTTCCAAATAGATTTAGTTTTAGAAATACTGAACGTAAAGTAAGGTAATTTCAAATATAAATTAACAGACATAAAATTTACTTATACACTGCGTTTCAGAAACCTCCAATAGATTTATTTTGCAGAAATACTGAACAATAATGCATCCGAATTTGCGACCACGTCGCGCGATTTCACACGTGGAAACGACAGTAAAATGATGGCCGAACACGAGCAAAGACACTCGGAATTTCAGCAATCTTTGCTCTGGCATAAAAATTATTCCAATGAATTCTTCTCGGGACGGAACTGGCGTGAGATTATGAACAATAAGTTAGTTTAGCCCTATGCCTCCCAAAGTTCAAACAGTTTAGGGAGAAGTTTTCACGAATAAATGTTATCAGTGCCCCGATATATCAGTGAAGTTGCCTTCGCGTTTTTTTTCGCAAAAGCAGTTCTTTTAAATTAAAAAGTAACGTTTCGTTAGAAATGTATGCTAAGCGAGACCAACTTTCGATACCGAAAAAAGGGTCGAAAATCCCGAAAAAATTTTCAATCAAGTTTTTGCCCAAACTTATCAGTAAATCGATGTGCGTATGAAAAACGTACTCAAGTTGAATAAAAAAAAATATTAAGTATGCTTAGAGTGAAGCATAATCTGAGGGGACGTCAGAAGCAAATTGGGCGTGCAAGGCTTCTGGGATCTCATAAACGGTTACATGAATGTTAATAATTGCCCTAATTTTGTCAGTTAATTCAAAATATTTCCCTACTAGTTAAATTATTTAGAAAATTAAATTATTTGTTAGTTTGAGCCTCCCTTTCCGCAACAAATGCGATCCAAAGAGAGGAAGGAAACAGCAAGGAAAGGCATAAAAACAGTAAGACGAGAAAAAAGATTATGAAACAAGATTAAAGTTGAAGAAGACATTAGTAGGTGCTGAAAAATAGGACAGCAGTGAACCGAAAAAAATGGTCCGTTGCAAAACAAAAACCTATTCTATTTCAACAAAAAGAAAACCTACCTAACCTTTTGCTCAGGCCCTCACATAGTCCCCCTGGGAGCGCTAATTCTCATAGAATTACCTTTAAATTTTGTAAATTTCCCAAAACTGGTAGCACTAGCCATCTTGGCAATGGAGTAGCCGTAAGAAGACAAACGGTTAAGCCTTCCTAAACACAACAAAGGCGTTCCAATGAGAGGAAGGGTACAAGCACCATTCAACCTGAAATTAGGGAAACAAATAAGTTTTCAAGTTCCAACAAAAATGCAGCTCTTTCCTCAAACCTCACATTTTCCTCCTGGGAGAGCTAATTCCTATAGCAACAATATTTGAATCACCCTGAGGGGACACAGCTTATGTTTCGTACACCCAACATTTCAAGCATCCTCACGGGTAAAAAGGTTTCATGTCAGGAGATTAGGGGGGCCAAGAAATCGACTCGCCATGACCCCTCATCAAACCGCACTTCAACATTTCGAGTCTCCGTACTTCTTAAACTCCTAAGTTTTTTGAGGCCCTCCAACGCATGTATTTTATTTATTCAATCTGCAGGAGCCTTGGGTTAAAGTGTGCTCGAAGAATTCTGAAACACAGCGTACTGTATTTATTTTGTCTTGTTTGTCTCGTGCTGCTCTTCCTCTCCCATCACTCCCCCTCTCTCATCCCGCCCCCTCTCTCATCCCGCCCCCTCTCTCATCCCGCCCCCCCTCTCATCCCGCCCCCCCTCTCAGCCCGCCCCCTCTCTCATCCCGCCCCCCCTCTCATCCCGCCCCCCCTCTCATCCCGCCCCCCCTCTCATCCCGCCCCCCCTCTCATCCCGCCCCCCCTCTCATCCCGCCCCCCCTCTCATCCCGCCCCCCCTCTCATCCCGCCCCCCCTCTCATCCCGCCCCCCCTCTCATCCCTCCCCCTCTCTCATCCCTCCTCCTCTCTCATCCCTCTGTCGAGAATCTGTTAAGAATAATCAATTTTCGAATTAAAAATGAGAATTTAGGGAAAATCTTAACCATGTGTAATAAATTCGAGTTTTTGATCATGTGTAATAAATTTACGTGTAACAAATTTTGTACTTTAAAAAAAAAATACTTCAGTGGGTTTTGCTTTATGTGTTGTAAAAACATTGTAGGGTTCGCATTCAGCAGTACAGAGAGTGATCGAGTCCACACGTTCGTTGAAAGAATGTTTTGGTAAGGCCATTCTGAAGAGCATCGGGCAGTTTTGTATTTGTTTTACCACGAAGGAATGTGTGAGGGAACTTGGTTACAAGATCTCTTACAGGGCAGAGAAACCTTTCCACAAAAGTGTTTGTAGACAGGGCGATCTTAAAATAACATGGGGAGAAGAGGCCAGCGAAACTTGAGAGGGTTCGGCTGAACCACATGGAGAGAAATTTATTGGAAGCACTTGTAAGCGTTGGGGCTGAGGACGCTGGACAGAAGAGGGTGACAGATTTATGACACACCATGGTAGGCTTAGGAGGTCCGTTAGAGAGCGAGCGATATTATCGAAAAGCAAACAACCTCAGAAGAAGGCGGAGATTACGGCGCGCTTGGCAAAACATTTCAACAGCAAATAAGAAAAGGACAGCCTCAGGGAAAACCGATGGGAACGTTAGAGGGAAGTCTAGGAGGACGCTCAAGAATCCCGTGAGAACACGATTGGTCTCACAAAGAAAAGGGGGAGTACAGCTTTTGAACGGAGGGACAGAGCTGATGAGAGGCGAGCAGTCTAACGCGGTGCATCATAGAAAGAAGTACGTGTAACCAAGTGTCATACTGGAAAAGCATTCTGAAAAATATAAGTGAAAATATTGAATATATTGAACGTATAGAGGAAGTTGAATAAGTTGTTTTGAGCCCGTAAATTAAAATGAAATTAAAAAAATGTCACGTCTATTTTCCAGAAATGAAAACATCGTAACCTAACTGTGCAGTATATGAAGTAATAATTTGAACGACAGTTGGGCGGGTAAGGAGTATTTCGGATCATAAGATATACAGTTCCTTTTGAAAAGAAGTTTTGAAATAAAAGTCATGAAAAATAATGTCACATTAACGTAAAAATTTAAAATAATTTTGAGCACAATTTTTTGGCAATTAAAAGAAGTAATGAGCTGATAAATCATTTGCAGGCAGGGCGGTCGTCGCAGATGTCTAACGTGATTGGAGGTTACGCGCTAGAAGTCAGAAGTGGAGATTTGGAAGGTGGTCGTCATAAAATTTTTGAACTGAGAATCACTTGTGGAGACTGAACTGGATTTGTGCCTTTGAGAAGGAACGTGTGAACGAACGTTATGACCACATCTGTACTGCTGAACGCCACAATAATTGAGGGGTATTCTGTCATATTCATGTGTGGGAAAGTGAGGGAAGGGCTGGCCGGCCAGATTTACTGGGATATCAATTGTGTGTAAGTCAGTAGGGTAGGCTTTGAGGCAGGTTGTAAAATTGAACTGTGTTCTAATGACATGTTCATAGATTGTGAGTCAATGTTATCGTATTGTATCAGTTCTGCCGTAATTATAAATTAATGCTGAATTCATATGGCGTATATAAATATCCGTCAATGCAAAGGCAGCTCATCGATACAGGTGCGCACAGAATCGCGCGGATGTAAGTCGTGTATCAACTCATCGGTGAGTACCTTTTCTTTTTTAGTATATGTACGGTGATTGCCGATTATTATTCATTTAATTTGTGTTGTGCATATAGCCTGGAGGTGTGCCATTCCTCTATTCCGAGAACCTGATCTTCTTGTTAATGAATTGTTAACAAGGAGGTGAAGGGCCCATTTCTCGTGACACCTCCCCCTCTCTCATCCCTCCCCCTCTCTCATCCCTCCCCCTCTCTCATCCCTCCCCCTCTCTCATCCCTCCCCCTCTCTCATCCCTCCCCCTCTCTCATCACTCCCCCTCTCTCATCACTCCCCCTCTCTCATCACTCCCCCTCTCTCATCACTCCCCCTCTCTCATCACTCCCCCTCTCTCATCACTCCCCCTCTCTCATCACTCCCCCTCTCTCATCACTCCCCCTCTCTCATCACTCCCCCTCTCTCATCACTCCCCCTCTCTCATCACTCCTCCTCTCTCATCACTCCCCCTCTCTCATCACTCCCCCTCTCTCATCACTCCCCCTCTCTCATCACTCCCCCTCTCTCATCACTCGCCCTCTCTCATCCCTCCCCCTCTCTCATCCCTCCCCCTCTCTCATCACTCCCCCTCTCTCATCACTCCCTCACTTCCCTTTGAAACAACACCATTATTTTAGATAACGCCAGTCTATTGTCTATTATTTATATCAAAATTAAAGCACGGAAATAACTTGGCAGCGGCGATACCTCGGTGACAACTCGCTAAAGTCTCAGGTATCTTTGATACCCACAATAATGCCAGGCGGATCAGCTACATTCGTGCGTGGCAACACCGCTGAGGGTGCAAAAAATATTAATTGCATCTTTCCTATTGAAATGCGTAATTGTATACGGGATGGAATAAGGTGTTTATATACCATGCGGGCTTATGTTCATTATATAATTGTAACTTTGTGACAGGACGCACCACCTGCAACAGCTGTGGGGCTACACGCAACAGCTGTGGGGCTACACGCAACAGCTGTGGAGCTACACGCAACAGCTGTGGAGCTACACGCAACAGCTGTGGGGCTACGCGCAACAGCTGTGGGGCTACACGCAACAGCTGTGGAGCTACACGCAACAGCTGTGGGGCTACACGCAACAGCTGTGGGGCTACACGCAACAGCTGTGGGGCTACACGCAACAACTGTGGGGCTACACGCAACAGCTGTGGGGCTACACGCAACAACTGTGTGGCTACACGCAACAGCTGTGGAGCTACACGCAACAGCTGTGGGGCTACACGCAACAGCTGTGGGGCTACACGCAACAGCTGTGGAGCTACACGCAACAGCTGTGGGGCTACACGCAACAGCTGTGGGGCTACACGCAACAGCTGTGGGGCTACACGCAACAGCTGTGGGGCTACACGAAACTGCTGTGGGGCTACACGAAACTGCTGAGGGGCTACACGCAACAGCTGTGGGGCTAAACGCAAAAGCTATGGGGCTACACGCAACAGCTGTGGGGCTACACGCAACAGGTGTGGGGCCACACGCAACAGCTGTGGGGCTACACGCAACAGCTGTGGGGCTACACGCAACAGCTGTGGGGCTACACGCAACAGCTGTGGGGCTACACTCAACAGCTGTGGGGCTACACGCAACAGCTGTGGGGCTACACGAAACTGCTGTGGGGCTACACGAAACTGCTGAGGGGCTACACGCAACAGCTATGGGGCTACACGCAACAGCTATGGGGCTACACGCAACAGCTATGGGGCTACACGCAACAGCTGTGGGGCTACACGCAACAGCTGTGGGGCTACACGCAACAGCTGTGGGGCTACACGCAACAGCTGTGGGGCTACACGCAACAGCTGTGGGGCTACACGCAACAGCTGTGGGGCTACACGCAACAGCTGTGGGGCTACACGCAACAGCTGTGGGGCTACACGCAACAGCTGTGGGGCTACACGCAACAGCTATGTGGCTACACGCAACAGCTATGGGGCTACACGAAACAGCTGTGGGGCTACACGCAACAGGTGTGGGGCTACACGCAACAGCTGTGGGGCTACACGCAACAGGTGTGGGGCTACACGCAACAGGTGTGGGGCTACACGCAACAGGTGTGGGGCTACACGCAACAGCTGTGGGGCTACACGCAACAGCTGGGGGGCTACACGCAACAGCTGTGGGGCTACACGCAACAGCTGTGGGGCTACACGCAACAGCTGGGGGGCTACACGCAACAGCTGTGGGGCTACACGCAACAGCTGTGGGGCTACACGCAACAGCTGTGGGGCTACACGCAACAGCTGGGGGGCTACACGCAACAGCTGTGGGGCTACACGCAACAGCTGAGGGGCTACACGCAACAGCTGAGGGGCTACACGCAACAGCTGTGGGGCTACACGCAACAGCTGTGGGGCTACACGCAACAGCTGTGGGGCTACACGCAACAGCTGTGGGGCTACACGCAACAGCTGTGGGGCTACACGCAACAGCTGTGGGGCTACACGCAACAGCTATGGGGCTACACGCAACAGCTGTGGGGCTACACGCAACAGCTGAGGGGCTACACGCAACAGCTGAGGGGCTACACGCAACAGCTGAGGGGCTACACGCAACAGCTGTGGGGCTACACGCAACAGCTGTGGGGCTACACGCAACAGCTGTGGGGCTACACGCAACAGCTGAGGGGCTACACGCAACAGCTGAGGGGCTACACGCAACAGCTGTGGGGCTACACGCAACAGCTGTGGGGCTACACGCAACAGCTGTGGGGCTACGCGCAACAGCTGTGGGGCTACACGCAACAGCTGTGGGGCTACACGCAACAGCTGTGGGGCTACACGCAACAGCTGTGGGGCTACACGCAACAGCTGTGGGGCTACACGCAACAGCTGTGGGGCTACACGCAACAGCTGTGGGGCTACACGCAACAGCTGTGGGGCTACACGCAACAGCTGTGGGGCTACACGCAACAGCTGAGGGGCTACACGCAACAGCTGAGGGGCTACACGCAACAGCTGAGGGCTACACGCAACAGCTGAGGGGCTACACGCAACAGCTGTGGGGCTACACGCAACAGCTGTGGGGCTACACGCAACAGCTGTGGGGCTACACGCAACAGCTGTGGGGCTACACGCAACAGCTGAGGGGCTACACGCAACAGCTGTGGGGCTACACGCAACAGCTGAGGGGCTTCACGCAACAGCTGAGGGGCTACACGCAACAGCTGTGGGGCTACACGCAACAGCTGTGGGGCTACACGCAACAGCTGAGGGGCTACACGCAACAGCTGTGGGGCTACACGCAACAGCTGTGGGGCTACACGCAACAGCTGTGGGGCTACACGCAACAGCTGAGGGGCTACACGCAACAGCTGAGGGGCTTCACGCAACAGCTGAGGGGCTACACGCAACAGCTGTGGGGCTACACGCAACAGCTGTGGGGCTACACGCAACAGCTGTGGGGCTACACGCAACAGCTGTGGGGCTACACGCAACAGCTGTGGGGCTACACGCAACAGCTGTGGGGCTACACGCAACAGCTGTGGGGCTACACGCAACAGCTGTGGGGCTACACGCAACAGCTGTGGGGCTACACGCAACAGCTGTGGGGCTACACGCAACAGCTGTGGGGCTACACGCAACAGCTGTGGGGCTACACGCAA
This sequence comes from Morinoia aosen, assembly GCA_030386875.1. Classification (NCBI taxonomy): domain Eukaryota; kingdom Metazoa; phylum Arthropoda; class Malacostraca; order Amphipoda; family Talitridae; genus Morinoia; species Morinoia aosen. The sequence continues at coordinate 55,500,291 of CM059558.1, forward strand.
CAGCTGTGGGGCTACACGCAACAGCTGTGGGGCTGTGAAATTAAAAAATATAACATTTTGCATAAGTTTTCTTTTTTCTGAATTTAGAACTCTTCATCATTGCCTTCACAAAAGAACAAATCGTGCTATTTGAACATTTGTTTTTTTATTGTTTTTTTTTGTTTTTTAAAATTTTCCTTCGGGTTTTCTCTCCAGTTGATTTTCCCGAGCTGAGCATTTCTTCGGTAGGTCAATATTTATTTCGTTATGCACGGTCCAAAAAAATTCGCAGGAGACCTCTATTAAATAGGCCTCCCTAGCCAAATGAAGGTGTTCCCAAGCAAGGGAGGAGGAAGGTACCATCTAATATTGAATTAAGGGAACGGAGAATCTACGCACAAGATGTGTTGACATGCCCGGCGCTCAGAAACGGCAAAGTTAGAAGAAGTTTGGGAAACTAAATAAAATTTGAAGAATAGAGTGGTAGGAACTGTAAGAAGACAGCAAAAAAGATAGTCCGCAAATTATATCAATCAAACGGGAGATCTACCCAACCTGGAACTCGGGACCTCACATTTTTCCCGTGGAGCGCCAATCCCATGGATACAACAGTTGTACTTCCCAGAGGAGTCGTCAGTCACTCAAATTTCCAGCGTGCTGATTGACTGATTGATTATGAGTTAGTTTTCACCTTCCTTAAAGCAACAAAGACGTTCAAAGAGAGGAAGGATGAAGGCACCATTTAGTATGGAGTTAAGGGAACGCAGAATCTATACACAAGGTGTGCTCCCGCACAGAATCCCACGCGCATCGAAACAGTAATTCTAGAAGGAAGGTTAAAAATAAGATAAAAGTTGAAGAAGAAAGTCAGATGTGCTAGAAAACAGGACAACAGTGTACCGAAAAATAGATGGTCCGTAACAAAACAAAAAACCTATTCTATTTCAACAAAAGAAAACCTACCTAACCATTAGCTCAGGACCTTCCATATTCCTCCAGGGAGCGCTAACTCTCATAAATGCAATTGTTGCATCCCCGTGAAAACGAGATATTACCAGTCTTCGTTAATTTCCGTCTACCGCAGTTCTCTTTCTTCACATCTGTTTCTTTGCCCCTTGGCCGTCAGACTTCTACTGTCTACCACAGTTCTTTCTTCTCCTGACGTCAGACTTCTTCTGTTTACCACAGTTCTTTCTTCTCCCGCAGACGTCAGACTTCTTCTGTCTACCGCAGTTCTTTCTTCTCCCGCAGGCATCAGACTTCTATCTACCGCAGTTCTTTCTTCTCCCCCTGACCTCAGACATCTTCCGTCTATTGTAGTTCTTTCTTCCCCTCCTAACATCCGATTTATACCCTCGCCCCTGATCCACATCTACCGTCTACCGCAGACTACCCAGGTGGCTACAATGCGGCACTCAGGTGCCAGCTGATTATTTATACAAAGACCTTGCTATTGGCCTTGATTTACTCCTGATATAGAGCCAGGTAGACCTGGTCATTCCGCCGCCTCGCTCTGCGCACTGGGCCGCGCTTTGCGCAGGCCGTCCTCGAGCTGTGACTCTTTGTTATCGTTAGCATTATACCTTTTCTTGTTAATGACATTGTTCTATTTATCGTCTCCGAGTTATAAATTTTTGTTATGATTAGCACTATCATTATTGGTAATGACTTTGTTCTATTTATCGTCTCCGAGTTATAAATCTTTGGTATGATTAGGATTATCATTATTGTTGTTAATATCATTGTCATTATTATTAATATTTTTTCCATACGCATTGTGTGTTATTACTGTTGTTGTAATAATTTTTACCATTATTGTTAATGACTTTATTACCATCATTTTTGTTGGCATTATTATTATTGCTGTTATCAATATTATAACTGTTATTATTACCCTTGTAATTGTTACATTAGTTAAGGTCTTCTTTGCTACAATGGAGGTGGTCTCAAGAGAGCAAAGAGCATGGGTCATTGAGAATTAGCTGCAGAAAAGGGGATTCTATTCACAACGCGTATTCCCACACCGGAGACCCTGCGCACAGAAACATTAAGTTGGGAAGGATGAGGATGAAGAAAGTAGAAATGAGATATAGATGTAAGTATGAAATCTTGGAAGTTAGAAGTCCCAAAAATAGAAATGAGCTCGAAAGATAAAATTCCAGAAGGCCTATTTATAACTGAGGTAATCTACTTTAAATGAATAAAAAATTGCATTTATACAGAATAAATTAATTGAAGGTTCGGGTAAAAATAGTCCTTTGATCCATAATTTGAACCAACAAATAAATAACGAACTAATTTGGTCCGTATGAGTTAGCGTTTGCATAAGATACGTACCGCGAGGGTTCACTGAATCTTGAAGTTTCTAAGTCACCATCAGTCATGCTTCAGTTCAAGTTTCCTGGGACGCAGTGTTATGAATATGATCTCCGAATCGTAACTCAGAAAAATTGCGCTCGAGCTACACTGATTTTAAAGCTTTCATTTTAAAACGCCATACAGTTCTCAAAGACTATACAACTCTGAAGCCGACGACGTACATAAATATACACGCTTTACAGAAGTCTATACGGTCCATGTATAAATTTGCATACTTGTTAATTTCATTTAGTTTATACGGTCTGCATAGTCTTTAAGCTACACAACGTACACATTATGTACATTTTACACTGCTAGCCAAGTCTATGCAGTCTACAGATAAAATAGCGTGCCTCACAGTTTCAATTAGCTGGCACGGTCGGCATATATCACCTCTACCACTCACATCGTACATATTCTGTACCGTTTGCGCAGCTTGCAAAGTCTATTCAGTTTGCACGTTATTTTAGAATACAGTCAGCGGCTTATAGTAAAGTCCGTGCATCATATAAGTACAGTCCGTGCATAATATAAGTACCCGTACAGTTCGTGTATAATATAAGTACAGTCCGCGCATAATATAAGTACAGTCCGCGCATAATATAAGCACAGTTCGCGCATAATATAAGTACAGTCCGCGCATAATATAAGTACAGTTCGCGCATAATATAAGTACAGTCCGCGCATAATATAAGTACAGTCCGCGCATAATATAAGTACAGTCCGTGCATAATATAAGTACAGTTCGCGCATAATATAAGTACAGTTCGCGCATAATATAAGTACAGTCCGCGCATAATATAAGTACAGTCCGCGCATAATATAAGTACAGTCCGCGCATAATATAAGTACAGTCCGCGCATAATATAAGTACAGTCCGCGCATAATATAAGTACAGTTCGCGCATAATATAAGTACAGTCCGCGCATAATATAAGTACAGTCCGCGCATAATATAAGTACAGTCCGTGCATAATATAAGTACAGTTCGCGCATAATATAAGTACAGTTCGCGCATAATATAAGTACAGTCCGCGCATAATATAAGTACAGTCCGCGCATAATATAAGTACAGTCCGTGCATAATATTATACAGTCCGCGCATAATATAAGTACAGTCCGCGCATAATATAAGTACAGTTCGCGCATAATATAAGTACAGTCCGCGCATAATATAAGTACAATCCGCGCATGATATAAGTACAGTCCGCGCATAATATAAGTACAGTCCGCGCATAATACGAGTCCAGTCCGCGCATAATATAAGTAAAGTCCGCGCATAATATAAGTACAGTCCGCGCATAATATAAGTACAGTCCGTGGTTCATAGCACAGTCGGCACCTAATTTAAGAACACAAAACAATCTCCATCACAAAACTATCTCTGCCAGAGCTACAGTCGCTCCAAATAATGGCCTCCAACGCAAGCTTCACATTCCGATGTCGTAAGAATTCTACCCCGCTGTTAGAGCCAGAAAATACAGAGCAAGCTGTGCGGGAAGCAGTTTAAAATTGAGTGTGTCGTTCTACTGCGTTCTATTGTACATTACGTTCGCTAAGTCGCGCGTATTTGCGCGCGTACGCACATCTTCGCTCTCAAACAAACTCGGTCTCTTCGGCTCTCTCCTTCGCCTAAGTTTTGTGTTGACACTCGCCAGCTCTTTTGCTCAGAGAATTATACCTGCGGCAGTGAGCTGTTTTTTGCTTTCATTTCTACTTTTTTCCTTACTTTCGCTGCATTTGTTGAAAAGCTTCTCTTTCATCATGCACCGTTTCCTGTATTCTTCATTGTATTGCAATTATAGCCGGCTCCCCCTCACGCACGCCCCTCACGCACGCCCCTCACGCACGCCCCTCACGCACGCCCCTCACGCACGCCCCTCACGCACGCCCCTCACGCACGCCCCTCACGCACGCCCCTCACGCACGCCCCTCACGCACGCCCCTCACGCACGCCCCTCACGCACGCCCCTCACGCACGCCCCTCACGCACGTTTCTCACGCACGTTTCTCACGCACGTCTCTCACGCACGTCTCTCACGCACGTCTCTCACGCACGTCTCTCACGCACGTCTCTCACGCACGTCTCTCACGCACGTCTCTCACGCACGTCTCTCACGCACGTCTCTCACGCACGTCTCTCACGCACGTCTCTCACGCACGTCTCTCACGCACGTCTCTCACGCACGTCTCTCACGCACGTCTCTCACGCACGTCTCTCACGCACGTCTCTCACGCAAGTCTCTCACGCACGTCTCTCACGCACGTCTCACACATCACCCCCACACATCACCCCCACACATCACCCCCACACATCACCCCCACACATCACCCCCACACATCACCCCCACACATCACCCCCACACATCACCCCCACACATCACCCCCACACATCACCCCCACACATCACCCCCACACATCACCCCCACTCATCACCCTCACACATCACCCTCACACATCACCCTCACACATCACCCTCACACATCAAACTCACACATCAAACTCACACATCACCCTCACACATCACCCTCACACATCACCCTCACACATCACCCTCACACATCACCCTCACACATCACCCTCACACATCACCCTCACACATCACCCTCACACATCAAACTCACACATCAAACTCACACATCACCCTCACACATCAAACTCACACATCACACTCACACATCAAACTCACACATCACCCTCACACATCACCCTCACACATCACCCTCACACATCACCCTCACACATCACCCTCACACATCACCCTCACACATCACCCTCACACATCACCCTCACACATCACCCTCACACATCACCCTCACACATCACCCTCACACATCACCCTCACACATCACCCTCACACATCACCCTCACACATCACCCTCACACATCACCCTCACACATCACCCTCACACATCACCCTCACACATCACCCTCACACATCACCCTCACACATCACCCTCACACATCACCCTCACACATCACCCTCACACATCACCCTCACACATCACCCTCAGACATCATCCCCACACATCACCCTCACACATCACCCTCACACATCACCCTCACACACCACCCTCACACATCACCCTCACACATCACCCTCACGCATCACCCTCACACATCACCCTCACACACCACCCTCACACACCACCCTCACACACCACCCTCACACACCACCCTCACACACCACCCTCACACATCACCCTCACACATCACCCTCACACATCACCCTCACACATCACCCTCACACATCACCCTGACACATCACCCTCACACATCACCCTCACACATCACCCTCACACATCACCCTCACACATCACCCTCACACATCACCCTCACACATCACCCTCACACATCACCCTCACACATTTCTCCCATATCTCTCGCACATCTCTCCCATACCTCACACACCCCTCACATAATCCTCACTTATCAAGCAACTGATCAAACGTGTCTCGCCTCACCACCCTCACTACCCTCACTACCCTCACTACCCTCACTACCCTCACTACCCTCACTACCCTCACTACCCTCAATACCCTCACTACCCTCACTATTCTCACTATTCTCACTACCCTCACTACCCTCACTACCCTCACTACCCTCACTACCCTCACTACCCTCACTTCAGAGCAGCAGCAGCCAATGAGAAGAGAGTGACGACCCTCAAAAAAGAGAAGTCTTCTCAGCGCTCAGTTTTTCAGGCTTTATATTTTAAACAAGCCACGCTCTGCAGGTGGCCTCTGCAACTATCGCTTTTCCCTCAGTCTGTTTTTTTATTGTCAGTTTGCCTACAAACTTTGTTTGATGGCTGCACGTGTAATTTTTTCAATAAACTTCATTCGACGTTTTATCTCTTCATATTTACTATCGCAACTAACTTCTTGAATTAATTTCATTCACGGTTTTCTATTCAAATTTGATCTCACGACTGTAAATTTAGCTAACAACTTTAGTGCTGTGCTCCAATCATGATAAATTATGAACTAAAGTGTTTATTGTTATTTCATGCTGATATGTGTGGCTTGAGCTTTGCGGGGCAGTAATAGTGCCTAAATACAGACCCAAGACACGGGTAACACTGCCGTTGTTCAAATACAATACGGATAACAAAATATGCCTGTGTAAAACTGCCTATATATAAACACAGAAACGATAAATTTACCCGAGCAAAATGGCGTCCATTTAAATAAAAAATAAGCAAAGATGCCCGGACAAAACTGCCTTTATTTAAGCATGAAAACAAAAAAACATGCAGGGAAAAAGTCCTATATTTAAACTTTGAAACAAGAAAATATAGACGAGAAAAATTGCCTTCATATAAATATAAAAATAGAGATATTGTCAAGCGAAATTGCCTTCATTTGAATACAAAAACAAGAAAAACTGCCTTCATCCAAATGTAAAGCAAAAAAATATCCCAGAGCAAAATAACCTTCATTTAAATGTAAGACCTGAGAAAATAGGCCTCCATGATTTGCAGGCAACGAATAAAAATTCACTTACTTAAGAATTACTTAAATTATTAAATTATTTAAAAATTTAAATTTATTTCCTCCCCAGCTTGAAATTTTTTGAAGAGTTTTGAAGCCAAAAAAGTTAAAATTAAAGAAAAAATGTGCTTTAACAAATAAATCACCAGTTCTGAACACGGCGTAGATCGAAAAATCAATCTTAAGCAATGGAAAAATCTGTCGTATGAAGAGCTTGTGAAAATTTAATTAATTTAATCAACTTGAAAAGGCCATCAGGTCACACGAGTAACGCAGATAAACCTTATTTTTTGCCCAAGTCGCTTCCTTAAGGATACCGTCCGGGATTTTGACCTTTTTTGTCCGATTCGCTTGAAAATTGGCCACTATATATATTTTTTTGAAAGTAAACCTATTTTACTCAGGTCATTTTTTCGATTTAGGCCTTATTTTTTTAAGAAAAATTAGTTTTTTGATACATTTTTATGTATATTTCAAGACGTATCAACTCATTGAATTTTGATGCTAGAACAAAACCAAAGACAGTTCTAGAATCCTTGAAGCATTTCAAACAAAGTTATAATTTAAAATTTTAACATTTTGAAAAATAATTTCTGTGATAAGCGATACTTTATAATAACATCACAAACAATTATTTTTGGGTTTGGAGCCATATAACTTTTTTTGTTTTCTAAAATTTGGAAAAGTCTAATTATAACTTTGTTATAAATGTTTAAAAGGATTTCAAAACTGTCTTTGGTTTTGTTCTAGCATCAAAACTCAATGAGTTGATACAGTTTGAATGTTGAAAGGTATATGTTTTGGGGATAAACCATAACAAAATTTTTGCTGAAGTGTAATATAATGGACAATTTATGTAACTGAATGCAGTTTTAATTTTTATTTCGAGAATTTCCATTCATAACTTCACATTCACAGTGTGAATTGTGATTTCCAAAAAAAAAAATTTTTGATTTACATAAAAATTATGAAATTCTTCATTTTCAGTCTGATTCTCATGAAATCTGACTATTATATGTAACTTTTGAAAAAGAACACAATTTCTTCTATTCATTTTTTTGATTCAGGCCTTAGTTTTTGAAAAAAATTGGCATACTGGTTTTTGAGTTCATTTTCATGGGTATTTCAAAACGTATCAACTCATTGAGTTTTGCTGCTAGAACATAACCAGACACAGTTTTAGAATCTATGAAACATTTCCAACAAAAGGGTATTGGGAAACTATCCATTTCCCTTTATATTTTCTGTTTATATGGGGTCGAAATCAGGTCGAAAATTCAAGATTTTTGTCCCATTACCCCTCCCCTGGGGGGGGGGATTTATTGTCCTTAGCGCCATAAAATTTTGGGACCGAATAGTCCACCATCTAAGGGTTCTTTTCCAACAATAACATGATAAATGCTCACCGGACCGACAGGGGCCTGGCAGGGGCTTCGGACGGTATCCTTAATACGTAAAGCGAGGATTGACTGCATTAGATTAGATTAGTCGTTAGTTTTAGCCTCCCTACCCAGCAACAAATGTGATCCAAAGAGAGGAAGGAGGAAGGCACCATTTAGTATGGAGATAAGGAAACGCGGAATCTACGCAGAAAGGCATAGAAACAGTAAGTTGTGAAAAAAGATCGTGAAACAAGACCAGAGTTGAAAAGGAAAGTAGTAGGTGCTGAAGAACAGGACAGCAGTGAACCGAGAAAAAGTGGTCCTTAACACGTTAACTGCGATGGGTTAAACTGAAGTTCATTATTCAATTCAAATTTAAACTCAATTGTAGTATTCTACTTTGAAAATAGCAAACAAATTGGATCATGCTTTTATTTAGCTTTCATTAAGTATTTATAAACAATGAGTTAGTGACTGCAGGTGGGTCAGCAGCACTTTGAAAACCACCTAAGGGACCACCGGTGGGTCCCTTCGCAGGGAACGTGTTAACATAACAAAATCATTTTATTTCAACAAAAAGAAAGCCTACCTAACCTTTAGCTCAGGCCCTCACATAGTCCCCTTGGGAGCGCCAATTCCCATAGATACAATAGTTGTCTCCCCCTGAGTGGAGAATTGGTTAAAATTTAATTAATTTTGATTAACTTGAAAAGGGCATCAGGTCACACGAGTAACGCAGATAAACCTTATTTTTTGCCTAAGTCGCTTCGTTGATACGTGAAGCGAGGATTGGCTGCATCTTGAGGTGAATTAATTTCAATCTACTCAGTAATCGATTTTCCCCTTTTCGTTGCCTAAACATAGTTAATTAGATCGAAATAAACAAGTTTTCTTCTATGCACTTTCCATCTTAAATGAATAATTTATTAGTTATAGCGGTAAATGACTTACCGCAACTCCAGTGTTTGAAGCGGAAAGAAATTCATCGAGCGCGTCGTATGGCAACACTGCAATGGAGTCTCGCTTTCGACGCGCTCGTCATCAAAGACGAAAATTAACATACCGCTATAACTCGTCAAATACTCCTTTAAGATGGAAAGTGCATGGAAGAAAACTTGTTTATTTCGATCTAATTAACTATGTTTAGGCAACGAAAAATGCAAAATGTATTACTGACTTTGCCTACACATTTACCCAAATTATTTATGCACTAACAAATTATTTCTTCACTAACAAATTATATATGCACCAACAAATTATTCATGCGCAACCAACTCCCTTATAGGTCACCAGATCAATCCAACACAGCCCACCGTGTCAGGCAAGCGGAACCTAACTTGACGCATCAATGGAAACCATAGGCAACCATACAAACTACACCCAACCACACACTACGCACTACCACACAAATTGCATGCAAGCACACAATCTCACGTATTCACACAAACTACGCACTACCACAAGAACCACACGCAACCACAAAAAAAAACACAAGTAACCAAAAAAATCACTCGTAACCACACCAACTTTAAACAACCCCACCCACCACACGCACCACAAACTATATCGAAGTTAGACGTCAGAGTTGACATAGAACTAATTACATTCAGTAACAGGCCGCTCGTATGTCTACTGAGGCATTAGAACTGAGCGTAGCTTTCGAAATTAGGCTCAGATGGGAGGTTTGGGCACCAAACTTTAGATTAACGTTACTTAAATCAAGAAGTTTTGCTGTGAACGCGTTTCCTGCATATTGGAACTCATGTGCAGTAATAGATAAATTGTTCATTGACGCACCGGTATAAATGAATGACATTCCATCTGTTACGCAACCTTTTTAAAAAGTAACTTTTTTCATACGTGAAATGTTATCGCGCAATTGTATTCTTTCATATTTCTTGTAAAGGATAAAAATTTATTCAAGCAGTGAAGTCGATGTCCCAATTCTGCTACTTACAACCTAACCGATTAGGTTAGATTATTAGTTAGTTTAGGTATCCCTCTCCGCCACAGAGGCGATCCAAAGAGAAGAAGGAGGAAGGCACCATTTAATATGGAGTTAGGGGAGCGTGGAATCTATGCAGAAAGAGCATAGAAAGAGTAAGCTGAGAAAGAAGATTATGAAACAAGACCAAAGTCGAAGAAGAAAGTAGTAGGTGCTGAAAAACAGGACAGGAGTGTACCGAAAAAAGGTGGTCCTTAACTTAACAAAAGAATTTAAATTAAACAAAACAGAAGACCTACCTAACTCTCAGCTCAGGCCCTCACATCTTCCCCCTGGGAGCGCTAATTCCCATAGATACAACAGTTGTATCCCCCTGAGGGGTACAACCTAACCGAACGCGACCGCGGAAACGTGGTGAACGTGACAAGAGTTTCTGTGAGTACACTCGAGACTTTGGCTAGCAATATTAATGTTGACACATTCATTGCGTGCCCGCAGTTGTAATTGGTTGATTTGGTTAGGTTGTAAGTAGCAGAATATGGAAACCGACGTTAATGCTCGAATACATTTCTACCCTTTCTATGAAATATAAAAAAACAATTGCGCGATACATTTTCCCTGGTATGATAACAGTATCTCCGGTAAATCTGAAGGAGATGACAGTTGTCGATTTTGTAAATTTCGATGCCTTAGCATAGTTAATTAGATCGAAATAAACAAGTTTTCTTCTATGCACTTTTTGTCTCAAATGAGTATTTTATTAGTTATAGCGGTAAATGACTTACCGCAACTCCAGTCTTTGAAGCGGAAAGAAATTCTTTGATCGAGCTGTATGGCAATACTGCAATGGCGTCTCGCTTCCAGCGCTCTGTCTTGAAAGACGAAACCAAACCTACCGCTATACCTCGTTAAATACTCATTTGACGAAAAAAGTGTATGGAATAAAAGTTGTTTATTTCGATGTTATTACCATGTTTCAAGCAACAAAAATTCGAAAATCGATGAGTAGCTGTTTATTCGAGCGCATTCGTCATCAATGACGAAACTAAACTTACCGCTATAAATCGTAAAATACTCATTTGAGACGAAAAAATAATAGAAGAAAACTTGTTTATTTTGATTCCATTAATTAGGTTCAGGCACCAAAAAGTGGAAAATCGACAACTTTCATCTCCTTCAGATTTACCGTATCTCCCAAAAAGGTGGCGAAACAGAATAAATATTCATTTATACATGTACGTGAGTGAGCAATTTACCGCGCGGCGCACATTTGGCCCAATTCACGGGGAACGTGTTTCTTAAATGTGCACTACGACATGGACACGAGAGACACGTCAACGTCACCAAGGTGATCTTAGTGTCGAGTACGATTATACATATTTTGAACGATATAACTCAAATCAAAACGTCTGTTGGAGTCAACGATGTTGTCATCGAGGCTACAGAAGTAATTATTTTCGGGTAGAAATAACATGAACCCTTGGAAGATTCGCTTTCAACACAATTGTACACCTTAGAATAGAGTTGATGTTAGGATGGGTTGATGTTGAAGAGAAGCTACTAATCGATTTTCGAATTTTTGTTGCGTGTAGCACGGAAATTAGATCGAAATAAACATCTTTTCTTCTATGCACTTTTTTGGGGCAAATGAGTAGTTAACGAGTTATAGCAGTAGGTTACTAACCGCAATTGTAATGATATGAAGCGGGAAGAAATAGTTTCGTGGGGAAGACTACAATGGACCCTCCCTTCCAACGCGCTAGAATAATCGGTTGATGTTGAGGATTATCCGGGAATCGATATTTTATTTTTAGGTGTCCCTACATAGTTAATTAGATCGAAATAAGCAAGTTTTCTTCTATGCACTTTACATCGTAAATAAGTATTTTACGAGTTATAGAGGTGAATTAGTTACCGCCACTCAAGTGTTTGAAGCGAGAAGTAATTCATTTGGCCCGGCGAATGGCAACGCTGCAATGGCGTCTCGCTGCCGGTTTTCTCGTTATCATAGACGAAACTAAACCTACCGCGCTAACTTGTAAAATGTTCATTTGACGAAAAAAGTGTATGGAAGAACAGTAGTTTATTTCGATGTTATTACCATGATTCAAGCAACAAAAATTCGAAAATCAATGAGTAGCTGTTTGTTTGAGCGCATTCGTCATCAAAGACGAAACTAAACCTACCGCTATAATTCGTAAAATAATCATTTACGACGGAAAGTGCATAGAAGAAAACTTGCTGATTTCGATCTAATTTGCTATGTTTATGATTCGAAAAGTGGATAATCGATTCCCGGATAATCCTCAACATTTACCATATTTTTTTTGCGACGAAAAGTGTATAAAAGAAAAGTTTTTATTTCGACCTAATAACCACTAGGGTAATTCATCAAATATCGAACAGAAACCACGTGTGTCTAGAAACAACCTTCATAAATCGGTAACTTTTGCTCTGAATAACTGTTGCGGGCCTCAAGATTATTCTTGAACAGTTGCTTTCTTGTTCTGTGATGTCGCTTTAAAGACAACGTAGATTGTTGGAATTTATTTATTGTTTTAAAAATCGAATTCTTCAATAGCATAATTTCATCAATATCGAACATGAATCGAACAAGAATTTTGATTCGAACAGGATGGTTTGTCAATTAGTTCTCCTCGTATGGAACATTTGTTAGACTATTAGCACGCCACGTATGGTTTGTCTATTAGTACGCCTCGTATATTTTGTCCGTTAATATGCCTCGTATGGTCTATCTATTTGTACACCTCTGATAGTTTGTCTATTAGTACACCTCGTATAGTTTGTCAATTATTATGCCTCATATGGCTTTTCTATTTGTACACCTCTGATTGTTTGTCAATTAGTACTCCTCGTATGGAACTTTTGTTTTAGGACGTCCTATATTAAGAAACTTTTCAAAACCCAATATGTTGACATGTATCTCATGTGGCCACTTGGAAAATAAACGTTTTTCTTTCATTCTTTTTTTTTCTTTGGTGCACTGGCTTTTCTTGGAAATGCTCGCGGTGGCACAGCGGTTAAGGGATCGGACTTGTATGTTGGAGTCGCGGGTTCGTATCCCGGCGCTGGAGCTGCGATTTTCCCCGTTGGGTATAAGGGAAAGCTCAAGCACAATACACCACTCGACCCAGGTGTCGGAAATGGGTACCGGCTTACGGGGGAACCGTCATGGTGTCCTATATATAGTGTTAGTTATAAGACATTTGGAAAACCAATGCTTAAGATCATTTGTATCAGGCTTGATTGGAAATAAAGCATCCCAAAGATGCCGATGTTTGTTTTGTTTGTTTGTTTGAAATAACTGTCTCATTACTTATTTTCAAGATGCATTTGAATGGAGAGTTATCAAAATTTGAATATGATGTCGATGTTTCATTTGCAGTGTTTGTTGAACCATCATTGTGATCATCAACCTGTGTGACCTTTTTTGGAGTAGAGTGTAAAGCACTCGTCAATGAATTATTATTGATGCTTGCATCAATTTTCTTGGCAAGGGATTGATCATCAGTAAATGTAGCCAGACGAATCATTGATGATCTTGAGGGCCTTGGAACACCAGCAGCTGATTGATAGCCCCTCACCAGAATTCCCATCTTCAACTATTCAATGTTATTATCAAGCGTTAATACAATATTTTAATGAAATAAAACAGGCGTTCAATAGATCGATTCAGTTATTTAAAAGAATTAAGAATCGAAAAGTCTTGTTCGAGGCATAAATTCATGATTTTTAAGGAATTTTGATTCGAACACCTTTGTTCAGTATTTAATACTGACATGAAAAAGGAACTGAATGTCGAACATGGAATAATTATTAAGTTTTTGGCGGAAAAGAAAAAAATACAGTAACAGAACATCATATGACAACACTACTCTCTAGTTATGACGGGAGGTTGACGGTGACCCAACAACAATTAAACCGTCGCAATTTTCCCGAGGTGCGTAAGATTTTTCGAGTGAAAAAATTCGACCAATTTGTAAGGGTCGTACAGAAAATGCGTTCGCAACCGCTGGTAGCAGTTTGCAGCTCACAGAAATGAGTTTTTATCACTAAAATAGGAGTTTTAGATGTAAGATCACTGGCACTGAGCAAGTTTGGATGCTTACTAAATTTATTATGCGCATATTTCCAAAGTTGTTCGATAATCAGTTCAGTTCGATATTAGATGAATTACCCTAGCTATACAAGTAACGTTCATTCGACGTTTATTCGAGTGCATTCCAGCCATCAAAGACGAATATTAAGATGACGCTATAACTCGTCAAATACTCGTTTGACCCAAAAGGTGCATAGAAGAAAAGTTGTTTATTTCAATGTAATTACCATGATTCAAGCAACAAAATTTCGAAAATCGATTAGTAGCTTCTTCTTAACATTTACCGTAGGATGCTCTAGAAGTCACTGAACTTATTCGGACCCACAGGTAGCTGTGCTCAAATTTGACCATTGTACTAGACTTAAGAAACAGTATTGTCCTGTATCGCTTGTGGTAAATAAATTCTTTCAATTTTTTTAATTTACCACTTTGATTGCGACGTGCGCCACCGGTGGTCACTGAGGGTGTTTCCATTGTGCCGCTGACATACCAGTAGTCGCAAACTCAATTTTCATAAATAATTTATCTTAACTAACTGAAGGCCCATTTCAGTAGATTTTTTCACCGTTACTTACTACAAGTGACTTTAAATTTGAGTCGTATATTAAACTTCATCTTCTCCTGCTACAGTCAAAAAGATTGGGCACTAACCCCTTTAACGCCCGCATTTTGTACGCATATTACCGTTATCACAACCACCATCACTAAACTGGCACGGGCATCATGTAGTCACCGACATCACAACGAGGAAGTGACTGCCACTCGACAATGAACTTCGAAGAACACATTAGAGCGCAAATTTCACACGGAATAAAACAGATCTGAGCTGTTTATGAAAGTGGATTTTGAAATTAATTTTGAAGGGTAAAAAGTTAAAGGAAAAATACCTTGGAAGATATTTTAGAACAGAATTAATGCAGCAAGAAGGAGAAAAATCGCACACCATCTAAACCTCCATCACAACCTCACTTCAAATGATCGCTGTACTGGTTACTCTTTTTCTCAAGTGCAATTGGAGTGCTGTGAAATATATCAGAAATTGTGAATGTAGTTTAGGAAAACTTTTTCAAGAGAAAATTTCAATTCCATCTTTTTTAGACATGTAGGAGTTACTTTTTAAAATTTTAATTATTTTCGAACCCGAAAGAATGTGAGTGAGAGAACGGTGCTTTGCCGTGCTGTGACTGAACCCCTGACACTTGATTAAGCCCTACTGAATCCCTGATACCTGATTAAGCCCTACTGAACCACTGACACTTGATTAAGCCCTACTGAACCCCTGACACTTGATTAAGCCCTACTGAACCCCTGACACTTGATTAAGACCTACTGAACCATTAACTCTTGATTAGGCCCTGCTGAACCCCTGATACCTGATTAAGCCCTACTGAACCCCTGATACTTGATTAAGCCCTACTGAACCACTGACATTTGATTAAGCCCTACTGAACCCCTGATACTTGATTAAGCCCTACTGAACCACTGACATTTGATTAAGCCCTACTGAACCCCTGACACTTGATTAAGCCCTACTGAACCCCTGATACTTGATTAAGACCTACTGAACCATTAACTCTTGATTAGGCTCTACTGAACCCCTGATACCTGATTAAGCCCTACTTAACCCCTGATACCTGATTAAGCCCTACTGAACCACTGACATTTGATCAAGCCCTACTGAACCACTGACACTTGATTAAGCCCTACTGAACCACTAACACTTGATTAAGCCCTACTGAACCCCTGACACTTGATTAAGACCTACTGAACCCCTGACACTTGATTAAGACCTACTGAACCATTAACTCTTGATTAGGCCCTACTGAACCCCTGATACCTGATTAAGCCCTACTGAACCCCTGACACTTGATTAAGCCCTACTGAACCCCTGACACTTGATTAAGCCCTACTGAACCCCTGACACTCGACTAAGCCCTACTGAACCCCTAACACTCGACTAAACCTTACTGAACCCCTGACACTCGACTAAGCCCTACTGAACCCCTAACACTCGACTAAGCCCTACTGAACCCCAGACACTCGACTAAGCCCTACTGAACACCTGACACTCGACTAAGCCCTACTGAACCCCAGACACTCCACTAAGCCTTACTGAACCCCTAACATTCGACTAAGCCCTACTGAACCCCAGACACTCGACTAAGCCCTACTGAACACCAGACACTCGACTAAGCCCTACTGAACCCCAGACACTCGACTAAGCCCTACTGAACACCAGACACTCGACTAAGCCCTACTGAACCCATAGTAACCTGACATACTCAACATCATCTCTCCAGCAGCTCCAGCGCCAGACAAATTTTGTGTTTTTTGCCAAGGTGACAAGAGGTAGAGGGGGCAATGGGGACAACGGTGACAGTGGGTAGAGGGGGCAATGGGGACAACGGTGACAGTGGGTAGAGGGGGCAATGGGGACAACAGTGACAGTGGGTAGAGGGGGCAATGGACACAACGGCGACAGTGGGTAGAGGGGGCAATGGGGACAACGGTGACAGTGGGTAGAAAAGAAAAAATGTTTATTTCCAAATTGTCACATGAGATACATGCCAACATATTGGCTTTTAAAAGTTTCTTAAATATAGGGCATCCTAAAACAAATGTTCCATACGAGGAGTACTAATTGACAAACCATCCGAGGTGTACAAGTAGATGAGCCATACGAGGCATAATAATAGACAAACTATACGAGGTGTACTAATAGACAAACTGTCAGAGGTGTACAAGTAGATAGACCATACGAGGCATATTAATTGACAAAATATACGAGGCGTACTAATAGACAGACCATTCGTGGTGGACTAGTAGTCTAACAAAAGTTCTATACAAGGAGTACTAATTGACAAACCATCCGAGGTGTACAAATACGAGTAGATAAGCCATACGAGGCATAATAATAATAGGCAAACTATACGAGGTGTACTAATAGACAAGCTATCAGAGGTGTACAAAATAGATAGACCATACGAGGCATCCTAATAGACAAAATATACGAGGCGTACTAATAGACAAACCACACGTGGCTTGCCAATAGTCTATCTCTGTCAAGGGTAGTTGAATGAGAAATGAAAAATATGCCCTAAAAAATATGCAAAGCCCTATCACCACCAAAAACATATTTCGTATCTTCTCGATATTCACCACATCATGCGGACATGGGTACATGGGATAAAATAGAGATACAGTGTAAGCCGGTTACCACTCATGATTGACAAATATCTACAAAATATTTGTAGAAATGGGTAAACAAACATATATTTAATATCAAAATTCATAGCTTGTACAACACACGGACAGAAAGATAATTTTACTACGATTCATATGCTCAAATTGCACTTTATTTCATTAATTATATATGACATTAATCCGATTCACAGAAACGCCCTCTGGGGAAGTGCTAGATCTATTTTTGAATCATTTCGCAATTGCAATAAATTTTATTAACCGAATGGTTTTTGCGTAAAGAAATGAAATAGAAACATGTATATCTATTTATGTAGATACATATATATACCTACACACGTACACACACATATTAATTTATATACTTATTGAAAATAAAATATTAGAAAAAAAAAAAAATAAAAAAAATAAAAATAAAGAAATTAAATAGAAACATGTATATCTATTTATGTAGATACATATATATACCTACACACGTACACACACATATTAATTTATATACTTATTGAAAATAAAATATCAGAAAAAAAAAAAAAAAAAAAAAAAAAAAAAAAAATACATATATAACATATAAGATAGAAGCAACCTACCATCTACTACACAGAAAATGACAGCTGAGCTCACTGTAATCCTAAGAAATTTTTCGCAAAAAAAATAACTAAAAGGAAGAGAAGACTTCGAAAAACATAAAAATGAGCTGTTTTTTAATTTCTTCACAGAAATTTTTAAGAAAAATCAGATTATAGTCAAGAAGCAACACAACTCTTCAGCATTATAGGGACATGTGTACGTGGGATAAAATGGAGTAACATTGTGGCCGGATATCACATCTGAGTGGAGAATATTCACAAAATTGGCACATATAGGAAGATTAGGCCTTGATCCAAAATGATAATTTTGATTACAGAAATTTAGAGTTTTTTCCGATTTGAAAGTTCAGTGCTAGTGTGCGCTGAACGCACGAAAAGAAAAAAAAATAAAAAGACTAAATGCAATGCTTAAATTACCCCTTTCCCTCCAGCTCAGCCGAAAATCGATTGAAAACATCTTCGAGGGGGCAATGAGGGGGCAATATAGAGGGGGCAATGGGGACAACGGTGACAAGAGGTAGAGGGGGCAATGGGGACAACGGTGACAGTGGGTAGAGAGGGCAATGGGGACAACGGTGACAGTAGGTAGAGGGGGCAATGGGGACAACGGTGACAGTGGGTAAAGGGGGCAATGGGGACAACGGCGACAGTGGGTAGAGGGGACAATGGGGACAACGGTGACAGTGGGTAGAGGGGGCAATGGGGACAACGGTGACACTGGGTAGAGTGGGCAATGGGGACAACGGTGACAGTGGGTAGAAGGGGCAATGGGGACAACGGTGACAGGGGGAAGAGGGGGCAATGGGGACAACAGAAGGCAGAACCTGGCAGTTGCCCACTGCAAGGAAACAATTGGAAGGAATTTCCAAAGCAATCGATATGAAATTTCGGCAGCAGTCGATACGAAATTTCGGCAGCAATCGATACGAAATTTCGGCAGCAGTCGAAATGAAATTTCGGCAGCAGTCGATATGAAATTTCGGCAGCAATCGATACGAAATTTCGGCAGCAATTGATACGAAATTTCGGCAGCAGTCGATACGAAATTTCGGCAGCAATCGATACGAAATTTCGGCAGCAGTCGATATGAAATTTCGGCAGCAGTCGATATGAAATTTCGGCAGCAATCGATACGAAATTTCGGCAGCAGTCGATATGAAATTTCGGCAGCAATCGATACGAAATTTCGGCAGCAGTCGATGGAAACAGACAGTGAGAATCGGACTGAGACTCCGCAGACTTGCACTGCTGTTCACATCATCATGGTCCTATGGGGCAATTGGTACGCTAGTTCATTCGTACCGTGCGCACGGACACTTACTGGAATGCTTAAACTTTAATTTCATTCTCACTATCCAAGAAAAGGGTGAAACTAAAAATATATTTTGTTTACTCCCAACAAAAATGTCACAAGAGTGAATGTTCCATTATTCCTGCGAATCAAGTAAAGGGCTTCATAGAAAACAAAATTTTGTTTGTGGATGCAAAAATATGAGAATATTATATACTTGGTATTAGAGAACCATCGTTTACCTAGCGCTTAAATCTATTTTCTGTTATCAGAAACATTTCTTCTTTCTTGATCACACCATTTTATAACGGTGATGGCAGAGTGGTTGTTCAGCTCTTAATCTACCAAAGAATAAAAGAATTAAAAAATTTGGCACGAAGGGTTTCATTATAACCTCTTTGCCTATAACCTCTTTTAGTTATAACATTTCTTAGTAATTACCTTTCTTAGTTATAACCTTTCTTAGTTATAACCTTTCTTAGTTATAGCCTTACTTAGTTATAATCTTACTTAGTTATAACCTTACTTAGTTATAACCTTTCTTAGTTATAACCTTTCTTAGTTATAACCTTTCTTAGTTATAACCTTTCATAGTTATAAACTTTCTTAGTCATTACCTTTCTTGGTTATAACCTTTCTTAGTTATAACGTTCCTGAGTTATAACCTTTCTTAGTTATAACCTTTATTGATTATAACCTTACTTACTTTAACCTTACTTTGTTGTAACCTTATTTAGTTATAACCTTACTTATTTGTAACCTATAATATTCAGAATACAATCACTGTCACTTGCCTGTTGCCAGAGGTCTGCCTGAGGGTCGCGACGTTCGCAGTGAACCCAGTTCAAATTTCAGAGGAACTGCCTTTATTTAAGCGACTTGCAGAGAGCTCTGACGACTTCAGAGTTCTAAGGTCAGTCAGGCACGAGTCACAGCTCAGCATTAGGCGAAGTCGCAGCTTCAAGTCCCCACATTACATGAGTATTTATTGCCCAAGTCCTGGCGCTGTTGCCATCCCGAGCAGCGTTTGACCTTCCCGCTATCTCGGACACTTTCTCGTTAAAACAGCAGGAATGTCTCCAAATTCGGCAGTGGAAATGTTAGATAAATGTGGGGATGTTGGGTTGGTGGGTTGGGTTGGGCTCGAGCAAAACCCCAAAATGTGGGCTCGAGGAGTTGGGGTTTTGCTGAATGATGAGGAAATTATGATTTTGCGGGAATGAGGAAATTGTGATTTTGGGTGAATGTTGAGGAAATTGTGACTTTGGGTGTTAGGGTGAATGTTGAGGAAATTGTGATTTTGGGTGAATGTTGAGGAAATTGTGACTTTGGGTGAATGTTGAGGAAATTGTGATTTTGGGTGAATTTTGAGGATATTGGGATTTAGGGTGAATGTTGAGGATATTGTGATTTAGGGTGAATGTTGAGGAAATTGTGATTTTGGGTGAATGTTGAGGAAATTGTGATTTTTGGTGAATGATGAAGAAATTGTGATTGAACTGGAATGATGATAGCAAAGTAGTTTTGGGTGAATTATGTGAAATTTTCATTTTGTGGGAGTGATGAGGAAATTATGATTTTAGGTGAATGCTGAAAACAGAGAAATGTAGCGTGGATTATGCGAGTATTGCAACGACCGGCGAATTTTCAATAATGTGACGTTGAATATCCGCATTTAACTACGAGAAACCTCTTTAGGACCAGAGAAATCTCTGAAAACCTACGTCTCATCTACCTCGTCGTGCTGTTAAATGTGAGAATGCCATATTTTGGGGGTAAGTCATAGAATATCATATTTTAGGTTTGATAAATCGGAGAATTCCAAATATTTTGGTTTATAAAATCACAGAATATCATATTTTGGGCTGGATAAATCGGAGAATGCCGTATATTTTGGTGTATTAAAGCATAAAATACCATATTTTGGGTTTGTTAAGTCATTGAATGCCATATTTTAGAGCAAAATTTAGCTCCAGTCATTAGACAAGCCTGCCCATACTTTGGCTCAAAAGACATTTTTCCATTTTGCACGCCAAATTTAATCCCACTCACATGATTTGCCGCTACAAGGAATAAAATTAAAACCTCTTTTGGAATCAGATAGGCCTGAAACCCGCTATCCTGCCTGCGTCTCGTTCACTTCATGCACCAATGCCACGAGAATCAACTTCATGCCCCAATGCCACGAGAATCAACTTCATGCCCCAATGCCACACGAATCAACTTCATGCACCAATCTCACAAGAATCAACTTCATGTACCAATGCCACGAGAATCAACTTCATGCCCCAATGCCACAAGAATCAACTTCATGTACCAATGTCACAAGAATCAACTTCATATACCAATGTCACAAGAATCAACTTCATGCCCCAATGCCACGAGAATCAACTTCATGCCCCAATGCCACAAGAATCAACTTCATGTACCAATGTCACAAGAATCAACTTCATGTACCAATGTCACAAGAATCAACTTCATGCCCCAATGTCACAAGAATCAACTTCATGCCCCAATGCCACAAGAATCAACTTCATGTACCAATGTCACAAGAATCAACTTCATGCCCCAATGCCACAAGAATCAACTTCATGTACCAATGTCACAAGAATCAACTTCATGTACCAATGTCACAAGAATCAACTTCATGCCCCAATGCCACAAGAATCAACTTCATGCCCCAATGCCACAAGAATCAACTTCATGTACCAATGTCACAAGAATCAACTTCATGTACCAATGTCACAAGAATCAACTTCATGTACCAATGTCACAAGAATCAACTTCATGTACCAATGTCACAAGAATCAACTTCATGCCCCAATGCCACGAGAATCAACTTCATGCCCCAATGCCACAAGAATCAACTTCATGTACCAATGTCACAAGAATCAACTTCATGCCCCAATGCCACAAGAATCAACTTCATGCCCCAATGCCACAAGAATCAACTTCATGTACCAATGTCACAAGAATCAACTTCATGCCCCAATGCCACGAGAATCAACTTCATGCATCAATGCCACAAGAATCAACTTCATGCACCAATGCCACGAGAATCAACTTCATGCACCAATGCCACAAGAATCAACTTCATGCACCAATGCCACCAGAATCAACTTCATGCCCCAATGCCACAAGAATCAACTTCATGCACCAATGCCACAAGAATCAACTTCATGCCCCAATGCCACAAGAATCAACTTCATGCCCCAATGCCACAAGAATCAACTTCATGCCCCAATGCCACAAGAATCAACTTCATGCACCAATGCCACGAGAATCAACTTCATGCACCAATGCCACAAGAATCAACTTCATGCACCAATGCCACCAGAATCAACTTCATGTACCAATGCCACGAGAATCAACTTCATGCACCAATGCCACAAGAATCAACTTCATGCCCCAATGCCACAAGAATCAATTTAATTCACCTATGCCACGAGAATCAACTTCATGCACCAATGCCACAAGAATCAACTTCATGCCCCAATGCCACAAGAATCAATTTAATTCACCTATGCCACGAGAATCAACTTCATGCACCAATGCCACAAGAATCAACTTCATGCCCCAATGCCACAAGAATCAATTTAATTCACCTATGCCACGAGAATCAACTTCATGCACCAATGCCACAAGAATCAACTTCATGCCCCAATGCCACAAGAATCAATTTAATTCACCTATGCCACGAGAATCAACTTCATGCACCAATGCCACAAGAATCAACTTCATGCCCCAATGCCACAAGAATCAACTTCATGTACCAATGCCACGAGAAAAGCTATACTTTTTGGTCACGTCACAACTCCATCAATTTTGAATGCATAATTTAATATCTCTCACTTCGTGCACATAAGATTAAGAATAAACTTCAAACTTCTTTTGAAACTTGATAGTCTGAAAATCATCATTCCTCTTCACACTTCATCCTTTTCGTCGTTGACTCAACGCAGAAAATGTGGAAAATCACAGTTCCATAAATTTTACACGCCTAATTCAACTCTACTCGCTGCATCCGCATACTCCAACGGCTAAAATTCGAATACTTTTGAAGATTACCGCGAAAAACAGCGCATAATTTCCCCTGCAGCACCGCACGCCAGTTTTCCCTGCGCTATCAAAGCACAGAAACAACTTCGCTCTCGGTGACCAACGCTGTATAATTTTCCTCTGCCTGACCAGCTGGCCTTGATCGAGAAAAAAACAGCGGAGCCACGTGTGACCTGCGCTTAATTAGCCTTCGTCTACCTGGGAGAGAACACACACAGCGCACACTGTGTACGGAGTATGCGTACACTGTGTACGGAGTATGCGTACACTGTGTACGGAGTAAGCGTACACTGTGTACGAAGTAAGCGCACACTGCGCACGAAGTGTATACAGTGTCTTGCCACCTGCTTGAAGAGATATGTGAGCAAGAAACGGATCTTGGCTGCAAGGTCTACTGTGTACGCGGGAGGGAACTTACAGTGTGTCCGAAGTTTGCACGCACTGTTTACGAAGTGGGTGCACACTGTGTACGGAGTAAGCGCACACTGTGTACGGAGTGTATACGGTGTATTGCCAACAGCTTGAGAAGAAATGTTAGCAAGAAATGGGTCTTGGCTGCATGATCTAGCTTTGAGAGAACATACGCTGTGTGCGAAGTGCACGTAGAGTACGAAGTGTACATAGTGTCGATGTGTACGTAGAGCACGAAATGCACGAAGTGTACGTAGTGTACGAAGAGTACATAGTGTCGATATGTACGTAGAGCACGAAATGCATGAGGTCCACGTAGTGTACGAAGTACACGTAATGTACAAAGTGTACGTAGTATACGAAGTGTACGAAGTACACGTAGAGAACGAAGTGTACGTAGTATACGAAATGTACGTAGTGTACAAAATGTACGTAGTGCACGAATTGTACGTAGTGTACAAAGTGCACCGAGTGCACGAAGTGCACCGAGTGTACGAAGTGAACCGAGTGTACGAAGTGCACGTAGTGTGCGAAGTGTACGCCGTGTACGAAGTGTATGAAGTGCACGTAGTATGCGAGGTGAGAGTAGTGTACGGATGCCAGCTGCATGAGCAGAATGCAAGCAAGAAGCACGACTTGGCTGCGGTGGCGGCCGCTAAGCAGACCGAGGACATCAGCAGCAGTTCGTGGTCGCTCAATGAATTACCTGAACAGCGCACGGACCGGCCCAGGTGTTGCGGGGGGTGCTCCTGCCGTGTTTTGTTCTGGGGTTTTGGAAGAGGATGTGGTTTTGTTTCTGTGGAGTTTTGGAAGAGTATTTTTTGATTGATGTGGGGTTTTAAAGAGTATCTTGTTCGGTTGATGTGGGGTTTTGGAAGAGGATGTGGTTTGGTTTCTGTGGGTTTTTGGAAGAGTATCTTGTTCGGTTGATGTGGGGTTTTGGAAGAGTATCATGTTCGGTTGATGTGGGGTTTTGGAAGAGGATGTGGTTTTGTTTCTGTGGGGTTTTGGAAGAGTATCTTGTTCGGTTGATGTGGGGTTTTGGAAGAGTATCTTGTTCGGTTGATGTGGGGTTTTGGAAGAGTCTCTTGTTCGGTTGATGTGGGGTTTTGGAAGAGTATCTTGTTTGGTTGATGCGGGGTTTTGGAAGAGTATCTTGTTCGGTTGATGTGGGGTTTTGGAAGAGTATCTTGTTCGGTTGATGTGGATTTTTGGAAGAGTATCTTGTTTGGTTGATGTGGGGTTTTGGAAGAGTATCTTGTTCGGTTGATGTGGGGTTTTGGAAGAGTGTCTTGTTTGGTTGATGTGGGGTTTTGGAAGAGTATCTTGTTTGGTTGATGTGGGGTTTTGGAAGAGTATCTTGTTCGGTTGATATGGGGTTTTGGAAGAGTATCTTGTTCGGTTTATGTGGGGTTTTGGAAGAGTATCTTGTTCGGTTAATGTGGGGTTTTGGAAGAGTATCTTGTTCGGTTGATATGGGGTTTTGGAAGAGTATCTTGTTCGGTTGATGTGGGGTTTTGGAAGAGTATCTTGTTCGGTTAATGTGGGGTTTTGGAAGAGTATCTTGTTCGGTTGATGTGGGGTTTTGGAAGAGTATCTTGTTCGGTTGATGTGGGGTTTTGGAAGAGTATCTTGTTCGGTTAATGTGGGGTTTTGGAAGAGTATCTTGTTCGGTTGATGTGGGGTTTTGGAAGAGTATCTTGTTCGGTTGATGTGGGGTTTTGGAAGAGTATCTTGTTCGGTTGATGTGGGGTTTTGGAAGAGTATCTTGTTCGGTTAATGTGGGGTTTTGGAAGAGTATCTTGTTCGGTTGATGTGAGGTTTTGGAAGAGTATCTTGTTCGGTTGATGTGGGGTTTTGGAAGAGTATCTTGTTCGGTTAATGTGGGGTTTTGGAAGAGTATCTTGTTCGGTTGATGTGGGGTTTTGGAAGAGTATCTTGTTCGGTTGATGTGGGGTTTTGGAAGAGTATCTTGTTCGGTTGATGTGGGGTTTTGGAAGAGTATCTTGTTCGGTTGATGTGGGGTTTTGGAAGAGTATCTTGTTTGGTTGATGTGGGGTTTTGGAAGAGTATCTTATTTGGTTGATGTGGGGTTTTGGAAGACTATCTTGTTCGGTTGATGTGGGGTTTTGGAAGAGTATCTTGTTTGGTTGATGTGGGGTTTTGGAAGAGTATCTTGTTTGGTTGATGTGGGGTTTTGGAAGAGTATCTTATTTGGTTGATGTGGGGTTTTGGAAGAGTATCTTGTTTGGTTGATGTGGGGTTTTGGAAGACTATCTTGTTCGGTTGATGTGGGGTTTTGGAAGAGTATCTTGTTTGGTTGATGTGGGGTTTTGGAAGAGTATCTTGTTTGGTTGATGTGGGGTTTTGGAAGAGTATCTTATTTGGTTGATGTGGGGTTTTGGAAGAGTATCTTGTTTGGTTGATGTGGGGTTTTGGAAGAGTATCTTGTTTGGTTGATGTGGGGTTTTGGAAGAGTATTTTGTTCGGTTGATGTGGGGCTTGGAAGAGTATCTTGTTTGGTTGATGTGGGGTTTTGGAAGAGTATCTTGTTTGGTTGATGTGGGGCTTTGGAAGAGTATCTTGTTTGGTTGATGTGGGGTTTTGGAAGACTATCTTGTTCGGTTGATGTGGGGCTTTGGAAGAGTATCTTGTTTGGTTGATGTGGGGTTTTGGAAGAGTATCTTGTTCGGTTGATGTGGGGTTTTGGAAGAGTATCTTGTTTGGTTGATGTGGGGTTTTGGAAGAGTATCTTGTTCGGTTGATGTGGGGCTTTGGAAGAGTATCTTGTTTGGTTGATGTGGGGCTTTGGAAGAGTATCTTGTTTGGTTGATGTGGGGCTTTGGAAGAGTATCTTGTTTGGTTGATGTGGGGTTTTGGAAGAGTATCTTGTTCGGTTGATGTGGGGCTTTGGAAGAGTATCTTGTTCGGTTGATGTGGGGTTTTGGAAGAATATTTTGTTTGGCCTGTGTGGGGTCTTGGAAAAGGATGTTGTTTGACTTATGAGGGGTTTTAAAACATACTGTTCAATTTCTGTAAGGTTTTAAAAAAGAATGTTGTTTAGTTTCTGCATGGTTTAAATGTGGGGTTTTAAAAAGAATATTGTTTAGTTTATGTTGGTTTTTGATAGAGGATGTTGTTTAGTTTCTGTGGGGTTTTAAAAATATTGTTTAGTTTCTTAAGGTTTTAAAACAGGATGTTTTTTAATTTCTCTGTTGTTTTAAAAGAGGATGTTGTTTTTTTGTGTGGTTCTGAAATAAATACTGTTTAGTTTCTGCATGGTCATCACAGCCACCGTCATTAGACAGGCACTGGCATCAGGTTATCACCGACATCACATTGAGGAAAAACTGCCACTCGGCAGGGAACTTCAGAGTACACTTTCATGGGCAGAAACGTATTAAATATTTTAGAGCTGTTTGTGGAACTAAATTTTGAAATACCTTATAACTGTAAAGGGTTAAAATAAAGGAAGAAGAGAGAAAACTACTTTAGCTCCCACTTTACTTTGATAACAACAGCAAAACTTCGATAAAGTTGAATTTTTTTCTGTATATTTATCGGCAAACACAGTTAAAATATAACCGAAGCGTCCAGTTAATCGAGTCAGTTGCTTCTCACTTCACATCATTAGTTACATCCACCCCGGTAATTTTGCGCATCTGTACAGTACATACAATATAATAAAATAAATTAGTAAAAAATATAAATAAAGTAAGTGAAAATAAAAATGAAGCAAATAAAATCAACAATAAAATAAGTGGTAATAAAAAACATTTTAGCACGGAAAAGTTGGTGGAAATGCAATGCAATTTAACAATTTGAATTTTGAATATTCCCTGTTCATAAAAGTTCTAAATTGATTGGCACACTTGAGAAGTATAGTTTTCACCTGACCCATACGGTTTGTACTTCCATACAGCACGCTGCTTAGTTCAGTTCTTTGTACTATGCATTCAATGCGCAATGTATTCAATTTCCTTAACTTTCTGCAGCACACTGTTTGCTTCATTATTCAGAGCATTCAATGTACAATTCATTCATTTTTTTTTAACGTTCTGCATTACATTGGTAACTTCATCATTCAAAGCATCCTACGCAAAATGTGTACTTCGCATCGATACATTGTGCTTCATTACAGTGTGCATAGTCTTTAATTCGATGAACGCAGCACAGGGGCGCAACCAAAAAATTTCCCCAAAAAATCCCCCCAAGAAAATTCCCCAAAAAAATTTCCCCGACAAAATTTCACAAAAAATTCCCCCAAAAAAAATTCCAAAAAATTTCTTCAAAAAAACTTTCCCCATAAATTCACGGTTCCTGGAAATTTAATGTGTTTGTTTTTAAATAAACGATACCGTCGAAATGTTGTATTGTGTGTGTGTTGTGTGTCAGGGCACACAGTGTTACGGTACATGTGTGTTGTGTGTCGGGGAACACAGTGTTACGGCACATGTGTGTTGTGTGTCGGGGAACACAGTGTTACGGCACATGTGTGTTGTGTGTCGGGGAACACAGTGTTACGGCACATGTGTGTTGTGTGTCGGGAAACACAGTGTTACGGCACATGTGTGTTGTGTGTCGGGGCACACAGTGTTACGGCACATGTGTGTTGTGTGTCAGGGCACACAGTGTTACGGCACATGTGTGTTGTGTGTCGGGGCACACAGTGTTACGGAACATGTGTGTTGTGTGTCGGGGAACACAGTGTTACGGCACATGTGTGTTGTGTGTCGGGGAACACAGTGTTACGGCACATGTGTGTTGTGTGTCGGGGAACACAGTGTTACGGCACATGTGTGTTGTGTGTCGGGGAACACAGTGTTACGGCACATGTGTGCTGTGTGTCGGTGCACACAGTGTTACGGCACATGTGTGTTGTGTGTTGTGTGTCGAGGCACACAGTGTTACGGCACATCTGTGTTGTGTGTCGGGGCACACAGTATTACGGCACATGTGTGTTGTGTGTCGGGGCACACAGTGTTACGGCACATGTGTGTTGTGTGTCGGGGCACACAGTGTTACGGCACATGTGTGTTGTGTGTCGGGGCACACAGAGTTACGGCAAATGTGTGTTGTGTGTCGGGGCACACAGAGTTACGGCACATGTGTGTTGTGTGTCAGGGCACACAGAGTTACGGCACATGTGTGTTGTATGTCGGGGCACACAGTGTTACGGCACATGTGTGATGTGTGTCGGGGCACACAGAGTTACGGCACATGTGTGTTGTGTGTCGGGGCACACAGTGTTACGGCACATGTGTGTTGTGTGTCGGGGCACACAGAGTTACGGCACATGTGTGTTGTGTGTCAGGGCACACAGAGTTACGGCACATGTGTGTTGTATGTCGGGGCACACAGTGTTACGGCACATGTGTGTTGTGTGTCGGGGCACACAGAGTTACGGCACATGTGTGTTGTGTGTCGGGGCACACAGTGTTACGGCACATGTGTGTTGTGTGTCGGGGCACACAGAGTTACGGCACATGTGTGTTGTGTGTCGGGGCACACAGAGTTACGGCACATGTGTGTTGTGTGTCGGGGCACACAGAGTTACGGCACATGTGTGTTGTGTGTCAGGGCACACAGAGCTACGGCACATGTGTGTTGAATGTCGGGGCACACAGTGTTAAGGCACATGTGTGTTGTGTGTCGGGGCACACAGTGTTACGGCACACGTGTGTTGTGTGTCGGGGCACACAGAGTTACGGCACATGTGTGTTGTGTGTCGGGGAACACAGTGTTACGGCACATGTGTGTTGTGTGTAGGGACACACAGTGTTACGGCTCATGTGTGTTGTGTGTCGGGACACACAGTGTTCCGGCACATGTGTGTTGTGTGTCGAGGCACACAGTGTTACGGCACATGTGTGTTGTGTGTCGGGGCACACAGTGTTGCGACACATGTGCCCGGACACAGACTGACACACAGAGCGTCCTCTCAGAACCCAGGTCGCAAAATTAAATCTAAACAAGAATAAATTATAAACTCCATTTCCACGAGCAGCACAAGACTGAAATTATTTCTTAACTTCTCGGAGGACATTTCGGTCCACCTTTGAAAATAGCCTAAATATATTGTATTTTTTGCTAAATTTGTTCCCCAGGGTGTTCTTTGGAGTTTAGTGCCGAGTGGCAGATCCTTCCTCATTCCGATGTCGGTCGCTCCCTGATGCCAGAGTTAGTCTGATGGTGGTGGTTGTGATGACGGTAATATGGGTACAAAAATGCTAACGTTCAAGGGTTAAAATAACTTCTCTTTTCATTTTGCAATATTCTCTCCTTTCGCGTAATTTAAAAACAAAATGTTGCTTTATAAAGTTGCTTTATACGCATTTCATACAAAATACGCACGAAATGAATATTTTTCCACAGTAAAAAACGGTACGCAATGCAGGAAAATCGACCAAAAAACTTTAGCAGCCAGCAGGGCAGCTACAACGGTGTGAACTGCTTGAAACTGAGCCCCGCACGCAACAATCCCATGATCAAGGGATTAAATGATTAAATAATCAAATAATTCAATGATCAAATGAAAAATGGTCATATAATCAAATGATCAGATAATTCAATGATCGAATGATCAAAAACTTATTATAAAATCATCAAAAAACTTCCTGATCAAATTACCAAATGATTGAATGATCAAATAATCGAATAATTACATGATCAAATAATCAAATGGTCGGATAATCCAATGATAAAAAAATCAAATTATCAAAGTATCAAAAGATCAAATGATTCATGGTTAAATGATCATATGATCAAATGATTAAACGATCAAATAATCAAATAAAAATAATCAAATGACCAAAAGATTAAATAACCTAATGATCAAATAATCAAATCATTAAGTGATGAAATGATCGCATCAATAAGTGATCAAATGATGAAAAATGGTTTGCAATGAGAAAACAAAGCAAAGTAGCGGTTCATGCCGAATGAAATATTATCAGCAAAGAGATGAAAATTATTCATATAAGTTGGTACACTCCCACACTTGAATGTTTGGTCGAAAACATAAAAAGTCTTTTATTCCAATCAATCAAGCCTGAGACGCATCATCTTGTACATTGATATTTCAAATGCCTCATAACTAACACCAAAACGCAGTGACGGTTACCCTGGTCAAGCCGGTACCCATTTCCGACACCTGGCTGGAGTGGGGAATTGTGGCCCAGTTCTCCCTTTTCCCAACGGGGAGAAATCCACGCACGTCTCCGAGATTCGAACTGCTGACACCTTCCCGTGAAGGGCGTGCACTTAACCACTCGGCGACGGTGACCACAAAGAACCTCTGCCACATAATGTACGTAACGTCCAATGTTGTGTGCATGTATAAGACATGTGCAACATCCAAGGGGTGCCATGTAAAACATGACCGAATTGATGATACATCAATGATAAATTTTTACTCCGACGATACGTTCGCAAAATGTATCAACGATAAATGACGCATCGGAGCATCACGGCTTTGGTGTATCATATGGTACACGGTGCGTCGTATGCATGATGCGTGATAAACATGATGCGTGATAGAAATGGTGCATCTTATGCTCGTACACGGTGCGTCGTAAATATAATGCGTCATAGACATGACACGTCAAATCATATACAAGGATATACATCATGCATGATATACATCATGCAAATCATATACAAGGTGGGTCGTAAGCATGATGCGTCATAAACATGATGCGTCATAGACACAGTGCGTCATAGACTTGATGCGTCATGGACATGATGCGTCATAGACAAAATGCGTCGTAAATATGATGCGTCATAGACTTGATGCGTCATAGGCATGATGCGCCATATACGTGATGCGTCGTAAACATGATGCGTCATTGACATGATGCATCGTAGACATGATGCGTCATAGACATGATGCGTCATAGACATGATGCGCCATAGATACGGTGCGTCATAGACACGGTGTGTCATAGACATGATGCGTCATAGACACGGTGCGTCATAGACACGGTGCGTCATGTAACTGACGCAACAATGCTCACAACTGTTGACGCCGCGGCCAAAATGAAGACTGACACTCAGCCGTCAAGTTGTCAGCAGCAGGGAACGTCACACCGGGATACTCGGCTGGCGGCTGTTGCGCTGCCGTCAGGCGCGTCAGATTCGTCAGCCAGATGGTATCTGTTGTCACGCTGACGATGGTTTCAGTGTCACGCTGACGATGGTTTCAGTGTCACGCTGACGATGGTTTCTTTGTCACGCTGACGATGGTTTTTTATCAGGCTGACGATGGTTTCTTTGTCACGCTGACGATGGTTTCTTTGTCACGCTGACGATGTTTCTTTATCAGGCTGACGATGGTTTCTTTGTCACGCTGACGATGGTTTCTTTATCAGGCTGACGATGGTTTCTTTGTCACGCTGACGATGTTTTCTTTATCAGGCTGACGATGGTTTCTTTGTCACGCTGACGATGGTTTCAGTGTCACGCTGACGATGGTTTCTTTATCAGGCTGACGATGGTTTCTTTGTCACGCTGACGATGGTTTCAGTGTCACGCTGACGATGGTTTCTTTATCAGGCTGACGATGGTTTCTTTGTCACGCTGACGATGGTTTCAGTGTCACGCTGACGATGGTTTCTTTATCAGGCTGACGATGGTTTCTTTGTCACGCCGAAATACATTTCTTATTGGACCGCTCGTTCTGGTGCAGCAATGCTCTTCCGTTGAGTGTTCAACGAACATGCGATGTCGCAGCCGGGCAGGCAACAGCGTAAGTTCGTTAATGTCTTTTTGCCGTCGTTGCGCATAATTGGTTCAATAACTCAACAAACATCAATAGTAATCTGGCAATGGCTTATAGTTTAGTTTATTTGGAATAAGTTTTATGAAGGAACTTGTAGACTTGTGGTGGACCTCAGACCCAAGTTTGCCCGGTTTGCGTTCAAAATTAAGTTCTAAACACCACACAGCACCTCATCTTCGGAAAAAGTAACGCATGTAAAATAGATCGTACGGTCTCATTTTATTTCAAAAAGCCCAAACGGGAGAATTTTGGCCAGAAAAATTCGTTGTGACCAATACGAAGTAGTTCACACGGTCTCATTTTATTTGATTCATTCATTTTATCTTGGCCAGATAAAACCGTTGTGAACACACCGCCCGAGTGCATCATTGCGACAAGGTAGTCAGAAACGCTAATTTCTTTGCTGGCAAACGACGCAAGGCTACGGTTTACGGAAAATTAGTAAAGAGTTCATTCAAGTTATTCGACAATTTATCCATGCATTATTTGAATTTTTAAAATATTTTTTAAATTAATCTAAAAATTCATTCAAGTAATTCAAAAATTATTCAAAACATTCCAAAAATTATTCAGGTCATACATATATTATTTAAATTATTCCAAAATTAAAAATATCATTGAAGATTCAAATTCATCAGGAAATTCAAATTATCCATGATATTATACAATTAATTTAGACTGCATGCGTGCGCCGGTTACAATTTCTGGTTTTTGAAACACGAATTATTGACATGTCTGTTACTCCTCGCTCCCTTCTTTTTTCCCACGTCTTTATTCAATAAACATATATTACTTGTTTACTTGCTTTATGTACTGCTTTCCACTCCTTCATTCCTTCTCAGCCTGACACCTCACTTTTTCCCCCCACTCCATTCACAGACTCCACTCCTCCCCCACTAGCCCCATTCCTCCGACCCCTCTCCCCCAACCCCACTCCTCTCTTACTCCCCTCTCTTACTCCCCTCTCTTACTCCCCTCTCTTACTTCCCTCTCTTACTCCCCTCTCTTACTCCCCTCTCTTACTCCCCTCTCTTACTCCCCTCTCTTACTCCCCTCTCTTACTCCCCTATCTTACTCCCCTCTCTTACTCCCCTCTCTTACTCCCCT
This sequence comes from Morinoia aosen, assembly GCA_030386875.1. Lineage (NCBI taxonomy): Eukaryota > Metazoa > Arthropoda > Malacostraca > Amphipoda > Talitridae > Morinoia > Morinoia aosen. The sequence goes on from CM059558.1 coordinate 55,534,005, forward strand.
CTCTTACTCCCCTCTCTTACTCCCCTCTCTTACTCCCCTCTCTTACTCCCCTCTCTTACTCCCCTCTCTCACTCCCCTCTCTTAACTCCCTCCACCCCCACTCCTCTCCCCTCAACACCCCAACTACACTCCTCCCCCTCTCCCACCCCGACTCCACTCCTCCCCCTCTCCCACCCCGACTCCACTCCTCCCCCTCTCCCACCCCGACTCCACTCCTCCACCTCTCCCACCCCGACACCACTCCTCCCCCCTCTCCCACCCCGACTCCACTCCTCCCCCTTCTCCCACCCCGACTCCACTCCTCCTCCTCTCCCACCCTGACTCCACTCCTCCCCCCTCTCCCACACCGACTCCCCCCCCCTCCCGACCACCACTGAGCGCCACACAAAAGTGATCGTCAAGCGAACCTTTGGCAGCGTGCCAGCTGCAGCACCTGGTGTTACAGCTGCACGTACAGCTGCTACAGCTATTGTTGTGCCAGCACCTGATGTTACAGCTGCTCGTACAGCTGCTGCAGCTATTGTTGTGTCTGCACCTGGTGTTACAGTTGCTCGTACAGCGGCTGCAGCTATTGTTGTGTCTGCACCGGGTGTTACAGCTGCTCGTACAGCTGCTGCAGCTATTGTTGTGCCTGCACCTGGTGTTACAGCTGCTCGTACAGCTGCTGCAGCTTTTTTTGTGCCTGCACCTGGTGTTACAGCTGCTCGTACAGCTGCTGCAGCTATAGTTGTGCCTGCACCTGGTGTTACAGCTGCTCATACAGCTGTTGCAATTATTGTTGTGCCTGCACCTGGTGTTACAGCTGCTCGTACAGCTACTGCAGCTATTGTTGTGTCTGCACCGGGTGTTACAGCTGCTCTTACAGCTGCTACAACTATTTTTGTGTCTTCACTTGGTGTTACAGCTGCTCGTACAGCTGCTGCAGCTATTGTTGTGCCTGCACCTGGTGTTACAGCTGCTCGGACAGCTGCTGCAGTTATTGTTGTTTCTGCACCTGGTGTTACAGCTGCTCGTACAGCTGCTGCAGTTATTGCTGTGCCTCACCTGGTGTTACAGCTACTCGTACAGCTGCTGCAGTTATTGTTGTGCCTGCGCCTGGTATTACAGCTTATCGCACAGCTGCTGCAGTTATTGTTGTGCCTGCACCTGGTGTTACAGCTTATCGCACAGCTGCTGCAGTTATTGTTGTGCCTGCACATGGTATTACAGCTGCTTTTACGTTTGCTACAGATATAATCCCCGGGTGAAAATGAGGAAGTGGAAGTGTGGAAGTGGAAGTGTGGAAGTGGAGGTGTGGAGATGAAAGTAAGAGAATGGCAGCGAGGAAATGGTCATGGCAGAGTGGAAAAGATGGCGTAGGAGTAAACAACGGAAAACAAGTTCGAGGAGTTAACTGAGGGCAGCAGAGGGGAATGCAGGGCAGGCGTGAGGGCAGCGCGAGAGGGCAGCGGGCCCGTGACCGAGGGAGTTTGCTGCTCAAATATGAAGGACGACTGCAATATGCATGTGGGCTGTGTGGGGCTGTGGGGCTGTGGGGCTGAGGGGCTGTGGGGCTGTGGGGCTGAGGGGCTGTGGGGCTGTGTGGGGCTGTGTGGGGCTGTGGGGCTGTGGGGCTGTGTGGCTGTGTGGGGCTGTGGGGCTGTGGGGCTGTGGGGCTGTGGGTCTGTGTGGGGCTGTGTGGCTGTGGGGCTGTAGGTCTGTGGGGCTGTGTGGGGCTGTTGGGCTGCGTAGGGCTGTGGGGTTGTGGGGCTGTGGGGCTGTGTGGCTGTGGGGCTTTGGGGCTGAGGGGCTGTGTGGGGCTGTGGGGCTGTGGGGCTGTGGGGCTGTGGGGCTGTGGGGCTGTGTGGGGCTGTGTGGGGCTGTGGGGCTGTGGGGCTGTGGGGCTGTGGGGCTGTGTGGCTGTGGGGCTGTGGGGCTGTGGGGCTGTGGGGCTGTGTGGGGCTGTGGGGCTGTGGGGCTGTGGGGCTGTGTGGGGCTATGGGGCTGTGGGGCTGTGGGGCTGTTGGGCTGTGGGACTTTGGTCTTTGGAAGGTCTTTGTATGGTGATGCTATTTCCCATCACCCTTTGGAAACGTTAACTTTCGATAATTATAACTGATCACAGTTCATCAACTAACACGAAGCCCAATGTGATTTAGAAAACACTGGAGCGAATTTGTATGTGTCCAAGAAAACGTCTGCATTAGGTGATGCCATATTCACAGCTCGGAGATTCACCGTACCTGCAGACGAGGCTCCGTACTGCCGTGAATATTATTGAAGGCTCAGCAATGTAATCACGGTGAAAAATGTCTATGGCTGGCCCCTGCAGCTGTTATTTGAAATGAATGGGATGTCTATGGCTGGATGCAGCAGCTGTTATTTGAAATGGATGTGATGTCTATGGCTGGCCCCTACAGCTGTTATTTGAAATGGATGTGATGTCTATGGCTGGATGCTGCAGCTGTTATTTGAAATGGATGTGATGTCTATGGCTGGCCCCTACAGCTGTTATTTAAAATGGATGTGATGTCTATGGCTGGATGCTGCAGCTGTTATTTGAAATGGATGTGATGTCTATGGCTGGCCCCTACAGATGTTATTTGAAATGGATGTGATGTCTATGGCTGGATGCTGCAGCTGTTATTTGAAATGGATGTGATGTCTATGGCTGGATGCTGCAGCTGTTATTTGAAATGGATATGATGTCTATGGCTGGATGCTGCAGCTGTTATTTGAAATGGATGTGATGTCTATGGCTGGCCCCTGCAGCTTTTATTTGAAATGGATATGATGTCTATGGCTGGATGCTGCAGCTGTTATTTGAAATGGATATGATGTCTATGGCTGGCCCCTGCAGCTGTTATTTGAAATGAATGGGATGTCTATGGCTGGATGCTGCAGCTGTTATTTGAAATGGATATGATGTCTATGGCTGGCCCCTGCAGCTTTTATTTGAAATGGATATGATGTCTATGGCTGGATGCTGCAGCTGTTATTTGAAATGGATGTGATGTCTATGGCTGGCCCCTGCAGCTTTTATTTGAAATGGATATGATGTCTATGGCTGGATGCTGCAGCTGTTATTTGAAATGGATATGATGTCTATGGCTGGCCCCTGCAGCTGTTATTTGAAATGGATGTGATGTCTATGGCTGGCCCCTGCAGCTGTTATTTGAAATGGATGTGATGTCTATGGCTGGCCCCTGCAGCTTTTATTTGAAATGGATATGATGTCTATGGCTGGATGCTGCAGCTGTTATTTGAAATGGATGTGATGTCTATGGCTGGATGCTGCAGCTGTTATTTGAAATGGATATGATGTCTATGGCTGGATGCTGCAGCTGTTATTTGAAATGGATATGATGTCTATGGCTGGATGCTGCAGCTGTTATTTGAAATGGATATGATGTCTATGGCTGGATGCTGCAGCTGTTATTTGAAATGGATATGATGTCTATGGCTGGATGCTGCAGCTGTTATTTGAAATGGATATGATGTCTATGGCTGGATGCTGCAGCTTTTATTTGAAATGGATATGATGTCTATGGCTGGATGCTGCAGCTGTTATTTGAAATGGATATGATGTCTATGGCTGGATGCTGCAGCTGTTATTTGAAATGGATATGATGTCTATGGCTGGCCCCTGCAGCTTTTATTTGAAATGGATATGATGTCTATGGCTGGATGCTGCAGCTGTTATTTGAAATGGATGTGATGTCTATGGCTGGCTCCTGCAGCTGTTATTTGAAATGGATGTGATGTCTATGGCTGGCCCCTGCAGCTGTTATTTGAAATGAATGGGATGTCTATGGCTGGATGCTGCAGCTGTTATTTGAAATGGATGTGATGTCTATGGCTGGCTCCTGCAGCTGTTATTTGAAATGGATATGATGTCTATGGCTGGCCCCTGCAGCTGTTATTTGAAATGAATGGGATGTCTATGGCTGGATGCTGCAGCTGTTATTTGAAATGGATGTGATGTCTATGGCTGGCTCCTGCAGCTGTTATTTGAAATGGATGTGATGTCTATGGCTGGATGCTGCAGCTGTTATTTGAAATGGATGTGATGTCTATGGCTGGATGCTGCAGCTGTTATTTGAAATGGATGTGATGTCTATGGCTGGATGCTGCAGCTGTTATTTGAAATGGATGTGATGTCTATGTCTGGATGCTGCAGCTGTTATTTGAAATGGATGTGATGTCTATGGCTGGATGCTGCAGCTGTTATTTGAAATGGATATGATGTCTATGGCTGGCCCCTGCAGCTGTTATTTGAAATGGATGTGATGTCTATGGCTGGATGCTGCAGCTGTTATTTGAAATGGATGTGATGTCTATGGCTGGATGCTGCAGCTGTTATTTGAAATGGATGTGATGTCTATGGCTGGCCCCTGCAGCTGTTATTTGAAATGGATGTGATGTCTATGGCTGGCCCCTGCAGCTGTTATTTGAAATGGATGTGATGTCTATGGCTGGATGCTGCAGCTGTTATTTGAAATGGATGTGATGTCTATGGCTGGATGCTGCAGCTGTTATTTGAAATGGATATGATGTCTATGGCTGGCCCCTGCAGCTGTTATTTGAAATGGATATGATGTCTATGGCTGGCCCCTGCAGCTGTTATTTGAAATGGATGTGATGTCTATGGCTGGCCCCTGCAGCTGTTATTTGAAATGGATATGATGTCTATGGCTGGATGCTGCAGCTGTTATTTGAAATGGATATGATGTCTATGGCTGGCCCCTGCAGCTGTTATTTGAAATGGATGTGATGTCTATGGCTGGCCCCTGCAGCTGTTATTTGAAATGGATATGATGTTTATGGCTGGATGCTGCAGCTGTTATTTGAAATGGATATGATGTCTATGGCTGGCCCCTGCAGCTGTTATTTGAAATGGATATGATGTCTATGGCTGGATGCTGCAGCTGTTATTTGAAATGGATATGATGTCTATGGCTGGCCCCTGCAGCTGTTATTTGAAATGGATGTGATGTCTATGGCTGGATGCTGCAGCTGTTATTTGAAATGGATATGATGTCTATGGCTGGCCCCTGCAGCTGTTATTTGAAATGGATATGATGTCTATGGCTGGCCCCTGCAGCTGTTATTTGAAATGGATATGATGTCTATGGCTGGATGCTGCAGCTGTTATTTGAAATGGATATGATGTCTATGGCTGGCCCCTGCAGCTGTTATTTGAAATGGATATGATGTCTATGGCTGGATGCTGCAGCTGTTATTTGAAATGGATATGATGTCTATGGCTGGCCCCTGCAGCTGTTATTTGAAATGGATATGATGTCTATGGCTGGATGCTGCAGCTGTTATTTGAAATGGATATGATGTCTATGGCTGGCCCCTGCAGCTGTTATTTGAAATGGATATGATGTCTATGGCTGGCCCCTGCAGCTGTTATTTGAAATGGATATGATGTCTATGGCTGGATGCTGCAGCTGTTATTTGAAATGGATATGATGTCTATGGCTGGCCCCTGCAGCTGTTATTTGAAATGGATATGATGTCTATGGCTGGATGCTGCAGCTGTTATTTGAAATGGATATGATGTCTATGGCTGGCCCCTGCAGCTGTTATTTGAAATGGATATGATGTCTATGGCTGGCCCCTGCAGCTGTTATTTGAAATGGATGTGATGTCTATGGCTGGATGCTGCAGCTGTTATTTGAAATGGATGTGATGTCTATGGCTGGATGCTGCAGCTGTTATTTGAAATGGATATGATGTCTATGGCTGGATGCTGCAGCTGTTATTTGAAATGGATATGATGTCTATGGCTGGCCCCTGCAGCTGTTATTTGAAATGGATGTGATGTCTATGGCTGGATGCTGCAGCTGTTATTTGAAATGGATGTGATGTCTATGGCTGGCCCCTGCAGCTGTTATTTGAAATGGATGTGATGTCTATGGCTGGATGCTGCAGCTGTTATTTGAAATGGATATGATGTCTATGGCTGGATGCTGCAGCTGTTATTTGAAATGGATATGATGTCTATGGCTGGATGCTGCAGCTGTTATTTGAAATGGATATGATGTCTATGGCTGGCCCCTGCAGCTGTTATTTGAAATGGATGTGATGTCTATGGCTGGATGCTGCAGCTGTTATTTGAAATGGATGTGATGTCTATGGCTGGCCCCTGCAGCTGTTATTTGAAATGGATGTGATGTCTATGGCTGGATGCTGCAGCTGTTATTTGAAATGGATATGATGTCTATGGCTGGCCCCTGCAGCTGTTATTTGAAATGGATATGATGTCTATGGCTCGCCCCTGCAGCTGTTATTTGAAATGGATATGATGTCTATGGCTGGCCCCTGCAGCTGTTATTTGAAATGGATGTGATGTCTATGGCTGGCTCCTGCAGCTGTTATTTGAAATGGATATGATGTCTATGGCTGGCCCCTGCAGCTGTTATTTGAAATGGATGTGATGTCTATGGCTGGCCCCTGCAGCTGTTATTTGAAATGGATGTGATGTCTATGGCTGGCCCCTGCAGCTGTTATTTCAAATGGATATGATGTCTATGGCTGGCCCCTGCAGCTGTTATTTGAAATGGATGTGATGTCTATGGCTGGATGCTGCAGCTGTTATTTAAAATGGATGTGATGTCTATGGCTGGCCCCTGCAGCTGTTATTTGAAATGGATGTGATGTCTATGGCTGGCCCCTGCAGCTGTTATTTGAAATGGATATGATGTCTATGGCTGGCCCCTGCAGCTGTTATTTGAAATGTATGTGATGTCTATGGCTGGCCCTTGCAGCTGTTATTTGAAATGGATGTGATGTCTATGGCTGGCCCTTGCAGCTGTTATTTGAAATGGATGTAATGTCTACGGCTGGATGCTGCAGCTGTTATTTGAAATGCATGTGATGTCTATGGCTGGATGCTGCAGCTGTTATTTGAAATGGATGTGATGTCTATGGCTGGCCCTTGCAGCTGTTATTTGAAATGGATGTGATGTCTATGGCTGGCCCTTGCAGCTGTTATTTGAAATGGATGTAATGTCTACGGCTGGATGCTGCAGCTGTTATTTGAAATGCATGTGATGTCTATGGCTGGATGCTGCAGCTGTTATTTAAAATGGATGTGATGTCTATGGCTGGCCCTTGCAGCTGTTATTTGAAATGGATGTGATGTCTATGGCTGGCCCCTGCAGCTGTTATTTGAAATGGATGTGATGTCTACGGCTGGCCCTTGCAGCTGTTATTTGAAATGGATGTGATGTCTATGGCTGGCCCTTGCAGCTGTTATTTGAAATGTATGTGATGTCTATGGCTGGCCCTTGCAGCTGTTATTTTAAATGGATGTGATGTCTACGGCTGGATGCTGCAGCTGTTATTTGAAATGCATGTGATGTCTATGGCTGGTTCTTGCAGCTGTTATTTGAAATGGATGTGATGTCTATGGCTGGCCCCTGCAGCTGTTATTTGAAATGGATGTAATGTCTACGGCTGGATGCTGCAGCTGTTATTTGAAATGCATGTGATGTCTATGGCTGGCCCTTGCAGCTGTTATTTGAAATGGATGTGATGTCTATGGCTGGCCCTTGCAGCTGTTATTTGAAATGGATGTGATGTCTACGGCTGGATGCTGCAGCTGTTATTTGAAATGCATGTGATGTCTATGGCTGGCCCCTGCAGCTGTTATTTGAAATGCATGTGATGTCTATGGCTGGCCCTTGCAGCTGTTATTTGAAATGGATGTGATGTCTATGGCTGGCCCCTGCAGCTGTTATTTGAAATGCATGTGATGTCTATGGCTGGCCCTTGCAGCTGTTATTTGAAATGGATGTGATGTCTATGGCTGGATGCTGCAGCTAATATTTAAAATAAATTTAGGGCTATGTGCACAGGGGCAAGTGTTTTTCGTCATATTCACTCGTTACTTACTAAAAGGCACGTTACTGTGTTTTGCAAACGTATTTTGAGGGACACTCATGAAAAGACGCTATTACAATTTAAGTCGTCGGAGAAGTGCAGCTGAGAGCGTAAGTCGGCGTACGGGAACTTACGCTCCCAGCTATTAGGCAACAACAACTGAAGACGTTGACAAATCTGGCTCTGGAGAAGTTCGAGAATCAGGAAGACGTGGAAAAAAATATTTTTATGCTCTGTTTAAATGTCAGAATTTTTACTGTAATAGATTTCAATCCAACAATTTTAAATGACACAAATTTAACAATAATAAATTTAAATTAAACAAATTTAATGGTAATAAATTTAAATCCGACAATTTAAGTGTCACAAATTTAACAGTAATATATTTAAATGTAACAAATTTATTGTCTCAAATTAAATCTTCAAAAAACTGTATGTATGAGCTTTAATTTATCACAAATCTACTGTGCCGTGCACGTTTCGTTTCATCAAACTATCATTACATTTTTTTCAGATACTTTTTATGTTAGGCCTAACCTGACATATCTAATTTAAATCTAATTTCAAAGGTGTACTCGACACCAAAATTTAATTTTTTCCTATATCAAATCAAAATACTGTATCCACAAAACATGAAAATAAAAAAGTTTCATAGCTAAATGAAAAATTTAAGTGTCTAATTTACATTTAATTTTTAGTATTTAACCCAAATTTCATTTAAAGTGTCTAATTTGAATTTAATTTCGAGGATATTTTCAAAATCTAGTTTTAGCTGAAGTTTCTTTTTCCGTTTTAATTATTTTAAACGAAAAGTGACGGCATTCACTCATACTGTTCTGGATGCCGAGGTTATCCCCGCATAAACACGTTAAAATATACATGGCATGGCATCACAGGGCAAAGAAACTTATTGAAACACACTAAAATGCTCCTTCAGCCACAACTAACACATTTCCATTTACATTTTTATAAAAGTTAGCGTTAATTTTTGGATCTAAGGTTTAATAATAAAAACAGAAAAATAAGACCTACAACCATTCCGGCAGCCCAGGAAATTAACAGCAACGCGCTTGCAAGTTACTCAAAAGTCGAGTAATGCAAACTGTTATGGAGAATCCACACAAATAGAATTAATATGAAAAGGGTCACGATAGCAGAAATGTTTATTCAATGTTTCAAGAAGTCTCACATGACAACGCGGGATGTTAGAATTTACCATACCCAGTTTTTCGCCGGATTATGGATGTTTTTGGCCGCCTAAGAGATTTAATTACTTGGGCGGTGAAAAACATGCATACAGGCTGCAAACAAGTTAGACTTGGATACTCTTCCATAGCGTCCGTGGCACTCTTCCTCCCATCTGTGCGTGAGAGTGCACCCAGCGACCTATCCACCTCGTAAAGTTTCAGACGCAACATACGCAAGCTGTAACTCATTTTCTAAATATGCATGACATGCACTGCAAAGTTACAGTAACACTCGCACAAGTAACTCCATAGTCGAGTAATACAAACTACTTCATTGTACCCCTGCAAAGTAACATTAACACTCGTACAAGTAACTCCATAGTCGAGTAACACAAATTAGTTCATTGCACCCCAGTAAAGTAACAGCAACACCCACAGCAGTAACCCCACAGTCGAGTAATACAAACAACTCCACAGTACCCCAGCAAAGTAACAGCAACACCCACAGCAGTAACCCCACAGTCGAGTAATACAAACAACTCCACAGTACCCCAGCAAAGTAACAGCAACACCCACAGCAGTAACCCCACAGTCGAGTAATACAAACAACTCCACAGTACCCCAGCAAAGTACCAGCAACACCCACAGCAGTAGCCCCACAGCCGCAGAACAGCACAACATTGCCCGGTCCCCAAAATAAGGGGCCAGACCTGCATCAGAGTTGGGATAATTTGTAGAGCTGCGGGCCGGGGCACTCGCATTCCCTGCATATTTGCCGTGAGGTAAGAATTAAAGTTTCTAGTGCCGGCGCTAAGTGCTTTTTGACGGCAGTCCGAATTGTGCCTCTGCGTCATGGCTGGTTCTGGAGTGAGCAGAGGGGGAGAGGGAGAGAGAGGAGTGTTTGAGACAAGAAGATAAAGAAGAGTATGAGAGAGTAAAAGAGGGAGAGAAGAGTGTGAGAGAGACAGAGGAGAGAGAGAGGAGAGAGAAAGCCACCAGGGACTATATGTACAATCACCTCCTGCGCAAAGCCAGCCTTCGAAATTGTAATTAAATAACAAAACGTAATTTTAAATAAAAAATATACACAGCGACGTATAAACAACTCAAAATTTCCCGCGCAACACACACAAAGTGTAACTCATGCTCTATACAATGTGTATATTGAAACTGCATCCACTGATTTTAAATAACAATAATAATTATAATATTATTATTCACCTGTGTTACCGTGCAATCAATTGGACGCAGAACACTTTAATTTTGCTCTAAATATTTCTCCAAATTTATTCCTGCAAAAGGCAGCTTAGAAACTCAAAGAAAAACGTCGTACCATGAATATTTTGGACGAATGTGCACATTTTTTGCGCACACACTGTATGTTCTTTATATTCTTGTACTTGACTGTGGTATGTATCATGTCTGTGGTGTGTATCATGTCTGTGGTATGTATCATGTCTGTGGTATGTACTGATGTCTGTGGTATGTATTGGTGTCTGTGGTATGTATCATGTCTGTGGCATGTATTGATGTCTGTGGTATGTATTGATGTCTGTTGTATGTATTGATGTGTGTGATATGTATCATGTCTGTGGTATGTATCATGTATGTGGTATGTACTGATGTCTGTGGTATGTATTGGTGTCTGCGATATGTATCATGTCTGTGGCATGTATTGATGTCTGTGGTATGTATTGATGTCTGTTGTATGTATTGATGTGTGTGATATGTATCATGTCTGTGGTATGTATCATGTCTGTGGTATGTACTGATGTCTGTGGTATGTATTGGTGTCTGTGGTATATATCATGTCTGTGGTATGTATAGATGTCTGTTTTAAGTATTGATGTCTGTGGTATGCATCATGTCCGTGGTATGTATTGATGTCTGTGGTATGAATCATGTCTGTGGTATGTATCATGTCTGTGGTATGTATTGATGTCTGTGGTATTTATCATGTCTGTGGTATTTATTGATGTCTGTGGTATGTAGCATGTCTGTAATATGTATCATGTCGGTGGTGTGTATTCATATCTGTTGTATGTATTGATGTCTGTGGTATGTGTTATATATAAAAATATGCATCGTTATAATGTGACACTGGTTTTGTGAGTAAGAGCTCCGGAGGCTAAGTTTTACGAGTCTTGGAAGATCTTTGTATGGCAGGCTCAAAGGATGTCCTTATCGTGCTTGGGTTCGGATGGGTCGGAAGCACCCCGAACGCAGGCGCCGGAAGGTTCGACGGCGGAAGTTCTTTGTTGCGCACTAGACTTAAGACAAAGCTGAGTGAACTACGGTGATCAGTAGATGGATAAGTGCCTTACTGAGAATTACATTCTTCTTCTTTGGGTAATCTAAACCTATCGATACTGTAGTTTGCAGCTACAGTTAAATTAACCTCATGTTGTGCTGAAAGTAACGACAAAACAGTATGTATCATGTCTGTGGTATGTATTGATGTCTGATTTATGTATCATGTCTGTGGTATGTATTGATGTCTGTGGTATGTATCATGTCTGTGGTATGTATTGATGTCTGATTTATGTATCATGTCTGTGGTATGTATTGATGTCTGTGGTATGTATCATGTCTGCTGTATGTATTGATGTCTGAGGTATTTATCATGCCGTGGTATGTATCATGTCTGTGGTATGGATCATGTCTGTGGTATGTATCATGTCTATGGTATGTATCATGTCTGTGGTATGTATCATGTCTGTGGTATGTATTGATGTCTGTGGTGTGTATTGATGTCTGTGGTATGCATCATGTCTGAGGTATGTATTGATGTCTGTGGTATGTATTGATGTCTGTGGTATGCATCATGTCTGAGGTATGTATTGATGTCTGTGGTGTGTATTGATGTCTCTGGTATGTATCATGTCTGTGGTATGTATTGATGTCTGTGGTGTGTATTGATGTCTGTGGTATGTATCATGTCTGTGGTATGTATCATGTCTGAGGTATGTATTGATGTCTGTGGTATGTATTGATGTCTGTGGCATGTATTGATGTCTGTTGTGTGTATTGATGTCTGTTGTGTGTATTGATGTCTGTTGTGTGTATTCCTATCTGAATGCTACGCTCCTCAGGCACTGACCATCTTTAATGACTTGAGAGATGTAGAGGATTTATTCACAGACATCGAAAACATTGCCGCACGTAGAATGACAGAATAGGCCTAATATTCAAACGACCGGCCATGAACATTGCTAAACTGAAAACTAAACATTAACTAAATGCAACAATAATTCCAGTGTGCATAAGTCAATATTGTGGGTACAATAAAATACGAGGCTAGTATGACACACTACGAGGCTGGTGTGGCACACAACGAGGCTAGTGTGGCACACTACGAGGCTAGTGTGGCACACAACGAGGCTAGTATGGCACACAACGAGGCTAGTGTGGTACACTACGAGGCTGGTGTGGCACACAACGAGGCTTGTATGACACACTACGAGGCTGGTGTGGCACACAACGAGGCTAGTGTGGCACACTACGAGGCTAGTGTGGCACACAACGAGGCTGGTGTGGCACACTACGAGGCTAGTGTGGCACACTACTAGGCAAGTGTGGCACACTACGAGGCTAGTGTGGCACAAAACGAGGCTGGTGTGGCAGACAACGAGGCTAGTGTTGCACACAACGAGGCTAGTATGGCACACAACGAGGCTAGTGTGGCACACTACGAGGCTAGTGTGGCACACTACGAGGCTAGTGTGGCACACAACGAGGCTGGTGTGGCACACAACGAGGCTAGTGTGGCACACAACGAGGCTAGTATGGCACACCACGAGGCTAGTATGACACTCTACGAGACAAGTATGGCACACTACGAGGCTAGTATGACACTCTACGAGACAAGTATGGCACACTACAAGGTTAGTGTGGCACACTACGAGACAAGTATGGCACACAACGAGGCTAGTGTGGCACACAACGAGGCTAGTGTGGCACATTACGAGGCTAGTGTGGCACACTACGAAGCTAGTGTGGCACACAACGAGGCTAGTGTGGCACACAACGAGGCTAGTATGTCACACTACGAGGCTGGTGTGGCACACTACGAGGCTAGTGTGGCACACTACGAGGCTAGTATGACACACTATGAGGCTAGTGTGGCACACTACGAGGCTAGTATGACACACTATGAGGCTAGTGTGGCACACTACGAGGCTAGTATGGCACAAAACTAGACTACTCAGAGCAGCAGGTAGTATCAACTAACCGACTCCTCCATCGCCCGCCATCTTTGCTGCTCCGTCTATTCATCCCCTTCCTCATCTGCCACCAGCAGACACGACCAAACAATAACCCTAAAACTTTTCCTTATGGCTCGAGCAATGGAATTTTTTCAATTTTTGGAATCAGCCTTCCTTCCATTGGCCCTGCGCTCTTTAAACGAAACAGCTGACGTCATCGTGCGGCGGTGCCACATCACCGCTCTCTTTTCCTCTCTCATGCCGTCGGCGGACGTGTGCTGGTGTGCCAAATCTAACCGATCCAAGTTGACATTTATAAGCGATTCTCAAAGACCAAATAAATACTGGCTTGTAATAATGTTTGTTGAAATAGTCTCGATTCTTCCAGGAAAACAGACTTTTCCATTTGGCAATGGCTGGACGCTGGGAAATCTTTCGGATATGTTTCTCTTTCTCGACTGGAACTGACTTTTACGTTCTTGTTACATGGATGTTTGAAATTGATGTTCGAAACCTAAACATGAATGTTATATGAATGTTTGTAATTCAAAATTACTGAATTTTGAATGTAGTTTTAAAAATGAAATTTTGAAACAACAAGATTCGATTTTTCTAAAACCTGCATGAAAATTGAATGTTAATTTAGTAAGAGTGAGATCCTATTGGTTTTAGATATTTAATAGATATAGCATGCATAACTTCGTATATTTAATAGGCATAAGCTCATAGATAGATGAAGTAGGCCGATGTATGAGAAATCTCAACTTTAGGTAATCAAATCTGCAGCTCGTAGGTGTTATGGGTATATCATAGGTATACTAGGTATATATTTATAAATTTTATAAGAATAAGTTCACAGATTTAAAGGGTATATTATAAATGTAATATGCACACCTTTATAAATTTAACAAGAATATGCCTATAGGTGTAATAGGTATATCATAGGTATGGTAGGTATTACTTTATATATTTAATAGGAATAAATCTATATGTGTAATCAGTGTATCAATGGTATGATATCATAGATGAAACTTTATGAATTTAATAAAAATAAGTTCACAGGTTTAATAGGCATGTGATAGGTAAAATAGGTAGAACTAATGAATAAATTGAGCAAATGTCATGTAAATTGCTTTGTAAAATGCATTGTTAAATTCCTTCTAAAACACCTTGTAGGAATTTATAAAGGATCTTGTAATGTACCTTGTGAGACATCATTAAGTGCTCTGTAAAATGCCTTGATGCATTGTAAAATACATTGTAAAATATCTTAAAACTTTCTGAAATGCCTTGAAAAATACTTTCACACCTTTTAAAAAAATTTGTAAAATATTTCGTAAAATACTTTTTACAAAGTGGAGGCCATACTCCTGAAAACCTCGTAAGCTAATCTGCGTAATTAAGCCTTGTAATTTTAAATATGAAGCAGCGGCTTCATGAAAATTAACTGAAATTTAAAATGATATAAAGGGAATTTTTGGAATAAACTATCGTCTTTCTGTCATTCACTGTTAAAGAAACCAATGCATGTATAAATGACTTTATTTGATACTTAAATATTGAGAGCAGTCCCCGTAGACTTGTATGCAAATATTTAGCGTAGGGTATCTGAGGAAATTACGCGTTTTTAGAAAAAAAGAAAATGGAACTGTCAAATGTTAAAATTCCCAATTTCTTGTAAAAAACAGATAAACATATTAATCTACGGTTTATTCTATACATCCTCCTTCGGTTTCTATCACCGACTCAATTTGAGTCCGAAAGCGGCTCCAAGCTTTTTTCATGTGGTCTTCACTTATGTCCTCCATTGCTCGGGCTATTGCTTCTATCAAAGAGAATTTGGTGTTATTGGGATGTTTATTAACTTCCTTTTCAACGACATCCCATTCGTGATAATCCAAAGGATTAAGGTCGGGTAAATTATGAGGCCATAAGTTTGGTGTGACATGATCATGAAAATTCTCGGCCATCCAATCCTGGGTTTTGAAAAATTTTTGGGATGGAGCCGAATCTTGCTGGAAGACCTGGGCCCTTCCATTGGCTACGGTACCTATCTAAGACTCAACAATGGTTTGAAGAGTCTGAACATAGGTATTTACATTTACTCTAAGGCCCTGCTGGAAAAAATGAGGAGGCATAACATGTCTTTCGCTGCTAACAACACCAAAAACCATCACTGTTGCTGGAAACCTCATGTTCTGAGTGAGTCATGTTCTTGTGCTCGTGATCAATGTATCTCATTTATTTTCATTCAGCTCCTTTTTAACTTTGTTAACGAAAAAGTTAGCGACGCTTAGAAATCTTACACTTTACAAATTGCTGTGTTTCGCTTCTATAGACACTATTACAGTGCGTCTTTTCATTTCATTAGTTATGCAGTATCTGTCATGGGATCTTCTGAAATAAAAATTAAATTAATTTATATCGGGTTTGTTTAAATCACAAAAATATGTACGTGTCCTCAGATGCTTCACTCACCCGCTATATATTACTATGTTTGGTAATTAAATATTAGGAGCAGTCTCCGTAGACTTAAAGTGATGAAAAAATTTAGGCACGCGATGTTTGATACTTAAATGTGAAGAGCAGTTTCCGTAGACTAAGGTGACTAAAAATTTCGCTGTATGCTATGTCTGATACTTGAATGTGGAGAGCAGGTTCTGTAGAGTATACAGGCCAAAAAAAATTGAGGCACATAACTGAACGTTGCAGTCAACTTAATATTTTGTAGATAAGCGTTATTTTCGTTTTGTACTTCCTGACAATGCCAGGAACAATGAGAATGTCGCTCTGAATGTGTTTGGATAAATTGGATAAATAAAAAAATATATTGAGCCATTTATAAGCAATTAAGGAACATCATTACACATGCGTACTAAAAAAACTAGAAAAATACTTAGATAACAAAATATAAACAAGACCAGAAAATTTCGTGATCCCCAGGAGTGTATGAAGTGCTTGCCCACGTATAGACAATAATTGGTAACGTAGGTAATGTCACACTAAATTGTATGCTGGTTACAGCGTTGTTATAGTGATATTGTCTGCTTAGTTATAGTGTTGTTATAGTTGAATTGTCTGCTTAGTTATAGTGTTGTTATAGTGATATTGTCTGCTTAGTTATAGTGTTGTTATAGTTGAATTGTCTGCTTAGTTATAGTGTTGTTATAGTGATATTGTCTGCTTAGTTATAGTGTTGTTATAGTGATATTGTCTGCTTAGTTATAGTGTTGCTATAGTGATATTGTCTGCTTAGTTATAGTGCTGTTATAGTTGAATTGTCTGCTTAGTTACAGTGTTGCTATAGTGATATTGTCTGCTTAGTTATAGTGTTGCATAAGTGATATTGTCTGCTTAGTTATAGTGTTGTTATAGTGATATTGTCTGCTTAGTTACAGCGTTGTTATAGTGATATTGTCTGCTTAGTTATAGTGTTGTTATAGTTGAATTGTCTGCTTAGTTACAGTGTTGCTATAGTGATATTGTCTGCTTAGTTATAGTGTTGCAATAGTGATATTGTCTGCTTAGTTATAGTGTTGCAATAGTGATATTGTCTGCTTAGTTATAGTGTTGCAATAGTGATATTGTCTGCTTAGTTATAGTGTTGTTATTGTGAAATTATCTACTTATAGCGTTGTTATAGTGATATTGTCTGCTTAGTTATAGTGTTGTTATTGTGAAATTATCTGCTTATAGCGTTGTTATAGTGATATTGTCTGCTTAGTTATAGTGTTGTTATTGTGAAATTATCTGCCTATAGCGTTGTTATAGTGATATTGTCTGCTTAGTTATAGTGTTGTTATTGTGAAATTATCTGCTTATAGCGTTGTTATAGTGATATTGTCTGCTTAGTTATAGTGTTGTTATTGTGAAATTATCTGCTTATAGCGTTGTTATAGTGATATTGTCTGCTTAGTTATAGTGTTGTTATTGTGAAATTCTCTGCTTAGTTATAGCGTTGTTATAGTGATATTGTCTGCTTAGTTATAGTGTTGTTATTGTGAAATTATCTGCTTATAGCGTTGTTATAGTGATATTGTCTGCTTAGTTATAGTGTTGTTATTGTGAAATTATCTGCTTAGTTATAGCGTTGTTATAGTGATATTGTCTGCTTAGTTATAGTGTTGTTATTGTGAAATTCTCTGCTTATAGCGTTGTTATAGTGATATTGTCTGCTTAGTTATAGTGTTGTTATTGTGAAATTATCTGCTTAGTTATAGTGTTGCTATAGTGATATTGTCTGCTTATTCATTAGGCCTCATTTGCTACATTGAGGCTTACATTATAGTTATAGTGTTGTTATAGTTAAATTGCCTGCTTAATTAAACAAAATTTACACAAATAATATAAAAAAAACTTTATTTAGACGAAGTCAAGACAAGTGCATTTTACTTTAAGTAAAACGAAATAAAATTTATCTAGATGAAGCAAAAAGCACTTAACTTAAATAAAATTAAACCAACTTCAACTGGACAAAGTTAACTTAAATTTATCCATATAAACCAAACAAACTCTACCAAGACTGATGCAACCGAAGATTGTTTAGAAGGATTCAAGTGAAGCAACTCTTCCTAGACACAACCACACACAACAGCAACACACCCTTAGAACATGAGTCAAACAAAGTAGTCTGTCCTACTTTCCACCGTCACGATGGCGTTAGGCAACGGAAGAATGTCGGCACGATGGTCACCTGCACGTTTTTTCTGAAAGGCAATCGTGTAAAGTAGCGCGGCGGCTAGCGTGAGGGGAGAGCGTGCGCAGCACACAGACCTACTTCTCAGCCCTGGCTAAACGGGCCGGTTAATTTATTTGAGGGTCTTCTTATTGTTTGTTCTAGCCCTCGCAGCATTACCTCGCAGCATTGCCTCGCAGCATTACCTCGCAGCATTGCCTCGCAGCATTACCTCGCAGCATTACCTCGCAGCATTACCTCACAGCATTACCTCACAGCATAACCTCGCAGCATAACCTCGCAGCATCACCTCGCAGCATAACCTCGCAGCATTACCTCGCAGCATTACCTCGCAGCATAACCTCGCAGCATAACCTCGCAGCATAACCTCGCAGCATTACCTCACAGCATTACCTCACAGTATTACCTCACAGCATTACCTCACAGCATTACCTCACAGCATTACCTCACAGCATTACCTCACAGCATTACCTCACAGCATTACCTCACAGCATTACCTCACAGCATTACCTCGCAGCATTACCTCACAGCATTACCTCACAGCATTACCTCACAGCATTACCTCACAGCATTACTTCACAGCATTACCTCACAGCATTACCTCACAGCATTACCTTGCAGCATTACCTCACAGCATTACCTCGCAGCATTACCTCGCAGCATTACCTCACAGCATTACCTCACAGCATTACCTTGCAGCATTACCTCACAGCATTACCTCACAGCATTACCTCACAGCATTACCTTGCAGCATTACCTCACAGCATTACCTCGCAGCATTACCTCGCAGCATTGGAGGTTTGCTCACAGTTTAATTTGAATTTGAACATTTTATTTGAATTTGAAATAGATTTCACTTCTACACGGAGAAGTTGTTGACTAGAATGGCGGAATATGCTTAATGCCAGCTTGATCCAAACTTTCGTCTACGTTTGCTTTTTCTGCTAAGCACATCAAAAATGTGCAGGTATCTTCACAAGTACTATTTTTCATGCAAGCTGTGTAATATAATTATGTGTTTCCAACACGTACTAGCGATGTAGTTTTAGAGATACCAGCGACTGAAAGAGGAGGACGTCAAAAGTTGCGGGGACGCGGTCGTAAACGGCGGATGATTTAGAATTTTCTGCACCCCTTTTTAATTGTGTATAGTTGCCTCTTGCTCGCTCGCTTGTGTGCTGGCTGGCTTGCTGGTCTGCTTACTGGTTCGCTTGTCTGCTTGCTTGCTCTCTTGCTTGCTTGCTTACTGGCTTACTTGTCGGCTTGCAGGTCTGCTTACCTAAGCTTGCTTGACTGCTTGCTGGCTAACTTACTTGCTTGCTTGCTGGTCTGCTTACTGGCTTGCTTATCTGCTTTCTTGCTCTCCTGCTCGTCTGCTTGCTGGTATTGCTTGCGTGTCTGCTTGCTGGCTTTGCTTGCGTGTCTGCTTGCTGGCTTTGCTTGCGTGTCTGCTCGCTGGCTTTGCTTGCGTGTCTGCTTGCTGGCTTTGCTTTCGTGTCTGCTTGCTTAGTCTCCTCGGGCTGGCAGTCACTCTGTGACCTGGACATCTCAACACTACATAACGACTCAATGATTCTGCTTCTTTGAATCAAAATTCATACCAAATGATTGGATTTCATCTCGATAGTGTGACAGGCAAAAGACACTGGCACTAGAAAGAGAAAATATTCATTTTTAAACACGATTAAAGTATTGCCATCGCTTGAAAAAACGAAGGCAATTATTTTGGAAATTTGGGATATATTTACCAGTTGAATATTATTACTCTAGTATGTACTAGTGGAGCATTATTACCCCTAGTGCAGCAGTCAGAGTGGGTGTTATTTTCTCGCAGGGTGTGAATAAATAAATATACTCTCGCAGTGGCCTTGGCAAAACTTAATAGCATGTAATTAAGCTCAGCTTTAAGTTTGATTTTGCGTGAGTACAAGCTCAAGTGTAAGCTTTAGATTAAGCTAAAGTTTAAGTTTTAAGCTTGAAGAACTTGAGCTTAACGAAACTAGGTGAAAAATTATTCTAAATAAATAAAATTAGAATCGAAAAGATATTATAAAATAAACAGAGTGTTTTGTTTTAATAACGCGATTCCAGGTTTTAATAACGCGATTCCAGGTTTTAATAACGCGATTCCAGGTCCCAGGTTTTAATAGCGCGATTCCAGGTCCCAGGTTTTAATAACGCGATTCCAGGTTTTAATAACGCGATTCCAGGTTTTAATAACGCGATTCCAGGTTTTAATAACGCGATTCCAGGTCCCAGGTTTTAATAACGCGATTCCAGGTTTTAATAACGCGATTCCAGGTTTTAATAACGCGATTCCAGGTCCCAGGTTTTAATAACGCGGTTCCAGGTTTTAATAACGCGATTCCAGGTTTTAATAACGCGATTCCAGGTTTTAATAACGCGATTCCAGGTCCCAGGTTTTAATAACGCGATTCCAGGTTTTAATAACGCGATTCCAGGTTTTAATAACGCGATTCCAGGTCCCAGGTTTTAATAACGCGATTCCAGGTTTTAATAACGCGATTCCAGGTTTTAATAACGCGATTCCAGGTCCCAGGTTTTAATAACGCGGTTCCAGGTTTTAATAACGCGATTCCAGGTTTTAATAACGCGATTCCAGGTTTTAATAATGCGATTCCAGGTCCCAGGTTTTAATAACGCGATTCCAGGTTTTAATAACGCGATTCCAGGTTTTAATAACGCGATTCCAGGTCCCAGGTTTTAATAACGCGATTCCAGGTTTTAATAACGCGATTCCAGGTTTTAATAACGCGATTCCAGGTCCCAGGTTTTAATAACGCGATTCCAGGTTTTAATAACGTGATTTCAGGTTTTAATAACGCGATTCCAGGTCCCGATGAAACAATTTTTAAATTTCATGCTTAAGTTGTAAACCTTCATTTTTTGCCCACACATGACGATTAGAACAAATCCAACCGAAATCCTGGGTTTGAATTCAAAAAATAAACTTTTTGGGTCCAAAAATTACGATGCATATAAACGATCAATAGCTGAAGACCTCATCAAACCTGCTATGAAATCAAGTAATTTGTAAATAGCTTTTTCAACTCTCAATAGTAAGCACCAAATACTTTTTTAACGCACAGCAGTACCTTTTTCAACTCACAGAAGTACATACCAAGTACTTTTTTCGACTCATAGTAGTACATACCAACTACCATTTTCAAATCAGAGCAGTACGTACAAAATCGATTTTTCATCTCACAGCAGTACCTTTTTTCAACTAGCAGCAGTACCTTTTTTCAGCTTATAGCAGTACGTACTAAATACCTTTTTCCAACTCACAGGAGTATCTTTTCAACTCACATAAGTACATACCAAATACCTTGTTTCAATTCACAGCAGTACGCTTTTCTTTTTTCTTTCAAAACCCTTTTCAACTGACAGCAGTACATACCATCTCGTTAAACCCTTGCATGACAAAATGAAGCCTCATTTGAGTGGTAAAATGGAATCTTCACAAAAAAAAAACTCAGTAAAAGCTGCAAAACTGCTTTTTGTTTTTTCTAATAAACAGGTTTTTTAACTGCGTAATTTATTATTACACTGCACTATCAATATCTTTTACTGGCAGTTTGATTAAGTAACGCATTTTGTGCCACAGTTGATTAGATAACGCATTTTGTGCCACAGTTGATTAGATAACGCATTTGGTGCCACATTTGATTAAGTACCGCATTTTGTGCCACAGTTAATTGAGTAACGCATTTTGTGCCACAGTTGATTAGATAACGCATTTTGTGCCACAGTTGATTAAGTACCGCATTTGGTGCCACAGTTAATTGAGTAACGCATTTTGTGCCACAGTTGATTAAGTACCGCATTTGGTGCCACATTTGATTAAGTACCGCATTTTGTGCCACAGTTAATTGAGTAACGCATTTTGTGCCACAGTTGATTAAGTACCGCATTTGGTGCCACATTTGATTAAGTACCGCATTTTGTGCCACAGTTAATTGAGTAACGCATTTTGTGCCACAGTTGATTGAGTATTGCATTTTTTCCACAGTTAATTGAGTAACGCATTTTTGCCACAGTTGATTAAGTACCGCATTTTGTGCCACAGTTGATTGAGTAACGCAATCCGCATCACGCTGTAAAGAAGTTGTGAGTACATCCCAGCCTAACTTTTTCGACGCCTGCATGCATGTTTTTCGCCGCCCAAGTAATTAAATCCTTAGGCCGCCACAAACATCCGTCCCTTGACAAGCAGTACTTGACAACGTCACTAGACAAGCAGTTCTTGACAACGTCACTAGACAAGCAGTACTTGACAACGTCACTTGACAAGCAGTACTTGACAACGTCACTTGACATGCAGTACTTGGCAACGTCACTTGACAAGCAGTACTTGACAACGTCACTTGGCAAGCAGTACTTGACAACGTCACTAGACAAGCAGTACTTGACAACGTCGCTTGACAAGCAGTACTTGACAACGTCACTTGACAAGCATCGCTTGATACGTGTCCGCAAAGAAGCGTCAATTGAGACCGAGTGACTGTTCCTCTCCTTGTGTCTCACAGGCCACTTGACAAGCGATACTTGACAAGCGTCAGCTGACAAGCATTAATTCACGATTCATTACACTCTCACTCGCTGCATTTCCTCTAATGCCACTCGACAAGAGTCACTTGACAAGTACAACTGCGGAAATCTTTTTTCAACTCACAGGAGTACTTTTTCCACTCACAGAAGTACATACGAAATACCTTTTTCCAAATCACAGCAGTATATTTTTTCAACTTACACCAATACGTACTAAGCGTACAGATTTGACAAGTGCCACTTGACGCGAAACATTGCAACGACAACCTGACAAGCGCGGCTTCACTTGGCAGACGACGGAACCAGTTCCTTGTCTGGTCTCCAAAAATCCAAATTTGCCAAGGCTTGTCGAGAGGTCATAGTCATTAGCTTATCAATTGCATCCTTTGGCGCCAGTTAAAGGTAAAGGAAGTCCTTTTGGTGCAAATTAGGGGTAAAGAAAATCCTTTTGGCGCAAATTAAAGGGAAAGGAAATCCTTTTGCAGCATATTAAAGGTAAAGGAAATTTTTTAGATATAAATTACAGTTAAAGGATAGTCTTAAAAATCCTGGTGCCATTTCACAGACCAAGCATGAATTTGACTAATTAAGAAGTCATGAATAATAAGGCATTTGACTGACCAAGGTGCAATTTTAAAAGGCAAGAAGCTATGGACAATGCGCCCTTTGACGGGCTATGGGGTCATTTGACTAACTAAAAACCCCGAGCAAGGCTTTATTCGACTGAGGCTCTTTTCGAGCATCCAAAAAGCCATGAGCAAGACGCCATTTGCCTGACCAAGGCACACTTCCACCTACCAAAAAACAGGAGTAAGGCACCATTTGCCTGACCAAGGCGCACTTCCACCTACCAAAAAACATGAGTAAGGCACCATTTGCCTGTGCCTGACCAAGGCGTCCCCTACTGCCACAGGCAGCAAGGCGCGTAGGTACGGCCGGCCTGGCTCAGCTAGTCAATTAGGACGAGGTGTTAGTAAACAGAGCAGGCTGGCCGACGCGGGCTCGGTGAGAACACGCGCTCTCCCTTCTCAGCCGCTGCAGGTTCTCTCGAGATGTTCCTCTGCAGATTTCCGTGTATTTTTATAGATTTTCATGCATTCTTATACAGATTCCCATGCGTTATAATACACTAGTCCATCCCCCTGTATTTGAAATATGAAAGAAGGCGAAATGAAGGAAATGCCGTACGAAATGAAAAAAATCAATCTCTCGAAAGTTGGTGAGGCCCAGTGCGCACGGCCCGTCAAAAATGTATAATGATATTCGACAAATCACATGACACGCGTTCCTATTTCCTAAGAATTCACGTGATATTCATTCCTACTCGAATCTAATGGATTAATACATTAAATAATTGTGGAGTTGATGAAGCTTGTATCACAGATACGCTCATCACACATTTTCGGCTGGCTTCGGACAGACAGTCAGACAGACAGACAGACACCCCTCGTATTATATTATAGATTTTCCTTGTATTATTGTACAGACTCCCATGTAGTATTATACAGACTTTCATTTATTATTATACAGATTTCTATGCATTATCATACAGATTTTCATTTACTATCATGCATATTTCCATGCATTATTATACAGATTTTCTTGTATTATTATAAGGATTTCCATGTTTTATGCCACAGATTCCCGAGTATTAATATACAGATTACCATGTATTAGCTATGCTCTAATCGTTTCATGTGGACTAGCCTTAAGACACAAACTTCTGTGCCGTTTGTGGTAAATACGAGTAAATTTTTTATTGTTATGTAGATTTCCATGTATTATTAAGTAGATATCCATCTATTATGGTGTACATTTAAATGTAACATTGTAGAGATTTTCATACGCTATTATATATATTTCCATGTATTATTATATAGGTTTCAATGATTTCCATGCGAGATTCTAATCCTTGTTATAGTAAGAAAATGGTTTAGGTTAGATTTCCTAGTTACCTCTTGGAAATGCTCTAGAATATATTTTGTTGTTAGAGCTACAAAATGTTTTTGGTTAGATTGCCTTTTATAGGAAAAAAATGCTCTTCGAAAAATTTCCGTGTTACTGCTCTAAGATGTTATTGAAAAGATTTCCTTGTTACCTCTTGAAAATGCTCCAGAATAAACTTTCTTGCATTACTCGAGTCAGAGCAGCAGTTGCAATGTTCTTTGATTTGTTTGAACATTCAGCTCATCGATCTTTTTGGCCTCTATTTTTGGGTGTTTGGTTTTGTAAAACCTTGCTTTGATGTCGCTATATCGCTGCGAATAAAACCCTCGTTTGAGTTATTTTATAGCATCTGACGTATATATAAAATCATGGAAAACCCTCGTTTGAGTTATTTTTACAGCATCTCATGTGAACATAATCATGTTAAAACCATCGTTTCAGTTATTTTTACAGCATCTCATGTGAACATAATCATGTTAAAACCATCGTTTCAGTTATTTTTATAGCATCTCACGTAAATATAATCATAGTATCTAGGGTACCCTAGCCTATGTATAAATTTGCCGGCCTCTCAGCGAGGTATTATCAAAATTATTTCATTTAATTCTCAGTTGATAATATTTAAATTAGTGGTGTCGAACACCCTTTCCCACGGTTTAGGGAAGTTATAATTTCTCAATATTTAATTTGCTGTGCTAGCAGTTGTGCCTCTCGCAAGCCTGTTCATAAGAAGTTCATTTCACAGGAGTTACGATAAAGACTTTTGGCATAAGTCTCTTCATATATTCCAAGAAATTTCATAATTCTATGAGGTAATTTCAACTTTCGCTTCGCGAAAATAAACGAATTTGTTCCGATCCCACGGTCTGCGAAAATGATATGATTTATATCTTCTTGGAAAATGAAGATGTTTAGATATGATATGATTTACTTAGAAAAACGTTCATAGTTAAACAGATAGACAAGCACAAATTTCCGAGAGGTGCTGGATGAATGAGCGTGAAAAATTGTAATCCAAGAGTCGTGCTTTTTGAACTTGGACTATTAACAAATTGAACAAATAGTTGAAAAAAGAAACTGCATTAAAAAAGGTGATCAATTTTTAGATAAATTACATAAATGTTATCAGTTATTGGATTGTTTCAAGAGTTAAAAGTCCACATACACAACTTTCATGCAACAATGTTTCACGTCCATAAAGTTACCACCACTTGGAGAACTTGAAGGTCGAACGGCTTGTATATTGTTCAAGTTGGAAGAAAGAAGGAAAATTCGAAAGCCTCGTCGGGAATGAGAGATTTAGTAGAAGTTAGTGGCCATTTACTGGAGGAGTTAGAGGGCAGTTTAATGAGGCCAGACTTGTTTAAATCAGAAACATTTCATCACGAAATGCCATTTTGAAGACAATCAAAAGTGGAGGAACATACTTACCTCTAGAGAAGTTTTAATTTTAAAGTAAGGATACCGATTAGCACGTTATTTTAGGTTAGGAATTGAATTTGGCATTTGCCAATGCAAAACTGATATAGAAAAAAGGCACTAGCACGCTAAGTAAATAAATGTTGTATTGAAAAAGAGATGCAGTCTAAAACATATCAAAAAATTCCCAAATTAGGCCATGACACAGAGGAAAAACTTTTGATTTGGGAATGGAAAAGTCATTTTCGTAGTATTCCGTACCACTTATGGTGAGCTGTGATAGTGAGTTATGCGACACCACTCCTAAGTCGTTGGTAGTGTGGCAATAAAGACTAGTCGTTATTCTAGTTTATATTTTAGTGTATTTCTAGTGTATATTCTAGTGTATATTTACTAGTCGATATTACTGGTGTGTGATATGGTAATATCACACACCGCATCACTCTTTGGGATATGTGATCGGACACTACATCACTATCAAAATACCCTTCCGGTCCGTAGATCAAGCCACCCCACTTAACAATATCCCAGATCACACCACCCCACTTAACAATATCCCAGATCACACCACCCCACTTAACAATATCCCAGATCACACCACCCCACTTAACAATATCCCAGATCACACCACCCCACTTAACAATATCCCAGATCACACCACCCCACTTAACAATATCCCAGATCACACCACCCCACTTAACAATATCCCAGATCACACCACCCCACTTAACAATATCCCAGATCACACCACCCCACTTAACAATATCCCAGATCACACCACCCCACTTAACAATATCCCAGATCACACCACCCCACTTAACAATATCCCAGATCACACCACCCCACTTAACAATATCCCAGATCACACCACCCCACTTAACAATATCCCAGATCACACCACCCCACTTAACAATATCCCAGATCCCACCACCCCACTTAACGATATCCCAGATCACACCACCCCACTTAACAATATCCCAGATCACACCACCCCACTTAACAATATCCCAGATCACGCGGCCCGAATCTCAAGAAAACAAACCCAAGGCCCCAAACTTGCCCGTTGGGCCACGCCTCTCGAGCAGTTAGCGAGTATCGAACACAAACAAGGCTTCAAAATAAAGCCCTGTGACCCTCAGCGCCTGTACTAATAAGCAAGCCTTCAAAAAGGCAAAAGATAATCAGCCGTCGGAGGCTTAGGTTATGAGACGGGCGTGATCCGTGCTGACGTAGCGAATCTTGAGATTTGGCGTACGCCAGACTTGAGATTTGGCGTATGACAGACTTGAGATTTGGCGTCAGGGAGACTTGAGATTTGGCGTATGACAGACTTGAGATTTAGCGTCAGGGAGACTTGAGATTTGGCGTATGACAGACTTGAGATTTGGCGTCAGGGAGACTTGAGATTTGGCGTATGACAGACTTAAGATTTGGCGTCAGGGAGACTTGAGATTTGGCGTATGACAGACTTGAGATTTGGCGTCAGGGAGACTTAAGGTTTGGCGTATGAAAGACTTGAGATTTGGCGTCAGGGAGACTTGAGATTTGGCGTATGACAGACTTGAGATTTGGCGTCAGGGAGACTTGAGATTTGGCGTATGTCATACTTGAGATTTGGCGTCAGGGAAACTTGAGATTTGGCGTCAGGGAGACTTGAGATTTGGCGTACGACAGACTTGAGATTGGCGTCAGGGAGACTTGAGATTTGGCGTACGCCAGACTTGAGATTTAGCGTCAGGGAGACTTGAGATTTGGCGTACGACCGACTTGAGATTTGGCGTCAGGGGGATTTAGATTTGGCGTATGTCAGACTTGAGATTTGGCGTCAGGGAGACTTGAGATTTGGCGTATGACAGACTTGAGATTTGGCATTTGAAAACTTGAGATTTGGCATCCGGGAGACTCTAGATTTGGCGGGGGGATTTAGATTTGGCGTACGACAGACTTGAGATTTGGCGTCCGGGGGATTTAGATTTGCGTATGACAGACTTGAGATTTGGCTTTCGTGAGACTTAAGATTTAGCGTCCATGAGACTTGCGATTTGGTGTCCGCAATACTTGAGATGCGGCGTCGGCATGACTTGATATTTGATGTCCGTGACCCCAAAGTCCGCAATTCTCTTCAGCCCGCGTGTGTCCGCATGAATTTTGCCAGCGCCAATAACCAGATCCAGGGTTGGCTGAAAGCTTAATAACTAACTCCACTCTAAATAACGCACGTGTTTGCGCGCCTTAAAAATGCGTAACAGAAGATAGAAACGTAGATAAACTCAGTCTGAGGAGTTAATAAAAAACGCACGTGCTTGTAGCGTTAACCATGTGTAACAGTAGAGAGAAAAAGGGTTGAACTCACGGATGGCTTTTCAAACAATTTTCGGCGTTTAATGAGCAGGTTTATAGTCATGGATTAAACAAAAGTTCAATATTCAACTGAAATTGAAAGTCAGTTGAGGTAAGAAATTTTGAAAATAATGAACGATAACTTAATCACGCGTTCGCTTAGCTATGATTGAACATTTATGAAATATGAGTTTGTGACTACTGGTCGGTCAGCAGCATTATGAATATTTCCTCCGTGTACCACCGGTGGCTCACATGGCGGTGAACGTGCTAAGCAGTGCAAACGGGAGAGACTGTTTTTCAGTTGACTTGGCTAAGTTACGAAATTTTTTCTGGTCAAAAACAAGTTAGAGATTTTCCAAATGAAATTGGAACACTAGGCATGTGGTAGGTAAATCACGAAATTTGACGTATATTATCAGAAAACTTGACCATCGCAGACCCAGCAGTAACGTAAGAGCTGAATAACTTACACAGAGCACAACTAGCGCGAGCGTCTTTGACATAATGCATTTTCTGTCACGGTCGGAAAACGTGGATGAGAAAAACGTGAAAACAGAAAAACCTCGATTTACGTGGATTAACCAATAACCGATGAAATCAGCTCGTCACTGCTTGATGACGGAAGCCGTGTTAATAATGAAAGTAAATTTGTTGTCTGAAACATCATTTTTTAACAATTAAAATCCGATAAATCAAATATTTGAAAACGGACATATATTCTAATTACATTTTTGCAGCCGTGGAATAAACGCAGAAAAACACAGAAAAATTGAACCGGTATTTCTGGGGCTGAAGACTAGCTGAACAGAGTCCTCTCACGATAAAATGTAGAATTTCTTAAAATTGGACGGGCTCAAAGCTAAAATA
This sequence comes from Morinoia aosen, assembly GCA_030386875.1. NCBI lineage: Eukaryota > Metazoa > Arthropoda > Malacostraca > Amphipoda > Talitridae > Morinoia > Morinoia aosen. Next base: position 55,563,113 of record CM059558.1, read on the forward strand.
AACTTTATAAGTCCCAAACTACCGACCAACTCTCCCCCCGAAAAAATGTACGGTTCGCGAAAAAGTATACTGTAGGCGAAAAAATGTACGGTTCGCGAAAAAGTATACTGTAGGCGAAAAAAATGTACGGTTCGCGAAAAAGTATACTGTAGGCGAAAAAATGTACGGTTTGCGAAAACGTATACTGTAGGCGAAAAAATGTACGGTTCGCGAAAAAGTATACTGTAGGCGAAAAATGTACGGTTCGCGAAAAAGTATACTGTAGGCGAAAAAATGTACGGTTCGCGAAAAAGTATACTGTAGGCGAAAAAATGTAAGGTTCGCGGAAAAGTATACTGTAGGCGAAAAAATGTACGGTTCGCGAAAAAGTATACTGTAGGCGAAAAAATGTACGGTTCGCGAAAAAAATACACTGTAGCGAAAAAATGTACGGTTCGCGAAAAATAACTGTTGGCGACAAAATGTACGGTTCGCAAAAAATATACTGTAGGCGAAAAAATGTACGTTTCGCGAAAAATAACTGTTGGCGACAAAATGTACGGTTCGCAAAAAGTATACTGTAGGCGAAAAAATGTACGGTTCGCGAAAAAAATACACTGTAGCGAAAAAATGTACGGTTCGCGAAAAATAACTGTTGGCGACAAAATGTACGGTTCGCAAAAAATATACTGTAGGCGAAAAAATGTACGGTTCGCGAAAAATAACTGTTGGCGACAAAATGTACGGTTCGCAAAAAATATACTTTAGGCGAAAAAATGTACGGTTCGCGAAAAAGTATACTGTAGGCGAAAAAATGTACGGTTCGCGAAAAAGTATACTGTAGGCGAAAAAATGTACGGTTCGCGAAAAAGTATACTGTAGGCGAAAAAATGTTCGGTTCGCGAAAAAAATACACTGTAGCGAAAAAATGTACGGTTCGCGAAAAATAACTGTTGGCGACAAAATGTACGGTTCGCAAAAAATATACTGTAGGCGAAAAAATGTACGTTTCGCGAAAAACTGCACTGTTAGCAAAAAATGTATGGTTGGCGTAATAAAGTACGATCGGCAAAAAAATGTGCGGCTGGTAAGAAGAGACACGAGTTGGCGCACTGGCCGTTGACAGACGTCAAGAGATAACCTGTCGCATGCCAAGCGCCTTGACATTTGCTGCTGCATCACTTGCATACTTATTTACATCGTAGGTCTTGCATTCGTTCTCAGGTGAAAGTTTTGAGTAAATACAAAAACTTAATTAACCTTTAAATTGGGAGTGTAGGTAGTGGTTTTGTTTAGCACTCACGCAGCAATCAGTGTGTGTTCTGTTGAGTTATGTTGACTTATTTAGCCTTATCTCAAGTAATTTTCGTTCAAATTGTGTCCCATTTTCAAATTTGAGTACAAATAATATTGCGCTTGTATAATTTTATTTTGTAAGTAGATATAGTTTCAAAGGAATTGGCAGCACAGTATTCTGCGACTTAAACGTAATTACTTACATGTTGCAATTATTTGTAATATTCGACTTATGCATAATTATTAATATTTTTTAATCATTTTTAATAAGCGGCTTACACGTAATTATTAATATTCTGTAATTATTATTAACCAGTGACTTGAAGGTAATTTTTATACTCTGTAATTATTTTTAATATGAAATTTAAACGTAATTATTTTCTGTTCATTTTCTTCACTTAACAACGAATAACAAAATTCATGGTCTAACAATGTACTTCTTAGTATCTTGTCTTATACCGGCCCTAGTCTTCCTTTTTCTCCAGGGCATCAATGATTTCAGCCGCCCCAGTTTAGCGTCTGCACTGGGCGGCTAAAATCATGAACACCACGGCGAAAAAAGATAGAGGGACGCTCTTATGGAATTTCCTTCGGAGAAATTTTTCCCTTAAATCTGCTTTTACGTTTAGCGGTTCTTGTTAATGATATGTAAATACCTCAGTTATCTGGACTCGTATGCAAAATTAAGTTATACAATCAACACCGAAAATATTAGATTTTCATGCAATGACATGATAGTTTCTAACCTCCAAAAGATAGTCTCCAGCCTCGAAACGGTAGTCTCCAATCTCCAGACGATTATCTCCATTCTCTGAATGATAGTCTCCGGTCTTCAAGCGATATTTGACAACCTTCAAATGACAGTCGATGGTCACCAAATGATAGCATTCAAAATATGTTAGGAAGAAAGTCGTTCATTCAACTCACGCTGCAACCAAGATTTGACCACAACGTGCTGATTACCGAGAACTTTTTCAAATGGTACGTAGGTTGACAGTTTTTCTTTTAATTTCTAAAAATCGTTGTACGAATTTAATTATTTATGATTCAGCATAAAAGCAGTGCATGATTTCCACTGATTTTTTAACCACACTCGCTAAGTTCAGCAGCATACAATTTATTTCATTTATGCTTGCAGTTGACGTCGTGTGCAAGTTGAAGGAGAAAGTCTTAAAACAAAAATTATTCTAAGCATTATAAAATAATCCAGCTTCACGGTGTTATTCTTCCAGAAGAAAATAAACAAATAGTCACTTGCCAAAATGATTTTTGAAGTTGAAGGTATTGAGGATTTATTCTTTCAGTACATTCGTTTCCTTTGACATCGACTGCAGACTAGCGCAACCAAATTCGCATGAAACAATGAAGGGCAACAATCATTTTGCACGAAAATACACCTGCGTTTTATAACTTGGAAGAAAGTGGAAGAAAGATTCAATAGAGAACTTATGTTGACTATTTTCATCATGTAGTAAATGTATCGTTGCCGTAAAATAGGATATCTTGGCTGTGCAGTGACCAACCTCAAAAAGTAGAAGTTATCGTACGGCAGCTTTATGTCCACGGTGTGAGGCATCCACGTTATCATACTGTAATGACAGGACTGCAATGCATGAGGCACAATGTGATGCATCCTTGACACGTTTCCTGTGAAGGGACCCACCGGTGGTCACTGAGGGAATTTTCATTAATGGTGCTGACCGACCAGTAGTCACAAACTTAATTTTCATAAATTCCTAATCATAGCTCAATGAAGGCACGATCCGGTTATTGTTTGTCATTTTCAAAATTTCTTACCTCAATTGATTTCAACGTTGAGCTGAAAATTGAGCTTCAGTTTAACCCATCGTAGTTAACATGTTAAATATTACAGTTGCAATATTATTTGCACGAGAGAATCCATGAGCATGTCGTAGCACGTAACCCTGCAAATACATATTAGACGTAAACGCATTAAGTTTCGAATTTTTTCTTAAAGCACTCGAGCCACTTTTGACAGTGCGCCGAAAATCATCTACTAAAATTTTAAATAAACCGCAAACTAATTATCATTATTATTATTCATAATAACAAATATTGAGGTAATATTGTAGGAATCTACAAATATCTCAAATCTATGATGTTATCCGTCCTGTATAAACGTTATACTTGGGCGGCTAAAATCATAGATGCTCGGTCGGAAAATCATTAATTTTTCATGTGATACGCCTTTTCTCATTCAACTGAACTCACCCCAAGGTAGTCATTGTGACGATGGTGTACCAGAAGGCCGCTGGAATGGACGTGAACGTGGTGCCGTCGACATTTTTCTCAGCATAAAACATGACCGTGGCGAAGATGATGATGGCCATGGCGAGGGAGAACACCAAAAAGCCGAGCTCGGAGGCGCAGGACTTCAAGGTGTACCCCAAAATTCGCAGTCCTTGCGAGTGACGCGAAAACTTGAAGATTCGGAAGACCCTGAACACGCGAAGGGTTACGAAAGCCCCAGAAACATCGTCGTTGTCACGGATGACGAGACCGATGTAGTATGGAAGAATGGCGACCACGTCGATGATTGACATGACGGATCCCATGAACTTACATCGGTTGGGGGCTGCAAACAACCTCAGTAAATACTCCGCAGTGAATATCATCACACACGCTGTGTCACCACAGAAGAAAACAATTTTGTATCTCTCACCACACGATTGCGAGTCTTTTTTTCCGGGTAGTCTACCACACGGCACTGTTTCCACAACGTTGCCCATCACAGACACAGCAATGAAAAAACCTGTTACGTAGTAAAAGACCAGCGCAGCTGTAGACGTATGGGGGTTTTCAAAAGCTCTCCACATGCGCTGGCGAATGTTCCTGTAAATATATTTATCCGCTTCGTTGTTTTCCGAAAGCTTATCGTCCAATAAACGCTCTGCGTTTTCCCTTTTCCGGTCCCTATAATCTTCGTAACAACAGTCCCCAATCACATCGGGAATGATGCCAAAGAAAGCAAGCTCTTCATCGTAGCTCGTTAAACACTCGTGTTTTGGGTAGTGTAGTCTGCCTGTGCGGTAGTAATTTAGAATATGTCTGAATATGTCTGGGTCCCTGTCGAAGAAATACTCCTTGGTTTCCTCATCGTAGAAAAACTCTCTCTCGTTCGACCCTAACAAACTGTCTGGATATTTTTCGAGGGTGTTTCTCCAGGTCTCGAATCTTCTGCCGGACACGTTGATGAGGAGCTTTTCGTCATCAGGTCTCCGTTTGTCTTTAGGTATGGGCGGTGCCGGTAACGGGTTGTTAGCGATGGGCACCCATCCTATGGCCGCTGCCCTCGCAAACGGTAACCAAGCGGCCACCGAAGCCATGCTGTGAGGGGCAATGGTTGCTGCAAACTCCCCTCAGGGTAGCAACACAAAATCCACAGGACGTGCGCCTCCCCTCGGTACTAAAGGAGGAGACCACTAGGCAGAGTGGTGCAGGAGCCATGCATTGCTACCCTTCCATGGCGCCCAGTTAGGTTCATTCTAACACTACCTTCATCACTCACTCACTCACGCAACAACTTCTTCTTTCTCTCACTCATCGGGAATTATCGAAAACGAATAGAATCGCACACTGATGAGAACCACCAATCGAAACCTAAACCGAAAAGCACTAGGGCATTACGTGGCCGTCTAAGACATCAATCGAAACATCGCAACACAGGAACGCTGGCCACTGCTGATGGCAGACACTTTGCGTTCACAAACCTAAAGAGAGAAGATGCGAGACTGCCCCGAATACGCGAGCGTTAACTTGTCACTTCGCACCACCGCCACAGCGCAACTAAGTCGCTCGGCCGCGAGAGCTCCGCGTGAGAAGGTAGCGATCGATGCTGCTGGTGGTGGTGGTGGTGCAGGTGGTGTTGGTGGTGATGCTGCTGCAGGTGGTGCTGGTGGTGGTGGTGGTGGTGGTGGAGGTCATGCTGCTGTAAGTGGTAGTGGTAGTAGTAGTGATGCTGCTAAGGTGATGGTGGTAGTGATTCTGCTGCGTGTGGTGTTGAAGGTGATGCTGCTGCATGCAGGTGATAGTGTTGGTGTTGATGCTGCTGTAGGTGGTGTTGGTGGTAAGTCCGATGGTAGTAAAATTAGAGGTAAAATTCCTGTAGGTAATTACGATGGTGATGGCCATGAAGGTCCCTGTGCAGTAATGGCTTTGATGCCGTGTGGAGTGGGAAGTGATGTAAATACTTGGTTCTTGGAGGAGGTGCTGTAATTATGATGGTTGGGTGGTTAAAGGAGCAGACATATTCCTTAGTTATTCCTAGGTTATTCCTTGGTTATTCCTTGGTTATTCTTTGAATATTTCTTGGTTATTCCTTGGTTATTCCTTAGTATTCCTTGGTATTTTTTTTTATTATTCATTAATTATTCCTTGGTTATTCCTTGTTATTCTTCGGATATTCCTTGGTATTCCTTGTTTATTTCTTCGTCATTCCTTGGTTATTCCTTGGTTATTCCTTGTTTATTTCTTGGTTATTCCTTGTTTATTTCTTGGTTATTCCTTGGTTATTTTTTAGTATTCCTTGTTTTTCTCTTGATTTGGATTATCAACAAATGTTTAACATCTTTTAAACGTATAAAAGATGTTTACCGCCAAATGTTTAGGACGAAAGTTTGTGAAACGATTTTAACACGACATTTTGCATACTTAGATATTCTGATGGTAAAATGGGACGGTCGAAGTCACCCCATAATAAGCAGCCCAGGGAACAACCTGTCCCCACGCACTACTTATTTATGTTTCTGTTTCTTCCAGAAACGCGTTGAGTTTGAGCTTAGCGGTGTTCGTGAAGAAAAAGCCGAATTCGCGAAATACAAAGACATGGTAAATACAATTCGATCTAGAAGAAAATAGAATGGCGCGGGATTAAATCTCTAGTAAAATAAAATTTTGCGTGATGAATAGGTAAGAAAAAGTCGAAGAAAATAATTACCGAAAAAATTGACAACGGGTACAAGCTAGGAATAGCTGCTGGCATATAAGGTGAAAAATGTGTATAGTGCTTAGGAAATTACCTCATATTTATAGTTATCTCACTAATAACACGGATGATTATTAAAATAAGAGAAGTACTTTAAGTTTTTTGATCTTTTTTACCTTTTTTATGTTTTTCAGCACTGAAGATGGAATTGAAACATTCTGAAAAGTTTGCCATAAAAAGAAACAAATTAAAATGTATGTTTTTACGTTGGTTCTCCTTTTTATCTCACGCAGGAGAAGACGTTACTACAGAAATTTGAACGAGAAAAAATTACAGCGCAACCAAAATTCAGAATTCAACCGGTGACTCTGAGGATTAGACATGTTAGAGTAACGTTTGATATACGCGTCTACTTGATTTTTTGCATTGGAGATCCCCTTTTGTACCATGCACCTCTAGCAACCACCCCTGTACCCTGTACCGTATACCTATACAACTTTTACTTTTTTGTTTTTTATTACTTGTACTTACATGCATTATCAAACTTAGATTCCCTTAAACATTGAATACATTTTTTCATGTTTTCTCCCAATTATTTTTTCAATACAATTAACAGAGTATTACGATATTAATGTGTATATATTAACTAAGATTTTTATTGTGAAGTCATTTTTAAAACCAATGTTTTACTTTTCATGTATCAGCTTCATCACACCTGCACCACCTGCTATTGTACCCTGTACCATACACCGGCACCACCTGCTATTGTACCCTGTACCATACACCTGCACCACCTGCTATTGTACCCTGTACCATACACCTGCACCACCTGCTATTGTACCCTCTACCACCTGCTATTGTAACCTCTATCATACACCTGTACCACCTACTATTGTACCCTGTACCATGCACCTGCACCACCTGCTATTGTACCCTCTACCACCTGCTATTGTAACCTCTACCATACACCTGCACCACCTGCTATTGTACCCTGTACCATACACCTGCACCACCTGCTATTGTACCCTCTACCACCTGCTATTGTAACCTCTACCATACACCTGCACCACCTGCTATTGTACCCTGTACCATACACCTGCACCACCTGCTATTGTACCCTCTACCACCTGCTATTGTAACCTCTATCATACACCTGTACCACCTACTATTGTACCCTGTACCATGCACCTGCACCACCTGCTATTGTACCCTGTACCATACACCTGCACCACCTGCTATTGTACCCTCTACCACCTGCTATTGTAACCTCTACCATACACCTGCACCACCTGCTATTGTACCCTGTACCATACACCTGCACCACCTGCTATTGTACCCTCTTCCATACACCTGCACCACCTGCTATTGTACCCTCTACCACCTGCTATTGTAACCTCTACCATACACCTGTACCACCTACTATTGTACCCTGTACCATGCACCTGCACCACCTGCTATTGTACCCTGTACCATACACCTGCACCACATGCTATTGTATCCTGTACCATGCACCTGCACCACCTGCTATTGTACCCTGTACCATACACCGGCACCACCTGCTATAGTACCCTGTACCATGCATCTGCACCACCTGCTATTGTACCCTGTACCATACACCTGCACCACCTGCTATTGTACCCTGTACCATGCACCTGCACCACCTGCTATTGTACCCTGTACCATACACCTGCACCACCTGCTATTGTACCCTGTACCATGCATCTGCACCACCTGCTATTGTACCCTGTACCATACACCTGCACCACCTGCTATTGTACCCTGTACGATGCACCTGCACCACCTGCTATTGTACCCTGTACCATACACCTGCACCACCTGCTATTGTACCCTGTACCATACACCTGCACCACCTGCTACTGTACCCTGTACTATGCACCTGCACCACCTGCTATTGTACCCTGTACCATACACCTGCACCACCTACTATTGTACCCTGTACCATGCATCTGCGCCACCTGCTATTGAACCCTGTACCATACACCTGCACCACCTGCTATTGTACCCTGTACGATGCACCTGCACCACCTGTACCTTCATCGTAACTTACAAGCTACTGTGTCTGTCAAATGGTACCAAACGACCGTAGTATATATATGATGTTTAAATTCAGTATCATTGGAATTGAATGATTTAATGCTTGCTATTGTTTTCTTCCCTTAGTTTTGGTTTTTTCGATGTTAAAATATTCGCAGTCATTGAGCGAATTGACCTTCGAATAATATGAATAACTCTACGGTTTATGTAGCCATGATTTCAGTATCTAGGTTACTCTCACAGAAAAAAATGGATGTTTCATTCCAATCAAGCCTGGTACATATCTTCTTGTACATTGGTTTTTCAAATACCTTATAACTAACACCAGGAAGCAATGAAGGTTACCCCCGGTCAAGCCAGTACACATTTCCGACACCTAGGTAGAGTGGGGAATGGTGGCTGTGTTCTCCCTTTTCCGAATGGGGAGAAATCAGCGGGCAGCACTGCCGGGATTCGAACTACCGAAACCTTCCCCTAAAGGGAAGAAACCTTCCCGAAACCTTCCCGAACTACCAATGTTAGAACTCAGGTTCTAAGCATCAGCATTCTTCTAAAACAGTGTTTCCGGAGAAGAAGAATTAATTGTTTTGCATTAGCTCCCCATCTATGGAGTAATAGCAGGAAAATATTCTAAGAAGATAAGGTTATATAACGAATTATGTGGAAATAAAAGTTTCATGTCAGTTATATGTACCATCTATGAAGTAAGTGCTGGTAAAATATTACAGGATGTACAGAAATTGCCGCAATTAAGGGTTAAGTTAATTTATTAATGGGAAGATAAATGTGTGCTCGCTATGAGAATCCTTCGTGATTTTCCTTTGTCCTGAAGGAATTATTTGGTCTTACTTAATTTTCTATATTGGCCATTATAGCCATAGCGCTATACTTTCTCTAAAGCCTCTGAGACCCAAAAAGCAGCCCTGGCCACAGCAACGTGCCCAGAAAGAATAAGAATTTCGAAAACTTCAGAGATGCTCCCCGTACGAGCGTCAGTCTGCCACAAACCGAAGCCTGATCAATTCCATTTTTACTCAATTCTAACCCATTCGCAGCGCCTAATCTTGGTGGCCTATGGCCATGATTCTCGCCGTGACCTGTTAGTGCATGGGTTTGTTTGTGAAACTACGCAACGTGAAGACGAGCGGCCGGCCCGTGGGCGGATGGGGCAGGGGCTACGACGCTGCGGGGGGAGCGGTCGTTTCCCGCAAGGCAAGCAAGCCTGACGTCAGGACTACCTTCTCGTCTCTACGGAGACCCTGAGATCGGGTTACTGTTATGGTGGGTTGCAGTGACGGATAGCGCTGTGGCTAGTCAACCTGTTCAGTAATTCTTAACTACTTAATACAGTTGGAGGTGCACCACTCTGGTCTAACAAATAAATGTGAGAAGATCACGAAGAGTTCTCGCCCATTTGAAGCACACTAAGAGCGACTAAGTCATTTAGCTACGTTACTGCTATTTAGCTACCTTAATGCTATTTATGATTGCCAGACCTTAATGCCACCTGCTATTGTACCCTGTGCGATGCACCTGCACCACCTGCTATTGTACCCTGTACCATGCACCTGCACCACCTGCTATTGTACCCTGTACCATGCACCTGCACCATCTGCTATTGTACCCATATGATTGTCAGACCTTAATTGCTATTTATGATTGACAAACCTTAATTACTAGTTATGATTGACAGACCTTGATTATTTTAGTCATTAATAGTCTTAATTGAAGCATAAAGTTGTAGCTACAGCTATCTGTGAGCTATCTATCTCACAAAATATATAATTGAAAAGTTAAGGGTAAGTTCCGCAGTGTTGCCAACATGCTGACATTTATTTTCTTTTATACCTGAAACCTCCATTAAATTTTATGTTAACATGACAATGATTGAAAAATGATGTTGAAATTTCATAATTTCGTACAAGTTTATTTTATAAGTTTCAAATCTTCGTACAGGTTGCGATACTCTGTACCACTATTTCGTACAGATTTTGAACGGCTGCTACACACTTATGCGTTTAAGAGACTTGAAATTATCTTACACGGAGATTTTAATAATGTTAGAGATTGAAATAAAGATTGATTTACTTGTTTGTTTATCTAAAATAATGAAATAAATTATGGCAATGAACACGAGCCTCGCACATCAAACTCAACAATAAGTTACTTGAAAAAATATCTGTGAGATTCATTTCTTTGGTTACGAGATTTCCTATAATTAAAGACTATATGGCTTGAACTTTAATAAGTTTAAATATTATAAAATAAGGATAAAGTAGAAAATTAAACATTAAAACAGATGCAATTATTTTGAAGGCTTCCCAAGACAGTACTCGATATATGAATATAGAACAGCTCGTTTCTTCGTTGCTCCCCGTAGCCGAGTCGTTAACAACGCGCCTTTCGTGATAGAGTCCAGGGTTCGAATCTCGGCGCTGCGTATCGACTTTCCCCGTTTGGTATAAGGGAAAACTCAAGCACAATACCCCACTCTACCCGTTTGAAATGGGTACCGGCTTGACCGAGGACACCATCATGGCGTCTTGGTGTTAGTTCTTCTGGCATTTGAAAAACGCATCCTTTTTAGAACAAAAAATGCATTAGAACTTGAGCAATTCATCTCTCTATTTTATCTCTTCTTTTTCACGTGCCCTCATATCCTCGCCGCCCATGCTCTCACGTGCCATCATGCCCTCACCGCCCCACGATCTCACGTGCCCTCATGCCCTCACCGCCCCACGCTCTCGCGTGCCCTCACCGCCCCATGCTCTCACGTGCCCTCATGCCCTCACCGCCCCATGCTCTCACGTGCCCTAATGCCCTCACCGCCCCACGATCTCACGTGCCCTCATGCCCTCACCGCCCCACGCTCTCGCGTGCCCTCATGCCCTCACCGCCCCATGCTCTCACGTGCCCTAATGCCCTCACCGCCCCACGATCTCACGTGCCCTCATGCCCTCACCGCCCCACGCTCTCGCGTGCCCTCACCGCCCCATGCTCTCACGTGCCCTCATGCCCTCACCGCCCCATGCTCTCACGTGCCCTAATGCCCTCACCGCCCCATGCTCTCACGTGCCCTCATGCCCTCACCGCCCCATGCTCTCACGTGCCCTAATGCCCTCACCGCCCCACGATCTCACGTGCCCTCATGCCCTCACCGCCCCACGCTCTCGCGTGCCCTCACCGCCCCATGCTCTCACGTGCCCTCATGCCCTCACCGCCCCATGCTCTCACGTGCCCTAATGCCCTCACCGCCCCATGCTCTCACGTGCCCTCATGCCCTCACCGCCCCATGCTCTCACGTGCCCTCATGCCCTCACCGCCCCATGCTCTCACGTGCCCTAATGCCCTCACCGCCCCATGCTCTCACGTGCCCTCATGCCCTCACCACCCCATGCTCTCACGTGCCCCCATGCCCTCACCGCCCCACGCTCTCACGTGCCCTCATGTCTTCGCCGCCCCATGTCCTCACGTGCCCTCATGCCCTCACCGCCCCAAGCTCTCACGTGCCCTCATGCCCTCACCGCCCCACGCTCTCACGTGCCCTCATGCCCTCACCGCCCCATGCTGTCACGTACCCTCATGCCCTCACCGCCCCATGCCCTCACGTGCCCTCATGCCCTCACCGCCCCATGCTCTCACGTGCCCTCATGCCCTCACCGCCCCACGCTCTCACGTGCCCTCATGCCCTCACCGCCCCACGCTCTCACGTACCCTCATGCCCTCACCGCCCCATGCTCTCATGTGCCCTCATGCCTGCACGTCTCCACGCTCTTTATAACTAAGCTAGGCGCCATGTTGATGCATAACAGGAATATAACGTCCAGAGACTATCCTGAAGTGTTATATGAGAGACACCATATTTAGTGGATGCCGCTCTTAACTTACGGAGGACCTCCTACCCTAAACTTGACTAAATTTGTCATGGTGGTCCACAGGCAGTACTATTACGAAAATGCATACCGATGTATAAAATTGAATTTTAAACACATTTGCTTCGATAGTTTTCGATTTTGGCTATGGGAAAAGAATTACTGCGCGAATATCGAAAATTTTATAGAAGCAAATATGTTTAGAATTTAAATAACATATTGGTACGTATTTTCGTTCACCTAGTTGCAAAAGGACCACCTGTGGACCACCATGACATATTTGGTCAAGTTTTGGGTGGGCGGTCCCCTTAACTGAAGAGTTTTTGCCTTCACTGCAGTAACCGCCTGGAGCAAAGCCTCGTCTGTATGATTCTCGAACCTTACGTGGTGCCATGTATAGAGCTGTAATTGTTCAAATAACAATGAAAACATAGAAAATAGAGGCAGCCTAATAACCAATGAAATCTGGAACAGAAACAAGCTCTTTTAGCAATAACAAACTTCTAAAAATCATACAGCGTATTTATGGTGGAAACGTACATGAAACCTTTCTCCTTATTGAGAATTTCTTTGTGTTTTTCACATTAAAATAACAAGAAATTAATAAAAGAACTGGTTCCGCAATATCGATCAGTGTCTATGAAAATATGAAAATACTCAATATAAGTTCGGTTGTCGAACACCGCTAATATTATTGGCACCTTTAATTTATCTAGCGGGAAAATCGTCATATATGGTGTAAACCCCTTCGTCAAGAAAGATGGTGCTTCCCAAGCATCGAGCGCAGCGCACTTATCCTTTTTACTCTCACAATTTTGATGGCTATCAGTTGAGTGACTTCAGTTTTTTTTAACTAGTTTGCTGAGTGGTCCTTTTTTCTGCTACATATAATCACTAGAGCGCACATATCGTTATATTGAGTGTTTATATTCACTGGGCAGCGTCGGAAGTGTGTAACGAAGTTCACACTTGCACTAGTTATCAAATTCTAGCCGTGTAATTTCTATTTAAATGCTATTCGTACGATAATGAGGAACGGTCGACAATACGGAACTTAACCTACTACCTACTCTAAGAGTTCTTCCGTAAACTTTGTTTTACCACCCCAAACAAACTTAACTCTAGTTTTTGTTCACAGCCCGTTATCTTGCTCGCCGTGGCACAGTGTTTAAGGGATCGGCCTTGTATGTTGGAGACTAGGGTTCGTATCCCGGCGCTGGCGCGGCGATTTTCCCCGTTGGGTATAAGGGAAAGCTCAAGCACAATACCCCACTCAACCCAGGTGTCGGAAATGGGTACCGGCTTTACGGGTGAACCGTCATGGTGTCCCATATATAGTGTTAGTTATAAGACATTTGAAAAACCAATGCTCAAGATCATATGTATCAGGCTTGATTGGAAATAAAGCATCCCAAAGTTGCCGATGTTTGTTTGTTTTTGTTTTCCTCCTTGCGGACGTCCATGGGCTAGTCGTTGAGCTCCGCTACCGACATCACCCTGTCGGTGACCTCTGCGATATGGGGAAATTAGGGGGGACTCTGGCTATTCAATTGGTACGACTATTCTCTCAAAATGTACTGACTACTTTCAGTATACGTCCAGAGTGTCCACCGTTTCTTTCCTTTAAAAAAACAAACATCGGCATCTTTGGGATGCTTTATTTCCAATCAAGCCTGATACATATGATCTTGAGCATTGGTTTTTCAAATGTCTTATAACTAACACTATATATAGGACACCATGACGGTTCCCCCGTAAAGCCGGTACCCATTTCCGACACCTGGGTTGAGTGGGGTATTGTGCTTGAGCTTTCCCTTATACCCAACGGGGAAAATCGCCGCGCCAGCGCCGGGATACGAACCCGCGACTCCAACATACAAGTCCGAACCCTTAACCGCTGTGCCACCGCGAGCACCCCATGGTTGCGCGAGCAACCCTTGCCCCCACGGTAGTTTTTTTGGGATAGGAAGATAAGGTTACCTAATGAATTAAATACGAATAAAATTTCGTGCCAAAATAATATATGTAGCATATGTTTTCATCTTTGTTAAATATTAATGGAATTATGGATCATGGAATGCCACGATAAAAATAGAGAAGCAATAACGTCAAATGTTTTGTTACGTAATACTTGTCTTTGCGTGTTATTTATAACACTTCACCAATTTGCAGTAAGTTAGCAAAATTCAACACAAACGTGCTAGGAGAAGTTCCAACGCTTTTCAAAGCTCGTGTTGAATTTCGTTGAAATTGCTGCGAATTTTCGAATAGTGTTATAACAAGACATATATATAAATAACACAAAGAGACATATATGAAGGCTTAAAAAGTCAACGGTTCTTGCCTCTCTATTTTAATTATATTTTTAATTCTTTTTAAGAACTAAAACGCCCTAAACAAGCAAACTTTACGTTCCCATTATCCATTTGAAATGAAAAATTTAAAAAAAATCTCAAAATTGCATCAATATGAAGTATACGACTGTGATATCTCTTCCAATTGTAAAAATTATTATCATGGAAGAAATTAATTTTGCGGTATGTTTAGCACACGTGTATATAGTTTAGTTTGTATAATTTGGCATTTACATGCCTGATACGCTATACAAAAAATGGTTTAAGAGGAGTTAACCACTACGACTTCCGGAAATGGTGGTTTAAAAGAGAACTTACCTTGTCTGGTCGGCATGCAATGGTAGTTAAGAAGAAGAGTTGACTAGACTAGTTACCCAGCAATGATGATTAAGAAGAGTAGCTGACTATATAGTCTGGTTACCCAGCAATGGTGATTAAGAAGAGGAGTTGACTACACCTTTTTACTTCAAATTAATCTAAGTCAAGTTCAATTTAATCCAAGTTAAGTTCAATTTAATCCGAGTCAAGTTCAATTTAATCCAAGTCAAGTTCAATTTAATCCGAGTCAAGTTCAAATTAATCCGAGTCAAGTTCAAATTAATCCGAGTCAAGTTCAATTTAATCCGAGTCAAGTTCAAATTAGTCCAAGTCAAGTTCAAATTAATCCGAGTCAAGTTCAAATTAATCCAAGTCAAGTTCAAATTAGTCCAAGTCAAGTTCAAATTAATACAAGTCAAGTTCAAATTAATCCGAGTCAAGTTCAAATTAATCCGAGTCAAGTTCAAATTAATCCGAGTCAAGTTCAATTTAATCCGAGTCAAGTTCAAATTAATCCAACCCTCAGTTGAGTTAAAAAATTACATAATAATTTATTAATTTGTTTTTTTTTGTGTTAAATATGTATCTATTGGATGTGATGAGCAAAACTGGTTTCGAGGATTTATTTACGCTCATAGATATTTATATACGTGAAATTTCACTTTACCACATATATGAAATAAAATACATTCAAGTGCAAAATATTATCATTGGACGATATGTAGCTTTAGCCTTTTGAAGAAATATACAAGAGCGATTTACTGAGTACTAATGTACGATTCCGTTTAATTACAATTTATATTTGTACATTGCTACCCAGATCCATTCCTGCATTAGCAATAAAAATAATGTCATGAATTTTAATTCCATGTCAGTCAATGTGAAGAAATGTTGGATCCACTTACAATACACAAAAATAATAATACAGGAAACAATGTTTCTACTGCACTACTGATTTCATTTGTGTGTATTTACAATTCAATATATAATACTTTTAAGACTTCAATAACTTTATAAAAATCATTTAATGAATATTTAAGTCTTGAAAGTATTATAAATTAAATTGTGAGCACACAAATAAAATCAGTAGTGAGTTAGAAACATTGTTTCATGCATTATTATTATTATTATTATTATTATTATTGTGTATTGTTAGTGGATCGTACATTTATTCACATTGACTAACACGGAATTAGAATGGATGGTAATATTTATATTGCTAATACAATAATGTATCTGGGTAGTAATGTACAAGTATAAATTGTAATCAAACGGAATCGTACATTAGTACTCAATGAATCGCATTTGTATATTTATTTAAAAGGTTAAATCTACATGTCGTTCATTGATAACCTTTTGTACACATTGATAACCTTTTTGTATAAAAAATATACAGTGACATCGATCAAAAGAATGTAACACTCTTGCTACTACTCGATCTCTCTAAGGCGTTCGATAGCGTCCAACATGAAAGACTTCTACGTAAAATACTGAACTTGGGAATAGACACGTAATGGGTTGAAAGTTACTTGTCAAATCGATCTCATGCAGTCCGCATAGAAAACAAATTGTCCCCATTCATTCAAAACAATTTTGGTGTTCCCCAAGGATCCATTCTTGGTCCGCTACTGTTTTCTATTTTCATTAATGATTTCCCTCCAATGCCTTCTAACACACGGATCTCTATGTATGCAGATGATGTTCAAATTGCAATAACAAGTTCTGTATCGGAAATACCACAGACGCAAATTAAAGCCGAAACTTTACTGACTAGCCTGAAATCATGGTACGACCGAAATGGTCTCAAATTAAATGCTAACAAAACACAATGCATCATTTTTGGATCCAAAGATGCAATTAAAAAAACTTCAGATCTTACTCTTGCAGTTGGAAATGATAAAATTAATGCATCAGAAAAAGTTAAAAATCTAGGTATCTGGTTCGATAGAAATATGTCCTTCAAATCTCACGTTGAGACTACTTGCAACAAAATCTACGGAACTTTAATGTTTTTTCATCGAATAAAAAGTATGCTAGACGAAAAATCCAGATTATTAGCCATTCAATCCCTTGTGTTATCGCGCATTGACTACTGCAGCCTAGTATGGGGAGACTTACCTCAATACCTTCAAAGGGACTTACAAAAATGCATGAATTTTGCAGCCAAGGTGGTATGCAACGGTAATTTCAAAAGACGTGATCACGTAACCCCTCTCCTCAATAAACTCGGCTGGATCCCTATCCAAGAAAGGCTCCTCATGCAGAAGGCCCAATACGTATTCTCCTCGTTATATCTTCCTCAGAGCAATGCTGAGATAGTGCGTTTCCATCCACCCACTGTAACCAATCAAAAACCGAACAGAAACAATAATGTCTTAGTCAACTATCGTTCATCTCACTTAGGGCAGAAGGCTCTGTCCATATCAGGCGCCTTACTGTGGAACAAACTTCCCCTGAGTATTAAAGTCCCTCAAAGACCGAGAGAATTTAAAGCCAAAATAACTCGTCATCTTGTGTCTCAATAATAATCCTTAGTTACAGAACATACTGAATGAGTACTGACGAATCTCATTTACCTGGTATCTCCATTGCTGAACAATCTCCCTCGCTCATTGTGTTATAATTCAAGACATCAAACAACAGTTTTGAAGTATGCGTAGGTATTATGATTTGACCGCCTATACGTTGTCATTTGCAAACATGCTTACTTGTATATGTGTGTACGTATATAGGTGTATGTGCGCATATGGGTGTGTATATGTGCACGTAAAACTGTGTGCACTAGAGTAGATGAACCAGTCAAGGTGCATTTTATGTCATTCCTCTCCGTTTCTGTGCAAGCATCAAACTAGACCGTCATGGTACCTATGTGTGTGTGTGTTGATCAATTACAGACATTCTGCACCATATTACAAAGATAATGTATTTTTTCTAATATGAAATTGTAAAGCATCCATGTAAAAAAAAATAAATTCGTTGTGTGATCATCCATTTATACTGCAGTAATATACTTATTCGGCCTATAGTTATATGCTTATAATAATGTGATACCTATGTTTGTTTATCAATTGACGACAATTTGCGCCATATTTCAAAGATAATGTGATTTTTTTTTCTAATATGAAACCATTATAGGACATTAAGGTTTTCTTTCTTATTCACGTCCCACAATCGTTTTCATGTTTCTGACTTAAGTAGACTGTTTTGTGCCACTATTTTAAGTACGAAATTTTATAAAATTCATGCTATAATAAAAGATATTTTCTCCGTTTCCCTTGATTGGAATTCTGGTTTATACTGACTAGTTTACGCTGATATTTGCGCACATGCTTACTTGTGTATAAATGTGTACGTGTCCACGCTATGCGTATGACACTCTGTAGAATGCGTATGTATTGCCTCGATGCATAGAAATGCATTTGCGTATGCTTACGAGTCAGGTGTAAATATGTGCGTGGGTATATGTGTGCATGTGTATGTGTAAATATTTACATGTATACGTGCATATATGTGTGTACTAGACTGACAACTAGCATTTTACTAGAGATAATGGTCTTTTTTTTCAGTGCACTCTGAACTTGTAACATTACCTAACTCGTCATATCTTTAGTATTGTAAAGCATTCATGTAAAAACTATACATTTGTTGTGCGATCATCCATTTATATTTAAATAAAATGCTTGTTAACTAATGACCGTTATGTTAAAATTGTTGAATCAGAAATACAAAACCTATAATCTTCTTGGTCCTCTTGCTTATATGTACACACGTGTGTGTCCATGTTAACGAAACCGGTGTTTTTCGTAACCTAGGCACACACATGGCCGTAAAACGCGTGTATATATATATGTGTGTGTGTGTGTGTATGTGTGTGAGTGTGTGTATGGATATATACACACATGCATACGTATATGTACATATGTGTGTATGTGGGTATATATTTATATATATTTTTCTTTTTTTTATGCTTCCTCAAAATGACACTTGTGAACATTGACCGAAACAAGCGATTTCATATATTATTTCCTGGCGTCAAGAATTGCGAAGTCTTATGTCATGTACATGTAAACTGTCAAAAGTGTTTTCACCCCACAATGAAAATGCATCGTCCATGAAATTGTGTTATCTCTTACAATTTTCATTACATGTATTATCAGATGTAGATTAAGCTAGATTAGGAGTTCATTGCCCTCAATCATTTCTTTTGACTAGTGACACGAGTTTTTCAATACTCGTGTGTGTGTATCATCTAAGTGTATTAATTTTAAGATATTTTAAAAACCAATGATGGTACTTTTGTACCATCTCTATTGGAAATAAACCTTTTTTTTTTTCTTTTTTATGTGTACATATATGTGTATATATTTACATGTATGTGTGCACATATGTGTGTACTAAACTGACAACTAGCATTTTACTAGAGATAATGGTCATTTTCTGTTCACTCTCAACTTGTAAAATTACCTAACTCGTCATCTCTTTATTATTGTAAAGCATTCATGTACAAACTACACATTTGTTGTACGATCATCCATTTATATTCAAATAAAATGCTTATTAACTAACGACCGTTATGCTAAAATTGTTGAATTAGAAATACAAAACTTATAATCTTCTTGGTCCTCATGCTTATGCGTACATATGTATATATATATATATCTGTATGTGTGTGTGTGTGTATGTATATATGTATGTACGTATATATATGTATATGGATTTGTATTTATATTTTTTTTCATGCTTCCTTAAAATGACACTTTTGAACATTTGCCGAAACAAGCGATTCATATATTATTTCCTGGCCTCAATAATTGCGAAGTTTTATGTCATGTACATGTAAACTGTCAAAAGTTTTTTCACCCCACAATGAAAATGCATCGTCCATGAATTTGCGTTATCTCTTATAATTATCATTACATGTATTGTCAAATGTAGATTAAGCAAGATTAGGAGTACATTGCCCTCAATCATTTATTTTCGACTAGTGACACGAGCTTTTCAATACTCGTGTGTGTGTATCATCTAAGTGTATTAATTTTAAGATATTTAAAAACCAATGATTGTAATATTGTACAATCTCTATTGGAAATAAAGTTTTTTTTTTTCATTTTGTATTTGCGCGTATATGATTACATAGATGCCCTAAAATGGAATTTCACGTAAATAAATATCTATGAGTATAAATAAATACTCAAAACCAGTTTTGCTTATAACATCCAATACATACATATTTAACACGAAAAAACTCTAATTAACAAATTATTAGGTAATTTTATAACTCAATTGAGGGTTGGATTAATTTGAACTTAACTCGGCTTAATTTGAACTTGACTCGGATTAATTTGAACTTGACTCGGATTAATTTGAACTTGACTCGGATTAATTTGAACTTGACTCGGATTAATTTGAACTTGACTCGGATTAATTTGAACTTGACTCGGATTAATTTGAACTTGACTCGGATTAATTTGAACTTGACTCGCATTAAATTGAACTTGACTTGGATTAAATTGAACTTGACTCGGATTAATTTGAACTTAACTCGGCTTAATTTGAACTTGACTCGGCTTAATTTGAACTTGACTCGGATTAATTTGAACTTGACTCGGATTAATTTGAACTTGACTCGCATTAAATTGAACTTGACTTGGATTAAATTGAACTTGACTCGGATTAATTTGAACTTAACTCGGCTTAATTTGAACTTGACTCGGATTAATTTGAACTTGACTCGCATTAAATTGAACTTGACTTGGATTAAATTGAACTTGACTCGGATTAATTTGAACTTAACTCGGCTTAATTTGAACTTGACTCGGATTAATTTGAACTTGACTCGGATTAATTTGAACTTGACTTGGATTAATTTGAACTTGACTCGGATTAATTTGAACTTGACTCGGATTAATTTGAACTTGACTCGGATTAATTTGAACTTGACTCGCATTAAATTGAACTTGACTCTGATTAAATTGAACTTGACTTAGAATTATTTGAACTTGACTCGGATTGATTTGAACTTGACTCGGATTAATTTGAACTTGACTCGGATTAAATTGAACTTGACTCGGATTAATTTGAACTTGACTCGCATTAAATTGAACTTGACTTGGATTAAATTGAACTTGACTTAGATTAATTTGAACTTGACTCGGATTTATTTGAACTTGACTCGGATTAATTTGAACTTGACTCGGATTAAATTGAACTTGACTTGGATTAAATTGAACTTGACTTAGATTAATTTGAACTTGACTCGGATTTATTTGAACTTGACTCGGATTAATTTGAACTTGACTCGGATTAAATTGAACTTGACTTGGATTAAATTGATCTTGACTTGGATTAAATTGAACTTGACTTAGATTAATTTGAACTTGACTCGGATTAATTTGAACTTGACTCGGATTAATTTGAACTTGACTCGGATTAAATTGAACTTGACTTGGATTAAATTGAACTTGACTTAGATTAATTTGAAGTGAAAAAGGTGTAGTCTGGTCAAAATGCAATGGTAGGTACGCTTAGGATGCGCGTTTCCGAAAAAATGGTTGAAAGTACAAGCTACTCGTAATACGAGTCAGGTGTTTCTTCTGCTGGGAAAACGTTACTGCAGTGAACCATGAAAAGATTTTCTTGAACAAAACGATCTTTTCTATTTCAACGAAAGAAAAGGCAAACCCAACTCTTAGCTCGGGAGCTCACATTTTGCCTAGGAGCACAAATTCCAATAGAAACAACAACTGCATCCCCCTGAGCAGTCATGGGTTTCTCGTTAGGATGAAGAGATGATAATTTTATCCTAAAACTTTCACTGAGGCGACGTTGAAAAATAGCCACAGAAGAAATAATAATTAGCTTAGATTAGATGTTAGTTTTCCCCGCCCTAACCGCAACAAAGGCGTTTCTAAGAGAGCAAGGAGGAAGGCACAAGGCACCATTTAGTATGAAGGCACCATCTACAGAATTTATGCACCAGGTACATAGATAGAAACAGTAAATTGGGAAAGAAGTTCATAGAACAAGATATAAGTTGAAGAAGGAAGTAGTAAGTGCTAAAAAACAGGGCAGCAGTGAACCGAAAAAAGGTCGTCCGTAACTAAACCAAGCCTATTTTACTCTAACAAAAAGATGACCTACATAACCTTTAGCTCAGGACAATAATGATCATCAGCTTCCTCTTCAGACGCCATGACGCAATAAAAATACAATTGCTAACTTTTTCAAGGACTAGAATAGGAAGAAAAGCTGTATCAATAAATACATTTGCTGGGAAAATAAAATACCGTTCAAATTCAGATGGCTTCAAGTTCAAAACTCACGTAAACAGAATAATTAGAAGAATGTAGTTGACATTACACACCGAGTATTACGGGTATATATATATATATATATATATATATATATATATATACAGGTGTTGGATATAATGGAAACGTCTAACGTTTTTGAATCCTTATCTTTGAACATGTTATAAACAATCAAAACTTGACATATTTTGACGTTTCCTTGCTTTCTATCGTAGCTATTCGATATTTTACTTAAATCAACTATTTTGTAGAGATATCTAACAGAAAAATTTGGTTATAACCTTATAAAAATGGCAGACCTCTCTGATTTCTCTCCGTGGCACAGCGGTTAAGGGATCGGACTTGTATGCTGGAAGTCGCGGGTTCGTTCCCAGCGCTGGCGCGAAGATTTTCCCCGTTGGGTATAAGGGAAAGCTCAAGCACAATACCCCACTCAACCCAGGTGTCGGAAATGGGTACCGGCTTTACGGGGGAACCGTCATGGTGTCCTATATATAGGCTTAGTTATAAGACATTTGAAAAACCAATGCTAAGATCATATGTATCAGGCTTGATTGGAAATAAAGCATCCCAAAGATGCCGATGTTAACCTTTAACCTTTTAAAAGAGCCCAATTTTTGGTGCCCGTATGTCAGGTGCTAGTGCAACAGAAACTGCCCTAATGCTTGACGTTTCAAGAGGTGCTGTCTCAAAAGAAATTAATCCTGTGAAAGAGAAAGAAAAACGTCCCCAGCAAAGCACAAGTCTGGCCGAAAGTCGAAGTTGCCTGAGAGATACTGTCGGACTCTAAATCAATTTGTTAAAGAGGGTCGCAAAACCACGGCTCTTAGAATCACTGCAGACCTCAATGAACATTTACGGAACCCAGTTTCCACAAGAACTGTTCGTCGGGAGCTCCACAAATCTGGATTCTACGGAAGAGCTGCATTTAGAAAACCTATGCTCTCAAAAACAAATGTTTCGTAGTGTTTCGAGTAGTGTAGAAACTACCAGAATTGGTCCGCCGAGCAGTGGAAAACTGTGATTTTTTTGACGAATCATCGTTTACTTTATTTCCGACCTATGTACGTTTGTACACAGCCGAAAGAGGCTTTTAATCCAGACTGCCTTCTCCCAACCGCAAAAAATGGCGAGGGTTTTGTGATGATCAGGGGTGCTATTTCTTGAAAATCCACCCAATTTATGAAAGGCCAAACCTTCAAGGCCAGGCCCTTCACAAAAGAATGAACAGCCGAGATTATTTAAGGAATTTTGGGCGACCAAGTTCATCCGAGGGTTCAATCGTTCAAGCACTGTTTCCGAAGGGGAACGCCATTTTTCAAGATACCTCGATCCATACAGCTAGCATTGTTAAAGGTTGGCACGAGGAACATTCCTATGAAGTTGAGCATCTTATCTAGCCACTACAATCACCAGGCTTGAACATTATTGAGCATTTATTAGAGATTCAAGCGAGAAGTCAATTTCCTCCGTCATCGTCTCTAGAAGAACTGGAGGGTGTTTCAAGTGAACAATGGGCTAAAATTCCTTTCGGTAAGAATCCACTATTTGTATGAAAAAGGTACACCATATTAAATAAATTTCGATGACTTTCCAAGGTGTTTCCATTATTTCGTCCGACCCCTGGATTTATATATATGCTATATATATATATATGCTATATATATATATATGCTATATATATGCTATATAGATATATCTATATACATAAATATACATACATATATACACATATACATATATAAATACATCTATACATATACACATATATAAATACATTTATACATACACATATATAAATACATTTATACATACACATATATAAATACATTTATACATATACATATATAAATACATATACACATATACATATATAAATACATATACACATATACATATATAAATACATATACACATATACATATATAAATACATATACACATATACATATATAAATACATATACACATATACATATATAAATACATATACACATATACATATATAAATACATATACACATATACATACATATACATATATATATATATATATATATATATATAAAGTATATAGCAGCCAGATGTATCGCCCTTGTTATCTCACGGGTAATCTATAGACTATCCAAACTCGGAACACCTTGGTTTGCTCGCTTGGCTGCGTCTTGTCACAGTTGCCACTCTGCCTAAGATTCAAACATCTGATAGTGTTGCCAAACGTAACTATCTACATACCTTCTCGCCAGGGCCAGTTTAATTTCAAACAAAATCAACGCGTACAAGCATAGCAGAAAAATTTAGGCCACACACGCACAGTCACACATAAGAGCTCAATTTCAGGAAAACAAATCGACGAACGTGAGATCAAAGAAACAGAAAATGAAGAACACAAATTTTTAATAAAGAGATCATTTATTTCAATATTAAATAGTCTGCAAATGGAAATGAAACATTCATCAATAAACAGGTATTTTCAATAGTGAGCATTTTCTAACGCTTCATCTGAGGACAATGTGGCCCTTCAACAGGCATAAATAAAGTTTCCGGATGTGGTAACCTTAAGACAAATTTAAATTTGAGAGTTCAAGAAAAAAAATTTAATTTAACAGTTCGTTTATTACAATACGTACACCTTGAGCCCATTGCTAAACTTAAATAGAGACTTTTCTATCACCCGCATAGCTTAGCTTAACTTAGTCGCAGCAGGCTCGTCGAAGTCGCTTCACCCGACAAAAATTCCCTAATGGGGCAATTTAAAATAAATGTGTAGTTACTACCTTAAGAACCTCAAAAATGTAACCTTCTAGCAAGGTCTCTAGAAATTTGCTCTTTAGGGACCCCTTATCTTAGGCTAGGTAAACGTCATATTTTAAAGTAAAATCCTCTGTATAACACTACACAGCTGATGCTCGCTATGTGGGTTGGTGGGTCAGTCTCTGTGTGTCGCTCATAAGGATACACCGTATCTGTGATATGAATTTCACAAGTGCACTAGCATAAGAATATTTTACTCACGAATACTATTACGATGGATAGATTAGTTTGTCATCCACATCCACAAGATTTAATTGAGGGAAATATCGAATTCCGTTATTCTTGACGGGCCATGTACACTAGTTCAACTTAAAGACCACTCAGCAAGAAACGTCCCTGCATGGCTGTCAATAATAAGTTTAGGGTTACGTTTCCACCAGGGTCGCCAGCAACTTGCAACTATGGACCCCCCTAGCTTTAGCTAGGTAATCACACATCGGCTAGGCGATCACATTATAAGTGACGAAACTTGCTACAGGCAACTGGATTAATTAATGTTAGTGTTCTCGGTCGGTGTGGTGTCCAGCACTCGTCTCAGCACACATAAGAAATGGGGCAATTAGTGCGATAGTTGACTCTTAGAGGTCCACGGGTGTGTAGTTCCATTTGCTTGAAACTCGATGGTAATAGCCGGTTTGCAGTATACTCATCTGGCAGGAGCATGTATAATTCATATTAGGTCGTACGCGTTGATTTTGCGAAGGTATTCCATAAGTTCGGCGACAGGGGCGTCATGACCCAGCAGGTCTCTGATTGAGAGAGGCGGGTGTTGGTCAGCAGCAAATAGACTTATGTGACGACGTCTTGCGCTGTGTAAGGCTGGGCAATCAATGACGATGTGATGTACGGTGAGGCGAGCCCCCAAACAAAGAGGGCAACCGGGCGGGGGTTCTTGGACTGTGCTGTTCATTAAGTATCCGTGTGTGAGATGTGTGTGTCCACATCGCAAGCGGTTCAGTACTACTTCGTTTCTTCTGGTTAGATTTTCTCGTTTATAGGAATTGGGATCCGGTTGTATGCTGAATAAGAAGTTTCTATCCCGATGCCAGTTTTCTTTCCATAGGGCACGTATTTTGCTAGCTATGATTGGGAACCAGTCTCCATAGAAGGTCGTGACATTTTCTGCAGGTCGAAGTGCAGCTGTTTTAGCGAGTTTGTCAACTGCCTCGTTGCCTTCGATGCCGACATGGCTCGGGATCCAACAGAGTTTGACTGTTTTGTGGTCTTGGGTTAGTTTATCGATTTGATGTATGAGATGCCGCGCAAGGGGATGGGGGGTGCGTTTATTTTGCAGTGCTGTGAGGGCACTCAAGGAGTCACAGAAGATTACAAATCTCTCTTTGTTGTGGCCGCGGATAATTTGTAGAGCTATTTCGATAGCGTGGAGTTCTGCAGTGAATATTGACACAACTCCGGGAAGGGACATCATCTCCCTCGTACCGCCACACAGTGCCGCGGCGCCGACTCTTTCGTCGTACTTTGAACCGTCGGTAAAGATCGGGACATGCTCTTGATATTCCTCGCGCCGCAGTCGCTGGTATTCCTTGATGTACAAGGCTGGATGGGTAGATTCCTTTTTGTAAAAAGTCAGTTCTATGTTTATTTCGGCGAGGGTGGTTTTCCATGTGGGTGTAGTGATACTCAGTAGCCGATACGAGAAGGCAGGCTTTATGTGGGCTTCCTGGAGATCAAGAGATTCTGTGAGTTCGACAGTGCGAACGGCAAAAGGCGGCGAGTATTGTTTATTATTAAACAGTCTTCTGTCGATAGGCCGTATGGCACAGTTGCGCGCTGGGTTTGACAGGTGGCTTTTTATTTTGTAGAAATACTTTAGCGAGAGGTGCTGTCTTCGCAGCTTGAGGGGCATCTCGCCGGAAATTACTTGTAAGCTAGGAATCGGTGTTGATTTAAATGCGCCTGTAGCTAGTCGTAGGCAATCATTCACGATGGGGTCAAGCTGTTTGAGTATAGATAACGAAGCAGAGGAGTAAACTATGCAACCGTAATCTAATTTTGGCCGGATGAATAGTCGGTATAGGTGGAGCAAAGTTGCTTGGTCTCCACCCCATTCGTGCGAGGCGATAGATTTAAGCATATTCAAGCTTTTCTGGCAGCTTGCTTTTATGTTGGTGATATGGGTCTTCCAGGTAAGTTTGCGGTCCCATGTTAGCCCAAGGAATTTTATTTCATCGGTGTATTCTATATTTTGATTTCCAATTTTGAGTGACGGTGATAAATGAATGCCCGGTAGAGAAGTGAAGTGAACAGCTCTGGATTTATCCATTGAAAAGGAGAAGCCGTTAGTTCGGGTCCAGAGCGCCACCCTGTCGACGCACTCTTGGAGTTTGGCTTGAATAATTTTGGGGTCGCTGTGGTGGTACCCGAGCTGGAAGTCGTCTACGTATAGCGATGCGTGATACCGTGGATCTTTTGGGATCATGGAGGCAATATTGTTAATTTTGATGATGAAGAGGGTTACTGATAAGACGGAGCCTTGAGGGACACCTTCTTCTTGTGGAAATGGGTCCGATAGGTGATTGTTTAGCCGTACTCTGAGGGTACGATGCTGCAAGAACTGTTTTATGTAGGAAGGAAGTCGTCCACGGAGGTGTAGATTGTAGAGGTCTCGCATAATTCCGTACTTCCACGTGGTGTCGTAAGCCTTTTTAAGGTCAAAAAATATGCTTATGAAGTGCTCGTTGTGGATGAAGGATTTTCGGATAGTAGTTTCCAGACGGATTAGGTGGTCGATTGTGGATCGGTTAGGGCGGCCGCCGCATTGAATATTGGTCAGGTAGCCGTGCATGTCACAATGGTCAAGGAGTCTATTGTTGATGAGTCGTTCTAGAGTCTTGCAGAGGCAGCTTGTTAATGCAATTGGCCTGTAGTTTAATGGTGAGTAGGGAGACTTTCCGGGTTTTTGAAGTGGGATGATTACTGCTTCTCTCCAACTGGGTGGGAAGTAACCTTGGAGCCACAGCTTGTTGTAGAGGGACAAGAGACTTTCTTTGCCCTGTTTTGGGAGGTGTTTCAACATCTCATATGAGATTCCGTCTGCTCCAGGTGATGTTTTCTTTGTCGTGTCCAAAACGGCGTCGAGTTCGGCAGAGGAGAATACTTCGTTGTACATTTCGCTATTGTGAGACGAGAAATCGATTTCGCTAGCTTCTGCTCGTAATTTTTCTTGTATAAACTCTTGAGGGTAGTTGGCCGTGCTGCTGATATGGCTAAAAGTTTCTGCTAATTTGTTTGCTATATCTGGTACTGTCGAGTATGTCACATTGTTTTCTCTCAAAATTGATACATGCCGCTGCAGTCTTCCTTTGATTTTTCTGACATTTTCGTATATAGAGCTGATTGGTGTGTTTTTTGTGAAGGTATTGGCGAGTGAAATCCATGCTTTACGTTTTTCTTCTCGCAGTAGGTTTCTATGGATGGCTCTAGCTCTTTTCCAACACAGGGCGTTCTGCACGGATTTTGTTTGTCTATATCTTTGGTAGAGGCGTTCTCTGTTATTGCGCGTTTCTGTAAGTCTTGCACTCCAGTAGGGTTTCGGAAAAAAGGTTGTTAGTTCGATTGTAGGGATGCATTCATTTGCTACGGCTGTCAATGTACTGGTGAATGTTTCAAGGGCTTCGGCACATGTAGCTTCATCGGGTATCTGGAGCTCCTCCCACCTAGGGTGGGCCTTGTACGACGTCCAGTCTGCCTTCCTGATGTTCCACACGGTGCTTCTCATCTCGTTGCGCGGTGAGTTTATTAGTTTCAGTACAATAGGGCAGTGATCGCTGTCTTCTGGGGATTCGGATGCGTTCCATAATAGGTCAGCACCAAGGCGAGGAGAAGTTATGGTCAGGTCTATTGCAGATTCAGAGTTGTACGATATTCGAGTCGGAGTTCCCGTGTTGAGTAAAGTCAGGTTATGTTGGCTGATGAAGTTTTCTACCAGACGGCCCCGGGCATCTGTAGTTTGGCATCCCCAGATTGTGTTGTGGCTATTGAAGTCGCCCATCAAAATGATTGGAGGAGGCAGTTGGACCAATAACTCGTTCAATAATTGTAAAGATAAGGTGTGGTTTCTTGAGCTGTAAAGCGAGACAAAAGTTATTCGCTGAGTGAGTTGGACGGTAGCTGCGATGGCTTGCATGGTTGAAGTCAAGGGAACTTCCTGAAAGGGAATGGATTCGTGGATTAAAAGGCCAACTCCTCCATGGGGTGTGACATTGAAGTGTCCATGCTTGGCGAGCAGAACGTACTGAGGTATTGAGAAGTTACAGTTGTGCCACAGTTTGGTTTCTTGGAGAGCAATTACAAACGGTTTATGAAGGCTGATTAGTTGTAATAATTCGTCTTTTTTGGCCCGAACACCTTGGCAGTTCCACTGCATCGCGCTAGCTCCACTATTCATTTTGGTTTAGTTGAGTTTCCATTTGATACTGTTGGTAGATTTTTCTTGTTTCACTTCTTACGGTCGGATTGTTCTCGCTTGTGATTTCGCTATCACTCATTGCAGAGTCGTAGTTTGATATGATTTGGATAGGGGTTGTATACGTTTCTCCAGTGGATGGATCGATACAAACTGCTTCAGTTACTTGTTTCTTTTCGGTAGGTTTTTCTTGATCCTCGGAGTTTTTTCTCTTCCTCCGTGTGGAGATTAAAGGACTCTGGGGCTTAGAGGGTCCGGATGGGGTAGCTGTGGGAGCTGCTACTGCTTCTTGTTCCCGAGAGACGGGTGGCTGTCGGTTGGGTGCTTCTGAGCTGTTTGACGTTACGGCAGCAGCATAGCTGTGGCGATAGTTTGGTTGTTCTGAGTCCAGTCTAACTTTTGCTTGGGCTCTGGTTAGTTTGTATTTGTGTTGAATGGTGAGAATTTCCTGCTGATATTTGAATTCGGTACATTTGTAAGATCCTGAGTAGTGATCTTGGCTGCAGTTGTGGCATTCTATTTTGGTGTTGGTGCAATCTCCACTATCGTGGTTTGCATTGTTGCACCTAGCACAGGTCACTACATTGCTGGGGCATCGTTTCTGCGTGTGGTTGTATTCGAGGCACTTTTTGCAAAACATGGGACGTGGCACGTATGGGAGTACCTTTGTTTGGGATTGTTCACCAGGGATGGTAATGTACTCAGGGAGGTCCTGTCTGAAAGTGAGTAGAAGTGCTTGAGAAAGAGGGTTCTTTGGTCGGATCCAGGTTGCTTTCACCGCGTCGTACAGTCCGTAGTCCGCTATCAGCCCCTCTCGAAAGCAGTCGAAGTCAGACAGATCATACTCGTACAGATACACGAGTCCTTTGACTAAGTTGAAGTGTGGGTGTTCAGATATGGAGACTGGGATATTGTTTAGGGATGTTATGTTACAGATTTGGATGCTTTGCTGTTTACCGGTTACCTCGATAATAAAAGAGTTTTCACCTTGGGAGGTAATTCGCTTGGGCTTGTCGCCCAACTCGACCTGAAGGCATTTTTCGAGAACCCACGGAGACATCTTACGTTTTTCTTTCGGATCCAATGTGCATTTGAAATGTGTGGGATGTAGAAGTGAAGATTTTTCAGGCACGTTCGTTGGGCCGTTGAGCATTTGTCTGGCGCGGCGTTTTCCAACCTTGTGGCTGTTCTGGATGGCAAGTATCTGCTCTTCTTCAACTTGTCTCGGGCATGCTTTGTCCTTGACGCAGTGGGAACCTCGGCAGTGGAAGCACACAGCTTCCGCTGCCAGGCACTGGTCGCTGCTATGTCCCTCCACTCCGCACTTTCCGCAAGTGAGCGCTCGGGTGCACCGTTTTTTGGTGTGTCCATACATTTGGCAGTTTGTACATTGCATGGGTTTCTCGATGTACGGATATACCCTTGTATCGGACCTCTCACCCGGTATATATATGTAATCGGGAGGAGTTTCAGAGTTGAATTCTATGATTAGGGCGCTGGTCTGTTCGTATTTGGTTTTGATGAAGGTTGCGTCTATTACATCGCTAATGTTGTAATTTTCTTTCAGTCCGGCTGCAAATTCAGTGAAGTTTTCCATGTTATATTCTCTAATGTAGATAAGCCCTTTTGATTTGTTGAGTTTTGGGTGAGGGAGGACCTTGCATGGTGTTGAGTTTATGTGTGTGATAGTCATGAGTGTTTGGCCTTGGCTCTCGTTTCTTACTTCAAGGGTAAAGCTGTCTTTTCCGCTGGTGGTTATGGACTTCGGTGGCAATTTTGTCAGGGCAAATATTAACTTTTTAATCGAGTAAGGGTCAATTGCACGCTTTGTTTCCTGTGCAAACTTCATGCTGTAAAAGCGCGTGAATACTGGAGGTGGTGGCGGCTGTTTCGTAGTATCCAAAGGAATGAACTTGATTTTTTCTTTCTGTCTTGGAGGGTTGATTGAGCTCTTCAGTCCTCCGGAAGAAGATAAGGAGGATAGTAATTTTGTAATTTCTTTAATGGTGTTTTCAAGCTTTTCGATTCTTTCTTCATTGGAGATTAGGTTCGGCGTACCAGAGGCATGGCTTGTTGTATTTAACCTAGCGACATTACGCTCCGGCAGCACCCCATCCAAGCACTCCATGACTTCGTCGATGTTGTTCTCGATGTCGGTGATTCGAGCAGACATGCCCCCCTCGTGCTCCCGTTTCCCAGTCTGACGGCCTGCGCCCACTGCAGAGGTCGAACTAAGGGGTGTGCTGCTCTTTGGTCCACTTGCATGTCCTTTTACTGGCGTCCTGATCGATTTTACCTCATTGGGAATGGCGGATGACTTCTTTTGCTCCCCCGCAGTCGTCTTTCGTTCCCCCGCAGAGCTCCTCTGGTTGGGTCGCGATCCTCTGCCGCCCCTTGCCATTCTCCCCAGTCCTCGGGGCACTGACCCCCCGGGACCAGGATCGCGTGTTTCACTTATAATACTTTATTAGTTTTAGTTTGTTTCTCCCTTACAAGATACAGAATGAAAATAAATACGCAAAACTAACAAAAAAAAAACCCAGATGTTAATGGGCGCCCCCCACGTCGGTTCTACCCACGGACAACACTCGTATAAATAAGCTTATGATCACTATGTTGCCAATTTACATAAACGATATGTAATGAGTTGCAACTCCTAGTGGGTATACTAACGGTACCACCACGGGAAGGTGTGGGTGGGCTGGAATACTTGTTATGGACAAGTAATCCTTATCAAATATCCTTGTCTATAGACTGCTCCCTTTACGATACAAATGATGATAACACAGTTCGGCACCAGTAAAATTGGTAAAGGGAACAGTGAAATTTCCGGCTGTCAAATTTTGCATGATCATCATGGCCAATGATGTTTTTCCCACCAAAATTTTCCAAATTAGAGATTAGATGATAGTTTATTCTTCCTTACCGCAACAAAAGTGTTTGTAAGAGAGGAAAGCATCATTTAGTACAGACTTTGAGGAAACACATAATCTATGAACAAGGTACAAAACAGAAATTGAGAAACACGTACATGAAACAATATAAAAGTTGATGAAAGTAGTAGGTGCTGAAGAACAGGTTAGCAGAGAACCGATAAAAAGATGGTCCGCAATAAAACAAAAAACGTATTCTATATCAATAAAAGGACGGAATGCCAAAACCTTTTCGCTCGAGACCCTACATGTTCCTCTTTGGAGCGCGAATTTCCACAGACACAAGAGTTGTATCCGCCTGATGGGAGCAGGCTGCTAAAGTTGTTCTCAGCGCACCAGAACATACCATGTGTTCCGTAAATGACTGGACATTCAGCATGAGAGAAATACTTGAAACAATGCAAAAAAGAAGCAAACAAAATCGTCATTACCGCAAGATGCTAACGTGCAGCGCTTGCATCTACCAGGTCATGAATTTAAAGAATTGCATCAAATTATAAGTGAGAGAGATGCTTTGATGGAATGGATGAAGCTATCTACTCTGTTGCTATACCTTGAAATGGCATGAACATAACGAAACGAATTTTTTATTCCCAACAGAAAGAGCTCCTAGAACCGATCCATTCTTGAATCCCATTAGGCAATATGCGACACGCGTTGATAAATTCCTTAATGTGCTCATTTATTCATATATATGCTTGGTGTCCGCTTCTTCCGTCTCTCTGTGACGCTCATAAGGATGCTTAATGACCGTATCTGTGATACGAGTTTTACCAGTGCACAAGTACAAAAATATTTTAATCGCGGGTACTATTAGGATGGATATATATTTGTTTGTCATCCAGATCTGGAAGATTTATTTGAGGAAAATACCGTATCCCGTCATTCCTGACGGGCTGTGTACACTAGTAATAAAATAATCAAATACACTAGAAACAAAAAAGTTAGCATCGAAATAAACTTACATATCCGCATCAATTTATAGAAATTGAATGAGGTGATGCCAGGAATAACGGAATTTTCACAGCTTCGCTCAGAGGTCAATGCTAGATAGGTTGTGTAGAAGAGGTGATGCACCCTCAGGTTGCGCAGACGAGGTAGTGCAAGATAGATGGTAAAGAAATGGTCGTGTAGAAGACCCAGTGGCACCCTCAGGTGGTGCAGAAGAGGTAGAGGAGGCCCTTGGCGAACTGGATGATCTCGTTGCCGCCCAGCTTACTCTCTCCGTACACGCGGTCCACAAAACTGATCGGCACCTGAACGATGACAATAGCATTAGTAATATACCCCTAACTAAATCTGAAGATTAGCATTAGTAATACATCATAACTAAATCTAAAGATTAGCACTAGTAATATACCCCTAACTAAATCTGAAGATTAGCATTAATAATACATCATAACTAAATCTGAAGATTAGCATTAGTAATACATCATAACTAAATATGAAGATTAGCATTAGTAATACATCATAACTAAATCTGAAGATTAGCATTAGTAATACATCATAACTAAATCTGAAGATTAGCATTGGTAATACATCATAACTAAATCTGAAGATTAGCATTAATAATACATCATAACTAAATCTGAAGATTAGCATTGGTAATACATCATAACTAAATCTGAAGATTAGCATTAATAATACATCATAACTAAATCTGAAGATTAGCATTAGTAATACATCATAACTAAATCTAAAGATTAGCACTAGTAATATACCCGTAACTAAATCTGAAGATTAGCAAAATTAATACACCCATAACTAAATCTGAAGGGAAATACTATACAGAACACAAAAGATACTTCCATAGGCATGATAGAAGTTCAAACGCCAAGAACATAAAACATATTATTATGCGCATGATACAAGCATAACACGTTCTCTGCGTATTAGGCAATATGTGCACCATTCGGTAAATTGCGCATTCATGTACCAGTATAAATGAATGACATTTCATGTTTTGCAATCTTTCTAAAAAAATAACTAATCATATAAAGTGAAATGTTACCATGCAATTGCACTTCTCATATTTCTCAAGAACAATGAAAATGTATTCGAGCAGTAAAGTTGATTTCCCAATCCTGCTATCTATAACCTAACCAAACCAATCGTTAACAACCTCAGAAATGCAAAAACATATTGGTACACATGTGTACCACTTGTTAAATTGCTCATGTGAAGTCATTCAACAATTTTGAAGTCATTCAACAATTTTGAAGTCATTCAACAATTTTGAAGTCATTCAACAATTTTGGAATCATTTTCAGGGCAGAAGTGCAGGCAAGCCTACATACTGCAAGAAGATCCCTGACCTCTCCGATGGTGTATCCAAACTGACGTGCCCGCACAATCATCTCCATCTGGAAGACGTAGCCTTTGCTGACGCAGGCGCTGACCAGGTGTTCCAAGACTTCCTTCCTGTACAGCCTGCAGTGCAATTTGGCATTCATCAAAAGAAAAAAGGCTGTTTTATTCCAATCAAGCATGATACATATCTTGTATGCAAGTCTTCTAAATGCCTTAAAACTAACACCAGGACGCAAAGATGGTTACCTCCAGTCAAGCTGATACCCATTTTGACACCTGGGTGAGCGAGGACTTGTGGCTGAGTTCTCCCTTTTCACAATGGAGAATAATCAGGCAGCACTGCCTGGATTCGAACCGCCAGCGATTACCATGACGGGCGCGCTCTTAACCTCTCGACCACGGTGACCACAATACGTACACATGTGTCGCACATCACCCATTTGCAATGGATAAAATATACACAGCGTACAGTCTGCATAGTTTATCCCCGATCAAATTATAATTAAAAACAAGCATTACTCTTCATGAGCGCATACGTAATGTCACCAACATGAAGTGGGTAAAATACACAATCAACACAACCAAGCATTACTCTTTTTTGAGATTATATTATAATTGTTGGGTTGACCAAACACCTCATCCGCTTTTTGAATGTCATCTTTTCAATCTTCCAAAGATCATATTTTTAAGTTCTTATTCTCTAAATCTTGCATTTGGTTACAACGAGCACTTTTACGTTAGTGTGCGATAAGCCTCAAAGTAGAGAAGTCCTGGCAATTTTGCTTGTATTCAAGCCCATGCAATGGTGGACCAAGGAGAGCACTACCGATATCTAATGCTTTTTATTTCATAAAGGAAGGAAAAAAAAGTAAAACAAATATATGCCATTAGTACGGGTAGTTTCTGTGTTGCTTACCTTCATTTTTTTTTAAAGTAAAAAGTATTAGATGTCAGTAGTACTTTGCTTGGTTCACCATTTGCAAAATGCAAGCAAAATGTTAGAACTTCTTTAGTCGGAGACTTACCCGTATTACACGCTGACGTAAGCTTACTTGCTGTACTGATTACAGAATTTAGAGAATAAGAGTATATAAATCATCTTTAGGAGGTCGGAAAGATGACATTCAAAAAACAAACTTTTTCGGCCAACCCATTAGATTAGAAGTTAGTTTAAGCCTTCCTAACCGCAACAAAGGCGTTCAAACGAGAGGAAGAAAAAAGGCACTCATTAATTATGGAGTTATGTGAATGGAGAATCTATGCTCAAAGTGCATAGAAACAGTAAGTTGAGAGAAAAGTTAAAGAAACAAAATAAAAGTTCAAGAATAAATTGATAGATGCTGAAAAACAGGACAGCAATGAATCAAAGAAAGATGATCCTCAACAAAAACATTTTATTTCAAAATAAAGAAGGCTTACTTGACTTTCAGCTAGGGACCTCACATTTTCTCCTTGGAAGTGCTAATTCAAATAGATACAATAGTTGTATCCCCTTGAGGGGGTCAGAAGGATGTTCTTCCATGTGCGTCAAGCTGTGGTGATCCCACAGGAGTGAGGTTTAGAAGAAGCTTATATGTAGTTCCTAACCAACCTGAAAGGTCCTTGAGATCAGAAGCTCCAGGCGACAGTTCCTAACCAACCTGAAAGATCCTGTGAGATCAGACGCTCCAGGTCTGAGGAGGATCTGGGTGACGTAGTTGGCCCCTCGACTGATGATCTTTCTCTTGAGGTCCCAGCCATAAACTCCACCGTCACCTGCGTACCGCGTCCCAGACACTATGTCAAAGTCCTCCTTCCGTTGCAGCTCTATCATCCGTGGAATGAATTTTGGCTGGAAACAAAAAATACAACAAAATTGATTTTAACTAATGACACGCAGATTTGACTGTATGAGTTTTCTATTTGTCCAATTGATTCCCAAAAAAACATTTACCTATTAATCACAACTTTATTGCAAAATACGATGAATAACATAGAAGCATTTTCACAAGTATGACAAATCTGCATTCATAATGATGACTGCAACTTGACAGTATGAGTGCTGACAACCACACGTAAAACATGATCAAGAGTCCCTCACAGCACAAGAATTTTGGACAGCATAGAGACTCTGACAGTCTATGAATGTCAACAGCACCACACATGCTGTAATAAAGTTATCAAGATACCCACTGAACACAAAAATGTAATAAAGTTATTAAGTTCTCTCTAGAGCGAAGCACAAAAAGTAGAGGTTATTTTTACATGATGAGAGAGATCAGCGTCCATGATGATAATGAAGTTGCCGGTTGCGTGTTTCATGCCATGGATGTAGGCAGTGCCCAGCCCAAGCTTCTTGGCACGTGGTCTCAGCACCTGTTTTGTCAGAGATGAAAAAACAGTTGAATAAACAGAAATACACATCAACTCCAAATTTTTTTGCTACTTAAGAGGAGTTTTCTTCCTTAAGAAAAACCAATATTTTTCATTTCCAATTTCCCAAATAGTCATTTTTGATTGATGTTTTCTACATGTTCATTGGCTTTTGCTACACCCAAAACAAGATCCCTAGCGCTGGAATGCACTCACTGCAAAAGAAATGATGCTTTGCCCTTGACAAATTTATAAGAATATTTACATTGCAGATTACATGTATAAGCTATTCTGATGCTACTTTGCAATACTCTCCGATATAGATGCTCTGCTATACTCTCTGATATAGATGCTCAGCCATACTCTCTGATATAGATGCTCAGCCATACTCTCTGATATAGATGCTCAGCCATACTCTCTGATATAGATGCTCAGCCATACTCTCTGATATAGATGCTCAGCCATACTCTCTGATATAGATGCTCAGCCATACTCTCTGATATAGATGCTCAGCCATACTCTCTGATATAGATGCTCAGCCATACTCTCTGATATAGATGCTCAGCCATACTCTCCAAATAGATGCTCAGCCATACTCTCCAAATAGATGCTCAGCCATACTCTCCAAATAGATGCTCAGCCATACTCTCCAAATAGATGCTCAGCCATACTCTCCAAATAGATGCTCAGCCATACTCTCCAAATAGATGCTCAGCCATACTCTCCAAATAGATGCTCAGCCATACTCTCCAAATAGATGCTCAGCCATACTCTCCAAATAGATGCTCAGCCATACTCTCCAAATAGATGCTCAGCCATACTCTCCAAATAGATGCTCAGCCATACTCTCCAAATAGATGCTCAGCCATACTCTCCAAATAGATGCTCAGCCATACTCTCCAAATAGATGCTCAGCCATACTCTCCAAATAGATGCTCAGCCATACTCTCCAAATAGATGCTCAGCCATACTCTCCAAATAGATGCTCAGCCATACTCTCCAAATAGATGCTCAGCCATACTCTCCAAATAGATGCTCAGCCATACTCTCCAAATAGATGCTCAGCCATACTCTCCAAATAGATGCTCTGCTATACTCTCCAAATAGATGCTCTGCTATACTCTCCAAATAGATGCTCTGCCATACTCTACAAAACTCTGTTTCAGTGAATACCTTCAACAGACTAGATAATATTATATTAGCTGGTAAAAATGCAATAACTTTAACCATGAGAAATTTTCAAAACCATTACAACTTTTTGTAAAAAGCAAAATTTATCAAACCAATAAAATTTATTTACAGCATATAAAAGCATGAAATTGAAGAACTGATAATAGGCTAATTACATAATTAAACAACTCTATGTTACAAGAAAACCATTCATTGACAAAACTGGCTATGTCTTGATATTCTTAAGAAGGGAAGTAATTTTACCTGGCATAAATCAGCTTCATCTTCAAAAGAAGGACAAGATCACAAACAAGACAATGAAAAAAGAAACAACAAAAAACATTACAAACAAGACAAAGACAACAAAAACCAGGAGATAAGATTAAAAATAAGACACAGCAAGCAAAACCAAGGAAAGAAGGTTACAAACAAGACAACAAAACAAAAACTAGGAAAAATGTTACAAACAAGAAAAAGAAAAATAGGCAGAAAAAAGCACAAGCAAGAAAAAGAAGAAAGCAGAAAAAAGCACAACCAAGAAAAAGAAGAAAGCAGAAAAAAGCACAACCAAGAAAAAGAAGAAAGCAGAAAAAAGCACAAGCAAGAAAAAGAACGTAGAAATAAGTAGAAGAAAGCACAAGCAAGAGAAAGCAGCACTCATAAGGTGACAACTTTTTTCAAGCTTATTCCACTTACAATTTTGTCCTTTCCGTAAATTTCTTGAAGTTGTTTTGCCACGTCCAAAGTGCCGTCAGGAGAGCCATCATCGATTATGATGATCTCATAATTTTCTTTGCTGTAAAAAATACATGTCATTAAATTATAAAGAAACATCACAAAAAATTGATTGAAAAATAATATTTTTCCCTCTCATAAAATTAAAGAAAGGCACAAAAGATAAGGATTTGTTTTTTTTTTTTACAGCTGTGCCCTTCAAAGTTCTGTTGTCACAGTTTGGGTATCACCTAGATCCTAAGTAAAATTGCTAAAACTATTCACAAAACAAACAACTCAACTTTTGACAATCCCTAAATTTCCATCAATAAATAGTAAACACCAATGTAAAGCAATAGCTGAGACCTTGGGCCTACAAAAATAACATAAATTTACAATTTTCAAGATACTTTTATTCAGTTGTACAAAATACAATAGAAGTAATGATTCTTTTTCTTTTAGGGCTATTTGGCTACCTGTGAGAAAAAATCAGTGTTCATTGAACTTTAGAAAATGTGAATATCTCTACAGAGAAATAACTCTGTGGATCCTACAGACATATTATATAAGAAAGTTTTAGCCTCCCTTAACCACAACAAAGATGTTCTTAGAGAGGCAGGAGGAAGGCACCATTTAGTATTGAGTTGAGGGAATGCGGAATCAATGCACAAGGTGCACAGAAACAGTATGCTAAGAATGAATTTCATGAAACAAGAAAAAGTTGAAAAAGAAAGTAATAGGTGCTGAAAAACAGGACAACAGTGAACTGAAAAATAGATGCTCTTCAACAGAACAAAAACATTTTATTTCAACAAAAAGAAAGCCTACCTAACCCTTAGCTCAGGCCCTCCCATTGTCCTCCTGGGAGTACTAATTCCCATAGATACAATAGTTGTATACCCCTGAGGGGATTCTAAAGACATAATAAACAACACCATGTACAAGCTAGCTGCTAATTTAGGACTCACCTGATATCAAAATATTTACAGAGCAACCAGATGATGATTGGTAAGTTGTCTTTTTCATTATATGTAGGTAACAATACAGAATATTTATCAACCATTGTGACTCTGGAAAAATTAAAATAAATACACTCAAAGCATTTACAACTTACCAGCATCCCATCCAACAGACCCATCACAAGTTCACATCAGATTTGCAATGTTTCTTAATAAATCTGATAAAATGTCATTCTAATTGCCACATCAAGAACAGTTATAATACTACAGCTTTAAATTGTAATTTTGGTTTGAGCAGAAGGTTAAATTTGATAAAGATAATAATAATAATAACATATCACTAATAATGAACATGTTACTAATGTAACTAGTAGAAATAATGGCATTACTATCAGTATGAAAGATCCTTAAAATTTTATGATTGGTGGATAAAAACTACTTAAATATTCAACCAAACACAGCAATCAGGCCATAAAATATTCTACATTGAACATCATGAACATGATAAATTCAAGAAAAATATTGTAAACTATTGACAACTATAAGTACTCCAATTTTGTATGGTCCTAAGAGATAATACACTAGGCTTATATTCCTGGTTTCTACATTAAAAGCTTTTGCATTATATATGATGGTTACAAGTTGAAGATACTCATAAAATATATTTCTAATAAAAGTTGATATTATGTCCTATCTTTAATAAGCTTATGTTTTAGATAGGCATAAGTATTTAAGTTTATGTCTTATCTTTGACTTGCTTATGTAATAGAAATGCAGAAGTTTGCCACTGAACATTCCTATGGAGGGCAACCTTATCCTTTCAGAGCCTTTGTCAGCAGCTTTAACCCTTTAACGTATTATCTTGGGTCAACTTAAAAATCAATAGGTCATGTCTGTATATGCCATAAGTTTACTTGCAGTCTTATACCTTGTTTATTTGGTACTTTAACATGTTAACTTGTAGTTTCTGAGGCTGAAAATATCTAAACAAAGTCATTTCGGAGTTGACTCGTTGAAACAAACGTCAGGCAACCATAAATGTGAAACTAGCAGTGACGGAAGTGGTCACATACCAGATATTTTGATTGTAATAGAAACTTTAATTCTATTAATAAATGAACATTTTTTTTAACATTATTGCAGAAAAAGTAATAGATAAAGGATTAATCAAAACAGACACTGTAATTTCAGCATAAAACATCTGCTGAATATCAACCAAATTAAGCTGTTAGTTTTAACATAGAGGTGTTAGATATACAGTGGTACCTCGGTACTCGACCGACTCTATACTCAACCAAATCGTTTCTTGACAAAAAAATTTGAGTAGAAAATGCTTTGGATCTCGAACAGATTTTTGGTACTCGACTAGCCGAGCCGACCCAAACGCGCTCCTCGGCCCTTCTCGGCCAGCGGGTAAGCGTCAGTTCGACTCTGACCATGAGCGGAGTCAGACGTACGCAGTTTGTTCGAGTACTGTATTTCTTTCCAGATTTAAACTTTTTCTCCTTGCTCTAGCTCTTAATTATGGGTTCAAAGAAAGACTGTCATAAGGGGAAGCCAAAGAGGAAAATACTGAGGACCACTATTGAACTGAAAAATGAAATTATTACAAAATATGAAAGTGTGTACGAGTGTCCGACCTCGCGTCGCAGTACAAAATGGCAAAATCAACCATTTCTACTTTCATAAAGCATTAGAAAGTGTTAAAGAAAGCTGATGTTGCAATGTAGAGAGGCCGAGAGGTAGTAACCCTCCCTCCCGTCCTCTCCACATCCATTCCAGTATGCCATCAACCACTCTCCAAAACGTAAGTAAATGATACAAAATGGTTTATAATGCTTTATTTATCATTATCATGTACTGCTTGTGCACATTTACGTCTTCATTGTTGTTTAGATACACTTTCTCATAATATTTTAGGTATTTTTCTTAATGGTACGAACGGATTAAATTACTTTCCATTATTTCTTATGGGAAAATTGGTTTTGGTGTTCAAACAAATCGGTTCTCGACCACCATCTCAGAACGGATTATGGTCGAGTATCGAGGTATCACTGTACTAAGAATTAGACACATAAGTATTAGGAATAATTCTTAATATGGACCTATGTTAGCCAATGAGTTTGTTAGATAGGTAAATGTTGAGGACTTGACCATAATCGATTTTCCACTTTTTGATCAACAAAGATTGTTGATCAGACTAAAATAAATAAGTTTTCTTCAATGCACTTTCCGGCGGAAATGAGTACTTTGAAAGTTATGGCGTTAAATGAGTTACCGGAACTCCAGTGTGCATCACCCTATTACAAACGTAAAGAGGTTGGGTCATGAGGGGTAGCCACAGTTCTTTTAGTTTTATAGTTTTCACTAAAAGAACTGTTGCTAACCCTCACGACCCAACTTCTTTACGTTTGTAATAGGGGGTTTGCTCTTCGTCGGCTTGGTTGGCGCGCGGGAACGCCGTCGTCGGACCGCGCGGTGTATTTTTGGTAAATCTGAAGGAGATGACAGTTGTCGATTTTGTAAATTTCGATGCCTTAGCATAGTTAATTAGATCGAAATTATCAAGTTTTCTTCTATGCACTTTTTGTCTCAAATGAGTATTTTATTAGTTATAGCGGTAAATGACTTACCGCAACTCCAGTCTTTGAAGCGGAAAGAAATTCTTTGATCGAGTTGTATGGCAATACTGCAATGGCGTCTCGCTTCCAGCGCTCTGTCTTGAAAGACGAAACCAAACCTACCGCTATAACTTGTTAAATACTCATTTGACGAAAAAAGTGTATAGATTAAAAGTTGTTTATTTTGATGTTATTACCATGTTCCAAGCAACAAAAATTTGAAAACCGATGAGTAGCTGTTTATTCGAGCGCATTCGTCATCAATGACGAAACTAAACTTACCGCTATAAATCGTAGAATACTCATTTGAGACGAAAAAAGAATAGAAGAAAACTTGTTTACTTTGATTCAATTAATTAGGTTCAGGCACCAAAAAGTGGAAAATCAACAACTGTCATCTCCTTCAGATTTACCGTATTTTTCCCCGCCTCAAACACTGGAGTTAAGGTAACTCATTTAATGCCATAACTTTTAAAATACTTATTACCGCCGGAAAGTGCATTAAAGAAAACTTGTTTATTTTGGTCTCATTAACAATCTTTATTGATCAAAGAGTGGAAAATCGATTATGGTCAAGTCCTCAACATTTACCGTTAGATATTGTGCTGTATTATCTAAATTAATCGGCTCAAAATTCTTGTTTCAAATTGCAGCCTTTTCAAATTTTTGTCCTGTTTACAACTATGTGTTTTTTAACCTTCGCAAGTTTTATTTCTGAATGCAATTTTTTACTACCTATTGTTCATTTTTAATTTTTAAAGGAGCCAAGTATGGATGACAGCATTTATCTCAAGGTATGCCCTACATAAAGCCCCAACAGAACTCGAGATTGACAATTTTAATACCTAAAAATGACCTTAATGAATTTTAAAATTATTTCAATTTTTTATATTTTCATTATTCCTAGAAATCTGGTGATTATCTAAAAATCAACTTATGAAAACTTCAAACCCTTTTCATACCCCACAATCAACTTGCATTTTAGGACCAACTCCAAGTCAACAGAAAAATATCTGACGGAAAATACTAGTAAATATATATTTTACTAATATATATATATAAATATTGCCTCAAATCGACTTGAATTGCAAGGTTTGTTCAGAAACTATGGTCAGCAAGTAACCTCGTTGAAATGTTAGGCCTGCCACCACCTTCCACGTACTTCTTTTCTTCTTCTTCTTTCTTCTGTTTTATGAGGATCCCGGTTCCTGTTGGTCCATGCGCCTCAGGTCCTTACGTGAAGTGGTCTGTTCACTTCTGCTGGCAGAAAGAAAACACATTTTAGATTTTTACAGGCTGACTTGTTATTTTGTAACATGGATATCACTTAAGGCAGAAGAGCTCTGATGGGTTAGCACAACATACAAGGTTAGTGGAGTCAACCTATTGCTCAATGGGAACAGCACAGAGCCATAATGGGGATGGATGGTCCAGCCTGGGTGGCGCAACCTGGAGCATCTTGCCAGTCACAAACACGTGGGCAATTACCTTACTTTTATGATCCATAATCACTCCCCAGTCTACGGAACAAACTCTACAT
Organism: Morinoia aosen; assembly: GCA_030386875.1. Taxonomy (NCBI): domain Eukaryota; kingdom Metazoa; phylum Arthropoda; class Malacostraca; order Amphipoda; family Talitridae; genus Morinoia; species Morinoia aosen. Next base: position 55,607,078 of record CM059558.1, read on the forward strand.
TACGACTACTACTTCTACTGCTACTGTTGGAGTGCATGGATGGAGCAATTCAAGATACTCTTTGCTGTTATGTTAAGTTGATGCTAAGGAAAAACACGATGTTCAGAAAATTTCCTCTTACAATATTGGTCGCATTTACATTTTATACTTTTTTCAAGCAACCTGGAGAAAATCAAACGAACATGGTGCAGGTGCTTCCTTGTAGAAGATGATGTTACTTTATTTGTTTAAGTTAGTGGTTAGCAGCTATAAGTTACCTAATTTCCCAGTAGAGATTAGATATTTTGCCATTGAATTCAAGATTTTAATTTGTATTTCTGAAGGGTAATTTCCTCCTCCCAGCAGATTCTTGACAGAGAGAGTCACACCTACTGATTGTACTTCTTCAGCTAATATTGTTCTGGCAACACTATAATTTGGACATTGTAGCAGAAAATGGCTGACTGTTTCAATACAGCCGCATGAGCACTTATCAGTGTGAGACAAATTAAATCGATTGAGATGCTGATTCAGGCCCACATGGCCTGTTCTTAGTCTGGTCATTGCACTTTCTATAGATCGGTTACGATGTGAAGACCAAGGCCAAAATCCCACAGTGTCTCTGATCTCTAACAAAAATTTACCCTTGTTCAAGTTGCTCACTCCTTTGAGCCACTGGCTCTGCCAAACATCAGTCAGAGCATCTCTAACTTGTCTCACCTTGTCAATTTGCGCAGAGTGAAAGAACGGAGTTACCGGGCTTTGATGTGCTGCCTTGGCTGCCAGATCTGCAAGCTCATTCCCTTCTAAATTCTTATGACCTGGAATATACTGAATGTGAGTTGGGTATTTTACATTCAATAGTTTGACATATTTATGAATCTCGTATATTAAATGAACATAATTTTTAGCCTTCCGATTTTGCAACAGGGCAACTCCTGAGAGAGAGTCTGTATATATCACCGCTCCTGGTAATGAATCATAGTTCTCATAAAGGTACTTCACTGCTCGAGAAATTGCAAACAATTCACAACCGAGAATTGCAGTTTCGGAGGGCAATCTCCAATTAGACATAATGGTATTATTGGATTCTTTAATTATCATCGATCCAGTCGAAGAGGGAGCAGGATTAGAGAGCTTTGATCCGTCAGTATATATAGGTAAGTATGAGGGAAACAATGATTCCTCAAGGTATTTAAAGGTGGCAGCAGCCATTTCATTTGACATATGTCCCACTGGAGAATTGCCAAATTCGGTCAGAAAATATTTGTCCATTTCTTCCCAAGGAGCTATAGGGGAAATTATTGGAACTGTCACCTTATTACTTCTCTGAATTTTAAGATGAGCAAAAATTTTTTGAGCTCGTACGATTAATGGCGGGACCAATATGTGGCTTGTCCAAGGTCGATCTTGCAAGCGAGGCTGTGGTTCCATAAGCTCTTTTGTTATTTGTACATTGGAAGGCAATTCTGTGAGCCTACAGTAAAATTTTAAAAGGGTCATTATGCGTTGAAGACTTAGTGGCTGAGTATTACTTTCTACTTCCAATGATAGGATAGGGGAGGTACTTCGAGCCCCTGTTGCAATTCGTAAGCAAGAATTTTGTAATTTATCTAATTTATCTAAATAAGCATTTGATGCTGTACTGTAGAATATAGAACCATAGTCAATAGCACTGCGAATTACGGATTTATAAAACATTAACAGAGTCTTCCTATCGGCTCCCCAGTGATTGTTTGAAATGGATTTCATCAGGTTTATTTTAGGTATACATTTATCTCTGAGGTGTTGAATATGGTTCTTCCAAGTTAAACCTGGGGCATCTAACAGCATTCCCAAATATTTATGGCTATCAACAAAGTCTATGCTGGAGGTACTCAAATATATGGTTGGCTTAGGTAGGTTTTTTCTAGTGAATTGCATTCCCTTAGTCTTGGAATGGTTCAAAGACAATCCCCAGGAGTTTGTCCAGTCATTCAGTTTATTGACTTGCTCTTGCACAAGCCTGCACACCTGGCGTTGGTCGCTGCCACTGCAGCACAAAGTAATATCATCAGCATACTCAAGGAGAGTGACACCATGAACTCTAGGTAGGTCTGCCAGCATTACATTGAAAAGGGTTGGCGATAGGATGGAGCCTTGTGGAACTCCTGAGGGTATTCCTCTTTCAGATGAATGACTGCCATCCAGGAACACTTTGAATTTCCTGTTGGTCAAATATTCTTTAATCCAGCATAAGGTTTTTCCTTTAATTCCTAGTTGAGATAGCTTGTACAGTAAGCCTGTATGCCATATACAGTCATAAGCCTTGCTTAGATCAAAAAATATCACTATACAGAGGCCACGGTCAATAAGAGAGCATCTTATGCTCATTTCCAGTCTAGCTACTTGGTCAAGAGTGCACAATCGTCTCCTAAATCCACTCTGAGTACCACTGAGTGCATCAGATTGTTCCAACACATAATAGAGTCTATTACAAATCATTTTTTCCATGACTTTGGCCATACAGGGCAACAGAGATATAGGCCTGTATGCCTTAGGGTCAGATGCAAGTTTACCAGGCTTAAGTATAGGGAGAATGATTGCAAGCTTCCAGGAAGCCGGAATAATGGAATGTTCGAAACTATGATTAATGATTGTCAATAACCAATGTAAATATTCTCGAGTAAGATTTTTGAGCATTAGATTGTGCACCATATCATGACCTGGAGATGTATTACGGGTGCCTTTTAGTACTGATTCAAGTTCTGTGAAACAGAAGGACTTATTATAAGGCATAGGATCCTCATTACAAAGAGCTAGAGCTAATGGCAATATATAGTTTTGATTTTTTGCAGTATATCTAGAGTTATAAACATCAAAAAATACATCTGCCAAGGCATCTGATTTGCTTTGTGAATCAGTTAGTATTTCATCTCCAAGCATGAGAGGGTCACCCCTAGCTATTCTACGCTTATTAGTCAAGCATCCTATTTTTTTCCAAATAGTTGATACTGGAGTTTGATAATTGATTTTGGAACAGAACTCTTGAAATGATTTCTTCTTTGCACTTCTGGTCACTCTCTTGACCATGGCTTCAGACTTCCTCAGGTTTATCAGGTTGGTAGGAGTTGGGTGCTTTCTAAATTGGTTCTTTGCAGCTCTTCGCTTTTTGACCCAAGTTGCGCATTCCTCGTTCCACCAATGTTTGGAGTACTTGGGCGTAACTTCTTCCTTGCTTCTATTGAATAATTTCTCTGAAGACTCAACTATTGCAGATGTGAGATTTTCCACTGATTGTAGAAAGTCCTTTCCTTTGTTAATAGTGGGGAGAGATGTTTTCCATGTGCTCCACGAGTCAGCCCCAAATATCCAATGACTCCTGGACCTGAAGTTGGTTTTATCGGGACGAAAATCAAGTGATACCAACACTGGCTCATGGTCACTTCCCAGCTCAGGCTCCAATCCTATCCGAGACGCAGGCCGCAGTTCAACCGAAGCAAAGCAAAGATCAAGAGTGGAGTAGGTACGTGTTTGAAGATGGTAATAGGTTGGTAAATTTTGAGGTGTAAGGAGGCACAGATCATTGTTATCTACTAGGCATTCTACTAAATTATTGCCAGTGGTGTTACTTGGGACTCGTGTATCCCACATTGGATGGTGAGCGTTGAAGTCTCCCACAATCAACTTGTGAGAGGCCAGTTGAGAAAAGTAAAAGTTGAACTCATTTGTCTCTATGGCTTGATTTGGATTATATATGTTGAGAAGATCCAATTTGTTTTTCTTATTAAAGATTTGCAGGGCTTGAATTTCTAGCTTACCATTAGGAAAAATATTTAATATCTTTTCTAGGCAAGAGATATCATTCCTGACAAGTAGTGCTAGGCCACCACCAGGACCTGTGTCTCGGTGTTTGTAAAAGGAACGATAGTTTATAAACGTTGGTTCCCTACTAGCTTTTAACCATGTTTCAGATAAGCATACAATATGTGGTTTAGTTGTATAAAGTCTCAATTTAAAATGTGATAATTTACTGTATAAACTATGGCAGTTCCAAATCAATATTTGCAGGTGGTGGTCGTGATCTATTTTGGGTGTTTTTTGATATCTTTCCTTTAGAAGAAGCATTGTTCTGAGGCTTATGTTTGGCATTTCCCAGGTTAGTCTGCAACTGCAATGGGTGAGAGTTGTATGTGGGACTGAAGGTATGTGCTTGTCCATCTTGAGTTCCGGAAGTACGAGTTTCTGTCACAATTTTTTGTTTCTTTTTCTTTGTTGCATTGGACTCTTGTTGCCCTTTTAAAGTCTTATTGTTATGTGAACTCTCAATGTCTGGTAGGTTTAAATTTGGCATTAGTCCTGAGTTCTCCATTTCAAGACATTGTTCCATCAGGTTGATGTCCATCTCCTTGTGGATAATCTTGACAATATCTTCACCTGAGCAAGGTTTCACCTGATCAGTTGCTGCTTTAAATAGTTTTGCAATTGTGGTAGCAATTTGAATCCTGAAAGATTCACTAATTGGGTAATCCATTCTGGAGAGCTGTGCTTCTTGTGTGTTTTCTTCTGTCTGTGTACTTACCTCTTTCTGTTGTGCTACATTTTTAGCATTTGGCGTTTCAAGACCATAGCTCTGGCTTACCTGTGCTTTCCTTTGACTTGGAGCACAATATAAGTTATTTTGCTCCAAGCGTGCTGTTGACCAAGGCATCTGAAGTGATTTAGACTCCGTTCTGATTGTCATTACTGCGTCTCTGTAAGATAATCTTCTCTCTGCTCTGATCTTTTCCACTGTTTTGGCATTCTTCATGAAGGGACAACCTCCATAATTGGCTGTATGCGGGCCATGGCAGTTGGAGCATTGAACTGGTCCTCTTTCTTCCTTATTCATACATTCTCGAGAGCTGTGGGGGCCAGAGCAAACCACACACTTTGGGTTGAATCTGCAGTCTTTTGCATTATGGCCAAAGCCTTGACATTTATAGCACTGCCACGGTTTATCAACAAACAACCTCACTTGGTAGCGTTGAAATCCAAGAATAATGCTATCAGGCAGAATGAGACTGTCAAATGTAATTTGGAGACATAGCGTGGGTCTTAAATCTTTCCCTTTTGTTAGTCTCCTAACATTCATTATGTTTGGGTATCTCTGTTGTAGGTAAATTTTTAGTTCTTCTACATCTGAATCAAGTCCAACTGGGCCAATCACTCCTACTGATCTCTGCATTGCTCGTGGCAACCGGCAGTCCACTGCCCAGTCTCCAATGGTTGTGATGGATATCAGGTTTTTGGTTTGTTTTTGATTCAGCGGTTCAGTCTTGACAATAAGTAAATTCTTGCTGATATTCTTCTTCATGTCTATTATTTTATGCTTTCCAAACTCTGAGGCTTGAAGATTTCTCATTAGTTTCAATTCATTTGAAAAAAATTTTCCGTTATCTCTGTTATCACTATTTGGCTGAATGAGAAACACAGCTGGGTTTCTTTCTTGGGTCTGACTGTTGGTCATAATTGTTTGGTCTGGTGCAGGTCCTTCTAGAGAATTCAACTCTTTGTGGCTATGAGTTTGCAGTGCTGCTCTCTTCTTGATAGGGGAGGATCCTTCCAAAATTTCCCCAGAGATGATTGGACCAACACTGCTGGCTTGCTGTCGGTCTTTAGGCCATGAAATGTTGGGTGACTTGGGTCGTTTCCTTTTACCTTGTCCAGTTAAGTGGCTAGACTGCCCTTGGAAGTTTTCATTGAGGATCTTCAAGGTTTCTTCATCTGAGCCTGGAATACTTGACATAATCTCCGCTTCCTGCTGCGTTAGGGTCAGAACTGGCAGGCTGGAGCTTGAATCAGAGAAAGCACTAGGGTGATCTCTCCTACGTTTGGAGTTAATTACCGGTGAGGCAGTAGTAGCTGGATTACTGTCATTATTTGTTGCTATTGTTGAGTCAGACAAGACACCCTCTTCCATAGAGTCGACAAAAGATAAGTTACTAAGTTCTTCCTCCGACATGTCTTGAAATTTCTCTCTCGAGTGAGCCATCTTGGCGATGGCTCGCTCTACTCCACGCCGACAATTCGATCCGAATCTCTAGCGTTCTATACAATGTATCTGTAATAAATACTTGTTAAATTGTTAATATTTTATCACTATTTACTTACCGAAAGTTTTGCGAACGACGATCTCCTGCATACGATGGCAGCTCAGTTGTCCTCCGCTGTCCAACACGAACCTTCAGATATCTCTGACTTGCTTTCGAGGTTCGGCGCGTAGTTTTCACCTTCCACGTACCTAACCAAGTTAGCGACGTGTGCTAAGCTGCAAACCGTAAGTTCATAACAATCAGCCGTAATCCAAAAGTAGAAAACTTTTCAAACGTAAAAATGTTCATTTCATGTAGGGAATAATTTCTTATATCTTTTGTCTGTTTAGTATGTTTTAGACCATATTTAATGATGCCATCATAAAATATTATCATTCGGGTATCTTTGAGCAGCTGGAGAACTTTCCAAAGTATAATGTAATAAGTGCTTCCTACATCATACGCAGTTTTGGCTCGGCATCAATTAATGGTCAAGGTAAATACCTACATATCGGGAAATGATCATGCACTATTATATTCATTACCATTAAAACATGCTGTTCAAATGGTGCGAGAGTTACATTGTTGAGCATGATTCTGGAATTGGCTCAGCAGGGAGTGACACTAAAATTGTGACAAAATCATCACTTTTATGAAAAATAATAAGAGAAGAAATAAAACCGATTATTTCTCAAAATTTTTACACATGAGATACATGACTACATATCGGCTTTTAAAAACTTTCTTAATATAAGGCGACCTTAGACAAACGTCCCATATGAGGAGTACTAATAGACTAACTATACGTGGTCTACCAATAGACAAACCATGCGAGGTGTACTAATATACAAACCGTACGTGGCGTGCAAAAAGGTTAACCTTGTCTAGGGATAGTTAAATCAAAAATATAACTTCTTGAAAATTTTATATCCCGAGAGATGGCTGACAACTTATAAAAACTTAAATACTACTAGAAAATTTTTCGGAATTCCTAAACTATTTATTGAATCGAAGTAAGAAAAGAACTAAGATGAAATGTTGGAATTTCTCCAAGCACCTATCGCTTATAATAAACTATGAATGTATATTGTGTAGCATTACCTATACTTGGCACAATTCGCTTAAATGAAGAATATCGAAAGAGTATGGGGAAGTCTTGTTGTGATTCATCTACGTCATGATGTAGTTTTTTTTTCATATTATTGTGGTGTTTGCTCCCGTGACATGGCGCTGCAAATTGCTGCAACTGCACTGCAGCTCACGCTTATTGTGTAGACGCAAAATAATTATCTATTTTAGTTTTAAATTCACTTAATATTTGAGGGGTTTGATGTTCTGGGGTAGTTTGTTCCACAGTTAGGCGTCTGACACTGAAAAAGCTTTTTGCCCAATGTTAGATGAACGGTATTTGATTAAGACATCATGTCTCCTATTTGGCTTTAGGTAGGTGACGGTAGGAGGATGGAATTGCACTATATTAGCATTGCTCTGAGAAAGATATATGTGGTGTCTGCCGCCGCGAGAGAGTGCTGCAAAGGTGTACGCACCGGCTGAGTGAGACAGCCATCTTGCAACATGCCACGCTTGCTCGTGGATGTTGGCATGCTGGGCAACATCCTGACTCAAGCGCATGCATGGACTGATTCTGGATCGGTTGGCTAGGCAGCTGCCTAAGTTTACTGGCGATGGATCGATCGATGCGATTGAGTGGCTGGAGAATTTGGAGAGGCTCTGCCAGCTGAAAAGCGTGGCGCCGACCGACGTCTTTGGCTTTATGCTTGACGGCAACGCTCCTCGGGTGTTTTACTGCATGGCTGTCGGTGATGCTGCTAAATGGCAGGTAGTTAGGTCTACGCTAGCCGTGGAATTCGCGTTGCCACGGTTGACCACGGGAGATTGATTTTTAGGCTCAAATTTTACGAGGGTCCCATCACTGCTCGGTATACTTCGGCAGTTGCACGTGAGGACGCGCATACTGAGCTGTTCGACGCTGTGGTGTCGAAAGTGCGGGAGAGAATGGCTGCACAGAGGGCTATGGCCGGGCGAGGCCAGGGAGGCAAGCTTGGGGCGGACATTGCTGTTTCTGGAAAGCAGGGCAATGATGGCAGGGATGCTTGCTACCACTGTGGCAGTGCTCACCGCGTGAGGGTGTGCCAGCAGAAGCAAGGTAATGCAGCGCCTGCTGGTAGGGGATCCGCGAAGGCTCCCGCCGGAAGGAAGTCCGCATGCTTTGCGTGCGGAGAGACAGGGAATTTTGTGTGTGACTGTCCTACGGCAGCTCCGTCTGGGATGGTAGCTGGGCCCACGGTTGGTGGGTCGGGTTTATTGGTGAAGGGTGCCAGTCGGGGCGACGCGTCCTCCTCAATGGAAACTGCGATAGCCGGGCTTACCGGGGGTCTCCTCTCTCCGAGGGAAGTGACGGTGTCCGTTCTGAGAGAGGGACCTTGAGCGGCGCAAGTGTGTTGCTGAGGCGGGGCGATCTGGGATAGCTCGGAGCGACTGGTGTTACGACTAGGAGTCGTTTGCCAATCGTTCATGCCCTGTTGAATGGGCATTGTTCTTGGTGTCTGGTAGACTCCGGGAGCGAGCGGACGAGGGTTTGTCCGCGGGTGGGGGTGGGCCAACGCCTTCGACCGGGGAAGCCATTATTAACGGTGAACGGCAGGACTTCCTGAGAGGGGAAACACTGTCGTGTGGTAGTCAGGCTGCAGGGGCACTGTTTTGGTGTCACTGCGCTCGCCATGTCGGAGTTGGGGAATCTTGGCGTTGACTGTCTCCTGGGGAGTGATTGATCCCATGAAAGGCGTCACCGTCAGGAGAGGCCTTGACGCGAAGTATGCAGTTGACTGGGGGAGATCCTGGCCAGCTAGAAGCTGTAGGGGGTCCAGCTATGGATTAACCTTTGCCAAGCTGGGAGCCGGTCTGGTGGCAGGGGCGTGGTCGGTGGATTCGAGAGGTGGGCCAGCACTGATCGAAATTAGCGACCCTGACTTTGTTGCTAGGTTCGCTGACAGTCGGTGGACCGTCAGTTGGCGGTGGTCCGAGGAGTTGTAGACTCGGATCGCGGAGTACGGATGTACTCGGTTGCCTTATGTGCGTGAGCGTTATGACGCGGAGATTCAGAGTTGGATCTCGAAGGGTTGGGTGAGGCGGTGGCATGGCCCAATCCAGGGCGTTATTCCATTGCTGGCCGTCGTGCAACCAACGAAGGACAAAGTCCATCCGGTCGAGGACTATCGTGAGTTGAACGGCTTTGTCGAGTGTCATACTGGCGATGACATGGTCGGTGTGTGTGGCGACAAGATTCGGAAGTTGCAGCAGCTGTGGGTAGAGCTTAAGGTCATCGATCTTAAGTCTGCGTACCAGCAGATCCACGTTTTCGAGGATCTGTGGCGATACCAGTTCGTGAAATTTAAGGGTGTGTCTTACGCTTTGACGCGATTAGGTTTCGGCCTCTCGTGTGCTCTTCGAATCATGACCGTGATTCTCGGCAAGGTTCTGTCGTTGAACGACCGGGTTCGTCAAGCGACGGACCACTATATCGATGATGTAGAGGTTTGTGAGTCCGTTCTCAGCGCGCAGGAGCTCTGGAAGCATCTGGCGAGGTACGGACTTGTGACAAAGGAATCTGAGAGCCTGTATGGAGGCCGATTGTTGGGAATTTCTTTACGGAAAGATACCAATGGACACCTTAGGATGTCGAGAGGGACTGCTCTCTCCGAGTACGGTTCGGTGAATGCCGGCTTGATGAAGAGAGGACTGTTTTCCTTGTGTGCTCGGTTAGTCTGCCATTACCCCGTGGCGGGGTGGCTGCGTCCATGTTGCAGTTTTTGAAACGGCTGGGATGCAGCGGCTCTTGCAACGACTCGGTCGACAGTTGTGTCAGCTTGTTGGCTTAGGAGCTGTTGGTGTCGTCGGGAGGACCCTGTTGGAGGCATTTGGTGTTGAAACCTTTATTGTAGCACCTTGAATGTATATGTGTATAATACTGATAATGTTACAGTGCTCTTGTGTTAGAATGTGTTTAAACAGTACTCTGCATTGAGAACTGAGCTCATGGTTCTCATGGAGCTGAGCTCATGGTTCTCATGAAACTGAACTCATGGTTCTCATGCTTGGCTGGAGCCCACTCCACCGCTAACCTTCGTGATGTAAACTTACTGTGTCCTGCTGTGTGTTACTGACAATATATAAATCCCAAGTATCTCACTTTACTTACCCTAACCTAACTTAATATTTGGGGTGTCGATCCGCATGAAAGAAAATGAAAGAAAAGTTGTGGAACTTGGTGCGAGGAACGGAAACCATGCCACAGACTACGGACGAGACTGCTCGAAGGAAATTTGAAGTATGACATGACAGTGCACTTGCAACAATTGTGTTTGGTGTCGAAACGAGTCAACTGTACTTGTTGGGTGATCCTACTGACCCTGTGCAACTGTGGCACAAAATTGAAGATACATTCCAAAAGAAAACTTGGTCTAACAAGTTCAGACTACGCAAAAGACTCTACAACATTAAACTAAAAGAAGACCAAGACTTATAAACTTATCTCAAAGTATTTGTCGAAATATTTGAGTCCTTGAGTGTGATTGATGACGCTGTTGATGAAGAAAGTCGTGTAATAATCTTGCTGTCGTCACTTCCCGACCACTTCTCCACACTGGTGACTGCACTGGAAGCTCACGAAAAACTACCGTCTTGGGATATTGTGACAGAGCTCCTTCTGAATGAAGAAGCAAAACTGAAAAACTAAAGTGCTTCAGACTTCAGCGAAAAATCCCTTGTGACCTCCAAATTGAAAAACTCAAGATGCTTCGAATGCGGAAAAATGGAACACCAACGCGCCAAGTGCTGGATCTATCAAGAAAAATTGAAGAAAGAAGATGGGAACCACACAGAAGACCAGAAAAATTTTGGAGCAGGTAAAACCAATTATATCAGTGCATTGTCTGTAATAAATATCAATAATTGTTGGGTAATAGATTCCGGAGCAACATCACACATGTGTAATTATAGGAATGATTTTTCTTGACGGAATGAGCTATCTAGTCCAATTAACATTGAAGTTGGTGATGGTAGAAACTTGCAAGGTGTTGGTGTAGGTGATGTTGAAGTTATGGTGTTGTTGCCTAAAGGTCTAGTAGATACCTGTGTTGTTCAGAATGTCTTTTATGTACCTGGCTTAGCCTACAATTTACTATCTGTGCCTCAGATTACAGAAAGTGGAAACTTAGTTCACTTTGACGAAAGCTCATGTAAGATTGTAAATAAAGACCACAAACTAATTGCCTTAGGCAGTAAAGTAGGAAAATTGTATGAACTTAATTGCACCCTTAATTCAGCTGCTAAATGCATGAACGTTTCCTCTGATGAAATTCTGTGGCATAAACGATTCTGTCATCTAGGATTTAATGATCATAAGAAATTAGCCACTAAGAGTCTTGTTAAAGGTTTTGATTGTTCTGTGAGTGGAGATAATATTTTTCGTGAAAACTGTTGTGATGGTAAAAATCACAGGCTCCCGTTCCTCAAAACAAATCACAAAAGGGAACGCCGACCCTTAGAACTAATTCACAGTGATGTTTGTGGCAAGCTTAATCCCATATCACTTGGGAGTGGAAGGTATTTTGTAACCTCCATAGATGACCACTCCAGATATACTTGGGTGTACATTATCAAACATAAGAGTGATGTTTTTAAAGTGTTTCAGGAGTTCAAATCTCTGATAGAAAATCACTATGATCACAAAATTAAAATTCTGCGCTCCGATAACGGTGGGGAATACATCTCTAATGACTTTGAACAATTCCTAAAAAAGAAGGAATTATCCTTGAAAAAACTGTGCCTAAGACACCTGAACAAATTGGAGTTGCAGAACGAATGAATAGAACTCTCCTTGACTCTGTCAGAGCTATGCTGTCTGGTTCAAAGTTACCAAAATTTTTCTGGGGTGATGTCGCGTCTTACAAGACGCGAATTTTTAAACATTTTTATCAGGCAACATTTTTCGGATCCGCGCTGGTTCGCAAGACTGACACCGCGTTCTATTTGAATAAAGTGCGCATGGAGGAAACAACGTCTTCCCGGATAATTTTAAGTTTCCGTGTACTTTGGTGGTGTGATTATTGTGTCAGAAAACTATTAATTGTGATATTTATGATATTTTGAATTCTAGTGCGTTCTATAGCCAGTATGCTGTAGTGTAATGCTAGAAATAACAGTCAGATTCTAGATTAACAGTATTTTAGCAGACCACTGAATGTGTGAATTTTAGAAACTTGTTTATTGAGCTTGACTCTGAATTTTGAGCTGAATGTTGAAAATCGGTTTAACCAATCACAAGTGACGTGTTCAAGTATGAAAAATAGGATGTGTGCTAGCAGATCGCGGGTTCTAGCAACTTCACAACTTAACCATGCATAACTCAAATTGATTCAGAAATAAAAAAAATATTTTTTGATTATATTTGTCGGCTCCTCACCCACGAGCTGTGCTGGACAAGTTGCGTCAGTCAGTGAGGTAGAAGCCTAGAGTTAATGCATTTCAAAAAGTAGACTGGGAATATACCCAGAAATTTATGCGACCACTTGCCCATGTGATTTGTGTTTTCAGGGCGACGTTGGTCAATTTGTACGTGTTGCCCTAGGGACAGTTCACCTGTATTTAAATTAAGTAAGTCAAAATCAGCGAGTCATTTCAAACCCTCTTAGTATTGGGCTGGTCAATGAGAAAGCCGTTTTTATTTTTTGATAATAGGATTTTTTGACAATGGCTGATCTGCTGTAACTTAAGTTCTGATTATTCTGCGGCTGGATAAGCTGTAGCACTAGTCTGCTGTTACTATTCTAGCTTGCCCCTGCATCAGAGACCTAACCCTTTAAAAACTTTCTCCCCTCCCACAGGTAGAGTAAAGAAAAACAAAATAGTCGTTTTTTGCATGTTGAAATAGGCCATTCAACGTGTAAGGAACCTCCCCCCATCGTTTGTAAGTACTCCAGGATGTGGTCAGGTTGCTCTACCAGGGTTGCAACCGGTGCTATTGTAGCATTTGATTATGTAAACAGTCCAAGATAATTGAAGGCAGAGGTTTTGAAATCAAAAATGTGTGTCCGCCAATGTGTTCTTTAGCTGGCGAGTGTTCTTTAGCAATGTGTTCTTTAGCTGGAGAATGTTCTTTAGCAATGTGTTCTTTAGCTGGAGAGTGTTCTTTAGCAATGTGTTCTTTAGCTGGAGAGTGTTCTTTAGCAATGTGTTCTTTAGCTGGAGATTGTTCTTTAGCAATGTGTTTAGCTGGAGAATGTTCTTTAGCAATGTGTTCTTTAGCAAAAATTTAATGGGAAGATAAAAAGACTTCCATGTGTAGGTTTATAAAATTTGATTTGCATTGTTTTGTACTCCATGTAAAGAATGAAATGTATTTCTTATCTTGAAAGTCTGAAATTTTTTAATATGCTGACTCAAATGCTAAAATAATTGTAATGAATGTGTGTGAGAGTAGGCTGTCCTCCTTTGGTCCTATGTATGCATTACAAATGTGTATCCGCCAATGTGTTCTTTAGCTGGAGAGACTTATTTTTCTTCTCAGTCAACGCAACAGCCGTCTTATTGTGTCATGTCGTTGGCAGGACAATTGATCCCCTTTCATGTGTTGCTATTCTCCTGTGGCAATGTCTCATTGCTATTCTCTTATTGCTCTTCTCTAGAACTGGAATTCTCGCTAACATGAATCGACTCGTGAACACAGATTCTTGAGACTAGCGAGATGTTTCTTTGTCATTGGAATATCATACCTAGTTCTAGTATTACTTAGTTGCTCTTCGTGTCTTAGTCAGCTACTTCTCATATACCTTTGAGGTATGAGTTCTTTTTCTTGTTATGTGGTACTATATACCTTAATTGGTCAGTCGTCTATGATCTTAAACTTGGAGTTTTCTTATCATGCGTATTGTTGGGCCGAATCTGAACTCTACCTGTTTGTGCAGTTTACGGAGTCAACGGGGCTTGAAATAAACCGAAGACACCCTGTGTTCTTTTTAGCGTCCCTTTGAAGTCCGTTCATTCACCCTACTGTAGCGAAGATCGGAATCCGCAAAGTAGTAGTGACAGGTGAAGCTATATCAACTGCCGTGTATGTCAAAAATAGGAGCCCTGCTAGTGCATTGAATGATATGACTCCTTATCGAGCCCTTAATGGACACAAGCCCAATGTACAGCACCTCAGAAACTTTGGCTGCAGTGCTAACGCTCATGCCCCCAAAGATGAGAGGGAAAAACTTGATCCGTGATCTAAACCGTGTGTTCTTGTAGGATATGGAAGTGGATCCAAGGGATATCGTCTGTATGACATAAGCAGCAGATGGATATTTTTGAGTAGAGACGTTATGTTCAATGAATCTCAGCAGATACCAATTGAGAAGGAACCTTCAGAAGTAAATTATGGTAATTTTACTCTTCTTCTTCGGGAACCAGAACCAGAAGACTCTGAGGAAGGGGTGGGGCATAGACAGTCAGAGGCTGGGATGGAGGGAGTGGAGCCTAGTCAATCAGCCAGGTATCGACGGGCTCCTGATAGGTTTGGTGAATGGGTGTATTTAATGAAAAATGAGCTTGAAATACCATCTTGTGTTCAAGAAGCACTCAGTGGACTAAAAGCAAAACTATGGGAGACAGCAATGGAGAATGAGATGGAGTCTATAAATCAAAACAAAGTATCGTCTCTTTTAGAGTGTCCTAATGCCAAAAACCTATTAAATCAAAGTGGATCTTTAAAAGAAAAACCGAACCTGACGGAAGCATTTGCTCATACAAAGCTCGCCTTGTGGCTCAGGGCTACTCACAAAAATATGGCACTGATTACGACGAGACATTCAGTCCCAAGGTTCAATTTGAGTCTGTCAGGACAGTACTAGCTCTATCTGCCAAATATAATATGATAGTCCATCATATGGACGTTACAACAGCCTTCCTTAATGGAGAATTAAATGAAGAACTTTCCTTGGTTCAACCTGACGGTTTTATTGTCAAAGGCAAAGAAAATCTGGTGTGTAAACAACAAAAATCGCTCCACGGACTAAAACAAGCTCGTAAGTGTTGGAATACTACACTAGATAGCTATTTGAATAAATTGGGTTTTTACAATCTAAGAGTGATGCTTGTATATACACTCGTGTTCAAGATGAGAAACTGTGTATTGTGGCGGTGTATGTAGACGATCTAATGATTACTTCTGAGTCTGGTGACGAAATAAATCAAATAAAGATGAGTCTTTCTACTGAGTACAAAATGAAGGATCTTGGTGTGCTGAGTTACTTCCTAGGTGTAAGTGTTGTATAATCTAAAAACAATGTGTTCTTGAATCAAACTGCTTATACTGAGGCTCTGTTGTCAAAATTTGGCTTTGATAATTGTGAACCTGTCGCAACTCCCGCTGATGTAAATGTAAATCCGATATGCTCCCCAAATGATGTCGAATTTGACCCTGCTGCTTATCAAAGTGCTGTAGGTAGCCTTTTGTATTTGTCAACCAGAACTCGATCTGACATTGCATTCGCAGCGAATAATGTTGCTAAATACAGTTCCAAACCTCTTGAACAGCATTGGATGTGTGTTAAGAAAATATTCAGGTACCTGAGATGCATATCTAAACTAGGTATCTTGTATAGCAAATGTTCTGATACTTGCATTGGTTATTCAGAAGCTGACTGGGCTGGTGATAAAAATGACCGCAAGTCTATCTCTGGTTACTGTTTCACCCTCAGTAATTCGGTAATTACGTGGAGATCTAACAAACAAACAAACTTGTGTAGCCCTCTCAACTGATGAAGCTGAATACGTTGCTCTTGCCGGTGCGGCTCAAGAGGCTGTCTGGTTAAAGCTCTTACTCAGTGATCTAAATTTTGGTATTATGGAACCAATGGTTGTAAACGAAGACAACCAGTCAGCCATCTGTCTTGCCAACAATCCCAAATATCATGGGAGGAGCAAGCACATTGTCACGTCGTACAAGACGTGAGGAAATTTGAAGAATTTTGAAAAATTTATTTCGGCAACGTTCCGCGGATCCGCGCTTCGTCCGCAAGAATGACGCCAACGTTTTATTTGTTTGAAGTGCGTGGGAGGAACAGTTTCCCGGATAATCTTAAGTTTTTGTGTTGTTAGAGAGTGAACTTGAGTGGGAAACTCATTTGATTTACGTGTTACCTCGCTAGCTATATTTTCGGGTGTTTTCACACGACTTGTGTTCGATAGCGGTGAACGGCCGGTTTCTGGAGCATTCGAGGATGCTTCCGGTGGCCGGCAAACCCACCTACATTGAATCAGACTAGCCATTGCAGTTCGGTAGGGTCTGGTGTTTTCTTTCGGTGTAGCCAGTAAGCTGCAGTGTAATGCTGGGAATTAGTCAGGTTCTGGTTTAACGGTATTTTAGCTGAACACTGTGATTTTACTAATGAACTTTCCTATCTCTGTTTCACTGCTCCAAGTGATTTTGTGTTAATGTCCAAATGTTTTTTTTTTTTGCTCAGCAACATTTGCATAATAGCCAAGCCATGTAAGCTATGTTGTCATATATAATATTGTAAACAGTGTCATGGGCAGTAAATGCAACATGGAGAGACTGACATTTCAATGCTTTTTAGTTTGACACAGAGGATTACTTGAAGTTTATTACATTTCATAGATTAACACATGATAGCACAATCTTATATTTATTTGATAATACAAACCAACCACTGCTTCACTATTGAAAGATTTGTGTACTGAAAATAAAAACTATGGTGATTCTTCCATGGATTAGACATCAGTTGTTGATATTGAAAAAATTCATGGCACGTCGTGCTGGACTTGTACCAACTTGGGAACATGATTTTTCTTGTCTTTGTATTATTTCTTGTCTTTGTATTATTTATAACATTCATTAATAGAAGGACGTGAAGCAAGTAAAATAAAGTTAGTCGATTGGCTTTTTACCTATGAGCTGGGCTGGGCAAGTTGCGCTAGTCAGCAAGGTGGAAGCCTAAAGTTACGGCATTCAGTAGACTGAGAATAGGCGCAGAAATTTGAGACCACTAGCTCATATGATTTGTGTTTTCAAAGCGACGTTGATAAACGTGTACTTGCCTCTCTCATTTTCTATAATAGAATTTATTGATAATGATTGATTTGATAACCTGAGTGACTTGCCCCTGCTTTAGAGACCTAATTTTGCTGTCTCTTTTTCCACAGATAGGGTAAAGTAAAAGACAGAGCAATCAATTATTTATGTCCTAGAATAAGCTGCTCCAGGTCTGAAGTGAGGGACCTTTCCCCATCGTCTGTAAGTATTTTAAAGTATTCTCTCTCAACCTGTAACGTTACCTAACTCATCTCTTTATTATCGTGAGGCATTCATGCGAAGACTATACCTTTGTTGCGCGATCGTCCACCTTTTTGCTCAAATAAAGTGCTTATCAACTAGTGACCGCTGTGTTAAAATTGCTAGATACGGATGTGTATTCAGGTATACTCGTATATTCTTTTATGCTTCCTTAAAAAGACACTTTGAACATTGGGCGAAACGAGCGATTCACGTATTACTGCCTGGCGTTAGTGACGCGAGTTTTACAATATTCGTGTGCGTATCATAAATGTGTTCTTTCTAAATGTGTTTCTAGCTGTGTGTCTTCGGCAGGGTGTTCTTGATAATGTGTTCATCGACTAAAATTTCTCTTCCCTGTCAATGCAACTGAAACCCTTCTTGCTTTGTGAATTTATCTCCTAGTTTGCTATTCCTGTGCACCTTGTGCGTAGATTCCGCGTTCCCCCAACTCCACGCTAAATGGTGCCTTCCTCTTTCCTCTCTTGGGACATCTTTGTCGCGGTTAAGGGAGACTAAAACTTTCTTATATAATAATACTGGTAATAGCAATGCGAATTGTTGCGGCGCTACGTCGTTAGCAGGGCGGCGAGTTCCCTTTATTATGTGCTGCTATTCTATGGCCTCTTATGTCTCACTCAGCTATTTCTCGTGTACCCTCGAGGTATGAAGTTACTTTCTTGTTGTGCGGTGCTATGTAAATGGTGCCTTCCTCTTCCCTCTCTTGGAACATCTTTGCCGTGGTTAAGGGAGGCTAAAACTTTTCTATAAGATGATAACAATTGAGTCATGAAACGTCATTATGCTATGTTGCTCCCATGACTATGCCTCGTGACCACTCTTATCGCCCTTCCGTCATTAGAATATCATGTCTGGTGCTAGAATTATTCAGTTGCCTCTTATGTCTCACTCAGCTACTTCTCATATACCTCCCTTTCTCGTTATGTAGTACTGTATACGTCAACTGCTTATTCGACTGTGATCTTAAATTAGGATTTCCTGTCACGCAATTCCTGGTCCGAGTCTGAATCATACTTGTCTGGGCAGATTCACGGAACCAGGGGATAAGAAATAAAAAACCTGAAGAGACCTCGTTTTCCCTTTGGGCGTCCTACCGAGTTCCGTTCAATGGCGTGCTGAAGCGAAGATCAATTCCGCTAGCGCACGACATAACACACATCGATATTAAGTTTCACTATGTGCGGGATCTTGTAAGTAACAAAGATGTAGACGTAGTATATTGCCCTACCGACGAAATGCTCGCTGACATATTCACCAAGAACCTACCCATAGAAAAGTTCTCCAGACTAAGAACGAAGTTAGGAATGGTCTCATCTGACACACATTCAATGTGAGAAGGAGTGTTGAAACCTTTATTGTAGCACCTTGAATGTATATGGGGATAATACTGATAATGTTACAGTGCTCTTGTGTTAGAATGTGTTTAAACAGAACTCTGCGTTGAGAACTGAGCTCATGGTTCTCATGGAACTGAGCTCATGGTTCTCATGGAACTGAGCTCATGGTTCTCATGCTTGGCTGGAGCCTACTCCACCGCTAATCTTCGTGATGTAAACTTACTGTGTCCTGCTGTGTGTTACTTACAATATATAAATCCCAAGCCCATTCTATACTAAATATAAATAATAAATATAAATCCCTTGTGACCTCCAAATTGAAAAACTCAAGATGCTTCGAATGCGGAAAAATGGAACACCAACGCGCCAAGTGCTGGATCTATCAATGTCTCACTTTACTTACCCTAACCTAACTTAATATTTGGGGTGTCGATCCGCATGATACGGTTACCGTGTGGACTGATGCCAGCACCCTCGGAGTCGAGGTGGCCCTTGAGGTCGATGGCTGCATTGTTTAGGATGCGTATTGGCTCCGAAAAGAGTCAGACCATCCGCAAATCAATGTGACTGAGTTGGAGGCTGTTGCACGGAGTATCAATTTGACGATTACTTGGGGTTTCAAAACTTTCACAGTGGTCCGTGATTCCCCAACAGTCGTCGCATAAATGGGCAGCACTGTCGATGGCCGAAATCGTATTCGCACGAAGGGTGCAGTGGAGATGCTCGTAAAGCGATGTCTTTGGGCCTGCTTGCCATAGCCACAGCATAAAGCCTGCTCGCCATAGCCGTGGGGCTTTCAGACCCGCCTCCGTGCGGGCAAACCCGGGTTCGAGTCCCGGCGCTGGTGGCGATTTTCTCTGTTTGGTATAGGGGTAAAATTTCAAGCACAATACCCTACTCTAACCAGGTGTCTGAAATGGGTACTGGTCTTGACCGGGGGAAAGCGTCATGGCATCCTGGTGTTAGTTATAAGGCATTTGAAAATCCAATGTACAAGGTGATATGTTGTGATGCCTCCCGGCTACAAGGCGGCAACAAAATACCCAATGGTAAAGGGGCACAGAATTCACATAAATGCCTGACACCCGAATGGGGTCGGAAACGCTTTAAGTAATCATTTAAACAATCAGAGCATGGCAATAAAAGGGGATTCTCACCTTCGAAAATATTTGTTTAGGTGAACACTTCTCAGTGTAGCCGGCTGTCCATGAACCCAAGGGTCCAAGGAGAGAGGAGAGATGACCGGTGACCAGCGAGGCAGAAGATTTAGGTGCACTCGAGGGCGCGGTTGGAAGCTGTATGACGTAGCAGTCCGAAAAGACCGCGCACATCGGCTTTCATCCGAATCCGCTGCATTGGCTTAGGACTCGGAAGGAAAAGCGCAGGCGTACTTTAGAAGTTTGGAAATACGCTTGCAACCAAAGATGTGAGGAACCCCCACCACTGCTCTGCTATTCGTTAATTACTTGCTTTATTGACTTTTAGGTTAATTAATTTAACAGCAGCCTAAGACCCCTTACTGCGGAAGGCCATTAATAATGCCTTACTAAGCCCGCAGAGGATCTCGGCTTTGAGTAATGGCTAGAATTTACACAATGTATCAGGCTTGAATTGGAAATAAAGCATCCGTAGATGCCTTCATTATTGTAGCATATCCTACCTAAGTTATGATTATCATTATTAGTAGTAGTAGTGGTGACACCAATAGACACGATAGTGCATCAATAGTAATAGTGCTCATCAATAGTAATTAGCAATACATAGATCAATAGCACTTGCGATACATCACTAATATGTAAGCAAATAGGCACTCACCTCTTTGATATCTCTAAGCTATGAATAGGCTCAATTTAATATACATGTGGCCAGTGAGAGAAGAGTGGAGATAGGTTAGAGTTATAGAATGGGTAGAATAGAATTAGTAGTAGGTAGTTTGAAAATTTAGTATAGTACTAAGGTAGTTAGTATAGTACTAACCACACGTAGCTAATATATACACACGCAGCTCAACATTTACTCTTTAGCTGGCTGCGACCAATAGAGAACTGGCTGCGATCTTGCCGTCTCGAGCGTTGCCAATTTTGGGTCTCTCTAACTAAAACTTACTTTATTCGCTATATTACACCCCTCCCTCCGTAATTAGAAACCCCCCCCCCTGTATCCTTACCCCCTTATCTGACCTAGTCAATCCTAAAGGTCCATTCTCACCACAGGCTTCCGAGCTCGGTTAGATCTGCGTGAGATGCTAGCACTTGGAGGCTCGTGCATCCTTGCCTCCTGGGTGGGAATCGAGTAATCATGTGTTACTGGGTCAGGTTCGTTTGTCAGAGGTGGTGGGTATGAATTTCGAGCAGGCTGTGGGATCAACACGGTTTCCTCAGTAGGTTGTTCCCGGGGTTCAGGGATGGTGTTCGAGCAGGTTATAACTTGGTCCTGGTGTCGACGAACGACCTCTCCCCCTTGCAGTTGGCACTTGTAGGACACCGGGCCCGTTTTCTCAACGGTAGTAGCAGGGGTCCATTTTGGGGAACCCGGTCTGTATTGACGGACCATCACAGGTGACTCCGGTGGAATGTTAACCACGCGAGACCCTGGGTGGTATCTTTTCTGAGCGTCCTGGTGTTGAGCAACTTTGGATGCGATTGCTTCTGACGGCCAAAAGCAGATCAAGACGAGAGCGAACTTTCCTGCCTAACATCAGTTCGGCGGGCGTAACACCTGTTGTCGTGTGGGGTGTTAGCCGATAGTTGAACAGGAACCTGACTAATGCTAGGCGTAGGGGGTGTGTTGACTTTCGTATATTCTTCTTGAACGTTTGTACCATGCTCTCTGCCAGTCCATTAGTTGAGGGATGATATGGTGCGCTGGTAATATGCCGCATACCACATGTCTTCACAAATTCTTGGAATTCAGCCGATGTGAAACACGTTGCGTTGTCCGAAACAGTTGGTACTGGAAATCCAAATGTCGCAAATGTGTGTTTCAGGCACAAGAGCGTTTTGCTAGAGGTTGTAGTAGATGTGGGAAAAATTTCAACCCACTTTGAGTGTGCGTCCACGATCCCTAGATAGTATTTTCCATCCATTTGGCCTGCGTAGTCGATGTGAATGCGATGCCAAGGCTTCGCAGGCCATTTCCACGGATGGAGTTCAGCTTTTGTTGGTGCGGCTCGAGGGCTCAAGCACTCGCTGCATGACTTAGTCGTTTCTTCTAGATCTTTGTCCAGCAGTGGCCACCACACATAGCTGCGAGCTAGCTCCTTCAGGATTACAGTGAGCTCAACTGTCATTTTCTGTGTAGTAGATGGTAGGTTGTTTTTATCTTTTCATTTTATGTGTTTTTTTCTTATATTTCATTTTCAATAAGTATATATATTAATATGTTGTCGCGTCTTACCAGACGCGAATTCTGAGAAGTTCTTTTCGGCAACATTCTGCGGATCCGCGCTGGTTAGCAAGAACGACGACGGCATCCTATTTGACTGAAGTGCTCGTAATACAACAGTGTGTTCCCGGATAATTTAAGTTTTTGTGTGACAATCAATGTGATTACGTGTCGGAAACTTATTAATTTAAACGTGTTCTTGAACTAGCTTTATTTGTGGATTGCCTTCATATAACTTGTGTTTGATAGCGGTGAACAGCCGGTTTCTAGAGCATTCGAGGATGCTTCTGGCGGCCGGCGAACCACCCACAGAATAGCCGTTGTGATGTTGTGAATCTAGTGCGTTCTATAGCCAGTGTGCTGCAGCGTAATGCTTAGAAATAAGTTAGATTCTAGATTGACAGTATTTTAGCAGACCACCGAATGTGTGATTTTATAGATTTGCCTGTCAAATAATTTGACTCTAAAGTTGAGCTGAATATTGAACTTCAGTTTAACCCATGACAACTCGAACATGCATAGGTCAAAATTTTATTAAGAAAAAGATATAAAATAAAGTAAAATATTTTGTCAATCTGTTGGCTCCTCACCTATGAGCTGTGCTGCGCAAGTTGCGCCAGTCAGTAAGGTGGAAGCCTAAAGTTAAAGCATTCTCAAAAGACCACTAGCCCATGTGATTGGTGTTTTCAAGGCGACGTTGGTCAATGTGTACTTGTTGCCCTGTATTTAAATTAATCCATTTGAAAATTTGCGAACCGTTTCAAACCTTTTCAGTATTAGGCTAGTCAATGAGATAGCCGCTTTTATTTTTAATGATAGGATTTCTTGACAATGACTGATCTGCTGTAACCTAAGTAGCTTGTCCCTGCATCAGAGACCTAATCTTTAATCATTTCTCTTCCCACAGGTAGAGCAAAGAAAAATAAGTAGTCATTCCTCTTGTAGGTGGAAATAGGCAATTCCGAGTTTTTCTAGCGTGAGGGACCTTCCCCCACCGTCTGTAAGTATTCTGAAGCGTTGTCAGATTGTTCTATCGAGGATGCAACCGTTGCCTTTGTAGCACTTGATTATACAAACAGTTGGAGGAAGCCGGTACCTAAATTTAAAATTAGTATGTTAACGTGCTGACTCAGACGCTAAAAACGTTGTAATCAATGTGTGTGTGAGTAGGCTGTCCTCCTTTGGTCCTGTGCGTGTGTTACAAATGTGTTTTTTAAACGTGTTTTCCAGCAATGTGTTCTTTAGCAGGGTGTTCTTTGGCAGGGTGTTCTTTGGCAATGTGTTCTTTGGCAGGGTGTTCTTTGGCAATGTGTTCCTTGGCTAGAGAAAATTATTTTCTTCCCTGTCAATGCAACAGAAATTTTTTCTTGTTTCATGAACTTCTTTCCTAGCTTACTGTTTCCGTGCACCTTGTGCATAGATTCCGCGTTCACTCACCCCCATACTAAATGGTGCCTTCCTCTTTCCTCTCTTGGAACATCTTTGTCGTGGTTAAGGGAGGCTAAAACTTTCTTATATAATAATCCCCTGACAATGTCTCATGGCCACTCTCTTATTGCTCCCCTGTCATTAGAATATCATGCCTAGTGCTAGCATTATTCAATTGCCTCTTATGTCTCACTCAGCTACTTCTCATATACCTTCGAGGTATGAATTTCCTTTCTTGTTATGCGGTACTATATATGTTAACTGGTCAGTCGACTATGACCTTAAATTAGGAATTCTCTTGTCATGCAATCGCTGGTCCGAGTCTGAACTATACCTGTTTGTGCAGTTTACGGCGTCACGGATACCGAAATACAGAAAGAGTCACAAGCCTCCTTTTTGTCCGTCCTCGCCCGTTAACCCGCGTTGCTGTAGCGAAGATCATAATCCGCAAAGAAACGCGATATATGATGTGTGTGTACGTATGTAGGTATATATATATCTACATAAACAGATATACATGTTTCTATTTCATTTCTTTACGCAAAAGCCATCCGGTTAATAAATTTCATTGCACTAGCGAAATGATTCAAAAATAGATCTATCACTTCCCCAGAGGGCATTTCTGTGAATCGGATTGATGACAAATATAAAAAATGAAATGAAGTGCAATTTGAGCATATGAATCGTGGTAAAATTATCTTTCTGTCCGTATGTTGTACAAGCTATGAATTTTGATGTTGAGTATATGTTTATTTACCCATTTCTGCCAATATTTTGTAGATATTTGTCAATCATGAGTGGTAACCGGCTTACACTGTATCTCCATTTTATCCCATGTACCCATGTCTGGATAATTTTGTGGTGAATATCGAGAAGATATTAAATATGTTTTTGATGGTGATAGGGCTTTGCATATTTTTAGGGTATGTTTTTCGTTTCTCATTCAACTACCCTTGACAGAGATAGACTATTGGCACGCCACGTAGGGTTTGTCCATTAGTACGCCTCGTATATTTTGTCTATTAATATGCCTCGTATGGTCAATCTATTTGTACACCTCTGATAGCTTGTCTATTAGTACACCTCGTATAGTTTGCCTATTATTATGCCTCGTATGGCTTATCTATTTGTACACCTCGGATGGTTTGTCAATTAGTACTCCTAGTATAGAACTTTTGTTAGACTATTAGCACACCACGAATGGTTTGTCTATTAGTACGCCTCGTATATTTTGTCTATTATTATGCCTCGTATGGCTTATCTACTTGTACACCTCGGATGGTTTGTCAATTAGTACTCCTCGTATGGAACATTTGTTTAGGATGTCCTATATTAAGAAACTTTTAAAAGCCAATATGTTGGCATGTATCTCTTGTGGCTACTTAGAAATAAATATTTTTTCTTTTCTTTCTTTTTTTCTTTCTTTCCTTCATACTGGATGATCCTGCATGGCCAGACCCCTCAGGGGGATACAAATATTGTATCTATGGGAATTAGCGCTCCCAGGGGGACAATGTGAGGGCCCGAGCTAAAGGTTTGGTAGGCTTTCTTTTTGTTAAAATAACATAGGTTTTTGTTTTGTTACGGACCATCTTTTTTCGGTTCACTGCTGTCCTGTTTTTTATGCACCTACTACTTTCTTCTCCAACCTTGATCTTGTTTCATGAACTTCTTTCTCATCTTACTGTTTCTATGCCCTTTCTGCATGGATTCGGCGTTCACTTAACTCCATACTAAATGGTACCTTCTTCCTTCCTCTCTTTGGATCTCATTCGTTGAGGATAGGGAGGCTTAAACTAACTAATAATCTAATTTATTCTGCATGGCCAGAGTGAAGTTCATCAACAAAAGCTTGTCTGAGGGCTTGGGGCACAATTATTTTTGCTCTCCAGAGTACACAGCCCTTTTGTGTGGACAATTCGTCTCTCCTCCTAGTGTACGGAGCGAGATCAGGAGCACCAACGAAAGCTGAACAGCCTACCTGGCAGTATTTGTAGACCTTTGAAAGAACTGGGTCCCTTAGGGTGCCGTCGCGAATGTGGGTGCTGGTGACCGGAGCTGACTCAAGGAAGTTTACTAAGGACGTCCATTCCGCTGGAATGGGCGTGGCTTCTTCAGGAGTTGTCAGGGGTAGACGACTGAGAGCATCAGCCGTGCCCAACAGCACGCCAGACCGGTGACGCAAGGTGAACTTGTAGGACTGCAGCAGTAGAGCCCACCTTTGAATGTGCCCGGATGCCATCGGAGGGATGATCCTACCCGGATCAAATAGCCCTAGTAATGGTTTGTGGTCGGTGATTACCGTGAATTCCTGTCGCCCACAGGTAGCAATGAAATTTCCGGAGTGCGAACACCACAGCCAGAGCTTCTTTCTCCGTCTGGGAGTAGTTACGCTCTGTTGCTGTTAGAGTTCGGGAGGCGAAATAGGCGGGGCGTTCAATTTCATCATTAAGGTGACACAGCACCGCTCCCACACCATACGCACTACTGTCAGGCACTTTCACTATGGGTAGGTTAGGATCAAATTGGATTAAAGTCTGGGAGTCTAGAAAGGCTTGTTTAGACTTCTGGAATGCCCTCTCATGACTTGCATCCCATTTCCAATGAGTTTTATCCCGCAGTAAGGCATTTAGGGGCTCTAACATAGTCGCAGAAGATTTTAGGAATTTCCTGTAAAAACTTAGGAGCCCTAGATAAGCTCTCAGCTGAGTCACATTAGTAGGAGCTGGGGCATTCCGGATAGCTGCTACCATCTTGGCTCTGGGGTGCAGCCCATCCTTGTCAATCTGATATCCAAGGTAGGATACCTGTGATACTCCTATTTGACACTTCTCCATTTTCAGTTTTAGCCCGGCCTCCTGTAGTTTAGATAAGACTTGATGGAGACGCTTGGAGTGCTCTTGCTTATTAGTAGCACTAATTAGTACATCGTAAAGGTAGCAGAACACTCCTGGGAGGCCCTGCAGTAGTCCTTCCATGGCACGCTGAAAGATTCCGGGTGCCGAGGCTATACCGAAGCTTAGCCTATTATAAGCAAACAGGCCTCTATGGGTGTTGATCACGATAAGTTCTTTAGATTCATCGTCCAATGGAAGTTAGGCGTATGCTTGAGACATGTCTAGCTTGGAGTATATAACTCCCCAGGCTAACCCGCTAAAAAAATCTTCCACCCTGGGTATAAGGTAGGTATCAAGCCTAGTGGCTCTTTTGACATTTAGTTTGTAGTCACCACAGATTAGGATGCTTTGATCAGCCTTGAGCACGGGAACAATAGCTGCTGCCCATCTAGAGTACTGTACAGGGGTGAGGATACCTTCCTGTACCAGTCTATCTAGTTCTGCCTCCACCTCAGGTCTAAGTAGTGAGTAAGGCACGCTCCTGGCTTTCCAAAACTTTGGGGGCACGGAGAGGTCCACCTCGATCTTGAAATTCCTTCCCTTAAAGCAACCTAGGCCTGGTTGAAAAAGGTCGGGGAATTTTCTCCTAGCTCTTCAGGGCAAGGGGTTAGCTTATGTACCCTATTACCTACTATAGTTAGCCCTAGAGAATCAATCAAGTCCCTACCCAGCAAAGCTGGACCTCCCCTGTCTACCACTACAATAGTTGCTAGCTGAGGAGCCCCACCACTAGCCTCACGCTGGATGTTAGTCCTAATCTCCCCACAAACTACTAGTTCAGCTCCACCATAAGGCCTAAGCTTATCATCAGAAAGCCTCAACTCGGGTCTTGTCTTGGTGGGCAACTTACAATATGCAGCTTTTGATAGGATAGACCTGGCAACACCAGTGTCTACCTCCATTTCTAGTGGGGTGTTGTTTAGCAATAATTTTATTTTAATGGGGGGCTTCATTCCCTCGGCAATCGAGAAAATATCCCAGTAGCAACCCTGATTAGCAACAGAGTAGTCTGCACTGGTTGCATTGTTAGTTCTATTAGGATTAGGGTGGTGTTTCCTCCCCCTTTTTTCATGCATAGCATGCACAAAATTATTTTTGTTGCCATTAGCATATTTTTGGTTCATTTATTTAAAGCAACATTTCTTAAGATGGCCTTTTTGGCCACAACCATGACAAACACTGTCGTTATAGGGGCAATCTCTACGCCAGTGCAGATTACCACAGCCGCTGCATACTGATTTGGGGCTAGCTTGAGCCTGAGTCTTGCCCTGAGGCCTTTTAGCAGTTTGCTCTACTCTACTCTGATCAACATTCAAAATAGCGTTAGGTTGTCTCAACACCACTGTTTCTCTCAGTTGAGTTTCTTTGACAGTTGCCAGATCCACGGCTTTCTGCCATGTCAGGCCAGCTTCATTCAGCAAACAATTTTGAATGACACTATTGGCCACACCCTTAATGAAGTGGTCCAGCAGCGTTTCTTCTCGCAGTTCCTGTTTGAAATTACAGGTATGTGAAACTGCTTTCAAGCTAGCCACAAAATCAGAAAGGCTTTCCCCCTGTCTCTGGTGCCGCTTATGGAACCTAAACCTCTCGAAGATTTGGTTGCGTGTTGGCTTAAAATGACGCCTCAACGCTTCCACAAGCTCGTCATAAGTAGCATCAAGGGTTTTTTTTGGGAGACACAAGATCTCTTATAAGCCTAGCAATTTTTGGACCCAATAGTAGAATTAGTGTGGGGGCTTTTTCCTTGTCTCCTATTTTGTTTAATAAAAAATAGCAGTGTAAATTGTTTAAATTATTTAATCTATTTTCATAGTCTCCAAATTCTTCCTCTAAAAAAGTAAACTCTCCCACTGAACCTATCAACGGCATATTGAATTTTAGTAAGCCTAACACACCGTGAAAAGAAAAAACAAAAAAACTCACAGCACAAATAATACAATCATTTGATAAATTCTGAGTTCCTTCACTAGTCTAGTCTCTCCCAGTAGTTCTACCAAAATCCTCGTCGCCAGTGTAGCATATCCTACCTAAGATATGATTATCATTACTATTAGTAGTAGTGGTGACACCAATAGACACGATAGTATATCAATAGCAATAGTGCTGACATCAATAGCAATTAGCAATACATAGATCAATAGCTCTTGCGATACATCACTAATATGTAAGCAAATAGGCACTCACCTCTTGGATATCTCTAAGCTATGAATAGGCACAATTTAATAAACATGTGGCCAGTGAGAGAAGAGCGGAGATAGGTTAGAGTTATAGAATAGGGTAGAATAGAATTAGTAGTAGGTAGTTAGAAAAGCTTAGTATAGTACCAACCACACGTTGCTAATATATACACACGCAGCTCAACATTTACTGTTTAGCTGGCTGCGACCAATAGAGAAATGGCTGGGATCTTGCGTCTCGAGCGTTGCCAACTTTGGGTCTCTCTAACTAAAACTTACATTACTCGCTGTAATACAATTATTTATTTTTTATTTGGTGTGATCCGTGAGACGATCGCTGAGCATGGTCTGGTCGAATCTGGTCGTAACAAAAACAGTCATGATGAACTGCAGAAGGGGAATGAACCACACTACTAGTGATAATTTATTGAAGAAAATAATAGCCCCATGGAGGTAGAAAGTGACAAGAAGCGGACCCTCACGGGCTACGCCGCACTGCAGCGAAAGGTTTCCTCGTCTGACCCGCCCTGAGGCGAGTTAGGACCGGACTGGCCAACCCACCCGCGTATTTAGGTTCGACTGTGTTATGACATCTTCTTACAAGTGAAAAACCAGGCAACCTATCGGTAGTAAAATAAGAAAAGAACACGTGAAATACGGAAAAAAGCCATCAGTTGGCAAAGCAAAAAAATTCAGGAAAGTTATTCTTCTTCAATCGAAGTATCTTTAGAAACTTAAAAACGAAGAACGCTGTTAATATTGAAATCATATTTATTATTAGAACTGTACAAGGCATTGAAATAAAATTTATACAAAGAATCTATTCACTCTGTAAAACGTTTCGGAGACCAGCTCCATCCTCAGTAAATCATTCTGTAAAAATTGAAAAAAGAAAAATTCAGTCATATATAAAAAACACAAGTTTTTCTATTAAAAATCTACATATAAATTTGAAGGGGAAATGAGCTATTTGTACTATTAAGGACAGGCTTTTCTGTGGCTATGTATAGAGACTCTAAAATACGCAAGTTTAATTCATAAGGAGCAGTACTGAAAATTTTAAAATCCTCTTCCACGATGCTGGGCAATCCTAATATAAAGTGGCAAAGTCGTCATGCCGACATAGCCAGATGTACATTGTACACAACTAAACTTATAAACAACGGATGCCCGCATACGCTTCGGAATCACGTCCTTGTAGCGGAAAAAAGAGCCAACTTTAAGAGAATTGACGGCAATGATACATAGTTTTACGGCAGGAAAATGGCGTTCAAAAAGGGTTTCTAAATCTCTTGACATCTTATCAGTAAAATCTCCAAAATACGGGAATACACAATATAGACGTTGCATTGGCTCTGGAGGAGTACATGTTATGGAATATTTCTTAGCCAGAAATTTTTTAATTTGAACATGAATTATAGATTAAGGAAACCCATTTTTATAGATGATGGAAAAATTTAACTATCAGTTGACAGAGTAAAAAAATTTAACTATCAATTGGCAAAGTATAGAAAGTAAACAATCAGTTAGCAAAGTAAAGAAAGTAAACTATCAGTTCTATCTCACGGATGAAAAGACTGGCTCCACTAATTTATATTGAGATCTCGAAAAGCGAGCAAAGTGACAAGCGGAACGGTCAGGACATAGTACGGAGGACTACTGACCCACCTCAGCCCCGTGTCTGTCAATGCGCTGGCTCGATGATCTCGTTAGAGAGTACGTGTCCTCCAGGTGCTTGCCAGTTTCCTTGCCGAAGTACGGTAATTAGTGGTCACCCATCGTTCCACTCGGCCCTATAAAAACAAATAGAGAGAACATCCGTAGTGTAACAGAGAAATCCGCAAGCCCAGTGAAGAGAAGTGCCGTGATTGTATATTGGGTTCTAACTGTCGATCCGAAGCCGCTGACTGAGGAGGTTATATTCGGAGGTTGAATTCAGAGGCTGCCGACAAAAATAAGAGGACAGAAAAAGCAAGGCAGAAGTCTCCACACAACGCCCATAACTCATCCCGAGCTGTGAGATACCGAGGACGATACAAATTATTTGAAAACCTTGCCATTTTTATCAGCTCGCTTCGTTTCGACGATTGAGAACAAAGCCGATCAGATGATCAGGGTACCAAAAAGGTAGCTTAGTTACCGCGACGCTGGTGAAGCCGTGGCAGAGGTGTCTGCTGTGCTTCCCGCTGGAGAGAGTCTCGAGGATGCCATTCGGGCGGCTCATCTGCCGCACCATTTGGGTATCGATTGAACGTTTTACGTGGCTCGTCAGATCTGTAGTGATCTGTCGCGAAAGCAGGTGAAGCTTGACCTGGCTGGATGCGAGACCTGTCAGCGGATCGATCCCGTTCTGCTGGAGGAAAATCGCGTGGGGTGAGAGGTCTTTCTGTAGAGGAGAGCTGGCGCCGGGTTGCGGTTGACGTAACCCATTACGGTGCCAAGCTCTACCTGTCCATGGTTGACTGTGGACCCTCGCGGTTCACCATCTGGCACAGTTGCTGAATGAGTCAGCAGCGAGCATTGTCGCTCATTTACGCGAGGTCGTAATTGAGCGAGGGCCATGTATTGAATTGTTGTTGGACAATTTGACAGCGTTTCGATCAGCGACTATTGCGCAGTTTGCTGATGAGTGGGGGATTTCCCTACGATTCCGTGCCACCTACGCCCCGAGTGGCAACAGGATCGTCGACAGAAATCACTAGACGATCGCTGCTAGGGGAGGTTGTGGTGGTTTCATCTAGCTGTGCGCGCCCACCACCACACATTCTCGAAAGCGCCACCTCACAGCCTCGAAGTGCTCCTACTAAACGACCAATTAGCGCTCAAGTCTGGCGCTGGGGTGGCGGACCAAACCTCTACAAGCCGCGCGCTCCGAGCAGCCAGGCGACATCTGAAGTCATCCACGTACGTTTAGCTCAGTCTCGACCGCTTCGAAAGCGCCACCACGAGCCGCCTAACCAGAGAGCTAGCTTTCCACTATGAGGCCGCACCAAGGTCTATATAAACAGCTGCGCGGCGACCGCTGCCTCAGAAGATCACCAGTGAAAACCGTCTAAGAAGCATCTAATCTTCAACAACGACCTTCTCACTACCAAGATATCACAACAGCAGCCGACTCCCTACCTCGCTTGCCGAGCCCTGACCTCTCAAGCGAGTGTGAGTAGCCTTTTCTTAATTCGCTCTTACGTTTACCGACCGTTGAGCCTTGCCGGAAGGTAGTAGAGTCTGGTGTACCGAAAGACCCCAGACCATCTGGGCAAACCCCATTATAGTAGGGGGGGAGCGGGTAAAAGTAGGGCACCAGCCGCCTTCCGGACAAATCCGACGCCTGAGACTATACACCAACACTTAGGACTAACACCATGCATCACCACCAAGGAAGTCGTGGTTCATGGAGAGCTGGCTACAGCCAGTTTTCCCGCCCCTTACTACAAACACCCACCCATATAAGACCCAACACTATGCAACATAACACCAACACACGCACCAACGCCATCCCTGGCAACAACACTCAACCACGAACGACCAAGCAAACTACCACAACCATCCCAGCACAGCCTGCCAACAAATCCAACACTACCTACAAAGTCCAACTCCGCAAGATCGACCCCACCCAAGATACAAACCGAGAACAAGTCTTTGAAACTGCTTTCAATCACTTGGAAGCCCCACTCATACGATTCACCAGCAACTCAAGCGGATTCTACGCCATAACCGATGACATCACTGCCATCGATAAACTGACCTCGGACAAAGCAACCACTCACTTCCAGAAAATAAATCTGAAGCCTATCATCCCCCCAGATCTCAGAGCCAAAAGAACCATATTCATCAGACAACTGGACAGCAGCATTGGCCAACGCCAACCGCAAGAAACACAAGAAGAGATAACACGAGTGCAACAATGGGCAAAAATCCTGGAAATTAACAAAATAAAAAACTATACACACGTTATCAAAGTAACCTTCACCGACACTGCCATGACACAGCGCGCTCTCCAGAATGGGCTCCTCATGTTCAACACAAAGATCACACCATCGCAAATGGAACTTGAAGAGTACACTCATCTACGGATCTGCTTCAAATGCTACAAAATTGAGGACCACTCCACACATCAATGCACTGTCAAGACATCGAACTGCTCTAAAAGCGCTGCACACGGCCACACCTACCAACAGTGCAATTCACTGTACAAGAAGTGCCTCAACTGCCAAGGAAACCACCGCACCCTCGCAGCTTCCTGCCCATACAGGAAAGAAGCTATCCGCAAGAAGAACGACGAACTCCAAAATAAAGAAGCCGACCAAACCAAGAGCACATACATTGAAATTGCAAAAACGGCCATCCAGCAAACTGCAAAAACAGAACATACACTCACACTCACCAGCGAAATACATATAAAACTGGCCGCTATCATCATCGAGGCCCACATCGCAAACCTCGCACAGGGAGAGGATTTCGGATCAATCTTGTCGAAGTCCCTCAAAGAAAATTATGACGTGGACACCCAGTTCCCCAATCGCGACTCACAAAAAATATTCAACATGTTCATCGAACAAAACAAACAACCCCAAGCAGGCACAACGGAGACTCCTGCAAATCAAGCAAGCACCGACCCCAACGATGACGCAATGGACACAAGCTACCACTCAACAGAAAAGAACTCAACCCAGGACGAAACAAGCGACGACAACCTGAAAGAAAAGTGGAGAACGCAGTCCAGCCCGAAGAAGAAAACAAAAAAAACGGAAAAAGAAGAGACAACCCTCCTCGGAAGAATCCTTTTCACACGACGACGCAATCCAGCTTACACTCTACCGCAGCGACACGCACTCACGGCATATTCCAAGCAAACTCACCAACGAACAGATAGTGAATGAACTAACCGCAAAACCCCCTGGCCTCAAAATCGCCGTCGCACATCCCCACCCGGACAAAATCTGGAAAGAAATCATTGACGGCCGATTCAACCTCGAAAACGAACCCATAGCCACACTCCCACACGAACATTTCGACATGATGAACACATGCTCAAAACCTGACACCCTCCACAAGAAACCCAAACACTCGACTCCATAATGGATACACACAATATGAACAAAACACTTACCGTCATCCAACACAACGTCCAACACTGGCAAAATAATAAAATCGCACTATGCAACATCTACCGTCAATACAATCCACACATAATTCTACTCAACTCGCACTGCATGCGTAACGACACCCCAATCAAAATTTGGAATTACAACACATACACCACAAACAAAGCAAATGAAAATCACGCTGGAGTAGCAATAGCAATTCGCAAAGACATCCCGTTCAAGCTTCACGATACCTTTCACACTGATATGTTGGCCATCACAGTAGAAACACCACAAGGCCCAATCACACTTGCCACAACCTACATACCTCCACGCATTGATTACATAAACTACATCGACATGCACACTCTCTTTAACCGAAAACACCCCACTTACCTCCTAGCCGACATGAATGCCATACACCCCACCTTTGGATACACATACGCAAACAGGAAGGGGAGACAAGTCCACTCACTAATAGACAGGAACAAATGTCTCCACATAGGCCCTAATTTCCCCACGATAATCACTCACCGCGCTTGTACTAGCCCAGATATCGTACTAACAAACACGCAAACATTTCACAACATCATACTCGAACCAGGTCCACTAACACCTTCCGACCACATCCCCATCATAGCGACAATATCAGCCAACCCAATACAAATTCCCATCCGCCCACGACCCTCCTTCCACAATGCAAACTGGGAACTATACCACAACCTTCTCGCCGCACACACAATACCGCAAGACCCAAGCCCTACACTAGAGGACATAGACAACCACCTAATCACATGGGAATCCCACATCAACGAAGCCTCCAACCAATCTATTCCAACTATCACACACAGAACCACACCAGGCATCAAACCCACTCATGCCATACTCGTCCTTCAAACGAGACACAAACACATTTACGACCATCTCCAACGACACGGCCACTCACCCCCACTATACAGAGAACTCCTCAGTCTCAGACAACAGATAAAAACTGCATATCAACGTATCTACTCGGCAACATGGAACAACACCATCTCTAACATCAAAAAGATGGACAATCCCAAACAATTCTGGTCCGCCATCAAACGTATGTCAGGCAACAACAAAAAACAAAGCACCCCCTACATTAAAGAAGGCGGCATCTTTTACCACTCACCACAATCCAAGGAACCCTTGTTCCCACAACACTGGTCAAACATATACTCAGGTATTGATGAGCCCAACAACGATTTCGACGTTGAACACATACACACCATAGAAACACAAATGAACGACATCGCTCCCCAAAACGAACCACACGAGACAGGAGACACTTCCCGCCTTCACAATTTCCACTACCCAGCTACCACAATCGAAGAACTCAAAAACGCACTTCGTACGTTCTCCCAAAAAGCACCAGGACCAACTAAAATAACCACACACCACCTAAAACACTTACCGCAAAACATGCTCCAGTACCTTCTGTACATACAGGTAAAGCTCTTACAACGGTCGATCTTAGAACGGGACTCTCCTACAACGGGTAGGACGCAGTTTATTGGTAGTTATAACGGGTATGTTTTGCTCCTACAACGTCTATTTTAATTTGATATTTATTACTTAGTTTTACTGTTCTTATAGTATACTGAATGACTATTTGTTACGATTTTAGTCATGTAATATATTTAAATATATAAATAATGAAAAATGTCTTTAAATTAATACCGTCATTGAACAACGTTCAGACTGTTGTCATAGCTCAATAAACTATTTTCTATTAAAGGCTATTATAAAAGATGTTTGTGTTGTAAACTAAAGTAAACGTGCCGCTTGCACAACGTGATTTGTCGCCTACAACGGTTGTTTTTCTGGAAAGAATTCCTCCCGTTATAGGAGCTTCACCTGTATATAACAACGCCCTCTCAGCGGGCTATTTCCCAAACAAACTGAAACACGCAATAATGATCTTTTTACCGAAGCCCTCCACCACCCAACACGAGGTGCAAAATTACCGCCCCATCTCCCTACTCGACACCCACGCTAAGCTTCTAGACAAGATATTAACCTTCAGGCTAACAGACCACCTAACCATCAACAACATCTACAACAGCCGCCAACACGGATTCCGCCACGGAAGAGGTACACGCACCGCACTTGCCACGCTACACGAGACTCTCCACATTAAGCAAACACAGAGAAACAAAACAGACATCATTCTACGAGATGTAAGCAAGGCCTTCGACAAAGTTTGGCACACAGGACTCAAATTCAAACTGTCACAGCTACAAATTCACCCCCTATTCACAAAAATCCTGTATAGCTTCATCACCAACCGCACCGCAGCCATACGAATCGCAAACTACACTGGTCCACCCTTCTCCATCAAGTCAGGAGTCCCCCAGGGAGCAGTCCTCTCCCCAACACTGTTCAACCACTTTACGCTTGACCTCCCCCCACCAATACCCAACACTGACTACATAGCCTTTGCAGACGACATCACACAAATCATATCCGCAAAGCATTCATACAACATGGCAGCTCTACTAACAACAAGAGCAATTGCCCGAATCAACGATTACGAACGAAAATGGAAAATCCAAACCAACACAAACAAATTCAAAATAATTGCTATCAGCCGCCGCAAACACCCAACAGTGCACATCAACAACACCCTACACCCTTACACAAGCTCAGGCAAAGTTCTGGGTCTCACAATCAGCACAACCGGATATGCACTCCACACCAGACAACGAGCAGCAATAGCGCATCAAAACCTCTCACGCCTTTACCGATTCAAACACCTGAACCCAAAAGTAAAACGTCAACTCTACATCGCCCTAGTAAGATCCATTCTCATCTACCCAGCCATTCCCCTACACACACTTCCACCAACATCCATCTCAACACTCCAACGTGTACAAAACCGAGCCACGAGATACATAACAAATTCAGAATGGCAAGATTTCTCCATCTCTGCACAACTACACCGCCGAGCAAACTTGCAACCAATCAACATTACACTCCACAAACACGCAAAAAGAATCTGGCAAAACATTCACGACACGCACCCACAACTCTACGTACAACTCACAGTCCCGCATGACACCCCGCAAACACCACACAAACAATTCCAGAGCTCAAAAATGAAAACACTTGCACCCCAACCGAGACCAAAATACACTTAACACGACTCTAACGACGGACGGACGGACAGACTCGACTGACCAGCACCGACTCAAGCGAATGTTTTGGGCTAGGAGAGACTTAACCCCTACGGCAAGCCTACCCACCCACGTCCGGTATTGAAGATGCCTACTAACTAAATACCCAACCATACATAACCCTGAAGGGTAATTAACTTTTACCACCCTTAAACTACCTACAAAAAATTACCCCCAAACACTAGCATCATATGCGCAAAGCGCATCTCTATCAGTTTCCTATCTATCCTTTTCCGTTTCACCCCTACTCTTCCCGACACACTCTGCGTCAAACCCTATTTCCATCTTTTCTACAAGCATCGAACGAACGAACGAACGCAGCCTCAGTGCACTCGCAGGAACCCTGATATTCACACAAGTATTCTTCCTGCGAGCCTCATCACTGCAACGGCTCACACAAGTCTTCCAACGAGCCCCCTCACAGCAGCGGCTCACACAAGACTTCTCTCTGCGACTCTCCTTGCAGCGACTCGGACATTCACTAGTCTCGGCTGCTCAGAGGACTCTCTCTGAGCAGCCAAAGAAAGAAAGTAAACTATCAGTTATTTCTCACGGATGAAAAGACCGGCTCCACTAATTTATATTGAGATCTCGAGAAGCGAGCAAAGTGACAGGCGGAACGGTCAGGACACAGTACGGGGGACTACTGACCCACCTCGAAAGAAAAAAATTTACAATGATATTGACCAAAAAAATTAAACTCTCGTACTATTGCTTGATCTCTCCAAAGCTTTCGACAGTATTGAGCATAAGAAACTTCTACGAAAAATTTCAAACCTCAGAATAGACACTCAGTGGTTTGAAAGCTACCTACTAAACCGCTCTCATGCAGTGTGCTTGAATAACAAAATGTCATCATTCATACCAAATAATTTTGGCGTTCCTCAAGGTTCAATCACCGGCCCGCTCCTATTTTCAATTTTCATCAATGATTTCCCCACCATGCCGGCAAACACAAAAATCTCAATGTATGCTGATGACGTACAAATTGCTATGACAAGCTCAACAGTGGATTTAAAAGAAACACAAGCCAACGCCGAAAACCTTCTGAGAAATCTGAAATTGTGGTATGACCATAATGGCCTCAAACTTAACGCAAGTAAAACGCAATGCATTATTTTTGGATCACAGAATGCGACTAAAAATTTACCATCATTCAAGCTAACATTTGGAGACGATACAATTGAACCAGTAGAGAAGGTAAAAAATCTGGGTGTTTGGTGTGACAAAAATATGACTTTCAATTCACACGTCGAAACAATGTGCAACAAAATTAACGGAACCTTAATGTTCTTTCATCGCATTAAGAACACACTTGAAAAAAATCTAGATTATTAGTGATTCAGTCTTTAGTTTTATCGCGCCTGGACTTCTGCAGTCTTGTGTGGGGAGATTTACCTCAATGTCGTCAGGAAGAGTTGCAAAAATGTCTAAACTTCACCGCCAAAGTGGTATGCAAAGGAAATTTCAATAAATACGATCATGTCACCCCTCTTTTAAGAAAACTCGACTGGATCCCAATACCGAACAGATTCATGATCCAAAAAGCTCGACGAGTGTTCTCCTCTCAGTACCTCCCCCAAAGTAATGCAGATGTGGTAAAAATTTTTCCATCTAATATCCCAAACAAAAAACCAAATCGGAAGAATGATGTTTTAGTTAGTTACCGTTCATCTAACATGGGACAAAAAGCTCTCTCAGTTTGTGGAGCTTTTTTTGTGGAACAAGTTTCCACAGCATATCAAAAACTCTAAAACTGTAAAAGAATTTAGAGTAAATGTGTCACGTCATTTTGCATCTCTGTCATAGGGCCTGCAGCATTTCGGTCTGAATTTCCCATCTACCAGAAATTTTAATTTTCCTGAAATTTCTGTTAGAAAATTAGAAACCATTTCATTTTACGTTTGCTAAGCCATTCGTATATTCATCTTACTTATTTCTGTCGACAATAATGAGCACCCCAGCCGTCAGTTCAATACAGCAGAACGAACGTTTTTTCCCTAATCAGGAGTATTTCCTCATCTTTATTTTGTTTTTTCTCTTTTCTGTATTAATATTTAACATCCGTATGACAAACATGCTATGAAATACATTTTGCGTGTACACCAATATACAGGTTTATATATGTGAGGGTTGTGCAAAGTTTTTAATGAATTAAGTTTTTGCTAACGTTGTCTCGCTATTTCAAAATCATTCTCGAAGATGTTTTCAATCGATTTCGGCTGACCTGGGGGGAAGGGGTAATTTAAGCATTTTCATTAAGTCTTTTTGTATTTTTCCGTGCGTTTCAGTGCACACTAGCACTAGACTTTAAAATCGGAAAAAACTGTTAATTTCTGTAATTAAAATTATCACCTTGGACCATTGCTTAATCTACCTATATGTGCCAAATTTTGTAAATATTCTGCACTCAGATGTGATATCCGGCTACAATGTTACTCCATTTTATCCCATGTGCACATGTCCGTATAACGCTGAAGAGTTGTGTTGTTTCTTGACTGTAACCTGAGTTTTCTTAAAAATTTCTATGAAGGAATTAAAAACCAGTTCATTTTTACGTTTTTCGAACTCTTCTTTTCATTTTTTTTCGAATAATGTCTTAGGTTTACAGTGAGTTCAACTGTCATTTTCGGTGTAGTAGATGGTACGTTGTTTTCATCTTTTTATTTTATATATGTATTTTTTTTCTTATATTTCATTTTCAATAAGTATATTTGTTAATATGTGTGTTTACGTATGTAGGTATATATATATATACATAAATAGATATACATGTTTCTATTTCATTTCTTTACGCAAAAACCATCCGGTTAATAAATTTTATTGCACTAGTGAAATGATTCAAAAATAGATCTATTACTTCCCCAGAGGGCGTCTCTGTGAATCGGATTGATGACAAACACAATTAATGAAATAAAGCGCAATTTGAGCATATGAATCGTGGTAAAATTATCTTTCTGTCCGTATGTTGTACAAGCTATGAATTTTGATGTTGAGTATATGTTTGTTTAAGCATTTCTGCAAAAATTTTGTAGATATTTGTCAATCATGAGTGTTAACCGGCTTACAATGTATTTCAATTTTATCCCATGTACCCATGTCCGCATGATGTTGCAGAGAATATCGAGAAGATATGATATATGTTTTTTTTGTTGTTGTTCCTCGGCGGTAACTTGAGTTTTCTTAAAATTTGTTTCAGGATATTAAAAAACCAATCCATTTATACGTTTTTCGAAGTCCTTTTTCTATTCCTTATCTTTCCTCAGGTTATTTCTTACGATTCATCACAGCTTTGGCTGTCATTTTAAATATTGAAAAAGCAAGGTTATTTTTCATGTTTATTAGCATTTTTCTTATTTTCATTTTCAATACGTATGTATACTAATGTGTGTGTAAGTATGTGCGTGAGTGTGTATGTGTGCGCACGCAAGCATAAATGTCTATGTATCAGTGTACACAAGCACACGTTTCGCACACATATATACGCACATGTACATATATATATTTCTATTTCTACTTTTTGCATAAAAAGCAAAACCTCAGGACGCATAACATTTTACCTAAAGCTCTGCGATCAGTTAACTCTGAACCAAATTTCAGTAATAAACAAATTGATTGCGCTTGCTTAATGATATATAATCGATCTATCACGACCCCGAAGGGCATTTCTGTGAATAGAAGAAATTAAAAGTAAAAATAGACAAATGAAATAAAGCGCTCGTGCAAAAATTATCTCTATATTTGTATGCCGAACAAGCCA
Organism: Morinoia aosen; assembly: GCA_030386875.1. Taxonomy (NCBI): domain Eukaryota; kingdom Metazoa; phylum Arthropoda; class Malacostraca; order Amphipoda; family Talitridae; genus Morinoia; species Morinoia aosen. Next base: position 55,647,757 of record CM059558.1, read on the forward strand.
TGCATTTCATTTTTGAGTGTAAGTTTGTTTACGCATTTCTAGATGTGCGTGCTGTGTTGCGCGATGTTCTTTACAAATTACTTCGAGACTAAATTTTCTCAATACTTGATTGTCATTTACGATGGTGTTTCAATCTAGTACGGTGTAGCGTTTTTTGAGTTTTTCCTACTTCGATAATCTTATAAATAATTCGAATACTACTAAAGAATTCTTCGAAACTCCCAAGTTCTTGGTTGAAATTATCGAAGCAGGAAAAAGGCAAGAAGCAATGTACCAGAATCTCTTGGAATGTAAAATATTCAAGAGACAATATTTTTCATTTCTCATTCAACTACCCTTGGCAGAGTTAGAATATTAGCACGCCACGTATGGTTTGTCTATTAGTACGCCTCGTATATTTATTCTATTAATATGCCTCGTATGGTCTATCTATTTGTACACATCTGACAGTTTGTCTAATAGTAAATCTCGTATAGTTTGCCTATTATAATGCCTCGTACGGCTTATCTATTTGTACACCTCGGATGGTTTGTCAATTAGTACTCCTCGTATGGAACTTTTGTTAGACTATTAGCACTCCCCGTATGGTTTGTCTATTAGTACGCCGCGTATATTTTGTCTATTAATATGCCTCGTATGGTCTTTCTATTTGCACACCTCTGATAGTTTATCTATTAGCACACCTTGTATAGTTGGTCTATTATTAAGCCTCGTATGGCTTATCTATTTGTACACCTCGGATGGTTTGTCAATTGGTACTCCTCGTATGGAACTTTTGTTTTAGGACGTCCTATATTAAGAAATTTTTTAAAGCCAATATGTTGGCATGTATCTCATGTGGCAACTTGGAAATAAATGTTTTTTTTGTTCGACGGTGCACCGGTACACCACCACACGCACGACGCGACTTACCGACAGCCGTCGGTCCTCCAAGTCATCCTCGGGTACTATACTACCTGCCTGTATATATTTCCTTCATGTGCCAGACTGTCGGCGATCTTCATAATAATACGGCCTTTATTCCAGCTGTGTTTTCCTTACCCTGCCGGGTTCGTTTGCACCTCAGGCACTCGCTTCGGGCAAAGATTTACTAAAGTCTAGAAGATATTCACAGTCTGCTCGGAGAGTAAAGGCCCCCTCACACGTGCAAATATATCTGCAAACATATCTGAACTGGTGCTGAATTCGTGCGTTTGTACGCTCATTTCAGGTTGGCACAGACTGTATGAGGCAGATGAGCCATGCTTGATAATTTCGGAGCGATCGGCTGCAAACCTTGACACCACGTCAGTGTCACGCCAGCCTTCATGTGTGGTGCACGACTGTACTCTGCCTCTCTACGTCCTTATGCACTTCAATAAGCAATTTCTTATTTGTAAGTTCACTACTTTTTAGGAACTATTCTTTAGCCCATTTTCAGCGAGCATTTACATCTCTTCTATTTCTTATTTATTGCAACTATAGCGAATCTTATTAATTGTACGAATTCGCCGTCTGGAGTCGCTATTCATGTGCGTGCTCTTCACCTAGCTGTTACTGGTATACTGAAGCTTGCGCCAGTCTTTGTCAAGTTTGCAGTGTGTTGTTTGCATCGTAAGAGGGGCCTTGAGACCGACAAACCAAATTCAGTTCAGATTGTCTGGCCAACATATTTGTACGTGTGAGGGGGCCTTAAAGCAGCCTGAAGGAGAACACACTACAAGGTATCTCCCTTGAGGAGGCCGCATTTTGGTACAATGTGACGCCTCGGAAGGAAACTGAGGCTGGCTCGGTCCCTTCGAGCGGTATTTCAAGTACCGCTGGCGAGAGTCATTTGATGTCAATCTCCGGGTGATTGATGGCTGCGAGAACAACAGCTCTACTGTTGGTGATGAGGTGTGGGTCAAACCCCTACTGACAAAGCAGTGGGCATCAGGTGAGGTCACTGGCATCGTGTCTAAGCCCGTGGTGTGCGTAGACGGCATGCCTAGGCATGTGCGCAATGTTAGGAAACGTTGGTTTGGTGGTGAGTGGGCAGGGTTTCTGATAACCATGGCGGTGTTGCTGACGCCACGGAGCCCGAGCCAATTATCTTCGGCGAAGGGGGCAACTACCGTGCATCTCTTTTTGCGTTGCTAGAGAGAGTTTTAGTTGACGCCTTAAACAGGGAGCCTGTTGAGCCGGCGGCGGATCGTGAGTCAACTGATGATTCCCCGGAAGAAGAGGACGACGAGCGAGACACTGTTGGCAGTGATGCTGAGGAGCATCGAGAGGAGCCTGAACCATTGAGGCGGTCGCATTGTGAGCGACGGCGACTGAGTATGAGTGCCAGACGGCACAAAATATCATGAGTTTCGTGAGCATCTCGGAGAGATGTTGTGTCTGCCACCACGAGAGGGCGCCGCAAAGGTGTGCGCGCCGGCTGTGTGAGACAGCCATCTTGCCGGCGGTCGGCAGACGACTGCGAACGTGGTGTAGTGTGCTTGAAACAGTGGTAGAGTGTGATCGGAGCTTACGTTCTTGGCATTCGAATTACACCTGTGTGTATACAGTGTGGCAGTGATAGATCTGCGTAATTGCATAGCATCTAGAGTCGTACAGTTAGGCAGTGAGAGAGCTGCGTAGTTGCGTAGCAACTGGAGTTGTCCGAGTGAGAAAGTGCTCGGCGACTCGTGGAGTGATTTTTTTGCTCCTGACACGAAATGAGAAGGCTGCATCACTAAACGGTCGTGCAGTGGTGAGTGTGTCGTCTTTTTGGCACGGTTCTTTACAAGAGAACGACAGTGAGGAAGGTAAGTCCGAGTGCTTGGTAGGCGTGCTACCCTCACATTCGCGGTTTTATTTTCAGTTTAAAAACCATAAACACGTTGTCCTTTCAAAGGAACACGTTGTCCTTTTTTATATAAAATTGCTATTTTTAATGTGACAATCAAGCCATTGTCCTGGTATTTCTGACGGAACATCTTAATTATTGTAAACGATGCAATGAATGAGAAATGTATGCTCTAAAAATTGCTATCCGCATTTGTTGCGTTCACGGATTTCGGTAGAGCAACAGCTGACATCGTGGAAGGTGAAACTTGTTTCAGTCGAGGACTGTGAGCTGAATTAATAGTTGTGCGTATTGCGTCAATCCTTTCATAAAATGTCGTCCGCTGACTGGGAAGAGGTCAAGAGGCTAGCGGCTGATTTCCAGAGGGCTCAATTAGCAAAATCAGCTGAAAGGTAAAATATGCTGCAATTAGCTAGTCCTTCTGTCCCTGAAAACTTTTATTTTACTTCTATTCCATTTTTCTCACATACCACCGCATTTTTCGCTTTGAAATATATGCTCGAACTTGCTAAGTTATAAAATTAAAATACGCTCAATAAATTTATTATTCTACGGCTCGAGTTTTACAATAATATCACTAATGCTGATGGTTGTGCAATTTTATTGCTATATTCGTCCTGTAGAAACGATGAAGGCAAAATAACCATTTGAAGTTGCACATATCTAAAGAAAAATTTATTGCTGGTGTCTATTTGCTAAGCATTTTAATTTGAACTCTTCTTGTTTCTAGCATTGCTTGGTAAAAATTAGTAATCAAGTAAGTTAATGTTGTTGAGTGTATACAAATTTTCAAGCCACTGAATGTTTTATTTTTCTCTTATAAGAATTATGCTATTAATCTTGCTATGGTATTATGATCAGTGGATTTGAAAAATTGGATATTCTAAATTTATGATACCTAGGTAAATATGAATTCTTTTATATGTGCTCATGCATTGAAAAATAAATATGCTTGGTAAGTAGTACTCTTATGCAATAGTGTTGACCAAAAACTATTAAAACATAATAGATATTATTTTTTAGCTAAATTGTGTTTTGAAAGCTTCAATTTTTATCTCAACTAGAGTATGGAATGTAACTTTTTGCTTCCAATATTTACTTCAGTGTAAATAGGATTGGATTTGAGGGTTTTTAAATTTAAGGATTTTTATAGTTTTGTTCCAATAAATTGATAATAGGACGCATTTTAAAATGTTTTACATAAATGACGCTTTGCTTGCAAATGCTTTTTGAGATATTTTACTCCAAAGTTATGGGAAAGTTGTATATAAAAGTGAAGAAACAGACTCTTGAATATGCTATAATATGGTAATAACGTAACGATAGACAAAGTTAGGTAAGTTGAATAAACTAATCTAAATAAATCTAAAATAACTTATTGAACTCACTAAAGTAAATATTGACCGATTTTGCTCAGGATACTACTCAATATAATTTATGATCAGAGATGAAGTTAAAAAGCTTATGAATATGAAAGAATTTTCAAAGTATCTAAGATACAACTATAAGCTTGGCCAACACAAAACTCATTTGTCCTGCACAATTTTATGTTTAAGCCTTATATAGAATTAATGTAGGTATCCGTTTCTTTGCTGGAAATAATTATTTTTTGTTTCAGACTATCTGAGCGAAACTGTGTTGAGCTCATCAATAAACTCCAAGAATTTAACTTGCTCAAGCTTCATTACACCTGCGATGGCAAGTCCTATATCACACCACAGCAGCTGCAGAAGGAGATGCTGGATGAAATTTACTTGGCTGGAGGCACGTTTTCTGTCTTTCCTTACGTGCTACTCTCCCTCAACTTTTGAAATGTTTAACTTTCTTCTAGTCTTAGCTCATAACAAATATAGTCGTTTCAGCTTTATGTATGATATATTCATGTTTGTAGGTTTCTTACCTTTAAATATCCAATTTTCTGTGAGTCTGGATACATCATTCTCTGAGCATTCCAGTTTTTTGTACAATGGTTGTATCAAACCTATAATGGTAAAAATTATTGCACAAATCTGAACATTCTGTTAACACATTCCTTGCAAAGGGACCCACCGGTGGTCACTAAGGTTATTTTCATAGTGCTGCTGACCCACATGCAGTCACTAACTTGTTGTTTATCAATACTCAATGAAATCTTAATAAACGCCAGATCCAGTAAATGTTTGTCCTTTTCAGAGTTGATTACCGCAATTGACTTTAAATTTGAATTGAATATTGAACTTCAGTTTAACCCATCACAGTTAACATGTTAAGCTTTACAAATTTTTATATGCTTTATTTCATAACTAAACTTATTTATTTTCTTCTCTGTTAGTTTAGGATAATGAAACTCTGGTTTTTAAGTGTTCTACCAGTAAAATGAAAATTGTATTGTAAATTTTGAAAAGATATTTTGGTCAATGTTAAGTGTAATGCAATCACAGAAAATAACAATTTTATTCAAAGAACCACTAAAAAAAAACATTTAAGAATGTTTTACAAGAATGACATTCTGCTCGCTGATGCGTTATTTTAGAATTATTCAACTCTGAAGTTGGCTTTCATGCGCCAGGGAAGCGAGCACGCCAAGCGTAATCTATACTATAATAAGAGCCGCGTCCGTCCGTCCGAAGCCAGCCTGCAGTGTGTGATGAGCGTATCTGTGATACAAGCTCCAGCCCTATATATTTTGACGGGCCGTGTTCACGCGGCCTCATCAACTCTCGAGAGAGTGAATTTTTTAATTTCTTGCGGCATTTCTCTCATTTCACCCTCTTTTTTTATTTCAAATAAAGGGGGGTGGGCTTGTTCAATTAATAACGGAAGCTAACGTCCTATTACAAACATGAAGAGGTTGGGTTGTGAGGGAGAGCCACAGCTGTTCTAGTGAAAATTTTAAATAAATCTTTCTAGTGACGTCCGTTTACATCATCTCCAATGGAGACCACCCGGTACCCAAGATGCCGGCCGCCATCTTGGGTACCGGGTGGCCACCATCGGAGATGATGTAAACGGACATCACTAGAAACCTTTATTTATAATTTTCACTAGAAACACTGTGGCTCCCCCTCACGACCCAACCTCTTTATGTTTGTAATAGGGGCTTAGCTTCCGTTGTTAATTAAATCTGGCTTGGTGCGCTCGCTGCGTTGTTGGAACATCCTGTCTTGCGCGCAAAAGACAGTTCATGTACGACGCTCCTATAACTTTGAGGTGGAATAACTCAAAATTAACGCATCAGCGAGCAGAATGTCATTTATATAAAACGTTTTTAAATGGGTTTCTTTAGTGATTCTTTGGAATAAAATAATTATTTTCTGTGATCGCATTACAATAAACATTGATCGATATTTTTTGCGGTTAATTTTGTCCATATAGTTGAGCTGGATGATTCACACTCTAACGATTAATTTCATTTATGTGTGTATATATTCATATATATCCTGTCAGCAGCATTCTCAATAATTAATTTTTGTTTAAATAGTATCTTAGATACTATTAATTTGACAAAAACTTGGCATTTGCTCACTTTTGTTTACCATCCAAAAAATACTAAAGTAATAGAAATTCAATCTATTGTTCAATAAAATTCAACTTGAAAGAAGAAGATGTAGAAAGTTTTTTCAAAACCTTCGTGACTGATAGTAGATGATGTCTGTTGCTTGCTTGCATTATTGGTCCATCTCCCTATCACTCTCTTAAGGATGCCTAATGACCATATCTATGATACAGTTTCATCAGTGCGCAAGTTCCAGAATATTTTGATCACGAATACTATTAAGGATTGATATATTTTCCATTCACATCTAGAAGATGTATTCAAGGAAAATATCAAATTCAATCATTTTGAATAGGTCAAAAATGACCCATACACAAACATACAAAATTGACTCTTATGCATACATTATACCTGCACCATAATATAATTGTTGACTTAGTTTGAAGTTGAGTCATGATATCAGCTCGTGTGAGATGCCGTCAGCTTCTCAGCTGAGCTGAGAACCTGATCTCAGTAGAATTTGTCTGTTTGAAAATATTTCTCATGTCTACAAGAGTTTGAGGTATATACTTGAATTGATTTGTGTTTTGAAATTCTTATTGAAGTACAGATTGTCATACATTTAGATTAGAATGACCTTGTATTCCCCTGTAAAATTGACTAGGCTTATGATAAGTAACATTTGACCATCATGTGTTCAAATCTCATGAAGTTCATTGCTGAATTTCCTTCTTTTAAAATTTTTAGTGTGATATGCTTGACTTATGCCATCAATATGTTTTGCAGGAAGGATGACACTTGTTGACCTGAGTAGTGCACTAGGTGTTGACCTCAATGTTGTGAGTGAGGAAGCTGCAGTTCTCGTGCAATTGCAGCCCCAACTGCAGCTCATTCTGGGGCAGATCATCTCAAAGGACTTCAAAAATGCCCTTGTTGAGGAGGTCAATGAGAGGCTCCTGAGGAATGGCTCTGTGGCCGTTGATGATCTGACTGCTGAGTATGAACTGCCGGCAGACTACCTCAGAGGCGTGAGTTTCTGGACAAGTTGCTATTCTAACACACATGAAGCAATTACTTCTCTTTGAAGTGGAGTTGTTCATAGTGGTACTGATTCAATACATAAAATACTCCTGTTATTCGGTGTTGTTCAATGTTAACTGTTATCTAATTCTTACAAAAAACTTGCCGGGGCCCCGGTTCTGGTAGGTTCAACCATGGTAGGCTGGCTCAACTGAAGCAGCCTGACAAAAGGGGGACCATGGGTGAGGTTTCCCATGTAAATATAAACCGGGCCCCGGCAGTTACGGGTTATAAAGTCTCTGTTATCTCGGGCGTACTTGGGGATTGCTACGGGCCGGGGTCGACGGTGGGAGGAGGTATTTACTTCCTAGTGGTCAGCGTGTGCCCGCCTTAAGTGCAGAGATGCACCAGAATGCTGCTGATCGCCCGAGGGGTTCTTTTCCGGCTTGAGCGGGCCTGGATAGGTGAGGGGCAACCCTCACTGAAAGAGAATCCTAAACCACCGCTTGCTTCCACCAATGAACCCTCTTCCCGACTTTCTGGTGATGACCTGGCCCCTCCTCTGCTTCCATCAGAGGAGCCTCCCATGGAAATTTCCACTGATCATTCCGCCGTTCTACCTGCGAGACAGGCACCATCACAGCTTATGGCTGAGAGTGGAGCTGGGTCCGGTGTGAACCAAACAGAACCCAAACAAGTACTACAATCTGTGGCCTCAGAAGATGCGCCCACGCTGTCATCAACCGCTCCTCCTGATGATGGCGGGGACAGTCATCGGGCTCATGAAGACAACAGAAATCGAAACTTATTAACTTAACTCACTCAGATTCAGACGCTTGAACCTTTTCAGCCTGCCTCATCTAGAGGGCGATGGAGGAGAAATAGGAGGGTCCGAACCAGTAGTGACGCCCCTACCTACCCTCCCCTTCAACAGTGGCAGGAGACTGACTACAAAAAGTTCTTTTGCATATCATCTCCATCTAATACAAATCTGGCCACTATCAACTTCATTCGAGCAAATGATGAGATCGAGCGAACTCTAGGGGGCCGCCCTAAGAATATTAATGAGACCCGTTCCGGAGGTATAATTGTAGAGGTGACAAATCGAGTGCAGAGTCAGGCCATTATTAATTTGAGGACCTTAGACATGCATGAAGTTGTTGTGGAGCCTCATAAAACCCTCAACCAAACTAAGGGAACCATTCACTACAAGAATGCTCCTAACTTCACTCCCGATCAGATGCTCGAAGGCTTGAAGCGGCATAAGGTAACTGAGGTGTATCAGACGAAGAAGAGAATTGGCGGGGTTTTGATGAAACAACCCGTCTATGTCTTGATTTTTGATACTTGCCAGCTCCCAACTGAAGTCGCCATTGGGTGGACTAAGTGTTCCGTGCGGGAGTATGTGCCCAGGCCCAGACGATGCTACAAGTGCCAACGTTTTGGACATGGCGCTGGCTCGTGCAGGGCGGCCGTGGGTGTTTGCTACCAGTGTGCTGGAGAGGTGCATGAGCTGTCCTGCTCTCTCCCAGCCAGATGCTCGAACTGTAAAGGTCCCCACCCAGCTTCATCTTTGAATTGCCCAACGTACAAGCAAGAACAGGACGTTGTGGCTCTTCAAGTTAAAGAAAAACTATCATATGGAGATGCTAGAAGGCGAGTGGCAGCCCGATATGTCCGTGAGGGAGTCACGTTTGCAGACATTGCCAGGCCCATGGGCAGCAGCAGCGCTAGCCGAGGTGACCCATCAGGTCCTGTTGAAGCTGCGCCCCCAAGAGGAATAGTTATGCAGCAGACCACGAGTGAGCGCGATAGAGGCCATAGACGACAGGCGAGCTCAGATGACGGAGGCAATACCAAGGATGAAATGCTGATGACTTCTCGAGGCCGCGCAGAAACTGGCTCCCCACCTAGGGCAGTTCTTGTAGTGGAAGGCCCAGTTTTGAACAAAGATGTTCCCCCCGACAACGCCACCACTATGCTTCCAGAGGGCGTGACTGGCCCAATTCTGTCAGGACAAGGGAAACCACCGAAAGTTACTGCAGGTCTTAGCACAACTGCTTCAGCTAGAGTTGCCACTGGTAAATTACCCCCACCAAAAATACCACCGCCTAAAGTGCCAGAAAAACTTCAAGCCATGGGAATTCCACGCAAGCGGCTCCAGAGCGGAGCGTCGCCTACCCACACCTCACCCAAAAGTAGCTTGCGATCAGTCGGGCGAACACGGCACATCACAGAGAAAATATTCATTGGACCGTGTTAGACACGTACCCAAGGGGTTGAGTGACAAGCTGCTGAAGAAGTATCCTCCTCCCCCCGGCCTTCCCTCGAGACCACCACCTGATGTCGAGGTGCGAACGTGGCGCGAGGGAAGGAGGAAATCAGAAGAGACGAGACACATCCCAACTTTAGTCAGTCAACGTATAGTAGGCACTGAATCTAGTGCACCACCTCAGAAGTTACTGTAACCTTTTATCAGAGTGACTTTTACCATTATTCAATGGAATTGTCGCAGCTTGCGACGTAATTGCACTGATCTCCATGCTATCCTACTAGAACAACAACCAGCTTGTGTACTCCTCCAAGAAACTATGCTCGGAAACAGTACTCCACCCCGATTTAAGCACTACCGAGTAGAAACTTACTCAATAAATAATAATCCCCTTCCTGGAACAGGACTGGTAATCCTTGTGAAGCAGAATTTTCCATATTACAGGCTGCCCATCAGATCACGCTTGGAGGTGATGGCTGTCCGAGTGGAAACTGCTACTGCTCCGTTTACAGTATGTAATCTGTACATCCCTCCTCTTCGCATAGCTACCTGTGAAGAGCTTTTGGACGTGATGAGGCAACTCCCGGAACCGTTTGTGATGGGCGGTGATTGGAATGGGAAGCATACTGCGTGGGGTAATGACAGTATCGATCAGCAGGGCAGAGAGGTGGAACAACTTCTTGCTACCACAGATTTGTGTCTGTTGAATACGGAAAACATGACCCACTTCCACGTCCAAACCGGAACTACTTCCGCAATAGACATCAGTTTGTGCTTCCACCAGATTCTCGGTGGACTGTCCTGGATGACGCCCATGGAAGTAATCACTTCCCAGTGGTGGTCACCTTCCCGACCTACCTCCCTTTCAACTCAGAGCCTCACTTCTTGCTTAAACGCGCTGATTGGGAAGCGTTTGAAGCCCTGACAATCTTAGAAGATGATGAGGACCAGACCACTGTGGACGAGGCGCTAGAGAAGTTTACTAGCACTATCCGAACGGCCGCATCTGTTGCTATACCCCGCTCGAAGGGAGGACAAATAAATCATCGAGTTCCATGGTGGAATGACGAGTGTGCCCAGGCTAACTTTGAACGAGAGAGGGCCTTACGCCGGTATCAACGGAGCCGCAACCTTGCTGATAAAATACTCTACCAAAGAGCTAGAGCGAGGGCACAGTTTGTGAAGGATATGGCCAGGAAACAATCCTGGCAAAGGTACGTATCCACGCTAAACGCCGACACGCCAACTCAGAAAATATGGCAGAGAGTTCAGAAGATGAGAGGACGAAGTGGACATGCCCTACCTTGCCTTGTGGTCAACGGAGAGATCACCATGAACCAGGATCGCGTAGCCTCCTTGCTGGCGGAGCATTTTACCGACGTCAGTAGCGGAAGGCACTATACACCCGGCTTCCAAATCATTAAACAGCGCCAAGAACAATCTCACCTTGATTTGACATCGGATGAACAATATTCATATAATTCACCCATAACGTACCTTGAACTGTATTATGCACTCCGGCAATGTAAGAATACATCCCCTGGACCAGATGGCATCCACTACAAGATGCTAAAGAAAATGCATTCATCAGCGATCACCTACCTTCTTCATTTGTATAATAAAATCTGGACAACCCATGTATATCCCACGGAATGGCAATTAGCCACAGTACTTGCCTTTTTGAAATCCAATAAACCATCCTCTGAAACATCTAGTTACCGCCCCATAGCCTTGACAAGCTGTGTGGGAAAGGTACTGGAGAAAATAATCAACGTAAGATTGATGCGCTTTCTCGAGGCCGGAGATCATCTCTCCAGTTCAGTTTGGGTTCAGATCTCTTCGTGGAACCACGGATGCCCTCCTCAGACTGCAGAACCACATTGTTAAAGAGCGTGCCCAAGGAAGACACACTATATGCGTCTTCTTTGATTTGCGCAAGGCTTATGACACTGCCTGGCGAAATGGGATATTGGAGCAACTGTATAAGATTGGTGTACGAGGTCACATGGCAATGTATGTACGCGAGTTTTTAAGAGAACGTCGGTTTAGGGTTAGAGTGGGCACACGGTTTTCTGCTCTGATGACTCAGAACGAAGGGGTACCTCAGGGCAGCGTTATAAGCTGCACGCTCTTTCTACTTGCAATGGACGCCATCACGAAGGACCTACCAAGGCGTGTTTCGTTTTCCTTGTACGTGGATGATTTCATGCTATATGCATCCTCTAGATACCTACCCGCCCTGACTCGTCGAGTTCAGGAAGCCATTAACCGTATTGGAGCCTGGGCCGACAAGCGAGGGGATTTTCATAATGCTGTTCACCGGCCTGCAGTCACTAACTATTTTTATAAATACTTGACGAAAACTAAATGAGGCTTCTCCTTTTCAGTTGAAAAGACTGTGGCACTCCATGTGCAGCCCCGTCGCACTAATGAACCTACGCCTGAGCTCTTTCTTGGTGATAGGCTGGTCAACGTCTCGCCCACAGTCTCCTTTCTGGGCATGTTGTTCGACAATAAACTGTCATGGAGACCTCATATACAGGCTTTAAAAGGAAGATGTTCTAAAGCTCTGAATCTCCTGAAATGCCTGTCCAGATTAACGTGGGGTGCTGATCGAACAACCATGCTGCGACTTTATAGAGCCACCGTTCGTGCCAAGATTGATTATGGCTGCGTCGTCTACCAGAGTGCCAGCCCATCATGCTTATCACTCCTGGACCCAATCCATAACTCTGCTCTGAGGCTGTATACGGAGGCCTTTCGGACATCACCGGTGATGAGCTTATTGGTGGATTGCGGTGAACCAGCCTTGCAACTTCGTCGAGTACAGCTTACTCTACAGTATGTTGTACGACTCAGACAACTACCTTTCACGGCCACGTGGAATAGCGTGATGGAGGGAGTAAGGGGTCGGGAGTTGTTTCCGTATTATATCCCCTCCTCTATTGACTACGAAGCACTAGCAGAGATGATGCAGTTGCCCTTGTTCAAAGTTGAGCGTGCCCCCACTCTGGAAGAGCCAACCTGGCAAATTCAGATTCAGACCTTCTGTCCAGGACCGCAATACCCAAAGAAAGAGATGATGACAAGATCCATACTGCAACATATTTTCCAAGATCACCTTCACAGTGACCACGAGGGAGCTTTTCATATCTACACTGACGGTTCTAAAACGGATGACGCAGTGGGCTGTGCTGCAGTTTTTGATGGCGGAGTGGTGGAGGAAAGACTGCTGCCTGAAACGTCAATCTACTCTGCGGAGCTGATCGCCATCCGTGCCGCACTCTGCATGATTGAGGAGCGGCCTGCTTCGGGTTCTTATGTGGTGTTCTCCGATTCCAAAGCTGCCCTCCAGTCACTGAGATCCTACAACTCCACACATCCAATAATTTCTGGAATAATGTCTAGCCTTTTGCGACTTGCAAGCTCCCCAAAACTTGTAACTCTATGTTGGGTACCTGGCCATGTTGATGTGCGTGGCAACGATCGGGCAGACGAGTTAGCGCAAAATGCTGCAACCTCTGCTGCTAACCCAACAAATACCAGAGTACCCGCCCGAGATTACTACCCTATAATTAAAGCTGCATTAACCCAACTCTGGCAGCGACAGTGGGAAAACACCCAAGACAACAAGCTGCGCAAGATTAAGAACAGTGTCCGAGCCTGGCCTTCTTCAGCATGCCGGAACCGCCGCGTGGAAGTCCTCCTATGTCGACTGAGGATTGGTCACACCCGCCTCACTCATGGCCATTTAATGGAGCGTCGCCCGGCCCCTCTTTGCGATCGCTGCTTGGTGCCGCTGTCGGTGCAGCATATATTGGTTGAGTGCCTTCACTTTTCCGATGTACGTTCCCGTTATTACCCTGGATTACAGGGCGCTGACTCTGATTTTGTTTTGTGTAAGATGTTGGGAGAACCGACTCGTGGGCGTTTTAATCATTGGCGGCTTATTAGTTATCTCTCTGACTCGTCTCTTATGAACAAATTATAGTGCCTCTGTACGCTGAGAACTACGAAAAGTTTTTTATGTTTGAAGTCTTTTGGAAGGTTGTAGATGAAGAAACTGCAATATGGCCGGACGCGCTACGTTGGTGCCTTGGGGGGTTTCAGCGTGGGTAAGGCGTCCGGCCATAATGGGTGGGCAGCTGAAACCCCCTAAGGGGTTTGGCTGCCCAGTGATTTGGATGTACTGTAGTATGTACAAAATTTCAATGGGGAGATAATTATAATCTTGAGTTGTAATTAAATCATGATCATGTAATTTTTGATGTTCCGATTTACCACTTTGCGTGGTAAATCGGAAAAGCCTGATACCGATTAAATTATGTGACCTTCGGTGTGATATAGTCTAAATAACTGAAGCGCTAGCAAACCTATGTTACTACTACTACTACTACTACTACTTACCAAAAACTATTTTATTTAGCACTCTAATTGCTAAGCATTTAACTTAGCATTCTAATTGCTAAGCATTTAACTTAGCATTCTAATTGCTAAGCATTTAACTTAGCATTCTAATTGCTTAGCATTTTACTTTGAATTCTAATTGCTAAGCATTTTACTTAGCATTCTAATTGCTAGGCACTTTACTTAACTCCACAAAACAAAATTTTTAACTAATGAATGGTTTATTGATGCAATCTTGGCACACATTGCATACATTTTTTCATATAGGGTAACTTGTTTGCATCATTGTCTGCATCATTGTCTGCTTGTGTATGTTTGAATAGCTTGATATATGGCTGAGTTCTGTAGTACATCACTGTATTTGCTCATCATGACATGTGAATATAAGAAAGTTGTGTGATGATGGCAGTACATTTGAATTACTTCATATTTCAAGCAAAATTCCTTACATCAGTATATTCTCATTCCATTAAGCCACATAATTTAAAAGTTACCTCATAAATTACACTAATAAAGCAAAAGGTCCAACATGAAATAAAAAAAGCCGATTGAATTTGAGAAGATTGACGCACTTGTGGTCCAACAGCTGCTGGTTCATATAGCAAGCAAAATTCCTTACTCTATTTTAATCTCATTCCATCAAGCTGCATAATGTTGGAAGTTTCCTCATAAATTACTTTTATAAAGCTGAAGTTTACACATGAAATAAAACTAGAGTTCTCACATGAAATAAAATAAGCAAAATGAAGTTGATGTGATTGATGCACATGTAGTTTGATGAAAGAAAATAAGCCATTTGAAGTTGACATCGACACACATGTGGTCCAGCAGCTGCTGGCTTATAAATCAAGCAAAACTTATTCCATCAAGCCACATAATTTTATAAGTTGCTGCATAAATTGAAGTTTATAAAACTGTAGTTCCCACAGAAAATAAAAAAGGCCATTTGAAATTGAGGTGATTTTCTGACCAAGCCACATAATGTCAAACGTTGCCTCATAAATTACATTCATCATAAAGTTACACAAAGTTCCCACATGAAACAAAATGATCCAAATGAAGTTGATGTGACTGACGCGCATGTGGACATGAAATAAAATTAGTCACTTTTGATATACGTGCGGTCCACCAGCTGCTGGAGAGCCGCGTAGGACGGGGACTGATGGCGGTGCAGGACGCGCACACTCCCGGCCACTTCTACACGCCCCACTACCTCGAGCGGGTCCGCGCCGCCATCAGGGGCCTCATGACAGCGGTCACCGTGCCCACTACCCTGCAGCGCCTCCTGCAGCACAGCCCCTGCAATGCCAAGCTCTTTGTCGGTGCGTCAAGACAATAATTGTATGACGGGTGAACTCATGAACAGATCATATTTATTCTTTTTTGTTTCGAACAGGTGAAAGCAAATAATTCATGGGCACGTAAAGATTGGGGAAGGTTGAACTCATGAAGAAATTGAATTTTTTTCCCTCAGAACTGGTATGAGTGAATGAAATATGAATTTCATTCTTTTCAAACTGCCTTGCGTAGGAGTACGATGCAGAAGGCGGCTCTCTCTTACACGACAGGCTCGTAAAATAATTTACGCCGGTTATAAACTTTAGTTTGAACGTAGAGTCGTCGAAGATATTCTCATGAAGAACCCACCGCAATAAGCCGTGACGATGTCACAGTGCTGTTCAGCGACGGTCATGTAATTAGAGTTGCCCCCATAGTTTCAAGATATTAATATAAAAACGATTACCGGCTTTGGTTGCCCCGACTGAAGACCCGAGCGTGTGACCAACTGCTAGTTTAGTCATGGCTGAGTCCTGGTCAGGGAAAGCAAGGTTCCCACAAAATTCCCCCCCCCTCCCTCCTTAGGGGGAGCGCTGTTCACGACTACAGTAAGATGATCATTAGGAGTCACTCAGGGTCTGGAGGGCAAGGCGAGTGGTCAAGCAGTGACTAGTATCAGTCCGAGGGCAGGCAGTTGGAAGACTTTAATAAGTCTAGCACACGAGCGAGATTGTTCAATTAAGTCAGAGCATCGAGTCTGGTGTTGAGAGTGCCCTGATTGTTTGTTTCGTGTTGTTTTCATGTGCGTCCTTTGTAAAGATCGGCTGTTCAAATATTTTGGGGGATTTAATTACTAGGGGGTCGTGCTTGAGTGTGGGCAGAAACACTCATCTTGGTTTGATATCGGGATCATAATTTGGCTGTCTGCACACAGTCTGGTTTGCGTGTCATTCTGAGCAGTCATAAAGGAATTGTCATGTTGAGCGGTTAGAGCGGAAGTGCGAGCTTTGAATGTCATTGCTGAGGTTGTTATATGGTCGTCCAGTCTTCCCGACGCGTGCTCCCGCCATCCAGTGTTGCATCCCGGTATACTGCAAATCATTCGGCGTACTTCTTTATCCTCTCATCTCGAGTGAGCTCGCCCATGAAACACGTGCCGCAGTTTCAGACGCTACTCAGAAAATCGTGCACGCAACAAAATAATCCATGTAAATACTAATGTTCTAAATTTGTGGTTCACCCCGTGGTGACAGCAATACCTCTAATTAATTTAAATCTTAACGTAATACCAGTGCGATTCAATCAAAAGAAAATAATAGAAAGAAAAAGTACGGAGTTTAGAGCCTCCATACATAAGCAAATAATTTCACTTCAACCAGGGAATGTTGTCTGTTGGAGAAACATTTCTTTTAACATTGAAATTACCTTTGGCAATTCACATACGTTTCTCTCTATTGTGATTGCAGTCAATAA
Organism: Morinoia aosen; assembly: GCA_030386875.1. Taxonomy (NCBI): domain Eukaryota; kingdom Metazoa; phylum Arthropoda; class Malacostraca; order Amphipoda; family Talitridae; genus Morinoia; species Morinoia aosen. The sequence goes on from CM059558.1 coordinate 55,664,494, forward strand.
ACGTTTATTAGCTGGTGAGTAATCATGAATAAAAGCGCACACACAGGCTTCTATTGTACACAGGTATTCAATTAATATTAGCTGGTGAGTACTTAAGATCAAAAGCACACACACACACACACACACACGCTTCATATGGCAAGTAGTCATGAATAAAATCACTCACACACGCTTCTATAAGTGAATAGTTAAGAACAAAAGCACATTACCGCTTTTATTGTATTGTACAATACAATACAAGCAATATTGTATTGTATTGTACAATATTGTACAAACAGGCAGCGTGGAGAGGCTGGTGTCGTCAGGACGTCTGAGCGGGGAGCTGGTGGGGGGCAAGCAGAGCCGCCACTACTCCTTCGTGCCCTCCCTGCACGCCCGCACGCAGGCCGCCCTTATCGACAACTTCTGGAGGCAGAACGGCTATTTGGGTGAGGGCTGTGGCTGTGGCGTCTTGTGGCTGTGTTGTGTGGTGTCTTGTGGCTGTGTTGTGTGGTGTCTTATGGCTGTGTTGTGTGGTGTCTTGTGCCTTGTGGCTGTGTTGTGTGGTGTCTTGTGGCTGTGTTGTGGGGTCAACTACTAAATCTGGTGGCTGTGTTGTGTGGTGTAATGCATTTTGTGTGGTGAACTACTAGATTTCGATGCTGTGTTGTGCTCTGAACTGCAGCATTCCATTGAGTCATCATTATTCATGACCATACACCTGTGTTGTGTTAATAACTAAAAGTCCACACGAGCAATAAAAGTGAGCATACTAGTAATTACTGAGGCTTGAAATATGGTACCCATTACTGGAAATAGCAAAAAAGTTATGGTTTGGTTTACTGTGACTATGTGTCCTACCTTATAAACTAGTTTTAAATGCGGGAGTATTTTTTAGGCATAGGGGAAGTGTGACATAACAGGGATGTAGAGGCTGAGTACAGATTCTTTTACACTGACAACTTATTTGCCCTGAAATTTTATTCTATGTTGTGGGACAAACAATTAGCCTTTGTTCTCCTATGCGAGAACAAAGGCTTTGTATTCAACAGACTGCGCTGCTCATCTGTCGGGAAATAATATAAGTGTGTGTGTGTGATGAATGCAAATTTGCATTCATTTGAATAGTGTTTTCTTGTTTTCTGAATTCCCAAGATTTGCTCGAGTCTGCATAATATGTGTTAGGCTATTCTCTTGTGTGTTGAGAATTTAATTATTTTATGTAAGGAATTAATCTATTTTTATGACAGAGAATTTGTTGAAGCACTTGATCGCTCTACAAACTGTTGAGTTTATAGACATAATCCATAATTTTTGTGGATGGGGATTTCATGAAAGTTTAAGGAAATAATGTTCTACAGAAATTTTCAATTGGTTAATGGAGATTATTATGTCGTGCGAAGCATTTTTCACCGCGTTAATTGTTGTGATTATAGAACTTGAAGGAATACTTAATGTCTATTCAGAACAAAGTAAAATACTATAAGGTGTCTAGAAAATTTTCAGAAAAGTTTATGACGTGCGCAAAATTTTTGTGGCTGAGAAGAATTTAGCAGAGAATTTTATTATGCATGTGCAATTGGTTCAAGAATTTTTGTTGTAATGGAGTGGAATTTATCTGAGAATCTTGAGGTCTTGAGGCCCCCGCATACTACACGCGCCACGAGCCCAGCCGCGAGCAGGGCCTGAGGCTCGCGCGAGCCTGCTTGGTTCGGCTCGGGATTTCTGCCTCCCCACACATTACACGAGCCGAGCATTAGTTTGCAAGTTTTTTCTCTAGAGACAACATGGACGTTTCAGATTCAGGTGACCTATTAGAGATTGCAATTTGCTTAAGTGCTAAACAACCTCAAAAAAGGTCTAAATGGTGCAAGTCTTGGCTATTTATGTCTTGACTTTTCACTTTCCACAGACAAGGATAACTCCGATAAAGTTCAATAAATTCTACAAGAAAATCTTTCTAATCCATATTCACTTTCATTCAATATGCTTCTATCGCACTTGAAATTCTATAGTGCGTCGTACATCAAACACTTTCTGGGAAAGAAAAATTCGTTATTATGCACTAAGCTGACCGCAGGCTCTGCTCGTGCTATTTTACTACCACACACTACCCGAGCCGAGCCGCAAGCCAGGCCAAATATCTGGAAGTGACAGATCAGCACGAGCCGAGCCACGAGCCTGATTGCGCTGCTCGTGGCCCGGCTCGACATGCCCACACACTACACAAACTGGCTCGGGGCTCGGCTTGTTTGCTAAAGGCCCCCACACACTACACGCGCCACGAGCCGAGCCTTAGCAAACAAGCCGAGCCCCGAGCCAGTTCGTGTAGTGTGTGGGCTGTTCGAGCCGAGCCACGAGCCGCGCATTCAGGCTCGTGGCTCGGCTCGTGCTGATCTGTCACTTCCAGATATTTGGCGTGGCTTGCGGCTCGGCTCGGGTAGTGTGTGGTGGTAAAATAGCACGAGCCGAGCCTGCGGTCAGCTTAGTGCATAATGTTGACGAGTTTTTCTTTTTCAGAGAGTGTTTGATATACGAGACACTATAGAATATCAAGTGTGGTAAAAGTATATTGAATAAAAGTGAATATGGATAAGAAAAATTTTCTTGTAGAATTTATTGAACTTTATCAGAGTTATCCTTGTCTGTGGAAAGTGAATAGTCACGACTATTCAAACAAAGTAAAAAAATACGAAGCATATGGTGTCTTGGTTTGTAAATGTAGACAGGTCGACGATTCAGCAACGAGAGACTCTGTGGTTAAACGCATAGCGTCGTTGAGAGCATCTTTCCGGAAAGAGTTCAAGAAATTAGAAAATAGCAAAAGATCAGGAGCAGACACTGAAGACGTCTACAAGCCAACATTGTGGTACTTTGACAATTTAATGTTTTTGAAGGACCAGGATATCCCTAGGACCGGAGCTTCAACTTTGGATGAGACTCTGGAGGTTTCAGAAGAAATAAATGTGGTAAGTGTTTCCTACCTTTTTATATAAAGTGTGAACCAAATATCCTTGAAGGAAAGTTATGTGATAGGACTCACTATAACGCATTGTTTGTGAATAACTTTTTTGTTACATATACCTTGTTGTTCGTTACTTTCACTTGCTATATTAAAGTCGCATTTAAGATCCGAGACTGGCATTGCCAACCGTAATTAAGCCTTAAAATAGTAAGGAGGGAGGAATTATAGGCAGATCATATTTATCAAAAACTTTATTTTATAGATATTTGCGTCTTTGCCACTACATAGATTTCTTGTTTCAGTTTCTACTATGTATTTATTCATACATGATAAATCTCCAGAAGGTTGAATTAAAGTAACATATACCGTAATGCACAGGATTCATTTATACATGATCTTTTTGCCAAGAAACAGCACCTTCTGTGTTGAAATAGGTCATAAATTTATTTCTAACCTCTTTGGCTTCCTGGGCTGGATTTCTTGTGAATGTTCTTTGCAGTTGTACCATGTTTATTTCAACTGAGCTAATGTCAGTCAGGTCTTCGTTGAGCTCTGGAGAATATGTGGAGCTGCATTTTTTTCTGAGAAAGTTGTGCAACACACAACATGATAGTACAATTTTCTGTATGTTTTCAACTTTCAAATTCATTGGACGGGAAAAAACTCTGAATCTTGCGCACATTATGCCGAACACATTTTGGATCACTCTACGTGCTCTACTTAACCTATAATTGAACACTCTGCGTTCCTGTGTGAGGTCCTTTTGAGTGAAAGGTTTTAGAAAATCCCTTCTCAAAGCGAATGCTTCGTCACCAATGAATACGTAGGGTAAGCAGGTGGTGCTCTGGGCTGGAATACTTGGATTTGGTATCTTAAGTTCCTCATCAACAAGGGCTTGTCCAAATTTGGTATTGTTGAGCACTCCACCATCAGATACATGGCCGTTTGTTCCAACGTCGCACATGAGGAACTCATAATTGGCATTTGCAAGGGCCAGTAACACGACGCTGTTGAAACCTTTATAGTTCCAGTAGTAAGACCCTGAATTGGGTGGCGGACTGATGGCTACATGCCTGCCATCCAAGGCACCTAAGCAATTTGGAAAGTGCCACTTTGTTGCAAACTCTCTGCTGACTGTCTTCCACTCATCTTCATTTGTTGGAAACTGAAAAGAAAAATTAATATGTTGTTAGTAATTTAAAGGTAGTAAGGCAGTGTCGCAGCATGAGTGATGGTACAAATGAAAAGAAAATTGTATACATTCATATTATATCTTAAATCGATGATATTTCACAATCTTTCATATTTGCCTGATTAATTTTATGGTAATTTTGAGAAGGGTACTCTAAGTGTACTGGGATCATGATGAAGTATAATAATGACACCTACCGTCATAATTGCACATTTTTGTGAGAGGAACGAATCTAAAGGAATCCCACTGCTCAGATTTTGAATGCAATATTAATATTTACTAAAATAATGAAATATCATTCGATTATAACATGGTTCTTATTTTTTCAGTGCAATGATTTAGAGATGACCACCATCGGTTGTGAAGAAACGACGAACTCGTCAATGAGTTCTTTTGCAGATTCTACCCCTTTGCCAACTCCTTCACCTAGTGCAAGCACGCCTGTTCCTACTGAAAGGCCTTCAAAACGACCCAAGAATAAACAGGCTCTTGTGTTTGACCTCATTGCAGAGCGACTCCAGGCAAAGAAAGATACGAATATCAACAGGTATGACTTACAGGCAAAAACCTGGGCGCAGGAACTCAAAGAAGTGCCAACAGATACTGCAACCGAAGCTATTAGGGTAATTAATGAAGTCATGTATCTGGCTAAGAAAGGAAACATTACCGAGCATACCAGAGTTCAGCAGCAAAACTATGTACCCATTAGTAGCTATCAAGAAGAAATCCCTACGCAAAACAGGTATTTGAAGCAAATGAAAGTAAGTCGACCAGAAATTTCGACGGCGGAACCCACTTATGAATCCCTGACCAATTTTCAGCAAGAAGCAGTCCCTGAGCACAACTTAGAAACGTACTTTGCCAATTTCACAGGAGGCACTTATGAACAAAATGAACAAAAACAGCACGGTTACATTTTCTTTACTTTATGTATAAGGTGTTCAAATAGAACATTTACTTATTTATTTGATGGATAAGAATATTTCTAGAAACGAAGATTACTTTTCTTGAGTATTATTATGTTGGATAGAAATATCTTAATAAACAGAGATTTTTTTTTATTTCAACGGATATATTTGAATTTCAATAGTCAAAGATAAATTTTCCGTTATTTTATGGATAGAAATATTCTAATCAACAAAGCTTCGTCGTTCTTTACGTTATGGGTAAGGATATTTGAATACACAAAGATTAGTTTTTCTTCACTTTATGGATAAAAATATTTCAATAAACGAAGATTTGTTTTTCTTACTTTAAAGTAGTCTTTCTTCAGCACAGTGTATATAGCTTCACAGGTCTTCAGGAATAAGTTGTCCCAATGCTTGAGGGGATATTAAAGTAGAAAATTTCAGGTCTTCATAAGATCTTCCAGTAGCTAAAAATCTCAACGTCGCAGTAAGCCGTTCGTGCGGAGAAATGGCATTTCTGAACAATGAATCCTTCCTTTTTATAAATGGGGTCACCATCGATAGCAATTCCAAGTACGTTGATTCATCCATTCTCAAGTAATTCGCGTAGTCTCGAGGCTCTAGTCTCAATTCCTGAATTAACTAGCCATGAGACAGTTCTCCCCTTTTCAATAGCCAAGACTTGCACCATTTAGACCTTTTTTTGAGGTTGTTTAGCACTTAAGCAAATTGCAGTCTCTAATAGGTCATCTGAATCTGAATCGGAGAAGTCCATGTTGTCTCTAGAGAAAACGCTTGCAAGCTAATGCTCGGCTCGTGTAATGTGTGGGGAGGCAGAAAGCCCGAGCCGAGCCTCAGGCTCGCGCGAGCCTGAGGCCCGGCTCGCGGCTCGGCTCGTGGCGCGTGTAGTGTGTGGGGGCCTTAAGACTCAGCTCGTGGCGCGTGTAGTGTGTAGGGGCCTTTACAGAACTTAAAGAAGAATTTATCTTCTTTCATAATTATAAGAGGCGGTCAAATTTTTTATGACTCTGGGAGATATAAATATTGTATTTATGGTGCTTACTGAAGAAAAACGTGAGGTCCCAAGCTGAGAGTTAGGTAGGCTTTCTTTTTGGTGAAATAGAATATTTTTTGTTTTTTGTTATGGACCATTGTTTTATGGTTAACTGCTGTCTTGTTTTTCAGCACATACCTACTTCATTCATTGACTTTTAGTGTGTTTCATGAACTTCCATTTCAACACTGTTTGTGTGCGGAAAGATTTTTGTCAGATTCTGCAACTGCTTAACTCTTTGTGACCTTATAATACCTTTGGTGTAGTTACTTATTTATATATTTGTTTCGTGTATTGGTGACGCTCATAAGGATGCTTAATGACCGTATCTGTGATACGAGTTTCACCAGTGCACAAGTACAAGAATATTTTAATTGCATTACCATTAGGATGCATATATTTGTTTGTCATCCACATCTGGAAAATTTATTTGAGGAAAATATTGAATCCAGTCATTTTTGACGGGCCATGTACGCTAGTGCCTAATAATGTTGTCATCCTTCCTTTTCTTGAAGCCCTTTTGTTGTGGTTGGGGAGGCCTAAACTAACCTATAGTCTAATCTTCTTAAATCTGAAGAAGATAGTGACACTTTACTTTCATGCACAGAATTTGACTTTGTATGCTAGTGATGCTTTACTTTAGAGCAGAATTCAACTTTGTACGTTAGTGATGCTTTACTTTAGCGCAGAATTCGACTTTAAATTTTAGTGATGCTTTACTTAAGTGCAGAATTCGACTTTGTGCGTTAGCGACGCTTTACTTCTGTGGGCAGAGTTCGACTTCGTGCAGCGGCTAGGTATAGAGGATGCAGGGGGCTACATCGGGCGCAGGTTTGGGGGGCAGGAGCACCTCCTACTGGAGGGGGTGTGTGTGGGAGGCGCCCTGCTGCAGCGGCTCTCCACTGCACTCGAGGAGGCCCTCGCCACGCACACCTTCTTTGACGCCACGGTGAGTCTGGCGCTGTGGTCCTTGTGATGGTGCTGGGGCCTGTGTGTTGGTGGAGCTGTGTGCTTGTGGTGTTGGTGGGGCTGTGTGCTTGTGTTGGTGGGGCTGTGTGCTTGTGTTGGTGGGGCTGTGTGCTTGTTGTGTGTTGGTGAGTGCTTGTGTGTGTTGGTGAGTGCTTGTTATGTTGGTGAAGCTGTGTGCTTGTTGTGTTGGTGGGGCTGTGTGCATGTATACAGTATAAATAATGTTATTCTCACGCAGACGATGTTGTGCTACTGGCCCGAATATTCACTCAGCCTGCATAGAAGCTGCTCTGTATAATATGAAAGAGTAGAATGGAATAATTTAACGTAAAAGATGCTAGCAGGAACGAGCTGCAAAGCTTATTCTCTAGTTGCTACGAGGATCCCCAGCCGTCAGACACCCTTCACGTACGGGCATCAGAGTAGCAGTTGAAGAGAAATGCGCAGTCACATTGACATTCATCAATGTACATGCACTCGCACCATATACAGGCATGTAGCCTGAGTAACTGTGTATTGCTCACACAGACGGTGCTGCTCTAAACAAGCACGTAGCCTGAGTAACAGTGTAACTCGCACACAAACTGAACTTCCTTCTACATGCATGCAGCATACTGCATGACAGTAGCAGTATAACTGTCACACACAGACGTACTACATTTTACAAGCACCGCATAACGGTGTAATCGCCCCACACAAATACACAATCATACTAAAGCATGAGTACCAGTGTAACCATCCTACACAGACACACGCACACAAGCATGCAGGAGTGTAACTGACACATAGCGCAGCAGCAACAGTGTAACCACCCCACACACGCACACAAACATGCATTGAGAGTAGGAGTATACCCACCGCCCCACCCACACACAAACATGCAATGAGAGTAAGAATGTACCCACCTAATGCAGACGGTGCTGCCATCGTGCTTCAGCACCGCCCACGTGCGCCACCTGGTGTAGGACAACACACATACACAAACATACACAAACATACAGGAGGGTAAGAGTTACAGACTAATCGCCCCACCCACGCACACAAACATACAGTAAGAGTGTACCCGTCCCCCACAGACGGTGCTGCCATCATGCTTCAGCACCACCCACGTGAGCCGCCTGGTAGAGCATGCCCTGCAGCAGTGCTCCACCGTCTCCGCCTCCGCGCCAGCCAAGGGCAAGCGCAGCAGGCCTATCTCAGGTACCATCATTTCTCTCTTGTTTTGCCTGAGTCGTTTGGTTTGTGCTCTTGTAGGGTAGATGAGATGTCTCGAGCTGAAAGTTAGATAGGTTTTTTTTGGTGGAAATAGGGAGGTTTTTTGGTTTGATCACTCCCGGTAAATGAGAGGTTCCGAGCTGAGGGTAAAATAAGCCTAATTTTTTGTTCAAGTAGGAAGGTTTTGGCTTTGATCACTCCCATTGGGTTAAATGTGAGGTCCCGAGCTGAAAGTTAGATAGGCCTTCTTTTTCGTTGAAATAGGAAGAGTTTTTGGTTTGATACGGACTTCCTTATTTAAGTTCGATCCTGTTCTGTTTTTCAGCGCTAACTGCATTCTTCTTCTTCAACTTCTATCTTGTTTCATCAACTTCCTTCTCAACTTTCTGTCTCTGTGTGGGAACACACCTCGTGAATAGATTCTTCATTCCCTAAACTGCACTCCATATGGTGCCTTCGTACTATTTCTTTGGATCGCAATTGTTGTGGTGTGTGATGCGTGAAATAACTTGTAATCTTTTTTTCTCGCAGGTGTCTTGCGTTCTGTTTAGCCATTATTGAGTCATTAATCAAAACAGTCCTCCCAAAACCAATTGTATGTAGGCTTCATGGTATTGTAAAGTTAGTGCAGGTTTTATTGTATTGTAAAGTTGTGTAGGTTTTGTTGTATTGTAAAGTTGTGTAGGTTTTGTTGTATGGTAAAGTTGTGTAGGTTTTGTTGTATGGTAAAGTTGTGAAGGTTTTGTTGAATTGTACAGTTATTGTAGTTTTTGTACTAATGTAAAATTAGTGGTTTGTTGTTTTGTAAAGTTAGTGTAGGTTTTGTTGTATTGTGAAGTTAATATTTGATGAGGTGAAAATTGTAATGGCTTTGTTTTGCAGTGTGTCATGAGCTTGTATACGTGCAGGAAGCAGCGCGCACTCACCGCTGGTGCTGGGCGCGTGTGTGGTGAGCGGCGTTCTGGTGGCAGCCGTGCGGGAGCGCCTCCACAGTCTCATGGCAGAGCGGGCAGGCAAGCTCGTCGCCGCTGGGGGCTTCCGGCCTAAGGTGTGCCTTGTGTGGTGTGCCGTGTGTGGTGGTGTGCCATGTGTGGTGGTGTTCCATGTGTGGTGGTGTGCCATGTGTGGTGGTGTGCCGTGTGTGGTGGTGTGCTGTGTGTTGTACTGTGTGTTGTGTGGTTCTGTGGTGTGCCGTGTGTGGTGTGTGTTGTGTGGTGTAAAGTGTGTTGTGTGGTGTGCCGTGTGTGTTGTGCCGTGTGTGTTGTGTGGTGTGCCGTGTGTGTTGTGTGGTGTGCCGTGTGTTGTGTGGTGCTGTGGCGTGTTGTGTGGTGCTGTGGCGTGTTGTGTGGTATGCCGTGTGTGATGTGTGTTGTGTTGTGTGATGCTGTGAGGTGTGTGGTGTCTTTGTGCTGTGGCTGGGTGATGTGTGGGGCTTTGTATTCTGTGGCTGTGTCTAGGCGGTGTGGCGTTGTGTTATGTGGGTGAGTGGCTTACCCCTTTCCGCCCTGGCTGTGATATAAGGGATACGTGGATTTGTGTCCATGACTTCTTCTTCCCCTAGTCACTTGCATCAATCCTGCAAATGATATTGAGAAAATGCGTCATATTCAATGGTGTGCACTCAAATTTCCTATAATGGAACTCATATTTTACGTGTTTCATCACTGCGTTTATTTGTGAACTGTTGGTGGAACTAGAATTGAAACTTAAATTTTCCGGATTTTCGAGTTTTTGATGATTTTTGTGCTTGACCGCATCGGTAGTTTATTGATTAAGATTTTTTTTTTTGTTAAGGTGACTCCTAGTTGACTGATTTGCCCTCCCCTCTAGGGGCATAGGATAGGCATTAGGTTTAGGTCACATAGGTTTTTCTAGGTCCTATGTTATGGGATCCCAGGGGGGATGCTGTTAGGGTTACCTCAGTTATTGATATGTTTTCGGGACTTGTGCCTGCTTTTCATGCTCACTCTACTTTTTTCAGTTTCTACTCCTCCTTCAACACCTCTTTTTGTCATTTCTTCTTATACTTCCAAGCTTGCTGTCATTATTTTCAGAGTATCTTTTCTACAGCGCACCTCTTACTTAGATTCCACCATAAATGATGACTCTGTCCTTCCTCTTCTTTGGGAACACCTTTGTTATGGTTAAGGATGTGTAAAGCGTAGTTCACGGTTAGATTCCACAATATGTCTTCTCCTTCTTTGGGAACACCTTTGTTATTGTGAAGGATGTTTAATCTAACTCGTACCTGATTTAACTGACGTGCTGGTACCGAACCTAACTGATGTGCCGTGGGGACACATGCAGACCCACCCACAAAATTCAAAGCCCATACCCACAACCCCATACTCACAGATCACAAAGCCCCATACCCACAGAACACTAAGCCCCGAGCACCACGTCTAATCCTAATGTAAACCTTTTCTGACCTACGTGCTGTCACCCTGCAGACCACGGGTGCGAAGCTCAAGATGGACGACACGGATGCGTCAAGCAGCAAGAAGGAGGAGCGTCGTAAGAAGGCTGCTGGGGGCAAGACCGGCGGCGGTACGCAAGGCAGGGAGACCAAAACCCGTTCTACCAAGAGCCACAAAGGTCGTCGCGGTGCTCATGACGATGACGACGAAGGACACGACGGCGGCGGCGGTGGCTCGTCTTCTAGTACGGCAGTTTGTGTATCACTTGATCTTGGTGAACTGCTTTCTGCGTGTTTGTCTTCCAATACGGCAGTTTATGTATCACTTGATCTTGGTGAACTGCCTTCTGCGTGTTTGTCTTCCAGTACGGCAGTTTGTGAATCATTTAATTTTAGTGAACCACCTCCTGCGTGTTTGTCTTCCAGTACGGCAGTTTGTAGCTGAATGTGTATCACTTGATCTTATTGAACTACCTACCTCCTGCGTGTTTTTTTGGCTAGAATTGCTCATTAAGTGAAACATCTTACATGCTGTAAATAACAATAAAAAAGCATTACTGTGGCGTAGCAACAAGTAAAATTGAAAGTTGGAACGTTGAAAAATATAGAATAAGAATAAAGCAATAACGAAATTACATTAAAGTGTAGACCATACATACAGAAAAATGCATAATAGCTGTATAATAATGTTAAATGAGCTATTTCAGACCCTGAAATGCAAGACAGAGCTTAACACATTCTGGCAAAACGACCGATTATATAAAATTAATGGCATTTAATGGACTCAGTTAATGCTTGCCTTTTCCAAAGTTTCATGTTACAAATGACCTTAAATTTAAGTTGAATACTGAACTTTCAGTTTAACCCATCTCAGTGAACGTGTTCACACTTTGACAGCAATGTGTGCTACCGATGGCCATGTAGGGGATTTTCATAATGCTGCTGACCAACCAGTAGTCACAAACTCAATTTTCATAAATGCTGCATGAAAGTTAAATGAAGGCATGATCCAGTTAACCCCTTCCCCGGCACAAACGTGTATACTCGTTTTCACAAAATGTTCCCTTTTCAGTCGTCGACGAGTATACTCGTCTGAAACTTTACCCTAAAAAACCAGCTACATACGTATATACTCGTCCATTTTAAGCCTTTGTAAGCCATTCTACGTGTGAAACGAGTATTCTCGTCAAATCGTTCGCCTGGCAGAGGCGATAGGGTAGAGCTGTGGGATTTCAGAGACATTGTTACTAGACTTGCTGTGACAGCCATTGACGTCGGATGGATGTTGTTTGCATCCACATTTCCATTCATTTTTTTTTGTACCATTTTCAAGTGTTACACCCCAAATGTCTAGTTCAACGGATGATTGTGAAAATGAACCTTCCCTCAGAAGCTTGAATATTTTTGATAACTCTGCCAGTTCATCAGACAATGACTATTTCTCGACATCAGACAATGACTATTTGACTCGTTTTTGCCGACAAAGGTATTTTCAAAATAAAAAGTTAGACACAAAAATGGGCCAAAAATGAATTACCAACTGTTTTCATTATCAGTATCAAAAATACTACATAGAACCAAAATGAAAAAATTAGTCTAAAAAAAACGTTTTTAACAAAAAATTATTAGAGAAGGGGTTAATGGTTGCTATTTTCAACTTGGCGTATTGCAATTGACTTAAAATTTAAGTTGAATACTGAACTTCAGTTTTACCTATTGCTGTCAAAGTGTTGAGGCGTCCTTTACTTACTTAAGCATGAATAGGAACAAACTTTAAGGCTTACTTTACTTAGTGGTGCTGTGTGTGAATAGGAACAAACTTTAAGGCTTGCTTTACTGAGTGGGCGTTGAACTTTACTTAAGGCTTGCTTTACTTAGTGGGCGTTGAAGAGGAACAAACTTCAAGGCTGGCTTCACTTAGTGGACGTTGAACACGTAAATGACATTAGGGTTAAATTTCAGGTGGAGGGCCGGCCAAATTCCCAGACGTGGAGTTCCTGCCTCTAGACGAGCTGAGCTCAAAGCTTTCTGAAATGGAGGAGTTGGCGGATGCGGACGAGGAAATGGTGGAGGCGTTGGCAGAGGAGTTGTACGGGTGGAGCAGGAAGGTGTACAAGGGCGTGTGCGAGCAGTGCTACGAGTCGCTGCTGGCGGGCGGCGGTGCAGGCAGCAGCAAGAAGACCTTCCAGCAGGTGCAGGAGCGGGTGCTGGCGCTGCTCTCCACCTGCAGGCTCGCTGAGGCCGCCGTCAAGGCAAGTCTCGGGCCGCCGTCTGGGCAAGTCTTAGGTGTTTCAGGCTGGGACAGTATATGAATAAGAGTTCACTTGTGTACAAGTAAATGAACCTCCATGCCCACAAATTATCAAGTAATCCTGCCGTTCAATGAGCATTGACTTGACACCTACTGTGACAATACAAAAATAAGTGTTCTTTTATTCAAGTAACTCAACTCCACCCACGCCCACGAACTATTATCAAGTTATCTTGACGTTTATTAGCATTGACTTGCTTACGAGCTATCAAGTAATCCTGGCGTTTATTAGCGTTAACTTCCCCGCGAATTACGATCAAGTAATCGTGACTTCTATTGGTATTCAAGTGTGACATGAGTGATGAGTGTCAGTGACATGCGTGATGAGTGACATGTGACTGCGCAGGAGTTCGAGGGGGACACAGAGGTGCAGCTGAGCCGCCACCTGCTGCGTACGTACGGCGCTGAGCTGCTGGCCGAGCTGCTGCTCTACTGCCTGCAGCAGCCCCAGCAGCAGCAGCTGCAGCACGCCAAGGACATGACTGCTGAGGTGCTGTGGGAGTGGTCAGGCTTGCTGCACTTTGTGGCCGCTGAATATGAACACACTTTAGGGATTGCTGCACTTTGTGGCCGTTGAATAGAAACACACTCATTGGCCATGAGATCATCTGAAAACTCAAAAATGTTTGGCTATTGACAACATTCAAAATATCTAAAAACCAAAAAATGCTACGCTGCAAGTGGGTTAATTTTTTGTGTTGGGTAGTTTTATTTTGTTTTAAATTTTCTTAATGCCTACACCACTGCCTTGCTTTGTGGACATTAAAGCACTATAAAACAAGACGTCTTAAAAAGTCTGGAAACAAAATAGTACAAGGGTTAATTTTTTCATTCTTAAGTGTTTTCATTTTTACCAATGTTTATAACTAAGTAATGTTTTTTTACTACTATCGTAATTCCATGTCAGCCTTGTGTCTGATTGTGAGAGCTTTGGAAACTACACCTATATAGATGTCTATAAAAGAGGTGAAACATCGTACGTAAAATACTGCGCGGGTACGGTTCTTTACTCTTTACCGCGCTCACTACATATTGGCACAAATATGTGGGTATGACGTATGGACCTAGTGGCACATGTGTGTACCACTGCATGTTTTTATTTCAATTCTAAAAATTAATTTAACACGTTTATATTCGATAAAATAATATATCTCCTTCATGCATTTAATAACGGAGGGTTGAAATAGTTAAAAACAAAGTCATAATGAGAGTTTTTATTCAGTAAATAAGCATGACTGTGGCACGCGCCCAACTGATGAAATGGCGGGATTATTATAACAGTCTCTCATGAAAAACATCTAAAGTAGCAACCGTAGTGGAAGTGTTACGGTCTTTCTCAGGCTTTTGGATATTTTTCATACTTGAATTTTTTATGCAAACTCTTTACTTGACGGTCAAGAGACGACTGAAAACTAGTTTTAAGGCATGTAGTTATCAGGTTTTTGCTGATTTTCTTCTTACCTAATAATACCGTTGGTGTGTTTATTTATGTAGATATTTGTTTGGTTTCCGCTTTTTCCGTCTCTCAGTCACGTTCATGCATAAGGATGCTTAATGACCGTATCAGTGATGCGTTTTTTACTAGTGCTCAAGTAAAAGAATATTTTAATCATAAATATTTTTAAAAATTATCATTAGGCTAGATGTATTTCTTTTTCACGGGCCGTGTACACTAGTTGTGTCATAACTTTTAATCTATCTTGTTTATACCGCCTAGATGTGCCGCGCCCTTATCTTCAGTATATCTATGTTTAAAATCTTCCATTAGTATTCTAATTGCAATTATTTACTTAGTCATTCGATAGACCGAATGTAGTGTTTACACTTCCTCTCCAAGTAAGGTCATAAGTATACTTCTACTGAAAAATATGGGTTTGAGGTTCTATGTTTTTTCGCAGCTATTGTCAAGCTTATTTTTAAAATTGCTGCTTCTTAGTGTAGAGTATTTGTGTGGGTCATAGATTCTTTGATCCTTCCCTCAACTCCATGTTAAGTGGTGCATTCCTTTTTACTGTGTGTAGAACAACTTTGTTGTGGCTAGGCAATAACTGATCCTAATCTGACGATGTAACTTCGTGCGTAGAAAATTAAAGACCAAGTAGTGTCATTTTTCACGTAGCTTGGCACTTTCAATAAACCGCCTTCATAGCTATACTTGTATCTTCTACAATAATCTAATGCTACGACCTCGTGTGTTTATGTATTTATATGTTTTGTGTCACGCTCTTAAGAATGGTATTTATGTTTTGTATTTATATATGTTTTGTGTTTTGTGTCACGCTCGCTATCCTCGCCGCCTTACGTATCGTAGAGGAGCGCCAGATCCAGGGACCATACGTAATACTTTCAGACTCTAAGGCAGCCCTCCTAGCCATCCGAAATTATAACTCGAAGAATCCGATTGTTGCTGAAATTGCCTGCAGCCTCGCGCGACTCTCCCGTACTCAGAAGCACGTATGTCTGCGTTGGGTGCCTGGACATGTTGATGTGCACGGCAACGACAGAGCGGATGAAGTCGCGCGACAAGCCGCGGGCTCCACCATGCCTCCCCGAAATACCGCAGTCCCATGTCGAGATTTCTATCCTCTAATCAAAGCAGCAATTAGTGACATCTGGCAGCAGCAGTGGAACGATATCGATGAGAACAAGCTGCGAAAATACAAGAATACAGTCCGAGCCTGGCCCTCCTCGAGCCATCGTAACCGACGGCTTGAAGTCTTGTTGTGTCGCCTGAGGGTCGGGCACACTCGCTTGACGCATAAATACCTCATTGAGCGGAATCCTCAACCCCTCTGCGGCAACTGCTTGGTGCCGCTCACGGTGCGCCACCTGCTGGCGGAATGCCCGAGCCTTGCCGACTTCCGTTTGCAATATTACCCTACGTTGCCTAGAGATAACCATGATGCCTTCTTGGAAGGTATGCTGGGAGACCCTCCCCGGGGCGCTTTTAATTTCGATTCATTAATTGCTTTTCTTTCTGATGCCCATCTTATAGACGAGATAACGGATGCTTGATGATATTGTACATCCCTTATGAATTCGTGGCTCTTTGAGCTGAACTTCTCAACATTAGCTTTCCTGACTCATTGACCTTTTAAACAGTTTTTGTCTCTCCTACGTGAACTCTCTGGAAACCAACCACTTGATTGGACACTGTGAACATTGAAATCTTCGGCGCGTTATAGTCTTTGTTACTGAAGCGCTAGAAACCTGATTTTACGACTACTACTACTTAAGAATGGATTGGAAGAAATTAGTACTTGCGGTCTTGGTTTCAGTTCACTGGTAAATTGATACTCATTTTCGCTGTACAAGTACACTATAACTAGCTCTAGCCCTAGCTTAGCGATGACATTGTCCGCGGAATTTCCACGTGTTCTGCTACTACCTAATAATACCCTTGGTTTATTTGTTTGGAGTCCACTTCTTCCATTTCTCTGTGACGCTCATAAGTATAGTTCTAATGACCGTATCTGTGATATGAGTTTCACCAGTGCACAAGTACAAGAATTTTTTTATCACCGTTACTGTTAGGATGGTTATATTTGTTTGTCTACCCCTTCTGGAAGATTTGTCTAAGGAAAACATCGAATCCCGTCATTTTTGAGGGGCCGTGTACACTAGTAGGATAAAATTTACCAAAGGTTTGTGGCCGTGCAGCACATGCTATGTGGTTTAACCCTTCCGGTACTGACGGCTACTCCAGTGCCAAGTTGGCGAGTGCTTCCAGTTTAGGGCATCTAACCTAGTTTTAAAGGAATTTGACTAGTACGGGAATATTTTGGAATAAATAACAAAATTAGGGAAATTACAAAAATTCTTTAAACTAGTTTTCAAACCATTCCAGAAGCCTACACATGTAAATTACCATAGGCTACCATTAGGACCCCGTAGCATAGGCACGCGTAAGTCATGCTACAGGGTCCGTTACAGGGTCATGCTACAGCAAGTTTTTCTGAACTTTGTTTATTTTTGGTAAATTGTGGCAAAAACTTGTAAATAATTTCTTCGTAAATACAAAACTATATCATCAACATCAAAAATTTCTGTCGCCAAGCATAGAGCTTCAAAGATTAAAAAAATTCTAAAATTAAAATAAAGAAGTAGGCACTTGCTTAAGCTAAAAGCACCCTCACTAGGACAATTTCACTGAAAATTCAGGGTAATGACAACTTTTTCCCCTGGAAGTTTTTACCCAAACCATTTCAATTATCGTACCGAAAGGGTTCAGGAATTTTGAAAACGGCAAAATTTTAGAATTTAGGTCAACAAATATGGTAACCCAGCTACCGTACACGCGCAGGCACGCCTGAAGCTGATCAGTGAGCTGCGGCTCGCCAGCGAGGGAGGTTGTCGTGAGGCGATGCTCGCGGCGCACAAGACCCTCGCTGCCCCTGACCTCACCGCCTTCTTCTCCGCTATTGAAACCGCCGTACAAGAGGCAGGCATCATGGTGCCAAAGAAAAAGGACAATAAAAAGGATCGGTGAGATATTGTTTTTAAAATGGCTCATTAAATCAATTTTTTTAATGTT
This sequence comes from Morinoia aosen, assembly GCA_030386875.1. NCBI lineage: Eukaryota > Metazoa > Arthropoda > Malacostraca > Amphipoda > Talitridae > Morinoia > Morinoia aosen. The sequence goes on from CM059558.1 coordinate 55,682,037, forward strand.
ATTGATTGCTCTATTTCATAATTCTCTGATTACAATAATGGGTTCAATAAATTTTGTTATTAGTCGCTCTGTTTAATTATCGAGTAATTAGAATGATAGATTGGATCATTTATTGTTATTGGTCGTCTTCTTTTATTATCCAGTGGATAATAAAATATTGCCCCCACAATCCCTTTCCCTGATCCCCACAATCTCCATGCATCCAACCCCTTCAATCCCGTCACCCTCCCCCTTGCTTGACATCCGCTAATGCTTCTCCTTTGCCTGATCCCCACAATCCCTCTAACTTTCTCCATAATCTTCTTACTTTTCTTACCAACCCCATACCCGGCCCACCGTCCCCCTCCCCTCCCCTCCCCTCCCCTCCCCTCCCCTCCCCTCCCCTCCCCTCCCCTCCCCTCCCCTTCCCTTCCCTTCCCTCCCCTCCCCTCCCCTCCCCTCCCCACCGTCCCCTTACTCTCCTCCCAATCTCCTCACCCCCACCTGACACCCTACCCACATGACCTCCACCCCCCACCCCGAAACCCTCCACCCGACACCCCCTCGCCTCACACCTGCAGGCAGCTGCTGAGCACCCACCGCGCGGGTCTGGTAGAGCAGCTGTCGGCGTGCTGCGACGCGGCGCTGTGCCTGCACCTCGCCGCCCTCCTCCTCTTCCACGCCGCCACGGGCAGGCTGCTGCACGCCTCGGGCAAGTTTGTGCCCGCTGTGCTGGCCTACCTACAGCCCCACCTCGGCCCTGACCTGCACCGCCTCGTGCTGCGCTACCAGGGTGTGTTGCTTTGTCGTGTGGTGGTGACTTGTTGGTGGTGTGGTTGTGTTGCTGGCCTACCTCCAGCCCCACTTCGGCCCCGACCTGCACCGCCTCGTGCTGCGCTACCAGGGTGTGTGGCTTGGTCGTGTGGTGGTCACTTGGTAGTGGTGTGGTAGTGGTGACTTGATGGTGGTGTGGTTGTGTTGGTGGTGGCCTACCTCCTGCCCCACCTCGGCCCCGACCTGCACCGCCTCGTGCTGCGCTACCAGGGTGTGTGGCTTTGTCGTGTGGTGGTGACTTGGTGGTGGTGTGGTTGTGTTGCTGGCTTACCTCCAGCCCCACCTCGGCCCCGACCTGCACCGCCTCGTGCTGCGCTACCAGGGTGTGTGGCTTTGTCGTGTGGTGACTTGGTAGTGGTGTGGTAGTGGTGACTTGATGGTGGTGTGGTTGTGTTGGTGGTGGCCTACCTCCAGCCCCACCTCGGCCCCGACCTGCGCCGCCTCGTGCTGCGCTACCAGGGTGTGTTGCTTTGTCGTGTGGTGGTGACTTGGTGGTGGTGTTGTGGTGGTGACTTGATGGTGATGTGGTTGTGTTGGTGTGGTGGTGGTGGTGCTGGCCTACCTCCAGCCCCACCTCAGCCCCGACCTGCACCGCCTCGTGCTGCGCTACCAGGGCGTGTTGCTTTGTCGTGTGGTGGTAACTTGGTAATGGTGTTGTAGTGGTGACTTGATGGTGGTGTGGTTGTGTTGGTGTGGTGGTGGTGCTGGCCTACCTCCAGCCCCACCTCGGCCCCGACCTGCACTGCCTCGTGCTGCGCTACCAGGGTGTGTTCCTTTGTCGTGTGGAGGTGACTTGGTGGTGGTGTTGTAGTGGTGACTTGATGGTGGTGTGGTTGTGTTGGTGTGGTGGTGGTGCTGGCCTACCTCCAGCCCCACCTCGGGCACGACCTGCACCGCCTCGTGCTGCGCTACCAGGGTGCGCTGCTCTGCCTTCTGGTGGTCACTTGCTGGTGATGGTTTGGTGGTGTTATGAGGATTTGCTGGTGGAGGTGGTGGTGGTGACTTGCTGGTGGTGGCTGCTTGTTGGTGTTGGTTGCTTAAGCTACAATACCCTTCTGGGAGCCTAGGATAAGCAATAGGCTTAGGATAAGCAATAGGCTTAGGGTAAGCAATAGGCTTAGGGTAAGCAATAGGCTTAAGGTAAGCAATAGGCTTAGGGTAAGCAATAGGCTTAGGTTAGTGGGGTTAGTGTACCCTGTGCTATGGGACTGGCATCCTTATGGCAATGGCGTAAGTACCTCAGCTGTTGATAGGCCTTCAGGATTACTATTTTTATACCCACTTTGTTTTTCAGTTTTTGTTCCTTTGTTTTTTTTTCTGTGTCTTTTCTTACTCTTCCATCTAGATTTGGTGTTTCTACACTCAGCGTATCCTGATGAAAAACACACCTTATGCTTAGATTCCCCGTCCGTACTGAATGATCCCTTCTCTTTGCCCACTTGGGATCTCCTTTGTTGCAGCTAGGGTACCTAAAACTTTCCTATATCATAGTATAAGGTTTACATTGCTTATTTACATTGCATCTGCCCTTGTAGATAGGAAGTCTTAAACAAAATAATATCATGTAAGGTTTGCATCGCTCATTTACCTTGTATCAGCAGCAACCAATAACACTTGCGCCTCAAGATGTCACAGAAGGTATTTTCATCTCGCTGCTGACCGACCAGTAGTTGCAGACACAATTCTCACCATTTTTTGATCACAATTAGTTGAAGGCTAGGTTTGTTTAAGATTTCTTATTTTCAAAATTAACCATCAGAATTGGCTATAATTTAAGTTAAACAGTGAACTTCAAATTCAACCACCGCGGGGAAAGCGTTTAAATGGCTGGTTTTCTCGCCTTGCAGAGCTGGTGATGAAGAAGCTGAAGGGCGCGTCTGACGAAGGCGACGACGAAGCAGCGAGTGTCGCGCAGCAGCTGGAGGAGCTCACGCCCGCTCTCAAGGAGGCTGCTATCACCTTCAGGAAGGCGGGGGCTGCTGCTGCTGATGCCCCGCTGTAGATAGCAAAGAAACACAAATGCTGAAAAGAAGCGCTAAATTTTTTGGTGTTTCTTTTTGGGAAATGCCTGAAATAAAAGATAGATTTTTTTGTTTTGCTTTTTGGAAATGCTAAATTTTGTGGTTTTGCTTTTTGGGAAATGCCCAAATTTACATTTTCAGAAATACCACAAAAAAGCTAGATTTTTTGGTTTTGCATTTTTGGGAACACCAAAAAGAAACGCTTGACTTTTTGATTTTGTTTCTTTAGAATTACCCAAAAGAAACGCTAGGTTTCTTGGTTTTACTTTTTTGGTATGGGGATTTTGTTGCGACGTTTCCAAATGCTAGCTATGGTCTCAGCATGTGTGTCTGTATATGAGATTAGCTATCGCTCTCAAAAAGACGAGTGCGGGTGCTGCGCTATTGACTTAGTACCGTCTGTCCCCTACCATTATATGTATAATAGCTTATTTCTCGGTGAGGACACGTATAAAAACCGTATAAGTATATAAAATATATGCCACACTCACTAAAAATGCTGAACACAATTTATTTCTTGTCGAATTTGTACCCTAATGTAATTTTTGAAGCTTTCTGCCAGACGGCAGTTCCGTCCCCATTCTGATGTTGCTGATAACCTGATGCCAGCGTCAGTCCAATGGCAGTGGTTGTGGTATTGGGAATATGAGTAAAAATTTTGGTAGTCAAGGATTAAAAAATACCCAAATCTGAAACATTGGATTTGATGTGTTTTTGGGGGATGTGTCTGTATGTACCTTGGTCATGGCGTGGAATGATCAGCATGTTCCTTGTTTGAAAACTGTATTGCGATCATACATTTTGAGCCTCTACTGTATGATCTGCTGTGATCATCTACTGTACTCGTTAGCAATGCTGCTCTAATGCGAGGAGAAATTTACTTCGTTGGTGCCAATGAGCCACACCTGGGAGGTGCTCCATATGTTTCATCTTTGAGCTTCAACGATATTCCTCCTCAGGGGGATACAAGTATTGTATCTATGGGAATTAGCGCTCCCAGGGGAACAATGTGAGGGCCCGAGCTAAAGGTTAGGTAGGCTTCCTTTTTGTTGTAATAAAATAGGTTTTTGTTTTGTTAGTCCATCTTTTTTCGGTTCACTGCTGTCCTGTTTTTCAGCACCTACTACTTTCTTCTTCCACTTTTTTCTTGTTTCATGATCTTCTTTCCTAGCTTACTGTTTCTGTGCACCTTGTGCATAGATTCCACGTTCCCTCAACTCCATACTAAATGGTGCCTTCCTCTTTCCTCTCTTGGAACATCTTTGTCGTGGTTAAGGGAGAATAATAATAATAATAATAATAATAATTCAACGATATTCTTGAGTAAACAATTTTTTGCTGATGGTATCTGCTGTTTGAATGGATTTGGCTGTTCAGTTGATGGTGCTAGCTGGGTTGACAAACTGAGCGATTTTCGTTGATTACTTTTGCCTAAATTTGTTTTTCTTCTCTATCACCTCCGCGTTGAATTTTTTGTTGTGGCTTTCACGTTGTTTTCTGTTCCATCGTAGTTTAAATTCTTTTTGTTATGGTGGTGATTGAAACCTACGAGCAATATACTGCCAAAACGCGTTAATAGTGACTTGTCATTTCAACAACGTGGTTCATAGTGCACGTGTTGGTACGCTATTCAATTCACCATCAGGTGCATGTACAGTACTTAAGTACATTAGGTGCACTACTCAACTCACCATTTCTTATGTTATAACGGACGTGATGTTTTCATTGATGGTTACATCTCGTCAATCGAACTTTGTAGGGCATCAAGTTCGTCAGTTCCCGCCAAGTGTCAAACGTTCAAACTGGTCCCTCAACTGAAACTGGTCCCTCAACTGAAACTGATCCCTCAACTGAAACTGGTCCCTCAACTGAAACTGGTCCCTCAACTGAAACTTGTCCCTCAACTGAAACTTGTCCCTCAACTGAAACTTGTCCCTCAACTGAAACTTGTCCCTCAACTGAAACTGGTCTCTCAGCTGAAACTAGTACCTCAATTGGAACTGGTACCTCAATTGGAACTGGTACCTCAATTGGAACTGGTACCTCAATTGGAACTAGTACCTCAACTGAAACTGGTAAGTAAATTGAAACTGGTATACCTTCACCGAAACTGAAGTATAAACTGGTACCTCCACCGAAACTAAATTTGAAACTGGTACCTCCACCGAATTAGAAACTGGTGCATCCACCGAAACTGAATTAGAAACTGGTACCTCCACCGAAACTGAATTAGAAACTGGTACCTCCACCGAAACTGAATTAGAAACTGGTACCTCCACCGAAACTGAATTAGAAACTGGTACTTCCACCGAAACTGAATTAAAAACTGGTACCTCCACCGAAACTGAATTAGAAACTGGTACCTCCACCGAAACTGAATTAGAAACTGGTACCTCCACCGAAACTGAATTAGAAACTGGTACCTCCACCGAAACTGAATTAGAAACTGGTGCATCCACCGAAACTGAATTAGAAACTGGTACCTCCACCGAAACTGAATTAGAAACTGGTACCTCCACCAAAACTGAATTAGAAACTGGTACCTCCACCGAAACTGAATTAGAAACTGGTGCATCCACCGAAACTGAATTAGAAACTGGTACCTCCACCGAAACTGAATTAGAAACTGGGACCTCCACCAAAACTGAATTAGAAACTGGTACCTCCACCGAAACTGAATTAGAAACTGGGACCTCCACCGAAACTGAATTAGAAACTGGGACCTCCACCGAAACTGAATTAGAAACTGGTACCTCCACCAAAACTAAATTAGAAACTGGTACCTCTACCGAAACAGAGTTTCGTGCTCCGCGCGCTCCACAGTTAATTTTTTTCCTCCATTATTCCAAGTGGGAATGAAAAAACGTTTTCACGTGAAAAGTGTGTTAATATTCGTTAGTATTGAAATAAATATTTATTTTTGTTAGGTAATTTACCATTTAAAGGTGTATTACTCTTTAGAAAGCAGAATACGTTTCAGTTGTAAAATATATGACCATAAAGTAAACACGGTGCTATGAATGTGGCACACCGTGCTCAAGCGTACTTATTTAGGATTTAACTTTGCCTCATGTGGTTTGGTTCAGGTTGGTTGACAAGATTCTGACTCACGTAGGATGTTTCCTACGCAGGACTTGAAGTACAGGCCTCGCTTATGCGTGTTTGCACTTAAATTTCAATCAAACGAAAGTTGAGGAATTTGGGATTTCTTCGCTAAGCGGCGCACTATAGCTTAGACCAATTGCGTTCATTTCAGAAGAGAGTTAAGGCTTTCTTTGCCACCAGCTTTGGTCAAACAAGTCTACACTTATATCAAGAGAGAAATCAGGGTTTTTTTAAGCAGCGTTCCAGCTGAAACCGAAAGCGTTCGTATCAGAAAAAAATTTAAGGTTTCTTTGCTACCAGCTTTGGCCGGATGAGTTTATACATACTTATATGAGAAGAGTAATGAGGATGTCTTTGCCAAGCAGCGTGCTAGCTTAGACTAAATGCGTTTGTATCAAATGAGAAGCTCCCATGGGGACAATGTGAGGGCCCGAGCTAAAGGTTAGGTAGGCTTTCTTTTTGTTAAAATAACATCGGATTTGTTTTGTTACGGACCAACTTTTTTTCGGTTCACTGCTGTCTGTTTTTCAGCACCTACTACTTTCTTCTTCAACTTTGATCTTGTTTCATGATCTTCTTTCTCATCTTATTGTTTCTATGGCCTTTTTGCATAGATTTCACGTTCCCTTAGTTCCATACTAAATGGTGCCTTCTTCCTTTCTCTCTTTGGATCTCATTTGTTGAGGATAGGGAGGCTTAAACTAACCAATAATCTAATCTAATCAATCAAATGAGAAATAAGGATTTTTTTGCTACGCCAAATCTTAGCGTCCTTGCTCCCTGTCATGGAGCATAATCGTTAACAAAAAAATGAATACGAATTAACTTGCCATCGCTGACAGCACTTGCCGGTCGCTAGTAACGAGGTGCTTCGTTGGCGGTTTCACGGTATTTTTCAACGTTCTGAATATCGTTTGTATTTAGTTTGCTGTTAAAGTTTTATGGATTTAATTTATCTCATTTTTTATGTTATTGTTACGTTGAGTATAAGCGATATACGCTGCTCTAAATTTAATGCCTTAGACTGGTAGGATCTCTTCCTCTATAAGGTTATTAAAAAGAGAGTATTTTTTATTATGACATACTTTACTCTCGTATTTGGGTGTCGTGTCTGTGTAGTTCAACTTTAATAATGACTGTCTTGACGGTTTTACTTTTCTGCTCTATTTTGTCCTTGAGGTCTATGTGGTTCATTATTTCTATTACATTCTTTGTTTTCCGTTGGTGATAAATTGTACCAGCAAATTTCTCCCATGGTCTTTCGTGTTCTTGTTTGGTCTTTTATACTTCCTTGCACGGATGAAACTTCCAGGGGGAAAATGTGAGGTCCCAAGCTGAAAGTTAGGCAAGTCTTTTTGTTGAAACAATTTTGTTTTGTATTTTTAAGGACCGTCTTTCTTTGGTTCGCTGCTCTCCCGTTTTTTAGCACCTGCTACTTTCTCCTTCAATTTTTACCTTGTTTCATGAACTCCTTTCTTAACTTAGTGTTTCTATGCACCTTGTTCATAGAATCCTTGAGTCCATACTAAATGGTGCCTTCTTCCTTCCTCTCCTTGCAACGCCTTAGTTGCGGTCAGGGTCAGGGAGGCTTAAACTCACACCTAATCTAATCCGTGTGGTGCTACACTTATGTCTGCATTTTTGATGCAAAACTTGCGCAGGAGGTTGGACTCGTTAATATGTGGTTCATTTTGGTTAGATCTGTGTAGCGTAGACCGTCTCGTGGTGATTGGGGTTGGTTGGAATAAAAACATAATTTGTGGAATGTTTTTTTTAAACCTTCTAATACTTCAGGGCTTTTCAAAGTACACGCCCCGTGAGGTCTCGGGATTGAGAAGTCACTTTTCAGTTTTTAATGTTTGATATAGGAATGAGAATCGCTTGTTTGACATCACCTGCTGGTGGAGGCTCGTGCGTAGGGGCCGCAGAGCTCCAGAGCTGCAGTCCTCCTAAGAGTCAGACGGGCCAGACGCTCGTTGCCGCAATACGCTACTAAAATACTATATCTTTACAAAAAGTCCTTGTCTGTTATATCCCCCCCCCCCCCCCCATATTACAGCATTTAAAACTAAATTTAGAAAATTGACCATAGAACATGACAGTATAGAAGTTCAATTGTCTTACGAAAAATGGGGTTTTATTGGCTCGAAATCTAGCACAAATGAGCTACAAACGCTTCAGCTCTGTGCCAGTAAGCTGACAGCATAGTCATGCATGCTGGTGCTGCTATTTGAGTGAAGACTTTTTCATTTTACTCGCCAGCGCTCTATTATGATAGAAATTGGAAACCCTCTACGTTGATAGAAATTCCAACCCTGTATGATGATAGAAATTGCCAACCCTCAATTATGGTAGAAATTGCCAACTATCTGTAATAATAGAAATTACCAACCCTCTATGATAGAAATTGCCAACCCTCTATGATGATAGAAATTGCGAACACAGTCAAATGAAAAAAAGAACTATGACGGTAGAAATGAAGAATTATTCTGAACTAGTCATTAAACATTTCGCCACATCGAAGAAACGACGAGCTGATTATATTTTAGAGTAATGTTACTTTCACACCTGACGAAATCGATGAACCGTAACTAAATATCTCTATAAGCCTAGAGTTCATATATTTATTTATACATCGTGTTTCATTCATTCCAATTCAGGGGGAAACAGCTATATGCATCTATAGGAATTAGCGTTCCCAGGGGGAAAATGTGTGGGGGCCCGAGCTGAGAGTTAGGTAGGCCTTCTTATTGTCGAAATAAAATACTTATTGTTATGCTAACGGCCACCTTTTCTCGATTCACTGCTATTCTGCTTTCAAGCTCCTACTTATTTTTTTCAACTTTTGCCTTGTTTCATGAACTTCTTTCTCAACTTACTGTTTCTACGCCCCTTCTACATAGATTCCCCATTCCCTGATCTGCATTCTAAATGGTGCCTTCCTCCTTCCTCCCTAGCCGCTAAAAAAAGAGCATATCGAAGAGAGGAAGGAGGAAGGCACCATTCTAAATGGTGCCTTCCTCCTTCCTCTCTTCGATATGCTCTTTTTTTTAGCGGTTAGGGAGGCTTGAACTAACTTATAATCTAATCTTTCTCAACTCACTGTTTCTATGCCATTCTGCATAGATTCCGCATTCCCTTATCTCCATACTAAATCGTGCCTTCCTTTTTCCTCTCTTCGGTACGCTCTTTGTTGTTGCGGTTGAGGAGGCTTAAGCTAATCTAATCTTTATTAATTTTTTGGTATTATTTACTGTTGAGGGAAACAAACAGTCACACAGTCCCTCCATTGTAGTTTCCCATGAGCTTCCCTGTCTCCAGCGCACGCGGCGTGGTCCCTTGGTGGGGAGCGTTTGATTTCTTTACTGGAGTCTGCACTGCAGCTGAGTATTGTACTGCACCACTCTGCACTGTACTGCAGTAGTCTGCACTGTACAGCAGTCTGCACTGTACTGCAGCTGTCTGCACTGTACTGCAGCAGTCTGCACTGTACTGCAGCTGTCTGCACTGTACTGCAGTAGTTTGCACTGTACTGCAGTAGTCTGCACTGTACTGCAGCGGTCTGCACTGTACTGCAGCGGTCTGCACTGTACTGCAGCGGTCTGCACTGTACTGCAGCAGTCTGCACTGAACTGCAGCTGTCTGCACTGTACTGCAGCAGTCTGCACTGTACTGCAGCAGTCTGCACTGTACTGCAGCAGTCTGCACTGTACTGCAGTAGTCTGCACTGTACTGCAGCAGTCTGCACTGTACTGCAGCAGTCTGCACTGTACTGCAGCAGTCTGCACTGTGCTGGCATCCATGAAATTGACGTTGGCGTCAACGATTCAATTTTTTACTTTAAACTCTCGTTGTTTTCCTCTTCTGTTAATGTTAATCCCTAAAATATAAAAAATAAGCTATCAAAGCAGGTAGTTATTGTTAGCAAATTAATAATTTTTTCAATCCAAATTTAGTGTTCTTTATGCTAACCCAAAAATACCACATGGAATTGACTTGCGTTGTATCAGGGGGGGGGGGAGTATAGAATGGCTAATTATACCAGTCATAATAACTGGTATAATTATACAGTAATTATCAGTAGTATTATGATACTGGTTGTAATTATGACGAATATAATAATTAGTGAACATGTTCATAAGAATTTCAGCTATTGAACATTTTTCAGAGATTTAAAGCCTTTAAGAAAGCCAGTACGAATCGTCTTAGTTTTTCATATATCTGTTTTGTTTGAGGTATTTGCAAAGTAATGAGATTTATCTGCAACAGTAATTGACGATAACGGAATATCCTCAACTTTCGTTATGCTCCTAAAAATATTGACGGATTAACTTATATCGAAGTTGACTATTAGGGAATGGATTAACGATTTGCAAAGCTGAGTTATTGATTTTCGATACCCACCGCTGTCTCTATGCCAGGGCTATCATTAAGACTCCTGAAATAAAAAAGCTTCCAGTGCCAGACAAAAGATGCTTCCAAATCTACAATAGCATTCAATAGATAAACCAAACACGTCGTACCAGTCATTTCTTTTGTTCGACTCGGAAAATTAGAACCATCTGCCTGGAGTAATTTACGATTTATTGAAATACTCCACGGCATCGGATAAATTTATGAGCTCATGTACAGCTATTCTTCGCAGTAATTTTTAGCTAGAATTAACTATTCATCCGCCCACAGTTCGTCATTCGTCTGGGCATTCTGACGTTTCCTTTGTTAATTCCACAGTAAATTGAGACCAGTTCAATATTTTTCACCTATAATTTTTCTTTCGAGTTTTGTAGGCAAGTTGCTCCTTATAGGGTGTCTTAAAAGAATTACTCATCCTTTGAGTACTTTTTTTTGAGTAGATTTAGTTTATTTGAGAACATTTATATTTGTATATTACCAGTTTATTTGTTTCTGGCACAACTAAGTTTCATTGTATGATTCTCAATTTTCTCAAATTTAATGGTCTTTTCTTTGATTTAGCTCATTAAACATGTCTCCATGTTCATGAGCGCATTAAAACCTAACACGTCAGTACAGGTCACTCAAAGAGTGAGTGCACTGTTTTCAGACACCCTGTATTAGCTGCAGTAATGCACGCTTTCAACTTTGATGCTTATATTTCTATTCAAATTGAATCATTCTAAGTTACGCATGTCAGTTCTGCCCAAATAACCTCATTCTAGCGTCACAGAGAGTAGCAATAAAAAATTCTGTCCTGTTGATCTATTCATTTGAAAAAAATTGGTAGATTTCTCTACATGAAGATTAGAGCATTTCGAAGTTTTCGTTGGACAAAGATGATACGTTGGCCTTGAGTATATTTTTTACGGTATAAAAGCGACGCACAACCATAACACCGGAGGGGAAATGTTGTACTTAAGAATGTTCTATTTCAACCCATTATTTAAAAAAATTAAGGGTCGCTCCATTCCACAATCGCATTTGTTTGCGATAAGGATGTTTTTTTTTCTTTTTTAATTTGAGAGGCGCAGGCTCACTGATTATAACAAACAATTAACGAACATGAACACAACTATTGTTTCTATGGGAATGCAATCATTGTATCTATGAGGATACAATTATTATGCCTATGGGGATATAACTATTATATCTATAGGAATTTATACTCCCAGGGGGAATATGTGAGGTCTTACGGAATATAGGGAATATGTGAGGAATACGTATAGGTTAGGTAGGCCTTCTTTTTGTTGGAATAGAATAGGGTTTTTTGTTTTGTTACGGATCATCTTTTTCGGTTCACTGCTTTCTTGCTCCTCAGCACCTACTACTTTCTTCTTCAACTTCTATCTTGTTTCATGAACTTCTTTCTTAACTTACCGTTTCTATGCACCTTGTACATAGATTCCGCGTTCCCTATAATCATACTAGATGGTGCCTTCTCCCTTCCTTTTTTTGGAACGCCTTTGTTACGGTCAAGGAGGCTTAGACTAACATCTAATCTAACAAAAACGCAATTAATTTCCACCCATAACGCGTCAGTAGAATCATTACTAATAACTAGTGAATGGATTGATCGAGGTATATATACTTGTAGCTCGACTAAGTTCAGTGACTTCTAGAGCATCATATAAAAATCTTAATCTGCTTTTGCAATGTAATTTATAATGGAACACTTAACTTAAACGGAAACTAGACTGATCGAATATGTTTTACTCCTGAGAAGATGAAAAAATAATATTAATCGTATTGAACAAAATTAGATAATGGTGTAGTCGAGAACTGCATATTTAAAATTAGGTTTAGGATTGGCATCATTTCAGAACAATAGGTCTATCATTATTTAGCCACCGAATAGAGAGATGTTATTTGTTTCTCAACCAGAAGCTTCCTCAATACCTCGATAAGAAATGACATCCAAGACTGATCTTAATTGCCCCGTAACAATATTTCTCATAGAGAAGCTGTTCCATCGAGTTCCAATGAAGTGGAAATTGTATTGATTTCGGGATTTGCTCAGTATGGGAGTGTATATCTATTTCAGCTTCTAGATAAATGGTCGTGGCGGCCAATTCGAAGATATGTTATTCGCTTAAGATTAAAGAAGTATAAATCTATTTCAGCTTCTAGATAAATGGTCGTGAGGGCGAGTTTCATGAGATAATATTCGCCTAAAATATTTAAATCCCTCATCATTCAAAGTTTGCTGTGTGAAATTACATACCAAAAACTGATAGAGACATGAGAGCTTGAGCATTTCTAAGTATTTGAATAAATCATATTTATGGATGCTGTGTTCTAAGTTCCTTGTCATTGTTATTACTCTTTCGTACATTAAAATTTACGTACTATTTACTTATGTGCATCCCATGCCCTGCTTTTATTTCATTTTGGAGAAATGAATAACTAAATATTCAACACAGTATTTTTGAAAATTCTTCAGGGAATACATACTCGTACTTTACTCTGTTGGGAGTTCCAATTGAGTTAGATTTTTACGTACTAATGTACGAGATATGCTCTTTGCAGGTCAAATTTATATCAATGATAGTTCCCAGAAATTTGAATGAATTAGTTTCCATAGCTTAACCATAACCGTATCTGATGAGTGGAGCTGTGTTTCGTTTGAAGGAAGATAGGATATACTCGCACCTAGTTTCGTCGACATTCATGCATATTTTATTCACTTCAAGCCTCGCCGCGACTGTTTCTATCTCACCCTTCATACTGTTTGCCATTGTAACATGATTTCGCTCGAAGTGGTTGAGGAAAAAGTATAATCATCAGTAAAAAGTATGAACTTAACAAATGAAGAACATTAAACAAAATCGCAGTTGAACATCGTACACAAGAGAGTGCACTGTTGTGTGGAAAACACCAGATCCTTGTACTGCATAAAACCGATCCTTGTGGAACACCAGAGCTAATGCGAAGTTACGCCTTTCTTACTTTTTTTAGTTAGGATGTGAATGATAAAATAACACGCACAAAAAATTAATGAGCACATGCGCACTTCACGTTCCAAGATGGTCTGCAAGAAAGAATAAAAGAAAAATGTTCGAACGGAAAATCTTTAACTTAAGAAAAGTTGATACACGATTTGTATTACAAGCAATTCGATTTTAAATGAGTCTTAAAATAAAGCCCTAAATTGGTAAAAAAAACACAAAACGCATACGAGATCAATTAAATAACAATTTCGGAATCTTGACTATGCTCTCGGTAAATTAATATAACTAACATACTTATAACATTATAAATACTTATAGTTAATTACCTCTCATTTAAGAACCTCCATTTCAAAGTATTTAGAAAAACTAGTCTTTGTACCATATTTCATGCGTCAATAATTCGGAAAATTGCAATTGTTTCAGTCGTTTTTATGGTTTGAGCGTCATTGCATTGGTGCAGAAACAAAGCAACTTGCAGTGATGTTGATCACTTATGACCATTTCGAATATTACGATATTTTGTTGAGATTAGATGACAAGCGCATAGTTTGTTCTAGCTCTTTGTTTGAGTTTTCCATGCCGCGAGTTTATTTTAAGTTATCTTTTAATTTTTACTGTCAAAACCGTAATTGTAGCTTAAGATAAGAACGTACGTAATTTTGGTGATGCATGGGCAAACATTCCTATTTACACTCTGACGTATATTCATCCACTGGCAAGAAAATGCAACATTTTTCATGACTAAATCTCGTAGTAGAAAACTTTCATGATGATCGTCAGCCCCAGGATTGGCCGAAAAAATGACATATCTCAGAATTACGTGTTAGTTCATTTTATGACCCATAAACTTCGTTAAAATGCATTTGCATGCATGACCAGATATATATTGAATCAAATAGTTAATTTCAAATAATTCATTTTAACTGTAACTTTAAACCCTGTATCGGAGAAGAACAATCTCAAGTGATGATTCCAGTGCCGTAACAATCGGTCAAATTTTATAGCTGATGCTGCAACAATCGGTAAAATAGTGTTGCCTGCCGCTAAAGTTCCTGACAAAGCGCGGAAGTGAAGACTTCGGATGAGGTTACCGGACTGAGAGTTGCGTGTCCGGCGACAATGTTACCGGGGGATATAAAATGCGGGCATCGAGCGTGAGCAACCTCAGTGTCACGCCAAGTGTTGTGGTGTGTGGATGTGTTAGCTTCAACGATGAAGGAAGCCTGGCTGACGGTTTGTATTATGGTGGTAGATATTTTTGTAATGTGTACACATATCAGCTTCGGTTATTTCAATAATATATTTATAAATATGTGGAGGAAGTTTGCCTTTTGTTTGCTGAATCATCTGATAATGAAAACAGTGTCTGCTAAATTCTAGTAAATTATTGAGGTAAATTCTCTTACTGCTATAAGTAATATAATAGGGTTATAGATAAACACTGTAAGCATGCTCATGATTTCCCCTGCTTCTCTTTAAAATTTGACTTTCATAATTTTACACACATACCGAGTCTGCAGGCACTCAAAACTTACCCCGCTAACTGCGGGGGGCTAAACTTAAGTTGAAATTTCAGCTCGAAGTGAACTCAATATCAACTCTAGCATCCTACATATCAAAATGTTGATTTGCACATGCCTTCATTTGATCTTCATTAAGTACTAGTAAAGATTCAGTTTAAGCAAAAGTATTAAGCACTTCGGTCTAAGGAAATATTTGGAGCATCGTAATTTTAAAGCCGAAGCATTAAATTGTATGGGGGAGCCACATTTTACGCAATTCATATTAGTCAGAATCAAATTGTAATGCTACAAATACGCTAATAGCGACACTTCACAATTCAATAAATGCTGAAGATCTTTGTATGTACTAACGAACATGTTTCTTTTTCTAAAAAATGAAGAAGAAAATCAGAAAATTATAATTAATAAAATGTTTCGAAATTCAATTTTACATACATTGTGGTAGTTTCATTAAAATTACACTATAATTAAAAAAATAATGCGTAGGTTGGTTAAACTCCAGAAATGCCTCAGCACCTGCTACTTTCTTCAACATTTTCGTGTGTCAGCAACTTCTTTCTCAACTTCTGTACCTATGGATTGTAGATTTCGCGTTTCTTCAACTCCATACTAAATGGTGCTTTCCTCTTTTAGAACCGCCTCTGTCGAGGCTAGGCAAGCTTAAACTACCATCTAATCTGTAAATGATTATTGCTTGGGTTATTAAGCGTATTTATACCACGGATATGATACGGAAGGATGTCGATTTAATTTTAGCGATAACAGGATTCATGCTCGTTTTTTAATATATACAGGGCATAATACCCAAATGGTTTAAAGTTTCTTTGCAGAATTAGACTTGTGAATGTTGAGGATTAACCAGGAATCGACATATGATTTTTCGGTGCCTAAACATAGTTAATTAGGTCTTTAATACATAGTTAATTAGATCATAGTTAATTAGATCATAGTTAATTAGATTTTATTTTTCCACCATTGCACCCGCTTTAACACTTTGACTGCGATGTGAGCCACCGGTGGTACACGGAGGTGATGTTCATAATGCTTCTGACCGACCAGTAGTCGCAAACTTAATTTTCATAAATACTTATTCAAAGCTAAATGAGGCACGATCCCGTTCATGTTTGCTATTTTCAAAATATTTTACTGCAATTGACTTTTAATTTGAGTTTGGCATTGAACTTAACATTTAGTAGTCGCAGTCAAAGTGTTAATGTCTCCAGCATCTGGCGGAGGTCTCTAGTTGTATGATGTCAAGCTGTATGTTACCTTGACACGTTTCCTGCGATAGGTTAAACTGAAGTTCAATTTTCAATTCAATTGCATTAAGCATTTCGGAAAATAGCAAACGTCAACTGCACCGTGCCTTCGTTTAGCTTTGATAACGTACTTAACAAAAAAGAGTTAGTAACTGCAAGTCGGCCAGAAGCATTATTAAAATCCCCTAGTGATCACCGGTGGATCCCTTCGCTGGAAACGTGTTGAATCGGTACTGTTTGATCTTATTTGTTGGTGTTTGAAGTCTTTTCCAAATAACCCTCAAATATTTAATTAAAATATGGGGTTTTACGAGGGCTTGCCTCTTCCATTTCCTACAGAACAGTGATTCACGGCGATTTTCCTGGTCACGTTCGTGCAAAATCTCTTACAAACGTAGGTCATGTAGTGATTTTAACGGAAAACGTAGACTTAAAAGTAAAATTACCAATTGAAGTTCTGAAACACAGTTTCTAGATATAGAGTGTAATGCATCTTCCCTCGAATAGTGTCTGTGAGAATCTTTCTTTGCTTGGGAGAAGAATGTTGCCGTAGCCCGTATCTCTGTTGAATTGACATTTTGTCTTTTGTTTTCGTGCAGTTCCAGAAAAGAAACTTTGACACGTTGACTACGTTCGCGTGGTTGGTTTGGCTGTAAAGAACAGATTTGAAAAAAAGACTCTGATAAATTTCTTCCTCTTTGAGGAGTATGAAAAATATAATTGTAGGATAACATTCTATTTCTTAAGCTAAAATATATCTTCAGAAGGCCGTGAAATAGTTGAAATGCAATTAATTCATACCGGTATGTAAATGGGCAATTTACCTGCTGATAAACATGTACCTCTATGTAGTCAGCGGGTTAAGGACCGTAGCGATCACATTTTTTCCATACAACTTCGAACCAGCCAATTTTGAGGCCGAAAAGTTTTAGCGGTCCATTTTGCTGCTCCCACAAACTTATTAAAACTCCAAGAATTTTAGCATGCATTGTTCGTCAGAGTTGCCTGACTAACAAATTACTCATCGATGCAACTGTAGAGGAGTTTCATTCGATTTATAATTCGAGTTTGAAATTATGATATGCTCGTACCTATACCAGTCATTTCTCATCTAAATCAGTCATTTCTCTGTTTCGTAGGTAGCCACACTCTGCGCCCTGTGCTGCCGAGGTGTTAGTTCCTCACTGGGAAATGACATCCGGGGTCTACTGACTCGAGGAATATCGTCAGATGTGGACGAGAACTGGAGTGCCGTTAGCTCAGGCTTTGTTCCTGCCCAAGATGACGAAAACCAAATCTTCCAGCCATCAGAAACGAAGAGCAGCGTTGCAATAGCGCACCGCGAAAGTGGTACACCGAACCTTAGCACTGAAGACCTGGTACAATCTCCAGAAGAGGTTCCTGTTTCAACTTCTGCCCTTCTACATGGAGCTGTAATTGGAAGCAGGGGTAGACCTGCAGATCAGAATTCTCGTCAGCGACAGCAGGAACGAAAGCAGAAATTTCGTGAGAAATTGTACAGTCGAAAGAGAATACCCCGAATAAAATCCACGACAGTAGATCCAAAAGAAGATCTTGGACTCGAAGATGAATTCGTATCTCTTAAAGACGGAGAGAGTTCACTTACGTCAAATGAAAAGTTCAATATAGCTCTGGCACTTACAACAAAAGTCCCTCCAGGTAACATGCAACGACACGTCAAAGAGGAAAGAGTTTTCCGTTTCAGAAACATCACTGACAGTGGAACCGAAGATTCTGAAGGCACTAAGACTTTCGTCTCTTCTGTAAGTAAAACTTACAAAATAACTGAAAGCTTCCCGTCCAATGTTACTGTTGTGAAAGATCAATCCACAGGCCATAAACCTGAATCGGAAAAGAAGACGTTCTCTAGACGGGTTCTCAAGCCCGCCAAGAAATACAGAAGTAACGCAATTTTCCAGAGGAGAAGAAATAGTTTCAGTCCAAAAACGAGCGACAAAACAAGATCTGATGAGTATAAGCCAGGTGAAAAAGTTAATGCGGGTTCTAAAATTGGTTCTAAGTTAGGCGTAAGGAAAGTTGACGCTGCTAAACCTAAAGCTGAGAGGTTCTCAATTTCTAAAAAAGTTACACCAACGCCTAAAAAGGTGAACGACAGGGTAAAAAATGACCAAAGTCCACCGCGGCGGAATGAGAGGACATTTCGTAAAATAATTCCGTTATCAAGTAGGCTAAGAAATGTAGGGAAGATTTCACCCCTCACCACAAAAGCCCCGGCCGTAACTACCAGCACAACAACACCCACAACTTTGAAAGATGATCAGTCAAATACGTTACCAACGGAAGTTTTGGTCACAAAAACTCCCAAGCCACGACGTCGCTTTGTTGCTCGCTCGCGACTTTCAGTGCCTCCGAGTTTCAAGAAAATGGGAAGGAAGGTTGACGATACGAACGAGTCGAGCGGTCGAGGACGGGACATTGTTACTGAAGAAAATATTCGAGACACAAAAGAAGATGCTGCCGAGCCGTCGACGCCTAGTCCGAAGAAAACGAATATGTTTAAAAAGTACCTTAAAATGCGTAGGAAGAAGCAACAATTGCCATCAGAGACACGCGGAAGAGATAATGATGGGGTGCAACAAAAGGCCATCAATATTTCAACTCCAAGTTTTAAAGACACTCGCCGAAACGTTCCAACTTTGGCTCATAAGCGTTCAAAAAACGAACCGACACATAAAAAAACGGAAGAAAAAACGAAATATCTTTCGACTACTACTGAAAATACCGTAGGTGAAATCAAAATTGTTGTCAAGGATGCTCCAGAGCTAAAGTCTTCCGAGAAATTTTCTACGGAAGATTCTGCAACCAATATTCCAGAGACAGGAAAAGCCAAGAACCTTGATTTCCAAAATTCAAGTCGTAGAAGACGTCTAAGAGTGTCAAAAGCTCCCATCATTGACATAAAAACAGAAAGCCGGCTCCCACCCCCAAATAGCGAAAAAAGCGTCCGAAAATTCCGAAGACGAGGGTCACGTTACCTCGAGTATACCACAACCAGAAATACCGTTGAGGACATTTTTGGAGCTAAGCCTTTTTCGCGTGGAAATTTAACCCAATTACTTTCTCCCATATCCAGCCTGATCAGCTTAACTACACAATCTAATAGGGTTAAAGCGCCAGAAACTTCAACCAGAATGCCGACAGCCCCTGCTCGGCTAGCCGTCACCACGACTTCCCCAGCAACGACGACTGACACAATTCGGGCGTACACAGCAGGTCAAAGAATTTCACTGTTCGGTCTTGGTATGGCAAATGATGGCGTTGACAGGGTCATAGCTTTGCCTGTGCCATCGGAGAACTCAACTCAGCCTCTGAACAGTACCCTTGAGGATTCTCAGCCAAGCAATCTTCAGTTTTCAGCCAATTCACAAATAGAAAGTCTGTTGCGACGAGATGGGACAGAAAATCAAAAGACATCGATTGATGTCTCTTCAGCAGGTCAATCGGTTTTCGACAAGTCTCGGGGGAGAAGAAACTCTGGGTTCCCTGCCTCAGGTGCGGTGTTGGTGCAGACTTTGACATCATCGATAACCGTGGACGACATTTCACCGAGGCAGTCTCTTGCCCTCGATCCTTCTGATTCGACTCTGTTGGTTCTACCAAGTCAACAAATTTCTGTTGTGGCTACTCAGAATCACAAACAAGGACATGGTAAGTGTAACAAGGTAGAGTAATCAAGTATAAAGAAGTTTCCATTGTGGCTACTCTGAATCACAAACAAGGACATGATGAGTGGAGCAAGGTAGAGTAATCAATTAAAGATTAAACTAATAGTTTCAATATTGTTGTTGGAGATAATGAAGTGATGTAAATAGAGCCTACTTCGAAAGTTTCAGAAGTGAAGGCGCCACGCCAAACAGACTTCTACTCATTATATGAGCATCTTAAGTTGGGTGTATCGATTACAAAAATTTAGGGTTCCAGTCACGTGCGTTTCTGTTCTAAAAATACTTCAGAAATTCTGTTTTTGGTATTTCAAGTTTAGGCTTCATAACTACCAAATTTCAACGAGGTTTTTGTTAAAAGCCAAGTTCTTGGAAATATTATAGTGATCGAATGCTCTATAATCCCGTGGACTACATCTACAATGAATATTTTCATTTTTTCAGTTGTGGAACGCACCTCTCTTTGAATTTAAACGAAAATTTTGGTGCCTACTTGATCGAATTATTAATTACTCAAATCCAGAGTTTTTCTTGTATGGGGGTAACACGGTCTTTTCTTATCATTTGTCTTAAGTCTCCTAAACGATCATCGATATTTCTCGAGAAGTCTTCATGAGAGTGGAGAACCTTTGGCAGCTATGCTGATGTGAAGACTTTTTCAGTTTGCTGAAAAGAAAAGATATTCCCTCCAATTGCTTTTTGAATTGTTAATGCAGAGATCGCACATATAAGTTACGACGATCTGCTACCCAGTAGTATTCCTCAAAATGTTGCATTTGTTAGTATTATCTCTTTAATTTCCCCGCACCTCTCATTAATTACGACCTCGCCCGAGGAAGCCAAAGCGTTCCCCACACCTGCCATCAATTTTAACGTTTTCTTTGCGTCATTTGCGTTTCCTTTGCGCCATCAGCATTTTCTTAGCGTCATCAGCGTTTTCTTTGCGTCCTCGGCGTTTTCTTAGCATCATACTATCATACTAGATCAGCGTGAATCCTTCTTCTCACTTTTGTTTCTAATTCATTTGCTGTTCTACAGTTCGAACTCTAACTTTGCTACAGTAAGACCAAAGGATGTCAAGAATGCCAATCTCTGATGATAATTTTAGAGCTGGAGACCTGTTTCATCAAATGGGTTTGGATATTTATCTTCGTTGAATAGACGATCTAAAAAAATGCTCATTGATTCCTGCCATAATTTTTTCTTATATTATTATTATTATTATTATTATTATTATTATTATTATTATTATTATTATTATTATTATTATTATTATTATTATTATTATTATTATTATAGTCAGTATAACTAAAAGTAGTAATTTGATATCAAGAGATATAACGACAGCTCTACTAAAACGCTCGTGTTCGTCATTTTATTCTGGCTATGGGGCTGCCCACACACACTAAAATGATTCAGATGGCTAACACAAATTATTCGATGTTGCTGGCAATAATGCCCGAGTGGTTAAGAGCGCCCCCTTCACGGGAAGGGTAGGCAGTTCGAATCCCGGCAGTGCCTTTTGGTGATTTCTCCCCGTTGGGAAGAAGGAGAACTCGGCCACAATTCCCCGCTCTACCCAGTTGTTCGTTATAAGGCATTTGAAAAACCAACGTGCAAGATGATTTGTATCAGGCTTAATTGGAATAAAACGTTCTTTTTTTCTCCCCAGCGTCACCGAGCAGTGCAAGTTCTAATCGGGACAAGAACAACGTTGACGGCTTTGAAAAAGGCAAAGGCATCATCAAGAACAAAGGCGGCAAAGAGTCTCGAGAAGGAGGGTGGGTCGAAGACAGCAAGCGGGTGAGTGATGCGCCACACGTACGTATATAGTTGTTAATTTCCTACGTTATCAAGTTGTTTTCACGCCTGGAATTAACTACTATACTTTACGAAGTAAACATTGTTGAAGACTCGCGCTCATCATACTATCGTTCGCCAGATGTTAACAGTTATTAATTTACTTCGTTACTACGTTTTCACGCATGAAACAATATAGTTTTAGAAGTAAATCATTGTTAGCCACTCGTGCTCATCACACTCTCGTTTTAATGTATGTTATTAATATACTTGCAAAAGTAAATAATTGTGCCGTAAATAATTGTGAGGCACTGACGCTTATCATTCTGTTTTCTCGCATAAAATCAACATGTTTGCCAAATGATTATTTTACTCTCAACTTTCGTTGCGAGTAAAATAATCATTTGGCGCTCATGTTCATCATCCTGTTGTTTCCAACTCTGAATTTAACAGGTATATGGGAGTAAGTAGTTATTGAATAATCACGCTCATCAAGTTGGTTTTTTTGCGAGGGAAATTAACTTGCTCTTATAAGTGAATAATTATGCAACACTCAGGCTTTTTCATGGTGTACTTTGCACTCGTGAAAATTGACATACCTGTAGACGTGTATATTTTTGCGGCGTTCATGCTCATCATGCAGTGTTTTCCACGTATAAAATCAACACGCTTGTGAAAGTGAATAGTTGTGCTCTAATCCCACTTTCTTCAGTGCACTTTTCGCCCATAAAACCAATACACTTGTAGAAGGTTGAATTTGAGTATGTGATAAATTGATGCAACGTTCATTGAAGAACAATGAAGAACATTTCGAAAACATTTTCTATTAAAATTACAGAGATATTTTCCATTTTTTATTCGCAGCAAAAAAAAAAATGCATTAACGGCTGCCATGACTGAAGCGCTAATAATTTGAATATTGTATTGATGCTGAACATTTCATTAAATTGTCGTAAGATAGCAGGCATTGCTTATGTTTATGTGCAATAATGACTGCATTCGTGACACCTGTGTCTATCTGCTAACATTGACATGCTTGGTGGGTCGAGAGTGCCATTAGAGATAATGTAGAACAACGAGAAAAAGCTTGTAAATATTATATATAATAAATATGAATAAAATATTTTATGCATAATCTCTGTACTTAGTAACTCAGGCGCCCTCTCCATTCGAGGGGTTAAAACCAATGTGTCGTATAGGAATACATGCCCTTGGGGAAGATGTAAGGTCCTAAGTTGAAGTTTTGGCTTTATTTTTTTCAGAAATTGTTTTTATTGTGTTTCACACTTATTTTTTTTTTGCCGGTTTTTCTGTTACCTGCTTCTTCAACTTGAATAATTTCCATTCTTTCTATCGTACGGTTTGTGTACGCAGGGTGTGGGAACGATCCTTGGGCAAAAAGCTCGTTTTCGAAGCATTTACTGTTGGGTCCTTGTATTTTCCTCTCATGGGAACACATATGCAGTTGGGAGGGCTTGAACTTGCAAAAACTCTTATATAATCTATAGCTGCTAGCTTCCTGGTAAATGGAGTTTTGAATATAATTTAACCTATAGAAATTACACTCATAATACTCAAAGAAATTGTACTTTTTTGGAAAAATTGAAGAATTCCTATAATTTTGCTTCCTTTTTTCCACGTAATGTCCTCAGCTTTGATTTCGATTGTATTAGAAGAGCTTTATAGAAATTTCTAGTAAGGGAGATATATCTTTTTTCGTTAAATTATGTATTAGTATCTCCTTTATCCTCGCACTTTCGATTTAATAAGTGCATTTTTCAATCTAGACCGTTCTCAGTTAGATTAAAAACTGTTTGCATGAAAAATTCAGTAATGAAATAAAAATAATTACGTATTATGGATTTCCGTAATTACATATCGGGAGCGTTCTTTTTTCTTAATGGATAACAACAAACTAAATACGATTGGTCTGTGTCAGCATTTGTGTTTGAAACTTGCACCAAGTAATTGTAGAACATAGCAAGTGCTCATTTTAGGAAATGAATGTAGTTGGCATTAAGACAACTACACAATGACAGCGTGGAACTGCTTGTGATACAATCGATATCGTCGTAACGGTACAGCTAACAGCGTAAGTCCTTGTAAGTCAACTCAACTCATGATGCCAGTTGGCAGTGCTACAACGAAGTAAGTTGTCTGGAATAAATGAAATACGCAGATTTCTTGAAAATTTCAATTTAAGATAACTAGAAAAATAAAAGTGGCCAAGAATATATTTATTGATAAAACACGCGTTTCGGATTAGAAAACATCCACCTTCAGTGCTCTGAAAAACAAGAAGCTGAGCTATTATGAATTTACAGACCACTTTTTCTGAACAAACCGAAAATAAAACACTGACACTAAAGAGACAATAACAAATCTAAAAATATTTGGAAATCCGGTTCGCGATCGGAAAAAACTCAAAGGAGCGCATCCGTAAGATTGCGTAGGTCACAGAAGGAAGTGTAGCGGCTAGTGAAGGAGAACTTCGAATGCGCAGCTGCTTCTCACGCTAACGCACAATGGAGCGTCGGAGTTCAGCTCCAATAACGCACTTTAAGCAACAGCGACGCGCATGCGCAGCCGAGCGTGCGACAATGCGTAGGAAAATCGTCTAATTAAGCAACATAAGCGGGAACTTGAGGCAACTCGACAGGGTTGTGCGCTGTGCAACACATATCGCGTCTTCAACAGCAAAACGAGTACAACAATATGCCTGACATTGAGCAACGCGGGAGTGTAACTTCGTGGTGCCGAATTTTGTGTGGCGTGCATTTGTGGTGAAATGTTGGTGGTATCATAACGCTGTGACCGCTTCTTGAGTTTGAAGAATAAAAAATACGTTTTTGGGCCTATATTATGTGGCTCTTTTCTATAAGTAATGAGAAAATGAGACTTTGATTTTGTTTTAGTTTCGAAACGTTTGTGGTATCATTAAGCTGCGGGCGCTAATTGAATTTTGATAGATACAAAAATTTAATGTTTTTTAATACGTAGCGTTTTCCCATGAGGATCAAAAAAGACAATTTATTTCTTAATTTGGCTTAAAAATTTGTGTTTAAAAAAAACAGACTTTCTGGGAGCATATGGGGAGTTTGATGAATAAATTTATTTTTCATTCAGCGTTTTTCCATAAGAAATGAAACAAAAAAAATTTGATATTTTGTTTTAGCCTCGTAAAATCTCTAATGAAAAAACACAGCTTCGTAAAATGTATGTTTTTTAAATAGCATAGATTCATAAAATAAATGTATTTTTTCAAAGGTATAGATTCGAAAAATGTATGTATTTTAAAGGCATGTATTCGTAAAATAAATGTATTTAAAGGCATGTATTCGTAAAATAAATGTGTTTAAAGGCATAGATTCGTAAAAACTATGTATTTAAAGGCATAGATTCGTAAAATCTATGTTTTTGAAGGCATAGATTCGTAAAATCTATGTTTTTAAAGGCATAGATTCGTAAAATCTATGTTTTTAAAGGCATAGATTCGTAAAATCTATGTTTTTAAAGGCATAGATTCGTAAAATCTATGTTTTTAAAGGCATAGATTCGTAAAATCTATGTTTTTAAAGGCATAGATTCGTAAAATCTATGTATTTAAAGACATAGATTCCTAAAATCTGTGTTTAAAAGTATTGATTCGCAAAATCTATGTTTTTAAAGGCATAGATTCGTAAAATCTATGTTTTCAAAGACATAGATTCGTAAAATCTATGTATTTAAAGGCATAGATTTGTTAAATCTACGTGTTTAAAAGCATGAGGCCTTATTCATTGCTTTAGTATTTAGATATACCGAATGTTAATCCGACTGTGTTTTTCAATGAATAATTTTTCGAACGTTCTAAACTGCGCACTAAATAGTGTCTTTCTGTTTTTGTAACACCAGTGCTGTGGTGAAGAAGACTGGAACTAATTATAATTTAATCTAACCTTTCTCTAATGTTCCGTTGTTCAAATATTGGAAAAACCGATCTTCAAAAATTTTGAAAACCATAACTTTGATCGAAAATTGTGCATTGACAATTGGTTGATGATCCGTACAAAATTTTAATATTAGCCAAAAAATATCACAAAGTTTTACGCCCCTTTGACGAGCGGGAACAAGTTTTGACTAAAGCTAATTTTCATTTTTTTAACGTCCCTTTCTTTTTAATTTTGAGAACTCAACCACAATTGCAGATAAGACCTTCATCTTGAAATAAATAATTCCTTAACTCATTCTCTCGATAAATTTCTGCATTCGATAAATCCTTCATCTTTAATCAATGGCTGACAATTGTTGATGATAAAATTTGACTATTCAAACTATGGTTCAATCTTAATTTTTAAAGCAATGATTGACAATTGATAATAGAGAATTTTACTATTCAAAACATTAGTTAACTAGTCTATTTTTTGCACCACAACGACAGGGCTACTACAAACGAAGCGGCACGGCGCCTGAGGAGCGAAAGGAGGGCGAGAAAGAAAAGGATTTCAAGGTACGGAACGTGTGGGGATGTGCGTGTGTGTGGGGGGATGTGCGTGTGTGTGTGGGGGGTGTGCGTGTGTGTGGAGGGGTGTGCGTGTGTGTGGGGGGATGTGCGTGTGTGGGGGGGGGAGGAGGATGTGCGTTTGTGTGAGGATGTGCGTGTTTGTGGGGGGATGTGCGTGTGTGGGGGGGGATGTGCGTGTGTGTTGGGGGATGTTCGTGTGTGTGGGGGAATGTTCGTGTGTGTGGGGGGAATGTTCGTGTGTGTTGGGGGAATGTGCGTGTGTGTGGGGATGTGCGTGTGTGTGGGGATGTGCGTGTGTGTGGGGAATGTGCATGTGTGTGGGGATGTGCGTGTGTGGGGGGAATGTGCGTGTGTGTGTGGGGAGATGTACGTGTGTGTGGGGGGAATGTGCGTGTGGGTGGGGGGAATGTGCGTGTGTGTGGGGGGAATGTGCGTGTGTGTGGGGAGATGTGCGTGTGTGTGGGGGGGAATGTGCGTGTGTGGGGAGATGTGCGTGTGTGTGGGGAGATGTGCGTGTGTGTGGGGAGATGTTCGTGTGTGTGGGGGGAATGTTCGTGTGTGTGGGGGGAATGTTCGTGTGTGTGGGGGGGAATGTTCGTGTGTGTGTGGGGGGGGGAATGTTCGTGTGTGTGGGGGGGGGAATGTGCGTGTGTGTGGGGATGTGCGTGTGTGTGGGGATGTGCGTGTGTGTGGGGATGTACGTGTGTGTGGGGATGTACGTGTGTGTGGGGATGTGCGTGTGTGTGGGGGAATGTTCGTGTGTGTGGGGGAATGTTCGTGTGTGTGGGGGAATGTTCGTGTGTGTGGGGGGTAATGTGCGTGTGTGTGGGGGGAATGTGCGTGTGTGGGGGGGGGAATGTGCGTGTGTGTGGGGGGGGGGGGGGAGTGTGCGTGTGTGGGGGGGGGATAAGCGTGTATGTGAGGAGGGGGTGATGAGCGATTCTGGGGGGATGTGCGTGTGTGTGTGGGGGGGATGTGCGTGTGTGTGGGGAGATGTGCGTGTATGTGGGGGGGAATGTGCGTGTGTGTGGGGGGGAATGTACGTGTGTGGGAGAGGGGAATGTACGTGTGTGGGAGGGGGAATGTGTGTGTGTGTGTGGGGGGGGCAATGTGCGTGTGTGGGGGGGGCAATGTGCGTGTGTGGGGGGGGGGGGAATGTGCGTGTGTGGGGGGGGAGGAATGTGCGTGTGTGTGGGGGGGGTATGAGCGATTCCGGGAAGGGGTATTTGTAAAGTGAAGGGGTATTTGTAAAGTGAAGGGGTATTTGTAAAGTGAAGACTGAAGGGGTATTTGTAAATTGAAGGGGTGTTTGTAAAGTGAAGACTGAAGGGGTATTTGTAAATTGAAGGGGTATTTGTAAATTGAAGGGGTATTTGTAAATTGAAGGGGTATTTGTAAAGTGAAGGGGTATTTGTAAAGTGAAGGGGTATTTGTAAAGTGAAGGGGTATTTGTAAAGTGAAGGTGTATTTGTAAAGTGAAGACTGAAGGGGTATTTGTAAATTGAAGGGGTGTTTGTAAAGTGAAGACTGAAGGGGTATTTGTAAATTGGAGGGGTATTTGTAAATTGAAGGGGTATTTGTAAATTGAAGGGGTATTTGTAAAGTGAAGGGGTATTTGTAAAGTGAAGGGGTATTTGTAAATTGAAGGGGTATTTGTAAAGTGAAGGGGTATTTGTAAAGTGAAGGGGTATTTGTAAATTGAAGGGTATTTGTAAATTGAAGGGGTATTTGTAAAGTGAAGGGGTATTTGTAAATTGAAGGGGTATTTGTAAATTGAAGGGTATTTGTAAAGTGAAGGGGTATTTGTAAAGTGAAGGGGTATTTGTAAAGTGAAGGGGTATTTGTAAAGTGAAGGGGTATTTGTAAAGTGAAGGGGTATTTGTAAAGTGAAGGGGTATTTGTAAAGTGGAGGGGTATTTGTAAAGTGAAGGGGTATTTGTAAAGTGAAGGGGTATTTGTAAATTGAAGGGGTATTTGTAAATTGAAGGGGTATTTGTAAAGTGAAGGGGTATTTGTAAAGTGAAGGGGTATTTGTAAAGTGAAGGGGTATTTGTAAAGTGAAGGGGTATTTGTAAAGTGAAGGGGTATTTATAAAGTGAAGGGGTATTTATAAAGTGAAGGGGTATTTGTAAAGTGAAGGGGTATTTGTAAAGTGAAGAGGTATCTGTAGAGTGAAGGGGAATCTGTAGAGTGAAGGGGTATCTGTAGAGTAAAGGGGAATCTGTAGAGTGAAGGGGTATCTGTAGAGTGAAGGGGTATCTGTAGAGTGAAGGGGTATCTGTAGAGTGAAGGGGTATCTGTAGAGTGAAGGGGTATCTGTAGAGTGAAGGGGTATCTGTAGAGTGAAGGGGTATATGTAGAGTGAAGGGGTATATGTAGAGTGAAGGGGTATATGTAGAGTGAAGGGGTATATGTAGAGTGAAGGGGTATATGTGGAGTGAAGGGGTATATGTGGAGTGAAGGGGTATATGTGGAGTGAAGGGGTATATGTGGAGTGAAGGGGTATATGTGGAGTGAAGGGGTATATGTGGAGTGAAGGGGTATATGTGGAGTGAAGGGGTATATGTGGAGTGAAGGGGTATATGTGGAGTGAAGGGGTATATGTGGAGTGAAGGGGTATATGTGGAGTGAAGGGGTATATGTGGAGTGAAGGGGTATATGTGGAGTGAAGGGGTATATGTGGAGTGAAGGGGTATATGTGGAGTGAAGGGGTATATGTGGAGTGAAGGGGTATATGTGGAGTGAAGGGGTATATGTGGAGTGAAGGGGTATATGTGGAGTGAAGGGGTATATGTGGAGTGAAGGGGTATATGTGGAGTGAAGGGGTATATGTGGAGTGAAGGGGTATTTGTAAATTGAAGGGGTATTTGTAAATTGAAGGGGTATTTGTAAATTGAAGGGGTATTTGTAAAGTGAAGGGGTATTTGTAAAGTGAAGGGGTATTTGTAAAGTGAAGGGGTATTTGTAAAGTGAAGGGGTATTTGTAAAGTGAAGGGGTATTTGTAAAGTGGAGGGGTATTTGTAAAGTGGAGGGGTATTTGTAAAGTGAAGGGGTTTTGGAAAGTGAAGGGGTATTTGTAAATTGAAGGGGTATTTGTAAATTGAAGGGGTATTTGTAAAGTGAAGGGGTATTTGTAAAGTGAAGGGGTATTTGTAAAGTGAAGGGGTATTTGTAAAGTGAAGGGGTATTTATAAAGTGAAGGGGTATTTATAAAGTGAAGGGGTATTTGTAAAGTGAAGGGGTATTTGTAAAGTGAAGGGGTATCTGTAGAGTGAAGGGGAATCTGTAGAGTGAAGGGGAATCTGTAGAGTGAAGGGGTATCTGTAGAGTGAAGGGGAATCTGTAGAGTGAAGGGGTATCTGTAGAGTGAAGGGGTATCTGTAGAGTGAAGGGGTATCTGTAGAGTGAAGGGGTATATGTAGAGTGAAGGGGTATCTGTAGAGTGAAGGAGTATCTGTAGAGTGAAGGGGTATCTGTAGAGTGAAGGGGTATATGTAGAGTGAAGGGGTATATGTAGAGTGAAGGGGTATATGTAGAGTGAAGGGGTATATGTAGAGTGAAGGGGTATATGTAGAGTGAAGGGGTATATGTAGAGTGAAGGGGTATATGTAGAGTGAAGGGGTATATGTGGAGTGAAGGGGTATATGTGGAGTGAAGGGGTATATGTGGAGTGAAGGGGTATTTGTAGAGTGAAGGGGTATTTTTTTAAAGTGGTGCGGAATTCCTAAAATAATGCAGTATATCATCAGTATTGAAGTATGATATAAAAGTGTGGTTCACTAGTGAGCAGGGATGGTTGAGGAACATATAGAACATATATAAAGCTCGTAGTACGTTTGTTAAACAAAGAATTTGCATTATGCCTATTTGTGGGCTGCAATTTGTAGTATTCTATTTTACTCACACGTATGCGATTTTCTAAGCGTTGGGGCGAATGATTTTTTGAAAAAAAATTCAAAACATTCTTAAGAATTCTATTTTACCTTGCCCATATTAAGTTTTATTTTTTTCTATATCAGTGAACGAACAGAATTTTAAGATGAATGTGCACTTTTAAGTCAAAGCTCTACTGTGTAAAACACTGAAAAAAATATTAACATCCATATTTGGAAAATGTGAGGACCCGAACTGAGAGTTAGGTAGGCCTACTTTTTGTTGAAATAAAAGGTTTTTGGTTTTCTAAAGGACCATTTTTTTCGGTTCACTACTATCCTGCTTGTCAGTACCTAAGACTTTTGTCTTCAAATTTTATCTCGATTTTTATTCATCCATCTCGACTGTTTTTATGCGCCCGGGCCCCTGTGCGGGAGCACTTTTGGTTGTGCATCGATTTCTCGTTCTCTTAACTCCGTACTAAGTGGTGCCTTCATCCTTCCTCTTTTTGAACATCTTTGTTGTGGTTAAGGAGGTTAAACTGAACTTATAATCAATCATCCCTTCAAATCAATCATCCCGTCTTGGAGGTACGTTGCGGTTTGGGGGTACATTTGTGATAAACCTCGCCTGTTCAAAACAAATTTCACAATTTTCTCTCATCGCTGAGTCAAAAATTTTAGGAATCTGCGAACCAAATTCCAAAAATTCTGAGAATCTTAACAGGAACTTGAATTTCCTTTGGTGCACATTTTCTTTTGAAACTTGCAGTAGTTACTGAATAAATTTTAAGTATTCACTAGTTTCAACACATTTTAAAAACAAGGTTAAATTTCAAGTTTTTTCTACTTATTCAGAAACTTGATTTAGGACCAAAGGTTGGAAACCGGCAAATCGTCTTGGATATTAAAAAAAATTCGCAGCATTCATGCTGTATATCCCCGTAGCGAATTTTACTTGTCGGCACTTTGATCACAAGTTTTGTCTTCAATTTACGTGAACTTCATTGATATCTTTTCATCACCTTCAGGCAGGATCAGTTTTACCTTTAGGATCTTTTGAGTTTCACGTTGATATTAATCGTTTTTACGTTGAGTTCATACGACATCATCGTTCGTACGTTACGATCTTATCAAATGATCATTCTTGTTACATTCTTTCAAAATCATCGCTCTTTCAGTCTGTTGTTACGAAATTGTCGTTCTTACGTTTTTAAGAAATCATCATTCTTACGTTTTATGAAATTATCGTTTCTAGGAAATCATCATTCTCACGCAATCATCATTCTCACGCAATCATCATTCTCACGCAATCATCATTCTCGCGCAATCATCATTCTCGCGCAATCATCATTCTCGCGCAATCATCATTCTCGCGCAATCATCATTCTCACGCAATCATCATTCTCACGCAATCATCATTCTCACGCAATCATCATTCTCACGCAATCATCATTCTCACGCAATCATCATTCTCACGCAATCATCATTCTCACGCAATCATCATTCTCACGCAATCATCATTCTCACGCAATCATCATTCTCACGCAATCATCATTCTCACGCAATCATCATTCTCACGCAATCATCATTCTCACGCAATCATCATTCTCGCGCAATCATCATTCTCGCGCAATCATCATTCTCGCGCAATCATCATTCTCGCGCAATCATCTTTCTTTCGAAATCATCTTTCTTTCGAAATCATCTTTCTCTCGAAATCATCTTTCTCTCGAAATCATCTTTCTCTCGGAATCATCTTTCTCTCGGAATCATCTTTCTCTCGGAGTCATCTTTCTCTCGGAGTCATCTTTCTCTCGGAATCATCTTTCTCTCGGAATCATCTTTCCCTCGGAATCATCTTTCCCTCGGAATCATCTTTCCCTCGGAATCATCTTTCCCTCGGAATCATCTTTCTCTCGGAATCATCTTTCTCTCGGAATCATCTTTCTCTTGGAATCATCTTTCTCTCGAAATCATCTTTCTCTCGGAATCATCTTTCTCTCGGAATCATCTTTCTCTCGGAATCTTCTTTCTCTCGGAATCATCTTTCTCTCGAAATCATCTTTCTCTCGAAATCATCTTTCTCTCGAAATCATCTTTCTCTCGAAATCATCTTTCTCTCGAAATCATCTTTCTCTCGAAATCATCTTTCTCTCGAAATCATCTTTCTCTCGAAATCATCTTTCTCTCGAAATCATCTTTCTCTCGAAATCATGGTTCTTATGAAATCATACATACATATACCAGGCTTCTCCTCCCTATGGGAGGCTAGCCGACAGAAGGCCACAATCATCACTCTTAGTCACTAGGAGGCGAGAGAGGCAGCAAAGGCCGCACCAGAACATGCCAGGATCAGCAGCAGCCCAGCACAACCACCTTCCACAGTCAGGCCCGACAGCCATAGCTGGTTTACCCCGACCGCTTCATTGAGTGCAGCCCCTCCCCCCGCACATGACAGGTCAACCCCATCACACGCGGGCAGCTTCCAGTAACGCGTCAAAAATAAAATTACCTTCTTATGCACTGCTCCCACTCACTCATGTCCGCAGTCATTACTCTCGCCACGTCCATATTCAGACCCCTCTCATACAAAGCACGTTTCACCCCATCCATCCAACTCATCCGTGGTCTACCTCGCGCTCTAATACCACTCACTTCCGACATATAAATCTTTTTCACCAGCCGGTCAACATTCATTCTTTCAACATGCCCAAACCATCCAAGCACTCTTTCATCCACTCGCCTGCTCAACTTTTTGATAACACCCGTCTGCCCCCTAACCGTCTTATGAAATCATCGTTTTTCGAAATCATCGCTTTTCCGAAATCGTCGCTGCTCCGAAATCATCGCTTTTCCGAAACCATCGCTTTTCCGAAATCATCGCTTTTCCGAAATCATCGTTTTTCCGAAATCATCGTTTTTCCGAAATCATCGTTTTTCCGAAATCATCGTTTTTCAAAAATCAACGTTTTTCCAGAATCATCGTTTTTCCAGAATCATCGTTTTTCCAAAATCATCGTTTTTCCAAAATCATCGTTTTTCGAAAATCATCGTTTTTCGAAAATAATCGTTTTTACAAAATCATAGTTTTTCCAAAATCATCGTTTTTCCAAAATCGTTTTTCCGAAATCATCGTTTTTCCGAAATCATCGTTTTTCCGAAATCATCGTCTTTCCGAAATCATCGCTCTTCCGAAAACATCGTTCTTCCGAAATCATCGCTCTTCCGAAATCATCGCTCTTCCGAAATCATCGCTCTTCCGAAATCATCGTTCTTCCGAAATCATCGTTCTTCCGAAATCATCGTTCTTCCGAAATCATCGCTCTTCCGAAATCATCGCTCTTCCGAAATCATCGTTCTTCCGAAATCATCGTTCTTCCGAAATCATCGTTCTTCCGAAATCATCGTTCTTCCGAAATCATCGCTCTTCCGAAATCATCGCTCTTCCGAAATCATCGCTCTTCCGAAATCATCGTTCTTCCGAAATCATCGTTCTTCCGAAATCATCGTTCTTCCGAAATCATCGCTCTTCCGAAATCATCGCTCTTCCGAAATCATCGTTCTTCCGAAATCATCGTTCTTCCGAAATCATCGTTCTTCCGAAATCATCGCTCTTCCGAAATCATCGTTCTTCCGAAATCATCGTTCTTCCGAAATCATCGTTCTTCCGAAATCATCGTTCTTCCGAAATCATCGTTCTTCCGAAATCATCGTTCTTCCGAAATCATCGCTCTTCCGAAATCATCGTTCTCACATTCTTACGTTGGCAGGGCTTCCACGAATCGTTCGTGGTAGAGAAGAGCGGCCGCAGCCGTGAGTTCTTCGATGACGTCGACCACATCAACTACTACCACCGCTTCGACAACGCAGAGAAACAGAAGGAAAAGCTCGACGGCGGTAGACGCATGGGAGCAGAGTTTAAGGTGCCTGCACTATTTTTTATAAGCGCAATAATATTAGATCTCTTATAAGCACAATAATATTAGATCTTTTATACGCACAATGATATTAGATCTTTTATACGCATTATAATATTAGATCTTTTATACGCACAATAATATTAGATCTTTTATACGCACAATAATATTAGATCTTTTATTAGCACAATAATATTAGATCTTTTATAAGCACAATAATATTAGATCTTTTATAAGCACAATAATATTAGATAATTTATAAGCCAAATATTAGATCATTTATAATCTTGGCACTCCCAGGGGGACGATGTGAGGGCCCAAACTGAGAGTTAGGTAGGCCATCTTTTTGTTGAAATAATGTTTTTGTTATGTTGAGAACCATCTTTTTTCGGTTCACTGCTGTCCTGTTTTTTCAGCCCCTACTACTGTCTTCTTCAATTATGATCTTGTTTCATGAGCTTCTTTCTGATCTTACTGTTTCTATACCCTTTCTGCATAGATTCCACGTTCCCTTAACTCCGTACTAAATGATGCCTTCTTCCTTCCTCTCTTTGGATCGCCTTTGTTGCGGATAGGGAGGCTTAAACTAACTAAAAATCAAATCTAAATCATTCACCTATAATTTAGAATTCACTTCCTTGTAGTTCAGTGTATTGCGGAGTTTCGTTGTATTTTATTTATGCATTATATCTATATTTCGCACTTTACGCTCAATATTCACGATTTTTAATTTTCTCATCGGTGATTGCTGTTCCTTCAGCAACATGACAAAATATTAAAAATATTCAATGTTTCAAGCTTACATATTTTAAAATGCAGTAACTAGCTTCTCCTCTCTGTCAGCATTATAATGCCAATTATCCAATAAAAAAGGGTATCTTAACACGTTAACGACCACCGGTTAAACTAAAGATCAACGTTCAACTCAAATCTAAAATTATTTGTTTTAACATTGGTGAAAGTAGCTACCGTTAACTGCACCGTGCTTTCTTTTAGTTTTGAGTAAATATTTATGAAAATTGAGTGTGACTGCTGGTCGGTCAGCAGCATTATGAAAATTCCCTCCGTGTACCACTGGTGGCTCACGTGGCAGTTAACGTGTTCAAGGACATTTCTACAGACAGTAAAGCCTGTCCATACGACAGGTTTGGTCCCTGCTGTAGGTAGTAGCGACTTCACTAACATTGTTATCTAATACTGCTGTTAATATCTCTATACAATATTGTTAATATTAACATCACTATCCAATAGTGTTGATAATATTAATAAAGCTATCCAATGGTGTTGATAATGATAATATCGCTATCCAATACCGTACTGGTGTAAATGTTATAATCGCTCTCCAATACCGTACTATTAATGTTAGTATCACTCTCCAATACTGTTGTTAATGTTAATATTGCTATCCAACACTGTCCCCTCAGAGGGATACAACTATTGTATTTATGAGAATTACAGCACTCCCAGGGGGAAAATGTGTGAGGGCCCGAGCTGAGAGTTAGGTAGGCCTTCTTTTGGTAGAAGTAATTTTTTGTTATGTTTAGGACCACCTTTTTCTCGGTTCACTGCTGTAATGTTTTTCCGCACCTACTACTTGCTTCTTCAGCTTTGATCTTGTTTCATAATCTTCTTTCTCAATTTACCGTTTATATCCCCTTTTTGCATAGATTCCGCGAGCCCTTGTCTCTGTTCCAAATGGTGCGTTTCTCCTTCCTCTCTTCGGAACGTATTTTTTAGCGGTTAGGGAGGCTTAAGCTAACGTCTAATTTAATCTAATACTGTTACTATTTATTTCGCTATCCAATACTGTCGTTAATAATATGCTAAGTTATTAAATCTTACGCAGGAGCAAGGAGCCAGGACTTTGCGCGTCTGCTTGTAAACTGGTTATCATAAAATTTACTTCTTTTTCAGAACTCCAAACTCGGAGACAAGTACGGCAAGAGAGGGCATTACGAAAAAGGGCACGACCTGCAAGACGAGAAGGTCAAAAAGAAACACTACGGCCACAAGGACAAGTACCATCACTTCAAGAAATACGGCAACAAAGATTTGAAGGAAAATGAACGTAAAAGTCAGAACGACGGACGGTACAAAGAGAACGGCCTTTACCACGGCGCTCACACCGTTCTGCAGCCGTGGCAGCAGGCTTTAGAACGCATGACAGGGAGTCTCGGGAGCTACGACTTCGGTGATCATACCTATAATTACCATGATGATGATGATGATGATCAGTATGAAGACGAAGACGATTTCGGCCGCCATCAACACCAAAAAGACATAGTGGCTGTGTCTCAGTTTCCGCCGGACCACAAATCGCTGAAGGAAGATTTGAATCCTCATCTTGTGGTCTACAAGCGTCCTGCGGTTCCGAAGAAACGTACTTCCAAAAAAGACGAAAAAGAGAAACCGCAAGAGGAGAAAAAGCAACTGAGGGAAATCGAAAAGAAGGAAAATACGATCGTGAAATCGCACGATGAACCGCTCTTTATCGAAACATATACAAGACCCAATATATTACCTAAGTTTTTAGAGAAAGATGACGAGTCACGAAAGCATTCTCCTGCCAAGACCCCACTTGAATCGAAAAAAAGCATTAACCGCCAAATCAAAGACAGTGATGAATTTAGCATTGAAGAAGAACTGCAAACCACGCAAAAGACGCAGATGAAAGAAAAAGCTCCTGAGAAAAAGGAAGTTGTTCCTGAGCTCGTTACTGTTCCATCTGTAGCCGTCACTTCCTCGCAGCTTGCGCAAGTTTCCTCGCAGCCTGCGCAAGTTTCCTCGCAGCCTGCGCAAGTTTCCTCGCAGCCTGCGCAAGTTTCCTCGCAGCCTGCGCAAGTTTCCTCGCAGCCTGCGCAAGTTTCCTCGCAGCCTGCGCAAGTTTCCTCGCAGCGTGCGCAGGTTTCCTCGCAGCCTGCGCAAGTTTCCTCGCAGCCTGCACAAGTTTCCTCGCAGCCTGCACAAGTTTCCTCGCAGCCTGCGCAAGTCTCCTCGCAGCCTGCGCAAATCTCCTCGCAAGTCTCCTCGCAGCCTGCGCAAGTTTCATCAGAAGAAATAACTTTACCTGCTTCCAAGGAAAAACTCAACGAGATCGTATCGACAGTTGAAGACTTGGCCCACGTGATTGAAGTGAAAGAAGCTAACCTGCAACCAAAACTTGTCGAATTCGGTCGCAGAATTCAGCCATTGAAGAGGAAACGCACGAGTTCTCTTCTAAATTCAATAATTTCCTCCCCATCTAACTCTGTTCCAAAAAAAGAAAACGCGGTTCAAATTCAGGATAAACTACCAAAACCTGTCAAAATTGACATGTCGCTACCTCAAGAGAAAAAAATAGCATCCGAGAGTAATACACAAGAAGTTAAAGTTGAAAGCGATCATATAGGGCTGTCAAATGAACGTGAGATTACTTTCGTAAATTCCACTACGGAAAAGGAAACTAATTTGACCACCAGAACTGACTTTGATCCAGAAAAGGAATTAAACACCGTGACCGAACCGAACACAACCACCGAATCTGATTTTAAAACAGTTTCTTCTAATCCAGTTGCCACTAAAAACCAGCCTGATGTACCTAAAATAAGTGTCCTCTCCTCTGAAGGAAACACGTCTAGTGATGCTAAACATATTCTGAAAGAGCAGCGTTCGGTGTTGGTTGGGAATAACGACAACGATGATGCAAAAAATGAAGCGAAAGCGGCAGATGATTCAAAAGTTGAGAATATTGAAGGAGATACAAAGCAGGGAGCGATCTCGAGTGAACAGGTACAATTTCGCCAACAACAGCGTCTTATTCAATTACAGCAGGAACTTTTGCAGCAGAAACAGTTGCAGTTGCTACAGCAACAGTTACACCAACAGCAAATTTTAGAGCAGCAGCGACTGTTGTTAAAGCAACAGCAGCAGATGAAACAACCTTCCAGCGAGGAAGCCTCTGTTGAACAGCCGGCGGACAGTGTGAAGGCAAGTCCA
This sequence comes from Morinoia aosen, assembly GCA_030386875.1. Lineage (NCBI taxonomy): Eukaryota > Metazoa > Arthropoda > Malacostraca > Amphipoda > Talitridae > Morinoia > Morinoia aosen. The sequence continues at coordinate 55,719,937 of CM059558.1, forward strand.
GAAACTGAGGTCCTTGAGAAGAAAGAAGCTAAAAAATCCCACGCAGGAAATGAGGCTTCGGAGGATAAGAAGAAATTTCCAGACTCACCGGAGACCAAGAAGAATGTTGAAACTTTTCATTTAAATGAAGTAAATACCAAAACTTTAGACCATAGAGATGTAACGTCCAATAAAGGTTCACCTATCAATAATAGAAGTTCAGTAGCTGGAAGCGACGCCGTTGAAAATGAGGAAACACCTGTTGAAAATGAATCTGAGAAAGACAAAGGAAATAGCCATGCAAAGGTAGAAAAGGGCGGCACTAAATTGGAAGATGTCGCTGAAGTGATGGAAAGGGAAATTGGAAAAGAATCGAACAAGTCTACAGTAAAAAATAAAAAAAGTGCCAAGGAACGGAATATGCTTTCCAATGACGTGGAAGAAGAAGAACCCTATTTAAATCGTAGCGATATCAAACTTGACCAAAAATTAGAAAAGGCCAAAGAAGTTAAAGAAACCTCAACCGAGAAACAAACCAAAGGCAAGCACATCCATTTCTTAGATAGCGTATACAGCGATAACCCTTTCCGTTCCAAGAACAACAATGTCAAAGTTAAATCTGTTTCACCCAGGTTTGAAGTTGATAAAGAACTAGTGCGAGCAATCGGAAAAGACATCCCAGAGTACAGAAGGCTGATGCATGGGAGGAAATATCGCAAAGAAGATACTACGAATCCTTGGCACCCCGTAACCTCCCATGCCTACATAGAGAGCGTTAAAGACGAAAAAGGAGATCCTGCCGTTTTGGCGTCAAATCTGCCAGCACAATTCAAGGATCTCCGTCCCACGAACATCAACTTTGAATCTTTTGGGGAGTTCAAATACGAGGAAAAGACAGAGTAAACTGTATGGTGAGCTTTGGTTTGTACGGTATACGCGCAGGGTAATGTTTTGGGGCAGCATGTCATCTTGTTGTGGGAAGTTCCAGCAATCTTAATGGGACTCATGGTGAAAAAGTGGATGCGCTGAATTTTCGGGAAAAATGGATTGCGTTTTAATCAGGTTAATATATCAGTAGTTTATAGTTTTGTTCTTGTAAATTTGTAGTTTTTCGTGGGAAATTTTTTTTCCGTTTTTAAAAAACTGGCAATAGTCTTCTACAACTCATTACGTTTTTAAAGTGGAACATGTTATCGTTATTTGTTGAATTTTAGTTACAGTAAATTGTTGGTGTTGTAACAAATAAATCGAGTAGAACCATTATAAGCTTCACAGTACAATTATCATGACATTCCCTTAACGTATTTCTAGGCTAAGTAGGTATAGAAGTAGCCAATGGTAATTTTATGAGTAAGAAAGTAAACGAATTTTATGTGGATGGTTTCTGATAAGCTCCAGTTGACTTAGGTTCATCTGTGGTTGGTTTTAGTTAAGATAATTAGCATACTGGATCATAAGGAGAGAAATGTTGCATTTAGAGAGAAAGTAAACGAGTCCTGACGAAATTACTACAATTAAAGTTATTGTTATCGATTACGTTGAAATTGCACCAATTATGAATTACTGTGAATCAATGTCGGGCTTCTTAAAAAATTTAACCCTTTAACGCCCAAGTGGACTGTACGGTCTTCTTTCAAAAATAACAATAATACATTTTATTTCTTATTCAATTTGTTCACTAATGTGTCCTTTGAACCTCAATGCCGAGTGGTAGTTCCTTCCACATCTTTATAACAGGGAATACCTAATGCCAGTGTCGGTTTAGTGATAGTGGTTGTTATAACGGTAATATGAGTATAAAAATGTGGGCGTTAAAGGGTTAAGGGCGCCTACATTTCATGAGATGAAGGGCGGTCTGTGTCTTTATGGTGTATTAAAACTTCTCAATACTTCACATCGACTTGACGATTATTTCGGCTGGCCGAGAAGTCGGACATTCAAAGTTGGCTTGGTCTTGAAATGCACCCATACTGTCTCAACCTTACCTCGTGAGTCGTGAAATAGGATTATACAAGTACGCAACTTTACAATTCGTTACGAATAGTCTATGTCTGTCGGTCTGTGAGTTGGTTTTGAGATCTCTTCTTTTAGTTGCCGTTTCGAAGTAGAAAGAATGTTTTCCGATCGAATGAAAGCTTTCAGCGAACGACCTCCACTTGAAGGAATTTATGGTGGAAAATTTAACGATGATCTGGTGTTTCGCTTTTCTGTGTATTTTGTTGATAAATCTAGTCTACGGGATCTGCGATTAATATTCGTCTCTTTTGCTCAATTTACTATGTTTCAAATTGATTTATTGAACTGTGTATCACTGTTTGTATAGTCGTTATGGGAATGTTCATCGAGTAACATCTTCAGGAATTTCAAACTTCAGTTTCATGATGTAATTAGATATTCACCTGCGAAAAGGATACGAGCAAAATTTTCGTACAAGAATTCATTGAAATTACATGTGCATATAATCGTATCCATTTTGCGCGAGGGCCTAAATTACAAATCTTTATTTTCTGATATATGAAAAAAAAGACGTGCTTATCTGCTCTGTTGTTAACATAACCTTGTTATAGCTATACACAATATTTTTGTAGAAATAAAGCCAACGAAAGCAACAGCAAATGAGTTTTAGTGCCCGTGGCCACACGGTCTGATTAAAACATACTCGGCACGCAATTTTAATGGTCTTATCCCTTCATATTTAAGATTACTATTATCATATCCCAGAATACCCCGCGTATACAAAATTCCATATTACATTGTAGTATGGTTAAGAAAAGAACTTCAGTCAATTTTAATAGGCCGCCTTTACTACGTTTCTGAAACAATAATCGTACATTATGCCTAGTGTCCGGATACACATCGATATTTTAAAAACTGTCAATGTTATTGACATGCAAATATGATGCTCATTTTTCCAGGTTTCGGCAGCTGACGGTGAAATACTTAGGTTCTAATTTTCTCCTATCAAAAATCGATAAACCTCTAACAAGATCTACCAGCAGACAAGCCTGGAATTCAAATTACACAGAGTAAGATAATTATTACCAAGAGTAAATATCTACACACCTAGGTAGACGTCTAGTCATAAATACATGTATAATTCCTCCATCCCTCACAATTCCTTACAATTGTGTGTTATAAATTATATACAACCTGCACGTAGTCACAGGGTTACAGATCTCTCCAAACTGATTGTAATTTCCGCAGGGGTGCTTTCATGTCTTGAGATTTTTGTACGGGATAACTATGCTATGTATGGCGACAGCCTATACCAAACTCTTACGTAGAAATTAAAACTGTGCGTTGCTGCGACTACTACAGACCTGCTTTATAGAAGCAGAGACAGATCAATGTTTCAGTAGTTCCCCATCTCGCACTTGTTACAATCCAGTCGTGGAGCCGTTACGGTCCCTTGTTGCAACATTTACATGGAGAATAGTGTTGTAGGAACTACATTACATATCAGTCTCGGAGTGGATGACATCCGGCACAGCAAAACGGATGATTTTGTACCGCTTGCTGAGCTCCGACTTGAGTTGCAGGTAGTGCTCGTGGTCACGCGTCTCGCACAGCACTTTCACCTGCGCACGGTTGGATTAGAAGAGTGGATTAGGTTGCGTTCGATTAGATTACATGTTAGCTTAGCCTCCTTATTCGCAACAAAGACTATCCAAAGAGAGGAAAGGGGAATGCCTCATTGAGCATGGAGATGAGAAAAAGCGGAGACCATGCACAAGGTGCATAGAGACAGTAAGCTGAGAAAGAAGTTCATTAAGATTAGATTAGATGTTAGTATAGTCCTCCTTCTCCTCAATAAAGACGGTCCAAAGAGAGGAAGGCACCATTTAGCATGGAGATAAAGGAAAGAAAGCGGAATCTATGCACAAGAGGCACAGAAACGGGAAATTGAGAAAAAAGTCCACGAAACAAGATAAAAGTTGAAAAAGAGAGTAGTAGGTGCTGAAAAACAGGACAGGAGTGAGACGAAAAAATGAGGCTATTCATATAACAAAATAGATTTCATTTCAACAATAGGAGGCCTATTAAACTCTTAACTCGAGACTTCAAATTTCCCCCCTGGGAGTGCTAACCCTGTACTACTCGGTGGCATGCGTTAGTTATCCACGAGTCGGACAACATTTTGCGGGAAGTTATAACTGAGAACGAGGTGAGCGGAAAAAAAACGCTCATGCCACGAAACGATTGTAGAATGCGGTACTTGAATTAAATTGAAGAAATTGTGGTGGCAAAAAGTGAATTTGGTCGTCTAATAATGCGCTAGAAAAGTTTCACAATAACCGAAAAACGCGGCCACCAAAATCGAACTTTATCGCTGAAAATCAAGAAAAACATTCAGGATATGATAGGTAACTCCGCCCTACTCTGGCGCCCTACTTTGCCTTACCACTAAGTAAGGGAAAGTGGTGGGAAAACTTTTGGGTTGATTGCAGAAAATTAGACTACAATATAAGCAACTGATACTCGAAAATGAGGAAAACAGAATGGGTTAAAGGGAATTTGACTACACTTGAAATACGCAATCGCAAATGCGGCGGTAAAATGTATTGCAGAAAAAGCTAGTTATCGATAAATTTGAAAATAGTTGTGTTTCGTACAATGTGATGTAATCTTATTGAATGGAACCGCAAAAGCTAATAGATCAAAATTGAGTAAAGATAGGAAGATATGAAGAAGTAAAAGATTCATTTGGAAATACAAAGAAAAGTTGAAAATAGTTAATCAACATATGCACAAAATAAAATATACTGAAATAAAGTTCAATCTTAAAACTATATTTTACGTTTGTAATGCATGCATGACAAACTAACCGATTTTGGTTAAACTGAATGCCGTTAGATACAAAAAATAAATTAATTTGTGCGGGCAGAATATTTCAGACTACAGAAAAATACTTAATCAAAATTAAGATTGAAGACATGCGAAATTCCGATAGTAGTTCAGCAATTTCACAGACAGAAGAGAACAGCCACACTTTTAAATCAGGAAGATCCTCTGAAGTAAAGAAATCTGCAGTAAGTGATTGTGGACTAAGGTTGATGGTTCTGTCTTCTTCTGCCTGCTTCAGAGCGCATCTGAAGAAGATAACTTTCCTATGCTTCAGAGTGCATCTGAAGCAGACAACTTTCCCTTGCTTCAGAGCGCATCTGAAGTAGACAACTTTCCCCTGCTTCAGAGCGCATCTGAAGTAGACAACTTTCCCCTGCTTCAGAGCGCATCTGAAGTAGACAACTTTCCCCTGCTTCAGAGCGCATCTGAAGTAGACAACTTTCCCCTGCTTCAGAGCGCATCTGAAGTAGACAACTTTCCCCTGCTTCAGAGCGCATCTGAAGTAGACAACTTTCCCCTGCTTCAGAGCGCATCTGAAGTAGACAACTTTCCCCTGCTTCAGAGCGCATCTGAAGTAGACAACTTTCCCCTGCTTCAGAGCGCATCTGAAGTAGACAACTTTCCCCTGCTTCAGAGCGCATCTGAAGTAGACAACTTTCCCCTGCTTCAGAGCGCATCTGAAGTAGACAACTTTCCCCTGCTTCAGAGCGCATCTGAAGTAGACAACTTTCCCCTGCTTCACAGCGCATCTGAAGTAGACAACTTTCCCCTGGTTCAGAGCGCATCTGAAGAAGACAACTTTCCCCTGCTTCAGAGCGCATCTGAAGTAGACAACTTTCCCCTGCTTCAGAGCGCATCTGAAGTAGACAACTTTCCCCTGCTTCAGAGCGCATCTGAAGAAGACAACTTTCCCCTGCTTCAGAGCGCATCTGAAGAAGACAACTTTCCTCTGCTTCACAGCGCATCTGAAGTAGACAACTTTCCCCTGCTTCAGAGCGCATCTGAAGAAGACAACTTTCCCCTGCTTCAGAGCGCATCTGAAGAAGACAACTTTCCTCTGCTTCACAGCGCATCTGAAGTAGACAACTTTCCCCTGCTTCAGAGCGCATCTGAAGAAGACAACTTTCCTCTGCTTCAGAGCGCATGTGAAGTAAGCAACTTTCTGTTGTTTCAGAACACCTCCGGACAAAAATGCTCATAGTTTCATGGCATGACCCCAATGAAAGTTGAGAGCTATGCCTTTTCCACCATATTTTATCGAGAATCACCCATAATTTACAGATCTGATATTACTCGGTTGCACTTCATTTCTAATATGCCACTTTAAACAAAATTATTTACCACAAAATCATAACGCGTTTATTGGCGAGTGTAAATTTCCACGAGTCTTTCGTTTGTTAGCCGCGCGATAATCAAGAAAATAAGTATACCACCAGCCTTGTCTGATGCACGAACGCAAAACATTTTGCTAAAAAGAAACATCGTTAGTCAAGTCTAGTCCCATCAAATGCGTCGTATTTAATTACTTCGAGCAGCTCTTCAGATAACCGTAGAAAACGGAGTGAACGGTTGGGATCTTAGGGAAAACTCTTCTATTCAAAGAGCAAGGGCTACGTTCTCTCTGACTTTGGGTTGCAGAAGCTAGAAAACGATTTATGTTAAAATGTTGGTTAGGAAGGCTTCAATTAATTTATGATCTAATTTAATAAAAATGTAATGGTGAAACTTCAATTAAATTAGGTTAAAATTGAAATGATCATCTGTGATCACCTATGAATTAGATCTATGTAATGGTGAGATATGAGCTAACAATAAATTATGATATTCGTTTGAAAAATGTTGCGCTGAAAGACTATCCCACAATCTAGAGCCTTTAGGCTGTGAGTCTGGAACCTTGAAGTCGATAACAGAAGAAATGTAAAGTTGACATATGGAAGATATGAGTACTTCACTCTATCATACGTCAAGATTAATGAATGTAATTTCCCATGTGAAAATATTTTCAATTTTGCATTTTAGTATTTGCTGATCAGACATTTGAATGTGCGTAAAATTCCACGAAAATGTCAAGTTGTTCCTCTTGGTGCCTTTTCAGGTGACAGTTTAAATTCAGTGAATACCTGAATTCATCTGTAAGAAATGATTCAAAATTATTCTGAGATGAATGAAATGAATGAGCACACGCTTGCTTCACTCTACTACTGCTAATTTTTCATTTACTAAAGCAAGACTTGAAACTAATTTTTTTACAACTGAGCACAAGCACAGCTATTCTTTAACACTCTTTTTTATGGCCTAAAATAATTATTTTTTTTTCAATAGCATTCTACAATTTTTCTAAAGCGCAAACGAACGTACTTTGATGAGAGGGAGCGATCTTGATGAGCGCCGGCTATGCGAGGTATTCCTTGAGCATTTCTTGAGAACTTTGATAAGTATTTCCACTGAACTCTTAGGCATTTTCAAGGAATTCTCAATGAACCTTTAGGCATTTTTAAGAATTTACAATAAACGTGAACGGTAACTTGGTTCCTAAAACAGGCGTAAGCAACATCGACACAATTTCACTCAACTCCATTGCCAAATTGCCGGAGTTTTTGAGATTTGACCAGCAATTCTTCGACAGGATTTTGATGGTTTTATCGGTCCTCCACAGCGGCTGTTTCCATGTAAAAATACTTTCTTTTGCAGTATATGAAGACAGAAAACTGAATGTTTGTGAGCTGTCCTAGCATTTTATTCTTTCCCTTTACGAAGATTCAATTAATAATAGCCAAAAATTCAGAAGTGACATCACTGTTCCGTGAAATATTATAAAAATGTAATTTGCCTTAAAAACCTTTCGCATTCAATTCATTGAGCCAAGAATTAAGAAAAAACCTTTAATGAAGACAAAGTCAGTTATTGCTGAATTTGTATTAGAGAATGCTGAAAATATATCGAAAGCACCCACAATCATCCGTAACTTTGAGTTAAATTTTAAATTCAACGATTTTCCTATGCAAATCAATAAATTTTACGGATGTGAAACAATTTATTTGTTTCTTCGTATGCAAACTTGTTTTTGTATCAAAATACCACTGCCGCTTCGCCAGTCTCCGTACAAGTTTTGAAACCCAAGTCGCAGAACAAACATAACATTTGGTATTATTTTCGGCTCGAATATTCTACTCCAAGTCCCAGAGTTGAAACAAAACTGCATCACAATACATTCTTTCTCTAGTTTTGAGTGAGGTTGATTCTCAGGAGAATATTATTGGTGTTTTTAGGCAGTTTCAGGAGTAATTGCGCAAGAGATCACATATTTGCGTGACGTCTATCAATATAAACATGTTTCCTACGAATGGACCCACTGGTGGTCACGGAGGGGATTTTCGTAATGCTTCTGACCAACCTAGTCACCATCTCAATATTTATAAGTACTTAAATGAAAGCTAAATGAAGGCAGAATCCAGTTAATGCTTGCCATTTTTAAAATTACTAACAACAATTTACTTTAAATTTGAATTGAATGTTGAACTTCAGTTTAACCAACGCAGGGAACGTGTTAAGACCAGCCTCAGTCATGACTTCTCATTTTCGGACACATTTCAGGGGACAGAGCACTGCGTGAGATTTCGCAAAATATATTTCAGTAAGTGCAGGCGATCGATCAGCGGTTAAGAATTTGCTATGAAACCAAACACCCTCGATTCAAGTGAATTTTTTTTAGCGTATTCTTAATTTGGGCTCCACTTGTAGGTACACTCACATATGTCCTCTATTCAGAGCTATCTATTAATTATTATAGTCTCCAGAAACATTGTTTTTGATAAGCCACTTGCGGAAAAATATAATTCATATTTAAATAGATTTTAAGTTAGATTTACTTCGATACTGTAAGCCAGCGATAATCTGGAGAAGTCTCCAGTAACAAGTTTTTTAATGTACCACTTGTGGAAATCAATTTCTCAATTTTGAAAACCAGCTTCAAAGAAAATTTGTGTTTATTTTAAATGCATCAACTACCTAGAATAGCCTTTAGAAATAAAATTTCTGCTTTACAACTTTTAGAAGTAAATTTGCCTCGAAACAAAAGTTGCCCTGATTCTTAATGCAAGCAACTACCTAGAATAGCCTTTAGAAACAATCCTTCTGATTTACCACTTCTAGAAATGAAATTTTCAATTCTTAAAACCGACTTAAAAAGAGATTCGCGTCAATACTACAAGCCAGCAACAACCTTCACCAAGCAGCGAACAAGTTCAGACACAATACACGCACAGAAAAACCTGATGCCACGTGGTGTTCTACACCAAGTCACGATCACGACAGACCAAAACAGGTGGAGTGAGGGTCTTGTGAGTCGAGCAACGGTTTCGAAAAAAACTTGTTTAAAGTTGGTTAACGCGAGATGCATCTCTAAAATAATCGAGCTTGATGCGTGCATCATCAGGTCTGCCTTTACGCGCATCACCAAGCCTCTCATGACGTCCATCCCGTGCACATGAAATCAGTCATCACGTCTATTATCACGTGTATCATGAGGTCTATCAAGGCGAGTTTCATAAAGTTCATCATTACTCTTATCTCACGAACGTCTATCCTCAAGTCCGTTTATACGTCCATCATCACGCGTATCATCTCACGAATGTCTTTCCTCAAGTCCATTTTCACGTCCATCATCACGCGTATCATCTCCCGAATGTCGTTCCTCAAGTCCATTTTCACGTCCATCATCTCACGAATGATCAATAACAAATCTGAGCTTAGCATATCGCTGATGCAGAGCCTCTTGGAGTTGAAGACTGTGTTCCCTGTCCCTGGTCTCACACAGCGCCTTCACCTGTTACAGCGCACGGGTTAGTCTCCTTACACTGGTTAGAACCTCGGAGAACTGGAAACTTTTGGGGTTAGTTGGGATAGCTTGTGTTAGAGCGCACGGGTTAGCCTCCTTACACTGGTTCGAGCCTCAGAAAACTGAAAACTTTTGGGGTTAGTTGGGATCGCTTATCTGCTTGGAATACCTATCCAGGAAATGTAGCTTGTCTTTTGTTTTTTTTTTGCTCCTCAGGTGTATGTTAAATATCTTCTTAAACACGTGCTGGGAGAAAAGGATCGCACACAATAACATTGAGATTATTTGAAAGAATTCAAAACCAGTTAGATCGCCAGCATGGTACGCCGTTCAGGCAAAGCACAACATAAATAAGAATAAATTGACACAAAATTCATAAAAGAATGCACACAATGAGCGTCAACAAAAAGAAATACGTTGGTGCAAAAAGCTGATTTTTTTACACGTGAGCTCATAGTGAGAGCAATAATACGTGTTTCTATCATCCATAGGCCTATATATATATAGCGACAATATGCAGGGCAAGAAGAGGTTCTGTTCACACTAAAAGAGCTTCAGCCAATACGGAAAAGCTTCAGTTCATAACAAAAATCTCCAGTTCAGCGAGTGAAACGGTCATGAGATGACACGGTCGCTGAGCTGAACACTGCAGACAAAAATCGGCTTTCGACATCATTAAGGCTGAAAATTATAATAAACCCCATAGTCTTCCATTGATTTGGAGTCCGAGAGACAGAACAACATATTCAGTAGGACATGAGTGGAACTGATGATATCACCCAGGTTACATAATAGAAGTACCCTAGCAACCGATTTAAACATCTCTTGATTGGTGACGTGTAATTCCCTACCATACGTACCTTAGCACCCAATTAATACATCTCTTGACAGGTACAAGTAATTTTTTGCCCATAAGTTCCTTAGCATTCAATTTATGTATCTTCTGAGAGGGATAAATATTCCTTACCCATGAGAAAAGTTTTCTTTAGTTCAGTAAATATCAACGAACTTTACATTATCTAGAGTCAAAGTAAGATTCAATTCTTGCATTCCATGTGAGTTGGTATCCATGTTGAAATTGAGAATTTTAATTCGAAAATTTACAATGCTAGGAAAATTATTTTTTTTGAGCAAGGGGGTAGGATGTTGAGGGATTAATCCTTCAACGTTTAACCCAGAAACCTTTGCTAGAAAAAAGACCATTCTGAGAACCCAACACAACAAGCAGATGCTTAATTATAGAACCAAATCTCATCTAAAAGCGACAGTAATTAAACATTTTGCCTTCGGATCTGGAAAGCAAAACAATTCAATTGGGGAAAGAACAATTCAGCAATTTAAGAAAAAATAAAGCAAAAACAGTGTGGAAAACGGTAAAAAAGCATTGTAAACACGAAAAATAAATAAATCTGGAGAAGTTTCAAATTACACATTTTGGCTTCGAAAAAACGAGATCTGGTAAACTGCTAAAATTTAACATATTATCCATGAAAAAAGTCAAAATGCTCTAGAATACTGCTAAAATTGAGCATTTAGGCCCCAAAAATGCCAAAATCTTAAGAACGGCTAATATACATAGACCATTACGACCGACCAAAAAGAAAACGACCATAGGGGAAAAAAGCCATAAAGGAAATAACCATGAAGAAAAAACCCAAAAGCCCAAAGGGGAGTAAAGTGCAAATATAAACACTGAGGAGGCTCACCTCGACAGAGAAGATGTCGCTGCGGATCCAGGCGCGCTCGTGCGTCATGTCCTTGATGGACACCCCGAGGCTGGCCATCAGCCGCGTCAGCTCAGCGATCCCTGCCGCAGTGGTCGCGTCATTATTGGGGCAACACTGAGGGTACTGTCGTCAGGTTACTGGGGCAACACTGAGGGTACTGTCGTCAGGTTACTGGCGCAACACTGAGGGTACCGTCGTCAGGCTACTGGCGCAACACTGAGGGTACCGTCGTCAGGCTACTGGCGCAACACTGAGGGTACTGTCGTCAGGTTACTGGGGCAACACTGAGGGTACTGTCGTCAGGTTATTGGTGCAACACTGAGGGTACTGTCGTCAGGTCATTGGCGCAATACTGAGGGTACTGTCGTCAGGTTACTGGCGCAACACTGAGGGTACTGTTGTCAGGTTACTGGCGCAACACTGAGGGTACTGTCGTCAGGTTACTGGCGCAACACTGAGATTACAATTGTCAAGTTACTGGGGCAACACTGAGGGTACTGTCGTCAGGTTATTGGCGCAACACTGAGGGTACTGTCGTCAGGTTATTGGCGCAACACTGAGGGTACTGTTGTCAGGTTACTGGCGCAACACTGAGGGTACAATTGTCAAGTTACTGGGGCAACACTGAGGGTACAATTGTCAAGTTACTGGGGCAACACTGAGGGTACAATTGTCAAGTTACTGGGGCAACACTGAGGGTACAATTGTCAAGTTACTAGCGCAACACTGAGGGTACAATTGTCAAGTTACTGGGGCAACACTGAGGGTACAAATGTCAAGTTACTGGCGCAACACTGAGGGTACAATTGTCAGGTTACTGGCGCAACACTGAGGGTACAATTGTCAGGTTACTGGCGCAACACTGAGGGTACAATTGTCAGGTTACTGGCGCAACACTGAGGGTACAATTGTCAGGTTACTGGCGCAACACTGAGTGTACTGTCGTCAGGTTACTCGCGCAACACTGAGGGTACTGTCGTCAGGCTACTGGGGCAACACTGAGGGTACAATTGTCAAGTTACTGGGGCAACACTGAGGGTACAATTGTCAAGTTACTGGGGCAACACTGAGGGTACAATTGTTAAGTTACTGGCGCAACACTGAGGGTACTGTCGTCAGGCTACTGGCGCAACACTGAGGGTACAATTGTCAAGTTACTGGGGCAACACTGAGGGTACAATTTTCAAGTTACTGGCGCAACACTGAGGGTACAATTGTCAAGTTACTGGGACAACACTGAGGGTACAATTGTCAAGTTACTGGCGCAACACTGAGGGTACAATTGTCAAGTTACTGGGACAACACTGAGGGTACAATTGTCAAGTTACTGGGGCAACACTGAGGGTACTGTCGTCAGGTTACTGGCGCAACACTGAGGGTACTGTCGTCAGGTTACTGGCGCAACACTGAGGGTACTGTCGTCAGGTTACTGGCGCAACACTGAGGGTACTGTCGTCAGGTTACTGGCGCAACACTGAGGGTACAATTGTCAAGTTACTGGGGCAACACTGAGGGTACAATTGTCAAGTTACTGGGGCAACACTGAGGGTACAATTGTCAAGTTACTGGCGCAACACTAAGGGTACAATTGTCAAGTTACTGGGGCTACACTGAGGGCACAATTGTCAAGTTACTGGCGCAACACTGAGGGTACAATTGTCAAGTTACTGGCGCAACACTGAGGGTACAATTGTCAGGTTACTGGCGCAACACTGAGGGTACAATTGTCAGGTTACTGGCGCAACACTGAGGGTACAATTGTCAGGTTACTGGCGCAACACTGAGTGTACTGTCGTCAGGTTACTCGCGCAACACTGAGGGTACTGTCGTCAGGCTACTGGGGCAACACTGAGGGTACAATTGTCAAGTTACTGGGGCAACACTGAGGGTACAATTGTCAAGTTACTGGGGCAACACTGAGGGTACAATTGTCAAGTTACTGGCGCAACACTGAGGGTACTGTCGTCAGGCTACTGGCGCAACACTGAGGGTACAATTGTCAAGTTACTGGGGCAACACTGAGGGTACAATTGTCAGGTTACTGGCGCAACACTGAGGGTACAATTGTCAAGTTACTGGGGCAACACTGAGGGTACAATTGTCAAGTTACTGGCGCAACACTGAGGGTACAATTGTCAAGTTACTGGGACAACACTGAGGGTACAATTGTCAAGTTACTGGCGCAACACTGAGGGTACAATTGTCAAGTTACTGGGACAACACTGAGGGTACAATTGTCAAGTTACTGGGGCAACCCTGAGGGTACTGTCGTCAGGTTACTGGGGCAACCCTGAGGGTACTGTCGTCAGGTTACTGGCGCAACACTGAGGGTACTGTCGTCAGGTTACTGGCGCAACACTGAGGGTACTGTCGTCAGGTTACTGGCGCAACACTGAGGGTACAATTGTCAAGTTACTGGCGCAACACTGAGGGTACTGTCGTCAGGTTACTGGCGCAACACTGAGGGTACAATTGTCAAGTTACTGGCGCAACACTGAGGGTACAATTGTCAAGTTACTGGCGCAACACTGAGGGTACTGTCGTCAGTTTACTGGCGCAACACTGATGGTACAGTTGTCAAGTTACTGGGGCAACAATTCATCAATGGATGCCAATACAGTTATAAATGCGAGATATTCGCATGAAAGTCATAACTGATGCGAAATGCTCGAGATGTTCAGGTTGAAAATCGTAAATGATGTCAGGTCTTCGCGTTAAAGTCAAAATTGATTCGAGACTTTCATCGTAAGTCATTTATGATGCTGGACTGTCATCAAAAAGTCACCACTGATTTGAGAATTTTGCGTAAAAATCACAGTTTACACGAGACGAGTTTAATTTGTACAAAACTTTTTTTTTATAATGACAGTATTAACGACTTGACAGCTTAGAATTCGTACAATAATCATCATGCAGCTTTTATCGAAACATTATAAAGTAATTATTGCTGAAAAGTCAACCAATCGGAATTACAACGTCAAATTATGAAAAAAAATCATTCTTGTATTATAAAAATGCAAAAAACTGCGGCATTTTGGCTCGGAATAAATTGAGTACATTTAAATTTATAGTAATGATTCTTAATCCGGTGCCCGGTTGAAATAATATTACATTATCTCAATTTAAGAATCTGGCAATTCAAAAATATTTAGGAACTTAGTGCGAAGGCAAACTTGTTCTCGAGCTAACATTGAAGGAGGTGAATTTAAGGGACAAACTTAAGAGTTAGAAGTTAGAAAATTTTTTATAAAAGATTTAGCTATAAAAGATTAGATTATAAGTTAGTTTAAGCCTCCCTAACCGCTGCAAAAATAGAGCGTATCGAAGAGAGGAAGGGGGAAGGCACCATTTAGTATGGAGATAAGAAAAAGAGGAATCTATGCAGAAAGGGCACAGAAACAGTAAGATGAGAAAGAAGTTCATGAAATAAAATAAAAGTTGAAGAAGAAAGTCAGAGGTGCTGAAAAACAGGACAGTAGTGAACCGAAAAAAGATGGTCCTTAACATAACAAAAAACATTTTATTTCAACAAAAAGAAGGCCTACCTAACTCTCAGCTCGGGCCCTTACATTTTTCCCCTGGGAGCGCTAATTCCCATAGATACAATAGTTGTATCCCCCTGAGGGGATTTAGCTATAAAAACAACAATAATACGAAATTGAGATAAATATTCAGAATATGCACGGGCAATTAGGAGAAGAAAGCCCTATCCGCAGAAATTATCTTATGCAGCACCGCTTAGGAAAGAGAGGCGTAGCATCGTTTAAGAAAAAGAGACTTGGCATCATTGAAAAAAAGACGCGAAATTGTTGAAGGAAGAGCGAGGCGAGACATCGTTTAAAAAATAGTGAACATCATTTAAGAAACATCGTTTAAAAAATAGTGAACATCATTTAAGAAACATCATTTAAAAAATAGTGAACGTCATTCAAGAAACATCATTTAAAAAATAATGAACACCATTTAAGAAACATCATTTAAAAAAGAGTGAGGCATGACATCATTTAAGAAAGAGTTGGGCATGGCATCATTTAAGAAAGAGTGAGGCATGACATTTAAGAAAGAGTTGGGCATGGCATCATTTAAGAAAGAGTGAGGCATGACATTTAAGAAAGAGTTGGGCATGGCATCATTTAAGAAAGAGTGAGGTATGACATCATTTAAGAGAGAGTGAGGCATGACATCATTTAAGAGAGAGTGAGGCATGACATCATTTAAGAGAGAGTGAGGCATGACATCATTTAAGAGAGAGTGAGGCATGACATCATTTAAGAGAGAGTGAGGCATGACATCATTTAAGAGAGAGTGAGGCATGACATCATTTAAGAGAGAGTGAGGCATGACATCATTTTAGAAAGAGTGAGGCATGACATCATTTAAGAGAGAGTGAGGCATGACATCTAAGAAAAAGAGGCATACCATTTAAGAAATTCAGGAGAGGCGTGACATTTAAGAAAAAGAGGCATGACGTCATTCAATAAAAAAAACGAGGCATGACGTCATTGCAAAAAGATGCGAAATCATTGCAAAAAGACGCATAATCATTGTAAAAAGACGCAAAATCATTCCAAATAAACGCAAAATCATTGTAAAAAGACGCAAAATCATTGTAAAAAGACGCAAAATCATTAAAAGAAGGCGCAAAATCATTAAAAGAAGGCGCGAAATCATTAAAAGAAGGCGCAAAATCATTAAAAGAAGGCGCGAAATCATTAAAAGAAGGCGCGAAATCATTAAAAGAAGGCGCGAAATCAATATAAGAAGGCGCGAAATCAATAAAAGAAGGCGCGAAATCATTAAGAAAGAGAGAGGCACCTCCAGGTCTGTCGCTGACGGTGACGGTGAACTTGACGAGCCTGCCGTCGGCTGCGAGGCCCCTCTCCAGGCACCGCCCCAGCACTGTGGTGTCGATGTTGCCCCCACACAGCGGGATCACCACTCTGTGCGGCGGCGGATAGTTGGAATACAGTTAAATAGTTAAAAGGCACGGGTCACACTTGAATACAGTTGAAAGGCACGGGCGAATACTTCAAGTACAGTTGAGTGGTACGGTCGAATGCTTGAAATACAATAAGATACCGGCGAATTGATAAATATTGTTAAATATTCAAAAGGCACGGGTTTATATTCAAAATACAGGTAAATAATTTAAGTACAGCTATACACTTTAAATACAGCTAAATAGTTAAAAGGCACGGACGAATAGTTGAAATATGGTTGAATAGTTAAGAGGCGTGAGCGAATAAATGAAAATATGATTTTCTCTTTGTTTGTGAACTACCAAATTAGTTCAATGAATTGTTCTTTATTTCTTGTTGGGGCTTGTCGCTTGCGAGCAAATATAATTTAATATATTTGTTATTATTCATCGTTTAATCGCAGTGCTTTCCTGCGAATAATTGAAAATATTTCTAATTATGTGTTGTATGAGCTTATTGCTTACGAGAAAATACGAAAATTAAAACTCTTACTTTTTCTCCTCAGTTAGTGCTTGGGGCTCAAGTTTCTCGTATCTTTGTTACTGTAAAGCATTGCTTATTCCTTATTCTCGTAGCAGGAATGATCAATTAAAAGTATTACCTCTAATTTCTTCTTCGAACTACCCCTATGGCGTAGATATCTATGTTATTAACGATTTCAAATGGCTAGTCTGAGCATCTCACTCGTATTATAATTTTTCTAGTTTTCAGTTACTAGTTAGTGTATCTCTCTCGTATCATAGTTTTTCTAGTTTTCAGTTACTAGTTTGTGCATCTCTCTCGTATCATAGTTTTTCTAGTTTTCAGTTGCTAGTTTGTGCATCTCTCTCGTATTATTATTTTACTAGTTTTTCAAATACTAGTTTGTGCATGTCTCTCCTATCATAATTTTTCTAGGATCATGGACACCAAATGCGATGTTATGACGAGTAGTTTCGAATAATAATAATAATAATAAGTTTAGGGTTACGTTTCCACCAGGGTCGCCAGCATCTTGCAACTATGGACCCCCCTAGCTTCAGCTAGGTAATCACACATCGGCTAGGCGATCACATTATGAGCAACGAGACTTGCTACAGACAACTGGATTGATGTTAGTATTATCAGTTCGTGTGGTGTCGAACACTCATTTCAGCGCACATCGGAAATAAGGTAAGTAGTATGACTGTTGGACTCTGAGAGGTCCACAAGTGTGCAGTTCCGTATGCTTGGCATCCGATGACGATAGCTAGCTTGCAGTAATTTGGCAGGGGCACGTATAATTCATATGAGGTCGTACGCGTTGATTCTGTGAAGGTATTCCATAAGTTCGGCGATAGGGGCGTCATGACCCAGCAGGTCTCTGATTGTGAGAGGCGGGTGGTGGTCAGCGGCAAATAGACTTATGTGACGGCGTCTTGCGTTGTGTAAGGCTGGGCAGTCCATGACGATGTGATGTACGGTGAGGCGAGCCCCCAAACAAAGAGGGCAGCCGGGCGGAGGTTCTTGGACTGTGCTATTCATTAAGTATCCGTGTGTGAGTTGTGTGTGGCCACATCGCAAGCGGTTCAGTACCACTTCGCTTCTTCTCGTCAGGTTTTCTCGTTTGTAGGAGTTCGGATCGGGTTGTATGTTGAATAGGAAATTTCTTCCCCGATGCCAGTTTTCCTTCCATAGGGCACGTATTTTGCTACTTATGATTGGGTACCAGTCTCCATAGAAAGTCATGACATTTTCTGCTGGTCGAAGTGCTGCCGTTTTAGCGAGTTTGTCAACTGCCTCGTTGCCTTCGATGCCGACATGGCTCGGAATCCAACAGAGTTTAACTGTTTTGTGGTCTTGGGTTAGTTTGTCGATTTGATGTATGAGATACCGCGCAAGGGGATGGGGGGTACGCTTATTTTGCAGAGCTGTGAGGGCGCTCAAGGAGTCACAGAAGATTACAAATCTCTCTTGGTTGCGGTCGCGAATAAGTTTTAGAGCCATTTCAATAGCGTGGAGTTCTGCAGTGAAAATTGATGTAACTCCAGGAAGGGACATCATCTCCCTCGTACCGCCACACAGTGCTGCGGCGCCGACTTTGTCATCATACTTGGAACCGTCGGTAAAGATCGGGACATGCTCTTTGTATTCCTCGCGCCGCAGTCGCTGGTATTCCCGGATGTACAGGACTGGGTGGGTACATTCCTTCTTGTAGAGTGTCAGTTCTGTATTTATTTTGGCGGGGGCGGTTTTCCATGTGGGCGTGGTGATATTCAGTAGCCGATAAGAGAAGGCAGGCTTTATGTGAGGCTCGTGGAGATCGAGAGATTCCATGAGTTCGACGGTGCGAACGGCGAAAGGCGGTGAGGATTGTTTATTATTAAACAGTCTTCTGTCGATGGGCCGTATGGCACAATTGCGCGCTGGGTTTGACAGGTGGCTTTTTATTTTGTAGAGGTACTTTAGTGAGAGGTGCTGTCTTCTCAGCTCAAGGGGCATTTCGCCGGAAATAACTTGTAAGCTAGGGATCGGTGTTGATTTAAATGCGCCTGTAGCTAGCCGTAGGCAGTCATTCACGATGGGGTCAAGCTGTTTGAGTGTTGATAACGAGGCAGAGGAGTAGACCATGCACCCGTAGTCCAATTTTGGCCGGATGAATAGTCGGTATAGGTGGAGCAAAGTTGCCTGGTCTCCACCCCATTCGTGCGAGGCGATAGATTTAAGCATATTCACGTTTTTCTGGCAGCTTGCTTTTATGTTGGTGATATGGGTCTTCCAGGTAAGTTTACGATCCCATGTTAGCCCAAGGAATTTTATTTCATCAGTGTATTCTATATTTTGGTTTCCAATTTTGAGTGGCGGTGACAAATGCATACCCGGTAGAGAGGTGAAATGTACAGCTCTGGATTTGTCCATTGAAAAGGAGAAGCCGTTGGTTCGAGTCCAGAGCCCTACCCTGTCGATGCACTCTTGGAGTTTGGCCTGAACAATTTTGGGGTCGCTGTGGTGGTACCCGAGCTGGAAGTCGTCAACGTATAACGATGCGTGATACCGGGGATCTTTTGGGATCAAGGAGGTAATATTGTTTATTTTAATGATGAAGAGGGTTACTGATAAGACGGAGCCTTGAGGGACACCTTCTTCTTGTGGAAATGGGTCGGATACGTGATTGTTTATCCGTACTCTGAGGGTCCGATGATGCAAAAACTGTTTTATGAAGTAAGGGAGTCGTCCGCGGAGGTTTAGATTGTAAAGGTCTCGCATGATTCCGTATCTCCAGGTGGTGTCGTAGGCTTTTTTAAGATCAAAAAATATGCTTATGAAGTGCTCGTTGTGGATGAAGGATTTTCGGATGGTGGTTTCCAGACGGATTAGATGGTCGGTGGTGGATCGGTTAGGGCGGCCGCCGCATTGAATATTGGTCAGGTAACCGTGCATGTCACAATGGTCAAGGAGTCTATTATTGATGAGTCGTTCTAGAGTCTTGCAGAGGCAGCTTGTTAACGCAATTGGCCTGTAGTTCAATGGTGAGTATGGAGACTTTCCGGGTTTTTGAAACGGGATGATTACTGCTTCTCTCCAACTGGGTGGGAAGTAACCATGGAGCCACAGCTTGTTGTAGAGGGACAAGAGGCTTTCTTTGCCCTGTTTTGGGAGGTGTTTTAGCATCTCGTATGAGATTCCGTCAGCTCCGGGAGATGTTTTCTTTGCGGTATTCAAAACGGCGTCGAGTTCGGCAGAGGAGAATGCTTCGTTGTACATTTCGCTATTGTGAGACGAGAAATCAATTTTATTCGCTTCTGCTCGTAGTTTTTCTTGTATAAAATCTTGAGGGTAGTTGGCCGTGCTGCTGATATGGCTAAAAGTTTCTGCTAGTTTATTTGCTATATCTGGTACTGTCGAGTATGTCACATTGTTTTCCCTTAGTATTGATACATGCCGCTGCGATTTTCCTTTGATTTTTCGGACACTTTCGTATATAGAGCTGATTGGTGTGTTCTTTGTGAAGGTATTGGCGAGTGAAATCCAGGCTTTTCGTTTTTCTTCCCGCAATAGGTTTCTATGGATGGCTCTAGCTCTCTTCCAACACAGGGCATTCTGCACGGATTTTGTTTGTCTATATCTTTGGTAGAGGCGTTCTCTGTTATTGCGCGTTTCTGTAAGTCTTGCACTCCAGTAGGGTTTCGGAAAAAAGGTTGTTAGTTTGGTTGTGGGGATGCATTCCCCTGCTACGGCAGTCAATGTCCTGGTGAATGCTTCAAGTGCTTCGGCACATGTAGCTTCATTGGGTATCTGGAGCTCCTCCCACAAGGGGTGGGCTTCGTAAGACGTCCAGTCCGCCTTCTTGATATTCCATACGGTGCGTCTCAGCTCGTTGCGTGGTGAGTTCATTAGTTTCAGTACAATAGGACAGTGATCGCTGTCTTCTGGAGATTCGGATGCGTTCCATAATAGGTCAGCACCAAGGCGAGGAGAGGTTAAGGTCAGGTCTATTGCAGATTCTGAGTTGTACGATATTCGAGTCGGGGTTCCCGTGTTGAGCAAAGTCAGGTTATGTTGGCTGATGAAGTCTTCTACCAGACGGCCCCGGGCATCCGTAGTTTGGCATCCCCAGATTGTGTTGTGGCTATTGAAGTCGCCCATCAAAATGATTGGAGGAGGCAGTTGGGCCAATAACTCGCTCAACAATTCTGAAGATAAGGTGTGGTTTCTTGAGTTGTAAAACGAGACAAAGGTTATTCGCTGAGTGAGTTGGACGGTAGCTGCGATGACTTGCATGGTTGAGGTCAAGGGGACTTCCTGAAAGGGGATGGATTCGTGGATTAGAAGGCCCACTCCTCCATGGGGTGTGATATTAAGGTGTCCATGCTTGGTGAGTAGAACGTATTGTGGTATTGAGAAATTACAGTTGTGCCACAGTTTGGTTTCTTGAAGAGCAATTACAAGCGGTTTGTGGAGGTTGATTAGTTGTAATAATTCGTCTTTTTTCGCCCGAACACCCTGGCAGTTCCATTGCAGTGCGCTGGCTCCACTATTCATTTTGGTTTAGTTGGGTTTCCACTTGGTACTGTTGGTAAATTTTTCTTGTTTCACTTCTTACGGTCGGATTGTTCTCGCTTGTTATTTCGCTATCACTCATTGCAGAGTCGTAGTTTGATATGATTTGGATAGGGGTTGTATACATTTCTCCCGTGGATGGGTCAACACAAACTGCTTCAGTTACTTGTTTCTTTTCGGTTGGTTTTTCTTGATCTTCGGAGTTTTTTCTCTTCCTCCGTACGGAGATTTTAGGACTCTGAGGCTCAGAGGGTCCGGATGAAGTAGCTGTGGGAGGTGCTACTGCTTCGGGTTCCTGAGGTACAGGAGGCTGTCGGTTGGGTGCTTCTGAGCTGTTTGACGTTACGGCAGCAGCATAGCTGTGGCGATAGTTTGGTTGTTCTGAGTCAAGTTTAACTTTTGCTTGGGCTCTAGTTAATTTGTATTTGTGTTGAATGGTGAGAATTTCCTGATGATATTTAAATTCGGTACATTTGTAGGATCCTGAGTAGTGATCTTGGCCGCAGTTGTGGCATTCTATTTTGGTGTTGGTGCAATCTCCACTATCGTGGTTTGCATTGTTGCACCTAGCACAGGTCACTATATTGCTAGGGCATCGTTTCTGCGTGTGGTTGTATTCGAGGCACTTTTTGCAGTACATGGGACGTGGCACGTATGGGAGTACTTTTGTTTGAGATTGTTCACCAGGGATGGTGATGTAGTCAGGGAGTTCCTGTCTAAAAGTGAGTAGAAGAGCTTGAGAGAGGGGGTTCTTTGGTCGGATCCAGGTTGCCTTCACCGCGTCGTAAAGTCCGTGATCCGCTTTCAGCCCCTCTCGGAAGCAGTCGAAGTCAGAGAGATCGTACTCGTAGAGATACACGAGTCCTTTGACTAAGTTGAAGTGTGGGTGTTCAGATATGGAGACTGGGATATTGTTTAGGGATGTAATGTTACAGATCTGGATGCTTTGTTGTTTGCCGGTTACCTCGATAATAAAAGAGCTTTCATCTTGGGAGGTAATTCGCTTAGGCTTATCACCCAACTCGACCTGGAGGCATTTCTCGAAAACCCACGGAGACATTTTACGTTTTTCTTTTGGATCCAATGTGCATTTGAAATGTGTGGGATGTAGAGGTGAAGATTTTTCAGGCACGTTCGTTGGGCCGTTGAGCATTTGTCTGGCGCGGCGTTTTCCAACCTTGTGGCTGTTCTGGATGGCAAGTATCTGCTCTTCTTCAATTTGTTTTGGGCATGCTTTGTCCTTGACGCAGTGGGGACCTCGGCAGTGGAAGCACATAGCTTCCGCTGCAAGGCACTGGTCGCTGCTGTGTCCCGCCACTCCGCACTTTCCGCAAGTGAGTGCTCGGGTGCAACGTTTCTTGGTGTGCCCATACATTTGGCAGTTCGTACACTGCATGGGTTTCTCGATGTACGGATATACCCTTGTATCGGACCGCTCACCTGGTATATAGATGTAGTCGGGAGGAGTTTCAGAGTTGAATTCAATGATTAGGGCGCTGGTCTGTTCATATTTCGTTTTAATGAAAGTTGCATCTATTACATCGCTAATGTTGTAATTTTCTTTCAGTCCGGCTGCAAATTCAGTAAAGTTTTCCATGTTATATTCTTTAATGTAGATAAGCCCTTTTGATTTGTTGAGCTTTGGGTGGGGGAAGACCTTGCACGGTGTTGAATTTATGTTTGCGATAGTCATGAGTGTCTGGCCTTGGCTCTCGCTTCTTACTTCAAGGGTGAAGCTGTCTTTGCCGCTGGTGGTGATGGACTTCGGTGGCAATTTTGTCAGAGCCAAAATTAACTTTTTAATTGAGTAAGGGTCGATTGCATGCTTTTTTTCTGGTGCAAACTTCATGGTGTAAAAGCGCGTGAATACTGGTGGTGGTGGTGGCTGTTTTGTAATATCCAAAGGGATGAACTTGTTTTTATCTTTCTGTCTTAGAGGGTTGATTGAGCTCTTCAGTCCTCCAGAGGAAGATAGGGACGATAGAACTTCTTTTATTTCTTTAATGGTTTTCTCAAGCTTCTCTATTCTTTCTTCATTGGAGATTAGGTTGGGTGCACCAGAGGCATGGCTCGTTGTATTCACCCGAGCAACATTTCGCTCCGGCAGTACCCCATCCAAATACTTCACTACCTCGCCGATGTTGTTCTCGATGTCGGTGATCCGAGCAGACATGCCTCCATCGTGCTCCCGTTCCCCAGTCTGACGACTTGCGCCTGCTGAAGAGGTTGAGCAAGGGGATGTGCCGCTCTGTGGTCTATTTGCATGTTCTGCAACTGGCGTCCTGATCGATTTTACCTCATTGGGCTTGGCGGATGACTTCTTTTGTTCTCTTGCAGGCGTCTTCCACACCCCCACAGAGCTTCTCTGGCTGGGTCGCGATCCTTTGCCGCCCCTCGCCATTCTGACTGGTCCTCGGGGCACTAGGCCCCCAGGACCAGGGTCGAGTGTTTTATTTATGATACTTTATTGATTTTAGTTTGTTTTTTCCTTACAAGATACGGAATGAAGATAAATACTCAAAGCTAACAAGAGCAAATGATTTGGTAGGTTATACAACCTAGTTATTCACCTTACACTAACGAACGCAAAGCACACGAAAATGAAAAAGAAATTACAACCTAGAGCACACAGGTGCTCTAGGCGCCCCCCGCGTTGGTTCCACCCACAATAATTCTGATTGGCGATAAACTATTACAATAATCAAGTCGCTATCCCAGTACAACAGGTTGTACAAATGACGGTAGTCGTAGTGGGTGTACTAACGGCACCACCACGAGAAGGTGCGGGTGGGCTGGATACCCGCACCTGAGCACGGGTAACCTCTATCAAATCCTTGTCTGTTTTTCTTTTTTGTTCCCTAAACCACAAAAAGAAGAATGCACATCAAATAACCGTAAGAAAATACTTTGAGTTCGATGCCAGTAAAACGTGGTAAAGGGAACAGTGAAAATTCCAGTAGTTTCGAATGTGGCTTACTGAGGCGGTTCAAAATTTTCAAAAGAGAATCATCTGGTATGAAACGTGTATTCTCAGAAATATCTGTTCCTTAGAAGAAACCTCTAGGGAATACTTCAGTTACGTAATATTTGTCAGAGGTATGGAATTTCGTATCAGAGTCGTTAGATTAGCCATTTTACTTGACAAATTAAAAAGTAAACATCTATTATCAGAGGCAAACTTGATGTTTACATCCCCAGGGAAACCAGAAATTTATTGCTCAGAGAGGACAGATTTTTACTGCTCAGGGATGACATATTTTTTGTTCACAAGGATTGCAAACATTTATTGCCCCAGGAAAAGCAATCATTCATAGTCCCAGGAAACGCAATCATTCATAGTCCCAGGAAACGCAATCATTCATAGTCCCAGGAAACGCAATCATTCATAGTCCCAGGAAACGCAATCATTCATAGTCCCAGGAAAAGCAATCATTCATAGTCCCAGGAAACGCAATCATTCATAGTCCCAGGAAAAGCAATCATTCATAGTCCCAGGAAACGCAATCATTCATAGTCCCAGGAAAAGCAATCATTCATAGTCCCAGGAAAAGCAATCATTCATGGTCCCAGGAAACGCAATCATTCATAGTCCCAGGAAACGCAATCATTCATAGTCCCAGGAAAAGCAATCATTCATAGTCCCAGGAAAAGCAATCATTCATAGTCCCAGGAAACGCAATCATTCATAGTCCCAGGAAAAGCAATCATTCATAGTCCCAGGAAAAGCAATCATTCATAGTCCCAGGAAACGCAATCATTCATAGTCCCAGGAAACGCAATCATTCATAGTCCCAGGAAACGCAATCATTCATAGTCCCAGGAAAAGCAAACATTTATTGCCCCAGGAAAAGCAATCATTCATAGTCCCAGGAAAAGCAATCATTCATAGTCCAAGAAAAAGCAATCATTCATAGTCCAAGAAAAAGCAATCATTCATAGTCCAAGAAAAAGCGATCATTCATAGTCCAAGAAAAAGCAAACATTTATTGTCCCTGGGAAAGCAAGCATTTATTGTCCCTGGGAAAGCAAGCATTTATTGTCCCTGGGAAAGCAAGCATTTATTGTCCCTGGGAAAGCAAGCATTTATTGTCCCTGGGAAAGCAAGTATTTATTGTCCCTGGGAAAGCAAGTATTTATTGTCCCTGGGAAAGCAAGCATTTATTGTCCCTGGGAAAGCAAGCATTTATTGTCCCTGGGAAAGCAAGCATTTATTGTCCCTGGGAAAGCAAGCATTTATTGTCCCTGGGAAAGCAAGTATTTATTGTCCCTGGGAAAGCAAGCATTTATTGTCCCTGGGAAAGCAAGCATTTATTGTCCCTGGGAAAGCAAGCATTTATTGTCCCCGGGAAAGCAAGCATTTATTGTCCCTGGGAAAGCAAGCATTTATTGTCCCTGGGAAAGCAAGTATTTATTGTCCCTGGGAAAGCAAGTATTTATTGTCCCTGGGAAAGCAAGCATTTATTGTCCCTGGGAAAGCAAGCATTTATTGTCCCTGGGAAAGCAAGCATTTATTGTCCCTAGGAAAGCAAGCATTTATTGTCCCTGGGAAAGCAAGCATTTATTGTCCCTGGGAAAGCAAGCATTTATTGTCCTAGGGAAAGCCAACATTTATTGTCCGGGGAAAGCAAACATTTATTGTCCAGGGAAAACGAGCATTTATTGTCCCTGGGAAAGCAAGCGTTTATTGTCCTACGGAAAGCCAACATTTATTGTCCTAGGGAAAGCCAACATTTATTGTCCGGTGAAAGCAAACATTCATTATCTCAGGGATAGGAAATGTTTATTTCCCTCAGCATGACATGCTTATTGACGCAAGAATAACAGATATATGTACATTGTCCACAAGAATACCAAATTCGTTCTGTCACCGGTAGGGAAAGTATGTATTTACAGTTCTCAGGAATGATGAATATTCATTGTCTCAAGGATAAATAATATATATTGTTGCCAGGGATTGCAATTATTTTTTGTCCCAGAAATACCTAATATTTATTGTCTCCAGAGACAGCCATTGTTTATAGTGAACAATGATAGCACTAATTTTTCTTCCCAGAAATACCGAATATTTATTGTCGTCAGTGACAAGAATTATTGATAGACCGCAATGATAGCGATTATTGATTAACCTTTTGATACCAAGAATTTTCTTCCATCTTTTTCGATGAAAAAGCTTTCTTTCACTCACCTCTTCCCCTTCAGCTCGGGCAGCTCTCCAGCCAATATGGCAGCCAAAGCCGTCGCTCCAGCTCCCTCCACCACAGCTTTCTCCTGCTCCACCAGGCGCAAGATGGCGATGGCAATCCACTCTTCTCTCACCGTCACCACCTGAAAAATTCGACAAAAACTCAAAGCGAAATTCATCAATTTCACAGGATCAAAAGCCCTTTACTGAATTTACTCGCTTCTTTGGATTCAAATTTGGATCCAAAGTTAGTCAATTTGATCCAAGATAAATTCAAATAGGGAATTAGATATATATTCAATTCAGTTAATCAACTGCGTCTGAGCTCAATTTAGTTAGCCAATTATATCCTAATTCAGTTCTCTTAACCTAGTAGATCCGCATTAAATTCATTTTCTATTCTATTCTGTCTAAATTCAATCATAGTTCATTTTTCATTTAGATTCTAACTAAATGAAACAGGTAGCCACCGAATTCAATCATAGTTTCATTTAGATTCTAACTAAATGAAACAGGTAGTTACCGTAGTTACCCCATTTAGATGCTAATCAAATAGAACAGTTACCGATTAAGATTCAGGCTAAAATAGCTGTACCTTATCCACGAGGGGAGCTGCGGTTGCGAAGGCATTCACGCCCACTAGAGGCACCGCCAGACCGTCTGCGAGCGTGGACTCCGGCTTGGTGTAGACGGGGGACCCGTTCTTCAGGGCGGCGCTGAACGAGGGGCAGTTTTCACTCTCGACGCCCTGGAATGTAGTGTTACTTTGGCTCAGTCTGGAATGTAACTTTAGCTCACACTAGAATAGGGCGACACTTTGGCAAAAACCGTTTCTGAAAATCAAGTTCAGCCCCAAGACGAGGTCTTGGACGCCTACGTGGCTCGTCTGGGCCAAAGGAACCACGAGGTCCAAAAGGGAACCACGAGGTCCAAAAGGGAACCACGAGGTCCAAAAGGGAACCACGAGGTCCAAAAGGGAACCACGAGGTCCAAAAGGGAACCACGAGGTCCAAAAGGGAACCACGAGGTCCAAAAGGGAACCACGAGGTCCATAAGGGAACCACGAGGTCCAAAAGGGAACCACGAGGTCCAAAAGGGAACCACGAGGTCCAAAAGGGAACCACGAGGTCCATAAGGGAACCACGAGGTCCAAAAGGGAACCACGAGGTCCAAAAGGGAACCACGAGGTCCAAAAGGGAACCACGAGGTCCAAAAGGGACCACGAGGTCCAAAAGGGACCACGAGGTCCAAAAGGGACCACGAGGTCCAAAAGGGACCACGAGGTCCAAAAGGGACCACGAGGTCCAAAAGGGACCACGAGGTCCAAAAGGGACCACGAGGTCCAAAAGGGACCACGAGGTCCAAAAGGGACCACGAGGTCCAAAAGGGCCGTGAGGTTCAAAAGGGCCACGAGGTCTAAAAGAGCCGCGGGCTCCAGGAAGCCCATGTGGACTTCAGTTTTGTCGTAGCGCAACCCACGTGATGTTAGAGTAAGAGGTTCACGTGGCCAATGCGAGACACTCACGATGACTTGAATGTGTGGGTAGAGCGCCTTGACAGCCAGGGCCACCCCAGCGATGAGGCCGCCGCCTCCCACCGGCACCACCACCGCGTCGATGTTGGGCACCTGCTCCACGATCTCCAGCCCCATCGTGCCCTGCCCCGCCAGGATGTGGGGGTGGTCGTACCTGATTTTGGATTGGATTAAATGCTAGCTTAAGCCTCCCTAACCGCAAAAAATAGATTAGATGTTAGTTTAAGGGAACCGTCCCGGTTTGAGACCTTTTTTCGCCCGATTCGTTTGAAAGTTGGCCAGTATATGTCTTTTGTGAAAGTAAACCTTTTTTACTCCTGTCATTTTTTCGATTTAGCCCTTAGTTTTTTTTTTTTTACGAAAAATGTGTTTTTGGTATATTTTTATTGATATTTCAGATTGGAACTCCTCCTTCAGTTTTGATGCTAGAACAAAAACAAAGACAGTTTTAGAACCCTTGGAACATTTCTAACAAACTCAAATTCGGCTTATTTTCAAATTCAATTTTTTTCTATTTTTCGGAAATTTTTGAAATTTCAAAAATCCGGGATAATTTTTTTTGGTTTATAGCTATATATCTTTTCAAAGAATTCGAATTTTGAAAAAAGCCGAATTTGAGTTTGTCAGAAACGTTTCAAGGATTCTAAAACTGTCTTTGGATTTGTTCTAGCATCAAAACTCGAGGACGAGTCCCGTTTTGAATGTAAAAAAGTCAACTTTTCACTAGAGCCCAAAAACAAATAAATTGGGCCTGAAAATCATCATTTGCGGTCCCCTTCTCACCCCCCCCTGGGGGGGGTTCTAGTTTCCGTAGGGCCATAAAATTTCTTGGCACAATAACCCATCCCCTAAGGATCCTTTTTCAATAAAAAAAAATTGGGCCTAAAATTCATCATTTTCGGTCCCCTTTTCACCCCCCTTGGGGGGGGTTCTAGTGTCCGTAGGGCCATAAAATTTCTTGGCACAATAACCCATCCCCTAAGGATCCTTTTTCAATCAAAAAAAAATTGGGCCTAAAATTCATCCTCTTCGGTCCCCTTTTCACCCCCCTGGGGGGGGGGGTTCTAGTCTCCGTAGGGCCATAAAATTTCATGGCACAATAACTCATCCCCTAAGGATACTTTTTCAACATAAACAAAATTTTCAGGGGGGGGACCCACCGGGGCCCAATTTGGCTCGGGACGGTCCCCTTAAACCTCCCTAGCTGCAAAAAATAAATTAGATGTTTGTTTAAACCTCCCTAGCTGCAGAAAATAAATTAGATGTTTGTTTAAACCTCCCTAGCTGCAAAAAATAAATTAGATGTTTAGTTAAGCCTCCCTTACCGCTAAAAATAAATTAGATGTTTGTTTAAGCCTCTCAATCCATAAAAAAATGCGTTCCGAGGAGAGGAAGGAGGAAAACGGTGGTCGTACCTGGGGTTGTGGGGCTGTTACTCGAGTGGGAGGTGATTGCGAGAACGAGAAGGTAGTGGTGCTCGTGAAAGACTTGAAAGTAATACATGTAATAGCCTTTAAATTTAATCATTGCCTTGATCATAAGGTCTCATTTCTGCTAGATTAGTGTAATTTTTCCGTTCGTAATAAGCATCGATCGTAAGAAATTTATTTCAGACCGTTGTGAGTGAAACACTTCACATTCCGTTCAAAAGCAATATGTTGGAAATTTAAGAACAAGAACAAGTTAATTGGAAAAATTATATTTTACGAGAGTGAGTACAAATTTTTCTTTCGATATGCGAGAAAATTTGCAGTGAGAGACTTTTTGAAAGCTTAGTGACAAAATACCTCATAAGTGTTCGTTTTTTCTCCATTGAAACATGGGAACAACTTTTGGTGCAAAGAAGGCAGATGTTTCAGAAACAGCTCTTAGCGCAGGGGCGGATGTTAGTATAAAAACGGTTGACGATGAAAACACGGCTGTTTTGGTAGAAACGACTTATGCTGCAAAAAAAAAGTGTTTGGTCGAAAAAGCCAGATATTTCTATACGAAAATTTCAAAGGGCGCTCAAGAAAGAAAACGAAAGCTAACTCGAGAGATCTCTGCATCGACGATGCTCTTCTGACGAGTAGGAACAATAGTAACCGCAATATTTCCACTGATGAACTGCAATAGTAACCGCAATATTTCCACTGATGAACTGCAATAGTAACTGCAATATTTCAACTGATAAACTGCGATAGTAACTGCAATAATTCAAATAATTATTATTATATAAGAAAGTTTTAGCCTCCCTTAACCACGACAAAGATGTTCCAAGAGAGGAAAGAGGAAGGGACGATTTAGTATGGAGTTGAGAGAACGCGGAATCTATGCAAAAGGTGCACAGAAACAGTAAGCTAGGAAAGAAGTTCATGTAACAAGAAAAAAGTTGAAGAAGAAAGTAGTAGGTGCTGAAAAACAGGACAGCAGTGAACCGAAAAAAGATGGTCCGTAACAAAACAAAAACCTGCTGTATTACAACAAAAAGGAAGCCTACCTAACCTTTAGCTCGGGTCCTCACATGGTTCCCCTTTGAGCGCTAATTCCCATAATCAGTTTCACATGCTCACACATTGCACCAATTTCGTATGGTAATGAATGGATGCAATTTCCACTCGTGCAGTGCATCAATTTCACATGCTCGCTCATACATTGCACCAATTTTGTAAGCTAATGTATGTTCACCCGTTGATGTAGACGAGGTCTTGGTCCCTGGCCATCTTGAGGGCAATGGTGCGGCACTCGCCGATGTCGCTGCCGCGCACCAGAATGTTGGCACCGTACTGCCTGCAGCACTGCACCTTCATGATGGGTGCCACCAGCGGCATCACCTGCCCACAGGATATTTTTTTATTTCAATCAAGTCTGATACGTGTCACCTTGTACAGTGGTTTTTCAAATGCCTTATAGCTAACAACTGAACGCTGTGACGCTTACCCCCGGTCAAGCCGGTACCCATTTCCGACACCTGGGTGGAGTGGGGAATTGTGGCGGAGTTCTCCCTTTTTTTCAACGGGGAGAAACACCGGGCGGCACTGTCGGGACTCGAACTG
This sequence comes from Morinoia aosen, assembly GCA_030386875.1. Lineage (NCBI taxonomy): Eukaryota > Metazoa > Arthropoda > Malacostraca > Amphipoda > Talitridae > Morinoia > Morinoia aosen. The sequence continues at coordinate 55,751,074 of CM059558.1, forward strand.
CCGACACCTTCCCGTGAAGTGCGCGCTCTGAACTACTAGGCCACGGTGACACAACGTACACTTCACGTTGGCCAGCAGTCAGAATGTAACTTTAACAATGCGGCAGGTAAAACTGAAATTCTATTCTCAATTTAAATTTAAAACAAATTCTAGTAAGCAACGTTGGAAATCCCAAAGAGTAAGTGGAACGTATTTTCATTTAGTTTTGATTATTTATTTTTGAAAATTGAGTTTGTGAATACTGGTTGGTCAGCAGCATATTAAAAACTCCCTCACTGACCAAATGTGGCTCACGTCGTTGTCAAATGTCAATTCAATACGAGATTACAAAATTCAACTTCACGCCAATGCATCCGTGTTAACGTCCTCAGCACTAAAAATTTAGTTATAATTCTAAAATGTTTCTAAAATTAAAGATTTTAAGAGTTTATAAAATTAAACCACGTGACAATTAACTCTCTTCAACGAAGGTGAGCAATAAAAATGTAACTTTCCACTAAGTCGAAAGGAAACAAAAATGACCCGCTCGACCGTGGATCCTACTCAACGTTGGCCAGTAGTGAAAATGGAGCCACACATCAATGAAGGCTTCCAAAATTAACTAGCGAAATATACTTGGAGTGTGATAAGAATATGCAACTCATTGTTGTAGAAATAGGTACATTCATACGCAAGTTACAACAAGAGAATAAGCGTCAGCTTATTCCAGTGCTTCGACCGCCATAAATATTTTTACACAGTTTATATCGGTTAAAAATATTTCATCACAAATGTTGAATTTTGGTTTTCGGCAACAGAAATTAACGTCCAAGAATGAGAACATATGTTCACCATAGTGTTTATTTAGAACGTTAAGAGAGAGCTGGCGAAACTATGGCTGTAAAAATCATACGGAAATAGAATCGACCATCCAAATTGCCGAGTTAAAAATTCATCTTCAGTCAGAAACCGGCAACTTCTCGCATCAAAGATTTTATCTCCTGCATGAATCAAAGCTGCAAAATAGTATACCACACACACGTACCACAGTGACAGGTATACCCAAGTCTTGCCCATGGTAGCTGAGAGCCAACGCATGGTTGCCGGCCGAGGCAGCGATGACTCCCTTCACTTTTTGCTCAGGAGTGAGGGACAACAGCGTGTACCGGGCTCCGCGTTCCTGAACAAGAATCGCGAGGGAAATTTATAGTTTTAACTCCTACATTTCACGGTTTGACTGCGGCAGGTGAAACTGAAGTTTAATATTCATTTTTAAATTTAAAGTGAGTTGTAATAAGCAGTATTGAAAATAGTAAACATTAGCTGGATCGTGCCCTCATCTACATAGTTTCAAGCAGGTATTCATGAAATTTGATTTTGTGACTCCTAGCTGGTCACCAGCATTATAAAAATTTCCTCTGTAGCCACCAGTGCCTCGCGACGCAGTCAAAGTGTTAACCACCTATTAGTTTTTCTTCCGTGCAAGTGTGGCAATTTTATTATAACGCCATTATTGTAACTGCTATCGCACAAGCTTGAGTTTATCGCTTTTATTGCAGTAGTTCGAGCAGATAAAAAATCGATCTTTAAAATCTAGTTCAGGTAACCTTTCAAACTCCCGTTTTAATCCCCACTGATCGCACCTCAACTATAACTTGTATAATTCCTCAAATTTAAAATTTTACTCAATTTATACTAGCTTCTTTCCTTTAATCAAGGACATAAATTTTCCTGAATGAATTTGAAATGATTGCACGTTGAAAAAAATCATAAAATACTAAACCAACCATATTATGGCTACCCATATATTCAAAAACAAAAATGCCAGTGACTGGGATATATATCGAACTGTAGCACATCCCACCTTGAAGCTGCCGGTGTACTGGTTGAATTCTTTTTTGAAGAAAATTTCCATGCCGGTGGACACAGACATGTTGCTGCGCGTGCACGGGGTGTTCAAGATGCCAGACTTGATCTTGAACGCAGCTGCTGACACATCCTGTTTGTGCGTAAAAATAGTTGTTTTCAAGGGTTAAAATGTACCACTCTAAGCTGGCTTGGTTATAAATATCGTTATTTTCCTCGGTAAAAATGAACGGCTTGTAAATGGCTTGGTTGATTGAAATCCATATTTTTACAGCGTAAAAAATCTTAGTTTGTAGCTTGCTTGATATCTATATTTTTTCAGTATAAAAATGTTTAGTTTTGTAGCTTGATTGATTGATTACAATGCATTACTTTTCAGGATAAAATGTATAGTTGATTGGTAGCTTGCTTGATAGCAGTGTATTACTTTTTAATAAAAAACAAAGTTAATTGGTTGGTTACTTGGTTGGTTTAAATCTATTACTTTTTAGTATAAAAATACACAGTTGGTAGTTTGCTCGGTTGACTGAAATCCATTACTTTTGTAGTGAAACAAGGCTCACTAGGTTACTTGCTCGGTTGATTGAATTTCCTTGCATTTTTCTGTGTAAAATGCATGCACAGTTTATTGTTGGCTTGATTAGTTTGTCCTTTTGTTCTGTCACTCTTTGAAGTTATTTACTACATAATGAATACAAATTTCTCTTCTTCCGTAGCATTTCATCAATAGTGATAGAAACTCATTCCTCAGAACGAGTGATGAGACACTGTCACCTCTCGGACTATGTGAAATTTCAGATATTGGAGCGACCAAAACCCTGAAGAACTTCAACAAAGACTTTACCATTCCGCCAAGGTAACAGTCTGGTACGCCCTGTCCTCATAGAGGATCATTGGCCCACATTTTTTAAATGAAAGGGGTTATTTGTTACCGTGAATCAGAGCGGTATTCAGAAAAGTTAAGGTCATTCTTTATTTCCCCACTTCGCCAACATGCAGTGAATGATGAAACCTTATTCAAAATAGGTGGAGAAATATGCCATAAAGCTAGTGTGAGCATGAATATTCTGAATTAACTTTACCCGAATCGTGTGATATCTCGGAACGGAGCGATTCTTTGGCCTCTCCGTTCACCCAATCTCAGACCTTGCAATTTTCTCTTATGGGGGTACCTAAAGAGGAAAGTGTATGAAGAACGACCTCGTACCGTTGAAAAATTCGAGACAAGAATTCTCCTGGAACTACAGAAAATTCCTCAGCGTATGATTCGTGATCTAATGGACATTTCCAGAAATCACCTAAATGAATGCATCAATTAGGAAGGACAGCATCTACTGATGTTATTTAAAAATAATGAATAATTATGCTTATGTTTCTTAAATGCTTTGTAAAGCATAATACGATGCTAGCAATAATTTCTTTTAAAATACAACCGTTAATTTTTTACAGCCTTCCTTTATAGAACACTCTCCTAGAACTGCACAACACTCTCCTGGAACTGCACAACACTCTCCTGGAACTGCACAACACTCGCCTGGAACTGTACAACACGCGCCTGGAACTGCACAACACTCTCCTAGAACTGCACAACACGCGCCTGGAACTGCACAACACGCGCCTGGAACTGCACAACACGCGCCTGGAACTGCACAGCACTCGCCTGGAACTGCACAACACTCTCCTGGAACTGCACAACACTCTCCTGGAACAGCACAACACTCTCCTGGAACTGCACAACACTCTCCTGGAACTGCACAACACTCGCCTGGAACTGCACAACACTCTCCTAGAACTGCACAACACTCGCCTGGAACTGCACAACACTCGCCTGGAACTGCACAACACTCGCCTGGAACTGCACAACACTCGCCTGGAATTGCACAACACTCGCCTGGAACTGCACAACACTCGCCTGGAACTGCACAACACTCGCCTGGAACTGCACAACACTCGCCTGGAACTGCACAACACTCGCCTGGAACTGCACAACACTCGCCTGGAACTGCACAACACTCGCCTGGAACTGCACAACACTCGCCTGGAACTGCACAACACTCGCCTGGAACTGCACAACACTCGCCTGGAACTGCACAACACTCGCCTGGAACTGCACAACACTCGCCTGGAACTGCACAACACTCTCCTAGAACTGCACAAAACTCTCCTAGAACTGCACAAAGCTCGCCTGGAACTGCACACAGCTCGCCTGGAACTGCACACAGCTCGCCTGGAACTGCACAACACTCGCCTGGAACTGCACAACACTCACCTGGAACTGCACAACACTCACCTGGAACTGCACAACACTCGCCTGGAACTGCACAACACTCGCCTGGAACTGCGCAACACTCGCCTGGAACTGCACAACACTCGCCTGGAACTGCACAACACTCGCCTGGAACTGCACAACACTCGCCTGGAACTGCACAACACGCGCCTGGAACTGCACAACACGCGCCTGGAACTGCACAACACGCGCCTGGAACTGCACAACACGCGCCTGGAACTGCACAACACGCGCCTGGAACTGCACAACATTCTTCTAGAACTGCACAACACTCGCCTGGAACTGCACAACATTCTCCTAGAACTGCACAACACGCGCCTGGAACTGCACAACACGCGCCTGGAACTGCACAAAACTCGCCTGGAACTACACAACACTCTCCTAGAACTGCACAACACTCTCCTAGAACTGCACAACACTCGCCTGGAACTGCACAACACGCGCCTGGAACTGCACAACACGCGCCTGGAACTGCACAACACTCGCCTGGAACTGCACAACACGCGCCTGGAACTGCACAACACGCGCCTGGAACTGCACAACACTCTCCTAGAACTGCACAACACTCGCCTGGAACTGCACAACACTCTCCTAGAACTGCACAACACTCTCCTAGAACTGCACAACACTCTCCTAGAACTGCACAACACTCTCCTAGAACTGCACAACACTCTCCTAGAACTGCACAACACTCTCCTAGAACTGCACAACACTCTCCTAGAACTGCACAACACTCTCCTAGAACTGCACAACACTCGCCTGGAACTGCACAACACTCTCCTAGAACTGCACAACACTCGCCTGGAACTGCACAACACTCTCCTAGAACTGCACAACACTCTCCTAGAACTGCACAACACTCTCCTAGAACTGCACAACACTCGCCTGGAACTGCACAACACGCGCCTGGAACTGCACAACACGCGCCTGGAACTGCACAACACGCGCCTGGACTGCACAACACGCGCCTGGACTGCACAACACGCGCCTGGAACAGCACAACACGCGCCTGGAACAGCACAACACGCGCCTGGAACAGCACAACACGCGCCTGGAACAGCACAACACGCGCCTGGAACAGCACAACACGCGCCTGGAACTGCACAACACGCGCCTGGAACTGCACAACACGCGCCTGGAACTGCACAACACGCGCCTGGAACTGCACAACACGCGCCTGGAACTGCACAACACGCGCCTGGAACTGCACAACACGCGCCTGGAACTGCACAACACGCGCCTGGAACTGCACAACACTCGCCTGGAACTGCACAACACTCGCCTGGAACTGCACAACACTCGCCTGGAACTGCACAACACTCGCCTGGAACTGCACAACACTCGCCTGGAACTGCACAACACTCGCCTGGAACTGCACAACACTCGCCTGGAACTGCACAACACGTGCCTGGAACTGCACAACACGCGCCTGGAACTGCACAACACTCGCCTGGAACTGCACAACACTCGCCTGGAACTGCACAACACTCGCCTGGAACTGCACAACACTCGCCTGGAACTGCACAACACGCGCCTGGAACTGCACAACACGCGCCTGGAACTGCAAAACACGCGCCTGGAACTGCAAAACACGCGCCTGGAACTGCAAAACACGCGCCTGGAACTGCAAAACACGCGCCTGGAACTGCACAACACTCGCCTGGAACAGCACAACACTCGCCTGGAACTGCACAACACTCGCCTGGAACTGCATAACACTCGCCTGGAACTGCACAACACGCGCCTGGAACTGCACAACACTCGCCTGGAACAGCACAACACGCGCCTGGAACAGGACAACACTCGCCGGGAACTGCACAACACGCGCCTAGAACTGCACAACACTCGCCTGGAACTGCACAACACGCGCCTGGAACTGCACAACACGCGCCTGGAACTGCACAACACGCGCCTGGAACTGCACAACACTCGCCTGGAACTGCACAACACTCGCCTGGAACTGCACAACACGCGCCTGGAACTGCACAACACGCGCCTGGAACTGCACAACACGCGCCTGGAACTGCACAACACTCGCCTGGAACTGCATAACACTCGCCTGGAACTGCACAACACTTGCCTGGAACTGCACAACACGCGCCTGGAACTGCACAACACTCGCCTGGAACTGCACAACACTCGCCTGGAACTGCACAACACTCGCCTGGAACTGCACAACACTCGCCTGGAACTGCACAACACGCGCCTGGAACTGCACAACACGCGCCTGGAACTGCACAACACTCGCCTGGAACTGCACAACACTCGCCTGGAACTGCACAACACTCGCCTGGAACTGCACAACACTCGCCTGGAACTGCACAACACTCGCCTGGAACTGTATAACGCGAGGGTTGAGCGGGTCACACCAAGGGTCGAACAGAGGCGTATCGCCGTCGTCGGGCGACTGCGCCGAACTGCCGCCGGCAAGCGGTGATGGAGCTGGTAGCGGGAGAAAAAGAAATTAACCAAAAACGTGGACTTTGAGAATAAGTAACTAACCTTACAAACGTGGACCTTGAGAAAAATAAATTAAGTTTACATACAAACGTGGAACTTGAGAAAAATAAATTAAGTTTACATACAAACGTGGAACTTGGAAAAAAAGAAATTAAGTTTACATACAAACGTGGAACTTGAAAAAAAGAAATTAAACTTACATACAAGTGTGTACCTTAAGAATAAGAAATTAACCTTGCAAACTTGGACCTTAAGAAAAAGAAATTAATTTTAAAAACGTAGACCGTGAGTTGATGATGAAATAGTGAAATAGTAATTAAAAAAAAAGTTAAATTGACGCGACTAAAAAAAGTGAAATTTATGTTGCGGAAGAAGACATGATAATATTGGCCAAAAAGAAAGGAACTCAAAGGTGCAAAGAGAAGGCGAAATTACTACAGCCGAAGAAAACTTGAAAAGAATCAAGCAGAAAATAAGTAGAATCATTTGTCGAAAGAAAAATTGAAATGTACTGTACATATAAATGCGAATAAAATAGTAATAATTATCCCCAAAAAAGGAAGAGACAAACAGAGCAGAAGACGCGCAATATATACAGTGTTTTTCTGATCCACGAAATTTATTTCTTATTCCCCTTCCTACACTATGCACACAAGCACACACCACCCACACAAGCACACACAGCACACACAACACACACACACGTACACAACACCCACAAACACACACACAAAAGCCCCACCGGCCATGAGTTGCGCCTGGCTGTAGTGGAGGTTGATCTGCTCAGAGGTGCTGCCCAGGCGCGGACGCGGACACGGGCCCTGCAATGAAGAAGTACATCCGAGTTTTATTTTCTGCATTAGTCCGGCATTTCATCGGGAGTAGTTTGTCATGTTCAGCGTTCTACAACATCTGCGTTCTACAACATCTGCGTTCTACAACATCTGCGTTCTACAACATCTGCGTTCTACAACATCTGCGTTCTACAACATCTGCGTTCTACAGCCTTCCTTGTTCTGCCAATGTCTTTGTACAACCTACAAAGATCTATGCTTAAACAACATTTCTGTTTTCAATGCATTTAAGTTTTGCCCGCATTTAAATACCACCCACGATTAAATTTACCCACACTTACACTCTGCTATTTCAGTGTAGACAAATTATAATGTAAGTCAATTGTAATTTGACTCCATTCAAATTTTACCCAATTTTACATTCAATCCACGAATGCGTTTTAACTACACCAACATCTTACCTCCATCAACATTTATCCAGAGCTTCATTTGAACAACATTCACGTGTAACTAACACAAGCATGCTTCTATTACCCCATTCTATTATCAGTATTATATCTGGAGCAACACGTATGGTACGGGGTGCGGCAGTCAATCCTGCATTTTCTAAAAGGCTGTGAGAGCCTAAAAATGCAGGGTTGACTGCCGCACCCTGTATATAAGGCAATCCGAACAGCAACTATATAATTAGATACTATCCTGTAAACATTTCTCAGCTGGAATGCAAGTCAAGATAACAGTTGTACACGATGTTGGACTCATCAGAGGAATATTTTTACAATTCTTTCTTAGTTAAAAATGAAAGAAGAATTTTGATGGATGACGGAAAATTCTATGTAGTACATTCGTCACATTCGACATACCATTACTGGTGGCATATCTATAGCAGCCAACATCGCTATTATAAAAGGAGCCGCGTCCGGGCGTTCGTCCGTGTGTCACACCCACCAGCCGAAAGTGTGAGATGAGCGTATCTGTGATACAAGCTTCATCAACTCCACAATTTTTGGTGCCTCAAGGAGGGCACTTCAGGCCTTTGTCGGTCCGATGAGCATTTTTTGCTTTTGTTGAAAAAGAACCCTTAGGTGCTGGACTATTCGGTCCTAAAATTTTATGGCGCTTCGGACACTAGAACCCCCTCCCCCAGGAGGGTGTAAGGGGTAGAAATTATTATTATATAAGAAAGTTTTAGCCGCCCTTAACCACGACAAAGATGTTCTAAGAGAGGAAAGAGGAAGGCACCATTTAGTATGGAGTTGAGGGAACGCGGAATCTATGCACAAGGTGCACAGAAACAGTAAGCTAGGAAAGAAGTTCATGAAGATTAGATTAGATTATTAGTTAGTTTAAGCCTCCCTATCCACAACAAAGGCGATCCAAAGAGAGGAAAGAAGAAGGCACCATTTAGTATGGAGTTAAGGGAACGTGGAATCTATGCAGAAAGGGCACAGAAACAGTAAGACGAGAAAGAAGTTCGTGAAACAAGATCAAAGTTGAAGAAGAAAGTAGTAGGTGCTGAAAAACAGGACAGCAGTGAACCGAAAAAAGATGGTCCGTAACAAAACAAAAACCTATTTCATTACAACAAAAAGAAAGCCTACCTAACTTTTAGCTCGGGCCTTCACATGGTTCCCCTGGGAGCGCTAACTCCCATAGATACAATGGCTGTATCACCCTGAGGGGTGTAAGGGGTATAAAAGTCTAAAAAGACGGGAAATTGAAAATTTCCAAAACTTTTGTTAGGAATGTGCCAAGGATTCTAAAACTTTTTTGGGTTTGGTTCCAGCATAAAAACTCGATGCCTTCTGTTCTTATAAAATATCCATAAAAATGTACCAAAAAACTAATTTTTCGTATTTTTCAAAAACTAAGGCCTAAATCGAAAAAGTTACACGAGTTAAAAAGGTTTACTTTCAACATATACGTACACTGGCTAAATTTCAAACGAATCGGATGAAAAAATTGGAATCTTGAAGTTGGAATCCCCTAGCAGATTTTAGGAGTCGGAATGACTATCACGTGTATTGGTAGGTTAGACTAGGTTGAATAGAATATCAGCGGTTGAGACTTGGGAAAGTATTAGAAAGCCATAGAATAGTATGGGAAATCATGGGAAAGCCATGTTGAAGCTCAGTTGGTCCTATATCTAATCCTGTCATTTTTTTACGGGCTGTGTGCACTCTTAATTAATAAAAAATGCAGCTATATTTTCTGGAATGAGTGAACTTGGAACGCGGGAACTGCAACTAAGTAGACAAAAAGTGGCAAAAGTAAGTAAAAAGCCCGAACGAAAATGACACTGAATGAAAATTGGAGCTGTAGTTGCGCACTCCAGCGTGGGAAACTGTGTTCCTACTATCTCCGATACTGACCGATATCTTAGTAACAATAAAAACGTCTCATCGGCTAATTAAATTTAACGTTTAATTAAAAAAAACACCAACTTTTAAAAATTCAACAGCTGATCGTCATCACTACATAGAATAAATTTTAAAAAGTCGATATATGTTAACAAAATCGCATTGTAAATAACGTAATGAAATTTAAATCGCTAAGTTAAAAAAACATAAAACAATTTTGAGAAAAATTACTTCGTATTCTGTCTTCCCCATTACCAGTTAAGACCTATGAGCAAAAGTCAATATTCAAATCATGTTTAATCTAAAATGAACGAATTGAATTAAAAATTTCACACCTAAGTGTTACAGAACGCTTTTAAAATGGCTTTTTGTTTTATTTTGGATTCGTGCTACGTTTGTTAATGAATTCAATCAATTGAAGTCGAAAATGTCACGACCAATCAAATAAATGTTGTACCCTTCGCTCCTAGTAAAACTTCAGGTTTTATTTTTATCAGAATATCAACCGCGGTAGAAAAAACATCACCATGTCGCTCATTGGGAAAACTTCATAACTTCAAAAATTTTGGAAAATTGACTTATCCATACTGTAAAATTTGCCATATCGTTCTACGTAATTTGGTAAAACCGTCGTAACTGTACCTTCAAAATTGACCGACAGGAAAGATTCCTTTTTTAGATCAAAACTTATTGCGCTAAGCAGACTGCAAAATTGAAATCGCTTTCCCTGACAAATAAAAAATTTAGACTTTTGGCGTTATTCTTCCCAATGACCGAATTGTCGTCAATCCTGCGGGCCGATGCGGCTTGCGGTGAAAAACTCGATAATTACCATATTATATGACCATTAAATTAGATGTTAGTTTAAGCCTCCCTAATCATAACAAAGGCGTTCCAAAGATTACATTAGTTAGATTAGTCGTTAGTTTTAGCCTTCCTACCCAGCAAAAGATGCGATCCAAAGAGAGGAAGGAGGAAGGCATCATTTAGGATGGAGTTAAGGGAACACGGAATCTATGCACAAAGCGCATAGAAGTAGTAAGTTGAAAATAGAAATTTATAAAACGAGATAAGAGTTCAAGAATAAAGTAGTAGATGCTGAAAAACAATTATTAAATTATTTCAACAAAAAGAAGGCCCACCTATCTCTGAGCTCGACCTTCACATTTCTCCCTGAGAGTGCTGATTCCCATAGATATAAAAGTTGTATGTCTCTGAAGGGTAATGTAAATAGAAAACTTATTCCGAACATATATTCCTAACTTCGAACTATTAATCATGAAGTATCGTACGAAGTTACTCATTTGCGTGAGGCTCTATATAATCATGAAGCCAAATGCTGTTAGGATTAGTTCAAGCGAAATACTAATTTTCGTTCTTGTAATTCCTATGATGAATTCGTGAAATAAGACAGCGTATACGGTGATCATCAATTCTATTGTAATTCTTGATACATCATCTAAACACACGAAGTAATAGTTGATATGGGTCAAAAAAGCGTGAATTATAAAGAATTACAATTTTAAAACATTGTTGGTTTTACGGCGAACGAAACATGGCACGTTAATTAACTGCGAAGTCCAAAGTTAACATCCTGGTCTGGCGAGCTCTGCTTGCTTGTTAGTAAATAGACTCCCGATTGCAGCCAGAGATTATAATCGTCAAAAAAATCCCACTGCACATTCCTGAGCACTCTGAGCAATACGCACGTGCAGTTCGTGCTGACAGTTGTACAAAGCGTGCAGTTCGTGCTGACAGTTGCACAAAGCGGGCAGTTCGTGTTGACAGTGGCACAAAGCGGGCAGTTCGTGTTGACAGTTGCACAAAGCGTGCAGTTCGTGTTGACAGTTGCACAAAGCGTGCAGTTCGTGTTGACAGTTGCACAAAGCGTACAGTTCGTGTTGACAGTGGCACAAAGCGTGCAGTTCGTGTTGACAGTGGCACAAAGCGTGCAGTTTGTGTGGCAGCTGCTCGAAGAGTGTAATTTGTGTTGACATCACGTATGAGGCGCATGTTAAGTGTTGAATATGCGCATCTCATTTGTGCAAGATGAATTATTTTTTGATCGCGTAAATAATGTTTCAATTTTCACCTCATTCGCCCGAAGCATTTCCCAATAGACTACTCATGCTTAGCATGTGCAAAATAGTGTTAATTCTGAACAAATAAAGTAGCTTGAGATAATTTTTATTTAAAGCTACAGACGTAGCGTTATCGTTTCCTATTCACGTTTTACACTGAAAAGAATTAAATCATTTTTGTCAGATGCTGAAATGGGGAATCGTTCAACGAATCTCGATATTAGGCACACCAAATTTTGTCACATATGACATGGAAAATTATTAAGCGAATTAGGAACACCAAATCACACACCGCTTAATCGATACGTTAAAACAGAGTAAGTTGTGGAGAAACAGATTTAGATCAAACAGGTCCGCTACCTGATTATCTCGAGTCTCACGTCGAGGAGCACCGTCATCATCCAAAATCTTCTGCTGCTGCTCTTGACGAAGCGACGCGTCTGTTAGGGGTCTGGCTTTGAAAGGTTGCTGCTGTGGTGAAGGCTGCTGTTTTCTTGCCTGCAAAGGTGAAGGCTGTTTTCGAAGTTGTTTTTTGAATTGAGGAGATCCTTGTTCTTTGTTTTGCTGCAGCTGCGCTGGAGACTGATACTGGTGAGGCTGGTAGAAGTGAGGCTTTGGAGCGGGTGGATGCGGGGAATCAAACTCTAGAGGCGGTTGAATCGCACCAGAAGTGTTGCCGATTTCATAATAAAACTGAGGTTCTATTTGAGCTTCATCGGTTTGTCCAATATTTTGCCCTAGCGGCTGCTGTTTCATTTGCTGTGGCCAAGTTTTATCCTCTTCTGGGGAGAGTAACCAACCATCCGGACGGGATACAGGTCCCGTTGAAGTTTTCTTTACCCAAGGTCCTACTGGCTTGATTTCTGGGATATGGCGTTCTTCAGGCATCTCCTGTTCGGTTGAACTTTGCTTTTCGAATGACAATATTCGCGACGTTATTGGTACTGGAACGTAGTCTTCTGGGGCACTCATTGAACTGTGAAAATTAGAACTAGCTGATGCTTGACTTTCTGTGATAAAAGTTGGCGGAGGAGGTGGAGGAGGAGGGGGGAAAGGAGGTAGAACAGAGTCGTCTTCCTCGTTGGAGGAAGGTGGAGGGGGAGGAGGTAAGTTTACCCCCTGGAGAGAAGCCAAAGAACTTAACTGAGCAGATTCAGCATCAAACACGCTTTTGATAGATTCTTTGTTTTCGGAAATTTCGGAAACTGACTCTGAGAACGATATCGATTCGTTTTTTCTGGCGCGAGCGTTTTCAGACACAGGCAACGAGGTGGGTGGCACGGTAGTAGTTTTACCAAACGATTCATTCACTTCTTCTCTACTAGAAGGCAACGTATCTGGGATAGGCACAACGGTGTTCCGCAAAACTATCGGCGGGCTCTGATCGAAGGAGACTAAAGTGTCAGAACTCTTTGACTCACTACTGCTCTCGGCTCGCCGTGATTCAGAGCCGGCGTCGCTGCCAAGAGATGTTTTACCTGCTGCCTCAAAGGTCCCTACCGACTCTGACACCCCGCTAGCTACAGGGGGCTTCGACGAGGAAGGTGGCGCCGGAGGTGGAGTGCATTGTGCCCCACGTCTAGGGAGAACAGGGCTATTCTTGGGAGAGCCTCTCGGAGAGCCAGAGATTTTTTTATGCTGGATGGGAGCATGTGGAGGCAGGTTTGCGGGGTTTGAAAGAACTTGGGAGGATGAGAGCAAACTAGATGAACTTGACGATTCAGATAGTTTTGATGATGCTTTGACACTTTCAGATATTTCAGAAACCGAGGAACTTTTGAAAACAGTTTTTTCTGACACTGACACTGATGAACTCACACCATACTTAGCGACAACGCTTTCAGCCGAAGTGCTTGAAATTTGCTCGGACTCATTCGTTGCAGCAGTTTCAGGTAAAGCTTCAGGAATCACTTCACAAGGGACAGTTGCCTGGTTTGAGGTTGCGACAGGTTTTCGCGGTTGCTTTGGAGATTTCCTCCAAGGTGCATCGGGCAGCTCACCCTCCTGCTCGGCAATTGTTGGTTGTTGAATGACGGGTTGAGAGCTCGCAAACTCGCTCTTATACTTCCGACTATCCAGCCTGGGAGACGGTGGCATTTGAGCTGCCTTGAGAGACCCTTCTTTTCTCCACGAATCGTCTTTCCTGAGAACTCCACTCCCAATTTTGACATTTCCCGCTGCTCTTTTCCCAACAGGACTCTTCGAAAGAGGTCCTTTTACCGGGCCTTCTCCCATCTTATCACTTTTGGATTTTCCGTCTCCAGGTTTCACCGTGACCATTTCAGCCAGAACTTTCCCGGCGCTTTGTTCCCTCGCTGCCTGGTCTGTTTGAGCTAAGGCGGACGACTGGCGGCCACCTGATGTCGCGTCCCCACAATAAGAACTGCCACATGAAGTCTTGGCCACTTGCCCGACTGCCCCTGCACCACCAGCTGTAATTTGGGCCTCTAATTTTAGCATTTCATTCGCGCAGGTGGCTCTTTCGTTAAGTGTATCGATAGCCGTCTCAACGCCACGACGTACACCCGTTGCGGTTGCGGTAGGGGGAGAAACAAATGCAGCGGTCGAAGGGAGTGAATTATGCGGCGCGCTGGTCGTAAAATCAGTCGTGTTGCCCTTAGAAATACTTGTACCTTTGAGAGCGCCGCTTGTTTTTGTTGCCTTGTTGATCTGGGATTCTGACTTAGACATTCTCGTTTGCTTAGTCAACGTGCTAGCCTCGGGCAAGTGACGTCTGGTGGAAGGGGTGGAGGAAGGAGCGTCCTTGCTGATGTAAGGGGACTGATTCGAGGTGGAACGGGTGGAAGAAGATGAAGTGTAATGGCTTATAGGTGGTGGAGGTGGTTGAGCGTCGCGTTCGGCCCACGGTGGAATTGCTCTAGGTTCTTGCTGCTCCACTCTACGAGGCCAAATGACTTTTCTTTGGGGAGGCAACATCAAGTCTGTTGTGGCCATCGCCGGGGCTTCACTTTTAGCAACAATTGAGCCCTTTGAGTCACAGGAGAACTTTTCTTCTTGATGTCCGACTGAGACGGTGACTTTGTCCGTCTTTTCTGACACTGAAGTAGTGTTAACATCTAGTGTTAACACTTGAGCTGTTGTTTCTCCAGTAGGCCTACTTTTCTTCCCACCCTGTTTTTTCTACGGAAAAAAATTGGTTGTATTAGACCTAAAATTCGGAATGTCTTGAATGAACATAAAGTTTTCATTGGAAGCGGATATTATGAGTTGAAAAATTCAAAGTTAAAATAAATAATCGGTAATAATTTCAGTCAATTAGCAAGCCAATTATTTCATGATCTCCCAAGAAGCGAATCATAAATAAAATGAAGCGAACAGAATTGAATAATTCATCATATAATAAATTAGTAAACAAAACTCGGCTTTAAAAGCAAAAAAACACGAAGATACGCAGCAAATTTCAACTCAAAAAAATATTTTAAAAATGTAACTAAAGTAGAAAGTACACTTTAAATCATGAGGAACAGAGCTTTATATATTAGCAGAGTGTTAGGTGTCAGAGATTATTTACTTGTAAACAATCGATTCAAGCGATTCGATATTTTTAGCCAACGCTAATGCGTGAAATCAAACTGAGTTCATATCACGAGGGAGGTTCATACATTGACTTTATGGGGCTTTCCTACTCTTCCCATGCATACAAACCAAACCATTTTAGTGCTGAATTGACTTCATAAGCTGAAAAAATGATAGTTATTTTAATACATTAATAAACAATATTTGGCTGTCATAAGTAAGTGATGCGTAAGATGAAAAAATTAATCCCAAAAAATTCACAAACTGATAAATAAATTTCGGCCACGCCATGCGAATAGAAACAAGAATGAAATAAGTTATATAGGCAACAAAAAAATTCTTGAAAAAAGTATTAAGTGCTGAAAAAACACCTGTGAGCCAACAAACTGGTCATTAACAAAAACAAAAGTCCTATTCTATTTCTACAAGAGGCAGGCCTACTTAGCCATCAGCTCAGAACCTCACGTCTTCCCTCTGAGAGAGATAATTTCCATACATACTAATTGTATCCCTTGAAGCACGCAATGAATTACTTACATAGCAATCGGGTGTTGCAAATATATCATGAATATGCTACGGAAGATTAATGTGATCTTCAATCAACTACATTATATTAATAATTTAATTTAAAGCAGGTTATTTAAATTCCGAATTATGATTTTACATATAACTCATATTATTTGAAAATCAACCAACGCAATTAAGATGAAGCTCACATTACAATGTGTACAATACAATAAACTCAAAATAACGTACATAGTGCAATGAACGTAAAACAAGGTGCGCAATAGAATAAACACAACGCAGAGTCCACAAAATAATAACCGTAACAGAAAATTCGCTTAAAAATAAACACAAATCAAACCACACAATACCATAAACACAAAGAGTGTGCAATAAAATAAACACAACAATATAAGTGCACAAAACCCTGTTCACAATACAAAATCCATTCCTCACAATACAAAATCCACAATACATTGTTCACAACTCACAGTTCATAACTTCAAAGACACAATGCGAAGTACACAACCAAGTACGCAACACAAAATATTCATCACAAGACACACTTTGCAGTAAAGTACGCGGGCGCAGAAAGGGGAGAATTTAAAAACGTATTCCATTTAAGCAAATATTTTTGGCCGGAAGGCAACTACCGTTAGCTGAAAACCACCCTTACATATTTTTACCTCTTCAATAATATGAAAAGCTATTTAAGCACCAGGCTAACATAAGAATAACAATTCACCTTTAAAAATGGCTTTTGTTTACCAGTTTACCATCTTTTTATGATTTTTTTCAATTCATGATTATATTTGTCTATGTGTTTTTTCAGATAGCCGCTGAAGATGACCTTAGGGGTCGAAACGTTCTCTTTTAACAGAAATGTGTTTTAAAGCGATCGTCTTTGCTATAACCTTCATTTTGAAGGAATAACAAGTAATTTGAACTCAGTTATTGGCAAAAGGAGTATGAAAGTATATATAAAAAAGTGTTGCTTCCGTCATTTGTCGCTCAAAATTTCGATGCTTAATTAATGGATAGCAGGGGTTTAATTAAGGAGGCTTTGTATAAATATGGTAATTTTTTGTTACCTATAATGAAATATCGCGTGATACCAGAAAACAAATAGCACATCCATGCTCAAAAAGATTGTCTCATTGCAGTTGTTGAGTAGTCCATTTGTTCAGTAAGCTCAGACAAAATGCTAATCTAGTGAAAAGCATACGAGCGATAATGGTCGGCATACTCGAGAAAAGCAAACGGCAAGGTCCACAACACAAGGTTTTACTGATATCATGTGCATGCCACCGAAACTATTCATTTATTCACGAGTTAAGCATTCACGAATTCCTTACCACTCAATTTAAAAGTTTGCCATTCCTCAGGGCAAATTAAATGATCAGTTTTCTTAAGCTACAATCAAACGGATGCGTGCTTAAGGCGCTTTAGAACACACTCTGGAAAGCTTAACACCATAACCATTTCTTAGCGTGTGCTCTGACAACGACACTCTAAAGCGCGTAACTTGAAGGCAAGCAATTCTTCGCTGGAAAGCTACATAGCAAGGCCAGGAGTACCTCCACTGTACTGGAGGTGAGTGCAACTGACACATCACTCGGAGCTTCTGTTGTAACGTTGGTGGGTTCGGGAACTTCAAGTCCAGCATCGACTGAGATATTTGTTTGCTCCCTGATGGTGTCTTCCAGGTGGCGCTCATTGTAAGTTCTTGCTCCAGTCGGGTCATCAGTATCTGCTTTTATAAATTCTCCGTGTACATGTTCTAAGGGTTCTCCTGGTATTTTTGATTCGTTTTCTGTGAAATTTTCAAGTTTCTCTGTAGGGCAAACACTGGTCGAATTGTCTTCAGTTTTAATCGTGGACGAGGTATTTCTTGTTGACCTTTTTATTATTTTCTTGAGAACTTTCTTTTGCTTTTTAGTTTCAGGAGCGCTGAAGACTTCATCCAAGTTTTTCTTGGATTCTCCCGGTGGGGCATCATGGCCGACGCGCCAAATTTCTTCTGGAACTTCAAAATGTTCTTGAATTGTACCAGTAATTTGCGATGCCTGGTCTATAAAGTACTTGTGATACCACTTGAGATCTGGGGATGCTTCTATCTTAGTCAACAAATTTTCTTCTCTCGGGTAAGTCACACTCCCGTTATTTTGATTTTCTTTGCCAAGTTCACAAGCTAGTCGTGTTTTCTTCGCCGCTTCATTAACGTATTTCTTGTACGTATCAAGATCAAAAGAAGAGTTCAATTCCGAATCTCCTTTTTCTTGCTGAGGCGCAAACTCAGAAGCAGCGTTCTCACTCACAGGCCGTAAAACGTTCTCTTGCATTCGCTGCTGCGTTAGAGGGTAATCACCTACGGCTAAATAATGAGTCCCTTTCTCTGGCATCTCGCTCGTGCTTTGTTTAAAAACAGACCGCAAGTTTTTCGGCTGCATTTCTTGCTGCGAAGTCGAGCTATCGTCGGCTGATGAGGTACGAATATTTGACGTAGCTTTACAGGGAGATGATGCAAGGCTATGAGTCACGCTGACGCTTGGCACGAGTAAGCCGTCTCCCTCAGGAAAAGATTTACAACTCGAGTGTATCTTTACTTCATCATCGATGAGACCAGGGGCTGAGGCAGGAATGTTCGGATCGTTAGCGTCACGTTCTACGAATGTTGACGTTTGGTTGTCGAGCGACTTAGGTTCTTTTTGCGCTGTACGAGAATATACGTGAGCGTACGTTTCAGGAGTATTTATTTCAGGTGTTCGCGTATCGTATAAATCTGGAGGTATTTCAAGAGTTTCTTCGATGTCTTTGTGTTTCGAAGAAATTAGGTTTGAATCTGATAACCTGGTGTGTAATTGTTTGTCTGTATTTGCGTCTTGGTGCTCAATTTGTTTCACAGGCTCTTCGACAACGCGGTCACTGCCCTGGTCTTGCACGAGCGTCTTTTCTTTTGATGTGTTAGATAATTTGAACTCAGGCTCATTCTGCATGCACATTTGTTGGTCGTCATTACTTGAAACTTTGGGAGGATCAAATCGACTTGATAGATCCCTGCGTGAATCCTGAGCTGATGTTTTTGACTCGCCTGTGAAAAAGTTCGTCTGAAAATGTCGATCCTGATCTAAATGATCTTTCTGTTTTTCGTTCACATTTTCTTCCGTAACGACAGTTCGAATAACATTTTTCTTCTTTTTCTTCTTTTTCGGTTTAATAGTTATCTTGTTCGGGTCAATGAAATCATCACTTTGAGAGGTATGCTGCTCTTGTCCTGTGTCAACATTGAGATCGCTGCAACCTGATGCTTCAAGTTCTTGTTTTATATTTTCTTCCGTTTCTTCAAAGTTTTGTCTCATATTTCTTTCTTCTGTTTCTTCAAACTTTTGTTTCATGTTTCCTTCTTCTGTTGACTTTTGTTTCATATTTCCTTCTTTTGTTTCTTCAGACTTTTGTTTTATATTTCCTTCTTCTGTGACATCTGACCTTTGTATCATCTCATCTTCTACCAATTGCTGAAAATTCTCTTCTTTTAACGCAGCATCAAAATTGCTTGAAGCTTTCCTCGAAGGCGTCTCATATGATTTACTTGTTCTCGATCCTTCGTCCTTTGCTACAGCAGGTATCCTTTCTTGCACATCTTCATAAATAGGATCAGCAGGCTCGGAAGTATATTTTTTAAATTCAACACTTTCGTACGGAGGATCTGCGGTCATCGCGCCACCGATGCTTGCACCAACATCGCTAAAAGCGAGATTGCAAAGAGTTGCGTCAGCATACACTGCCTCGGAATCTTCAACAAGCCCAACTTCGTCCTTAGCCTTCAAACTTGCGTCCGAGGTCAACGCCATACCTGAATAGCTTTTCGCAGTTTTCTGGTTCAGCAATGAATTGTCTTCTTTCTCTGATAGCGAGACACCTGAATGCATTCCCGGGGCACTTTTCTGAGGGCTTCTGAGTGAATCCTCTCCGACCTCGCCTACCATGGTGCTCTCAGCTTCAGGTCTCTCGAAGTAAACTTCATCGTAAATCGCAAAATCTCGGTCAACATCTCCACATCCCAATGAGCTGTACATTTCATAAACATCGTCCGTACCAGGCGTAGGCGAAACGACTTCTGAGTTGTCAGAAAAAAGGAGCACGCTAGCTTTATCACTAGCTCTACCTTCAGAATTATCTACAAATCTCTTCACTCGGTCACTGATCCTTCTGCTCTCAATTTTGGTGAGGTCGTCCCTGACAGCTTCCAGCTCTCCTCGCTTCACGGCAGATCGCACCATCGGTTCCAATTTGTCTCTCGAAAATGGGAACGTGTGTTGGAGCAATGCCTCGCAGCTGCGCGATGAAACTGTATCCCTTAATTTACTCTCTGAATTGCTTTTTTTAATATCTGAGTCCCTTAGTGAACTTTTCTTTGCATCATCAGGAATATCTGTCTTCCTCCGCACTGCAAATATCGGACTCGGGGGAGCCGAGCGAATTGTAACCACCGAAGACACTCGCTGAAATTGAAATTTTGGTTCAGATCTACCAGTCGCTGGATCAGGGTCGGCGGCTGAAAGTGGTGGTGAAAAAGGCTCATCTTCTTCTTTAATCGGTGCTGACGTAGACCATTTTGATTTCTTTGAGCTTTTCTTAGACTTGCGTCGAGATTTTCGCTTCGGTTCATTGGGTTCTCTCAGCTTCGACTTCTCGATGTTACTTAGCTCGTCGTTCAATGCTTCGCGAAAATAGTCGAAAACTTTCGATACTGTCGACCACGCCATTTTGTTCGCTTCGTTTCTGTTTTCGGAAAATTTTCACATGTTACCTGCAACGTGTTGTTTTTAGACATAAAACAGCTCCCAAATCATAACAATTTTCGGCAAAACAGGTCAGAAGTACCGCAAAACAGGACTAAAGTATCCACTTTGTGAAAGAAAATATCTTCTTTGCAAAAGTAGCGTCTTTGCAAAAAAATATTAACATGGAATAGACGTAGACACAAAAATTCTGATGTATCGAGTTTCATCCTCGTTTCCACCAAAAACAGGTAGTTACCACTGACAGAAGAAATCTCAGATAGCAAATGAATACATTAAGAGAGGAGGTATGTGAAAGACATCAATAACAGTGTAGTTTGGAAAACTGTACTTCTGTTCACGTAAGAAGTTAGAATAAATAAGCGGTTAATCAGTCCTCTGCAGGCACAGAGCTGAGCTACACTCATGCTAATGAGGTCTGCTATGCTGACGCAACGACAAAGGGTAAACCAGCGTGGAACGGTAATTTTTCAGTATCGCCATGGGTTAAACTGAAGTTAAAGTGGTAGTCTAATAAACACTGATGACATTTCTGGTATTTAATTTACCTGAATGTTCTATGAGTGATCTTATTTACATCAACTTACACTCGTGCTGCTTCTGCTCCTCTGCCGGTCTAAACACTTTTACTCCGGCTGGTAAAACTGAAGTATGATATTTAACTCAAATTTGAAGGCCATTGTATTAATTAATATTGAAAATACCAAACATTGACTGGATCATATCTTCATTTAGTTTTGAGAAAATATTTTTTAATACCGAGTTCGTGA
The DNA here is from genome assembly GCA_030386875.1 of Morinoia aosen. Taxonomy (NCBI): domain Eukaryota; kingdom Metazoa; phylum Arthropoda; class Malacostraca; order Amphipoda; family Talitridae; genus Morinoia; species Morinoia aosen. The sequence goes on from CM059558.1 coordinate 55,772,514, forward strand.
AAAACTGGTGGGTCAGCAGCATAATGCAAACTCCCTCAGTGACCAAATATGGCTCACGTCGCAATCAAGGTGTTGTCACGTTAACCGCCATGGGTTAAACTGAAGTTCAATATTTAACTCAAATTTAAAGGCCATTGTAGTACGCAGTTTCGAAAATAGCAAACATTAATGAGATCGTAGCTTCATTTTACTTTGAGTAAGTATTTATGAAAATCAAGTATGTGACTTCTGGTAGGTCAGCAGCATTCTGAAAATTCACTATGTGGACAACCGGTTAACGTGTTAAGTCACACAAACGAGGGCAGACACAACCTCTAAGATCATAGATTTTTTAGATTATTTATAAGTATAAGCCTCCCTGTCCGCAACTAACGCACACTACCTCTAAATCGGTCCCTATCTTCTTTACGATTTATGACCATGAACCGCTGATGCGTTTATCAAGTGTAAAGTCACTTAGATAATAAGAATATTCGATCCGCGGTACGTAGTGGTCTGGCATGTACATAAAATATATATTTAAAATTCGAGTCACAATAAATCTAACTTCGTCAGCAGTTAATTTTTAATCATGCAAAAATAATACAAATTTGAGATACGCACATGAAATTAGATTAGATGTTAGTTTAAGCCTCTCTAACCGCTAAAAAAATCGTTCCGAAGAGAGAAAGGAGGAAGGCACCATTTAGCATGGACTTTAGAAATCCCAGACTCTATGCATTGTGATCACATAATTTGTAAATTGAGAAAGTAATTTATAAAACGAGATAAAAGTTAAAGAAAAAGCATGCGCTAGCAAACAGGACAGCATTGAATCGAAGAAAATAAGGTCCGTTGCAAAAAAAACATTTCTACTCCCACAAAAAAAAAGCTACATAACTTTCAGCTCAGGACCATCTATTTTTCCCTAGGTTACAGGGACCACAACACTTGCAGAAGACATGACACAGGAACAAAGACACTATCTGTATCTTTACCAGCTTTAATTCCGCCACTTTTCATTACTTTTTTAAAAAGTAAATTTAAATTCACTTTTTTAATCAAATACATTCCCTATTGAATTAAGCACACATTAAGTCAAGGAAAGTTACATGAGAGTAAAAATAATTAACACGTGCAGGGGCATTTTTATGTTGAAAAACTATGACCCCACAGGGATAAAAGCATGGAAAATCCCAATAGTTTATGATATACAAGCGCTTGATAACCACAGTAGTTTATGATATGCAAGCGCTTGATAACCACAGTAGTTTATGATATGCAAGCGCTTGATAACCACAGTAGTTTATGATATGCAAGCGCTTGATAACCACAGTAGTTTATGATATGCAAGCGCTTGATAACCACAGTAGTTTATGATATGCAAGCGCTTGATAACCACAGTAGTTTATGATATGCAAGCGCTTGATAACCACAGTAGTTGGTGATATGCAAGCGCTTGATAACCACAGTAGTTTATGATATGCAAGCGCTTGATAACCACAGTAGTTGGTGATATGCAAGCGCTTGATAACCACAGTAGTTGGTGATATGCAAGCGCTTGATAACCACAGTAGTTGGTGATATGCAAGCGCTTGATAACCACAGTAGTTAGTGATATGCAAGCGCTTGATAACCACAGTAGTTGGTGATATGCAAGCACTTGATAACCACAGTAGTTGGTGATATGCAAGCGCTTGATAACCACAGTAGTTGGTGATATGCAAGCGCTTGATAACCACTGTAGTTGGTGATATGCAAGCGCTTGATAACCACAGCAGTTGGTGATATGCAAGCGCTTGATAACCACAGTAGTTGGTGATATGCAAGCGCTTGATAACCACAGTAGTTGGTGATATGCAAGCGCTTGATAACCACAGTAGTTGGTGATATGCAAGCGCTTGATAACCCCAGCAGTTGGTGATATGCAAGCGCTTGATAACCACAGTAGTTGGTGATATGCAAGCGCTTGATAACCACTGTAGTTGGTGATATGCAAGCGCTTGATAACCACAGTAGTTTGTGATATGCAAGCGCTTGATAACCACAGTAGTTGGTGATATGCAAGCGCTTGATAACCACAGTAGTTGGTGATATGCAAGCGCTTGATAACCACAGTAGTTGGTGATATGCAAGCACTTGATAACCACAGTAGTTGGTGATATGCAAGCGCTTGATAACCACAGTAGTTGGTGATATGCAAGCGCTTGATAACCACAGTAGTTGGTGATATGCAAGCGCTTGATAACCACAGTAGTTGGTGATATGCAAGCGCTTGATAACCACAGTAGTTGGTGATATGCAAGCGCTTGATAACCACAGTAGTTGGTGATATGCAAGCACTTGATAACCACAGTAGTTGGTGATATGCAAGCGCTTGATAACCACAGTAGTTGGTGATATGCAAGCGCTTGATAACCACAGTAGTTGGTGATATGCAAGCGCTTGATAACCACAGTAGTTGGTGATATGCAAGCACTTGATAACCACAGTAGTTGGTGATATGCAAGCGCTTGATAACCACAGTAGTTGGTGATATGCAAGCGCTTGATAACCACAGTAGTTGGTGATATGCAAGCACTTGATAACCACAGCAGTTGGTGATATGCAAGCGCTTGATAACCCCAGCAGTTGGTGATATGCAAGCGCTTGATAACCCCAGCAGTTGGTGATATGCAAGCGCTTGATAACCACTGTAGTTGGTGATATGCAAGCACTTGATAACCACAGCAGTTGGTGATATGCAAGCGCTTGATAACCCCAGCAGTTGGTGATATGCAAGCGCTTGATAACCACTGTAGTTGGTGATATGCAAGCACTTGATAACCCCAGCAGTTGGTGATATGCAAGCGCTTGATAACCACTGTAGTTGGTGATATGCAAGCGCTTGATAACCCCAGCAGTTGGTGATATGCAAGCGCTTGATAACCACAGTAGTTGGTGATATGCAAGCACTTGATAACCACAGCAGTTGGTGATATGCAAGCGCTTGATAACCCCAGCAGTTGGTGATATGCAAGCGCTTGATAACCACTGTAGTTGGTGATATGCAAGCGCTTGATAACCACTGTAGTTGGTGATATGCAAGCGCTTGATAACCACTGTAGTTGGTGATATACAAGCGCTTGATAACCACAGTAGTTGGTGATATGCAAGCGCTTGATAACCACAGCAGTTGGTGATATGCAAGCGCTTGATAACCACAGTAGTTGGTGATATGCAAGCGCTTGATAACCACAGCAGTTGGTGATATGCAAGCGCTTGATAACCCCAGCAGTTGGTGATATGCAAGCGCTTGATAACCACTGTAGTTGGTGATATGCAAGCACTTGATAACCACAGCAGTTGGTGATATGCAAGCGCTTGATAACCCCAGCAGTTGGTGATATGCAAGCGCTTGATAACCACTGTAGTTGGTGATATGCAAGCGCTTGATAACCACTGTAGTTGGTGATATGCAAGCACTTGATAACCACAGCAGTTGGTGATATGCAAGCGCTTGATAACCCCAGCAGTTGGTGATATGCAAGCGCTTGATAACCACTGTAGTTGGTGATATGCAAGCGCTTGATAACCACTGTAGTTGGTGATATGCAAGCGCTTGATAACCACTGTAGTTGGTGATATACAAGCGCTTGATAACCACAGTAGTTGGTGATATGCAAGCGCTTGATAACCACAGCAGTTGGTGATATGCAAGCGCTTGATAACCACAGTAGTTGGTGATATGCAAGCGCTTGATAACCACAGTAGTTGGTGATATGCAAGCGCTTGATAACCACAGTAGTTGGTGATATGCAAGCGCTTGCTAACCACAGTAGTTGGTGATATGCAAGCGCTTGATAACCACAGTAGTTGGTGATATGCAAGCGCTTGATAACCACTGTAGTTGGTGATATGCAAGCGCTTGATAACCCCAGCAGTTGGTGATATGCAAGCGCTTGATAACCACTGTAGTTGGTGATATGCAAGCGCTTGATAACCACTGTAGTTTGTAGTTGGTGATATGCAAGCGCTTGATAACCACTGTAGTTGGTGATATGCAAGCGCTTGATAACCACAGTAGTTGGTGATATGCAAGCGCTTGATAACCACAGTAGTTGGTGATATGCAAGCGCTTGATAACCACTGTAGTTGGTGATATGCAAGCGCTTGATAACCACAGTAGTTGGTGATATGCAAGCGCTTGATAACCCCAGCAGTTGGTGATATGCAAGCGCTTGATAACCACTGTAGTTGGTGATATGCAAGCGCTTGATAACCCCAGCAGTTGGTGATATGCAAGCGCTTGATAACCACTGTAGTTGGTGATATGCAAGCGCTTGATAACCACTGTAGTTGGTGATATGCAAGCGCTTGATAACCACTGTAGTTTGTAGTTGGTGATATGCAAGCGCTTGATAACCACTGTAGTTGGTGATATGCAAGCGCTTGATAACCACTGTAGTTTGTAGTTGGTGATATGCAAGCGCTTGATAACCACTGTAGTTGGTGATATGCAAGCGCTTGATAACCACTGTAGTTTGTAGTTGGTGATATGCAAGCGCTTGATAACCACTGTAGTTGGTGATATGCAAGCGCTTGATAACCCCAGCAGTTGGTGATATGCAAGCGCTTGATAACCACTGTAGTTGGTGATATGCAAGCGCTTGATAACCACTGTAGTTTGTAGTTGGTGATATGCAAGCGCTTGATAACCACTGTAGTTGGTGATATGCAAGCGCTTGATAACCACAGTAGTTGGTGATATGCAAGCGCTTGATAACCCCAGCAGTTGGTGATATGCAAGCGCTTGATAACCACTGTAGTTGGTGATATGCAAGCGCTTGATAACCACTGTAGTTTGTAGTTGGTGATATGCAAGCGCTTGATAACCACTGTAGTTGGTGATATGCAAGCGCTTGATAACCCCAGCAGTTGGTGATATGCAAGCGCTTGATAACCACTGTAGTTGGTGATATGCAAGCGCTTGATAACCACTGTAGTTTGTAGTTGGTGATATGCAAGCGCTTGATAACCACTGTAGTTGGTGATATGCAAGCGCTTGATAACCACAGTAGTTGGTGATATGCAAGCGCTTGATAACCCCAGCAGTTGGTGATATGCAAGCGCTTGATAACCACTGTAGTTGGTGATATGCAAGCGCTTGATAACCCCAGCAGTTGGTGATATGCAAGCGCTTGATAACCACAGTAGTTGGTGATATGCAAGCGCTTGATAACCACAGTAGTTGGTGATATGCAAGCGCTTGATAACCACAGTAGTTGGTGATATGCAAGCGCTTGATAACCCCAGCAGTTGGTGATATGCAAGCGCTTGATAACCACTGTAGTTGGTGATATGCAAGCGCTTGATAACCCCAGCAGTTGGTGATATGCAAGCGCTTGATAACCACAGTAGTTGGTGATATGCAAGCGCTTGATAACCACAGTAGTTGGTGATATGCAAGCGCTTGATAACCACAGTAGTTGGTGATATGCAAGCGCTTGATAACCACAGTAGTTGGTGATATGCAAGCGCTTGATAACCACAGTAGTTGGTGATATGCAAGCGCTTGATAACCACAGTAGTTGGTGATATGCAAGCGCTTGATAACCACAGTAGTTGGTGATATGCAAGCGCTTGATAACCACAGTAGTTGGTGATATGCAAGCGCTTGATAACCCCAGCAGTTGGTGATATGCAAGCGCTTGATAACCCCAGCAGTTGGTGATATGCAAGCGCTTGATAACCACAGTAGTTGGTGATATGCAAGCGCTTGATAACCACAGTAGTTGGTGATATGCAAGCGCTTGATAACCACAGTAGTTGGTGATATGCAAGCGCTTGATAACCACAGTAGTTGGTGATATGCAAGCGCTTGATAACCACAGTAGTTGGTGATATGCAAGCGCTTGATAACCACAGTAGTTGGTGATATGCAAGCGCTTGATAACCACAGTAGTTGGTGATATGCAAGCGCTTGATAACCCCAGCAGTTGGTGATATGCAAGCGCTTGATAACCACAGTAGTTGGTGATATGCAAGCGCTTGATAACCACAGTAATTGGTGATATGCAAGCGCTTGATAACCACAGTAGTTGGTGATATACAAGCGCTTTATAACCACAGTAGTTGGTGATATGCAAGCGCTTGATAACCACAGTAGTTGGTGATATGCAAGCGCTTGATAACCACAGTAGTTGGTGATATGCAAGCGCTTGATAACCACAGTAGTTGGTGATATGCAAGCGCTTGATAACCACAGTAATTGGTGATATGCAAGCGCTTGATAACCACAGTAGTTGGTGATATGCAAGCGCTTGATAACCACAGCAGTTGGTGATATGCAAGCGCTTGATAACCACAGTAGTTGGTGATATGCAAGCGCTTGATAACCACAGTAGTTGGTGATATGCAAGCGCTTGATAACCACAGTAGTTGGTGATATGCAAGCGCTTGATAACCACAGTAATTGGTGATATGCAAGCGCTTGATAACCACAGTAGTTGGTGATATGCAAGCGCTTGATAACCACAGTAGTTGGTGATATGCAAGCGCTTTATAACCACAGTAGTTGGTGATATGCAAGCGCTTGATAACCACAGTAGTTGGTGATATGCAAGCGCTTGATAACCACAGTAGTTGGTGATATGCAAGCGCTTGATAACCACAGTAGTTAGTGATATGCAAGCGCTTGATAACCACAGTAGTTGGTGATATGCAAGCGCTTGATAACCACAGTAGTTTGTGATATGCAAGCGCTTGATAACCACAGTAGTTGGTGATATGCAAGCGCTTGATAACCACAGTAGTTGGTGATATGCAAGCGCTTGATAACCACAGTAGTTGGTGATATGCAAGCGCTTGATAACCACAGTAGTTGGTGATATGCAAGCGCTTGATAACCACAGTAGTTGGTGATATGCAAGCGCTTGATAACCACAGCAGTTGGTGATATGCAAGAAACTTGATAACCACAGTAGTTGGTGATATGCAAGCACTTGATAACCACAGTAGTTGGTGATATGCAAGCACTTGATAACCACAGTAGTTGGTGATATGCAAGCGCTTGATAACCACAGCAGTTGGTGATATGCAAGCGCTTGATAACCACAGTAGTTGGTGATATGCAACCGCTTGATAACCACAGTAGTTGGTGATATGCAAGCACTTGATAACTTCAGTAGTTGGTGATATGCAAGCACTTGATAACCACAGTAGTTGGTTATATGCAAGCACTTGATAACCACAGTAGTTGGTTATATGCAAGCACTTGATAACCACAGTAGTTGGTGTTTGCAAGCGCTTGATAACCCCAGCAGTTGGTGATATGCAAGCGCTTGATAACCACTGTAGTTGGCGATATGCAAGCGCTTGATAACCACTGTAGTTGGTGATATGCAAGCGCTTGATAACCACAGTAGTTGGTGATATGCAAGCGCTTGATAACCCCAGCAGTTGGTGATATGCAAGCGCTTGATAACCACTGTAGTTGGTGATATGCAAGCGCTTGATAACCACTGTAGTTGGTGATATGCAAGCGCTTGATAACCACAGTAGTTGGTGATATGCAAGCGCTTGATAACCACTGTAGTTGGTGATATGCAAGCGCTTGATAACCACTGTAGTTGGTGATATTCAAGCGCTTGATAACCACAGTAGTTGGTGATATGCAAGCGCTTGATAACCCCAGCAGTTGGTGATATGCAAGCGCTTGATAACCCCAGCAGTTGGTGATATGCAAGCGCTTGATAACCCCAGCAGTTGGTGATATGCAAGCACTTGATAACCACAGTAGTTGGTGTTTGCAAGCGCTTGATAACCCCAGCAGTTGGTGATATGCAAGCGCTTGATAACCACTGTAGTTGGTGATATGCAAGCGCTTGATAACCACTGTAGTTGGTGATATGCAAGCGCTTGCTAACCACAGTAGTTGGTGATATGCAAGCGCTTGATAACCCCAGCAGTTGGTGATATGCAAGCGCTTGATAACCACTGTAGTTGGTGATATGCAAGCGCTTGATAACCACAGTAGTTGGTGATATGCAAGCGCTTGATAACCACAGTAGTTGGTGATATGCAAGCGCTTGATAACCCCAGCAGTTGGTGATATGCAAGCGCTTGATAACCACTGTAGTTGGTGATATGCAAGCGCTTGATAACCACTGTAGTTGGTGATATGCAAGCGCTTGATAACCACAGTAGTTGGTGATATGCAAGCGCTTGATAACCCCAGCAGTTGGTGATATGCAAGCGCTTGATAACCCCAGCAGTTGGTGATGTGCAAGTGTAAAAAAATCCATTGGGAATCGCAGACGTTCGATGTTCGCATGCACAAGGAAATGACGGGAATAAGAAAATTAAGCAAAAAGCTCCAAACTGTGAAATGAGGAGCAAAACACAAACAGAAATACATCCCGATTAACAAACACGCAAAATGTTGCTACAAAACAGGGAATGCGTTTACGACCCATTTAAAGCTGTCCTATTATTATTATTATATAAGAAAGTTTTAGCCTCCCTTAACCACGACAAAGATGTTCCAAGAGAGGAAAGAGGAAGGCACCATTTAGTATGGAGTTGAGGGAACGCGGAATCTATGCACAAGGTGCACAGAAACAGTAAGCTAGGAAAGAAGTTCATGAAACAAGAAAAAAGTTGAAGAAGAAAGTAGTAGGTGCTGAAAAACAGGACAGCAGTGAACCGAAAAAAGATGGTCCGTAACAAAACAAAAACCTATTTTATTACAACAAAAAGGAAGCCTACCTAACCTTTAGCTCGGGCCCTCAAATGGTTCCCCTGGGAGCGCTAATTCCCATAGATACAATAGTTGTATCCCCCTGAGGGGTAAAGCTGTCCTAAGGCAGTGTACGTTCTTCTCAGTGGACTCACTCACACAGCCATCTGCGTCGACGTAAATTTATTTAAAATTACACCCGTGAATCAGCATTGATTTTTAAAATTTAATATTTGCTTCAATTTAGTAATCTCGTCACAGTGAGGCAAAAATTGTTTTATCGATGTCGCTATGTCGCTGCTGCACGAACATGGCCCAGGAATAAACTTTCTATTTTATTGAATCTTAAAACATCGTCCAATGTTTGGAATGGGGAAAAATGATGTTCTTTCATAATATCTTACTTATAATTAAAAGCAGTTTTCGTGAAGCAATTTAGGGCAAAATCTGCGACGTCGCTAGAGCATTATTTTCAATTAAAGAATAAAATTGTCGATGAATCTAAACTATCTCAAAAGACTGAATTTAAGTACTGATTTATTTTTCTATTCAGACGTCTGAAGAGCTTTGATTTAAGCTAAACGGTTCTGAAAACAGAGAAAACAATAGAAAAATCAACTTCAATGTTCATAAAAACCATGGAAAGTAATTTGTTATGTTCTCAAAAAAAAAACATTCAAAAGATTTATTTCAACGTTCGTTAAAAATACCCGAAACGTTCATAAAACAGACCATGTGCGTCCAGCGAAAAATTCATATTCAATATTTTCTTAAAAATTAATTTCAATGGTTATCAAAAATACCCGAAGAATAAATTTCAAAATAAAGCCAAAAAATACTAATATCAACTTTCAACCAAAAATCCCGAAAAATAAATATCAACCTTCACCAAACAAAAATTAATTTTAATGTCCACCAAAATAGCCCGAAAATTCAGTTTCAAAATTCATCAAAAATAACAAATTCCTATGTTCACCAAAACCAAAATACCCTAAGCACCGATAGTGACAAACCTCTATTTTCAGCCAAGCCCACATATCAGCACACTTGAGTCACGCAAATATATTTTTTTTTGCGGAAGCCGCCAAGGACCTCAACGGCGGGAAACTTGACGTGTGCGAAGAGTCACGGCATATTTATAAGTCGTGACTGACGGGTAATTAGACAAAACGGGTGATGGTGCAGAGTGTCGCTTTACACGTTCACCGCGATGCGTTAAACTGAAGTTCGACATTTAGATTAGATTAGTCGTTAGTTTTAGCCTCCCTACCCGCAGCAACAAATGCGATCCAAAGAGAGGAAGGAGGAAGGAACCATTCATTATGGAGTTAAGGAAACGCCGAATCTACGTAGAAAGGGCATAGAAACAGTAAGTTGTGAGAGAAGATTTTGAAATAAGACTAAAGTTGAAGAAGAAAGTAGTAGGAGCTGAAAAACAGGACAGCAGTGAACCGAAAAAAGGTGTTCCTTAACATAACAAAAACATTTTATTTCAACAAAAAAGAAAACCTATACCTAACTCTCAGCCCGGGCCCTCACAGTGGCCCCCTGGGAGTGCTGGTTCTCATTGATACAATAATTGTATCCCCCTGAGGGGAGTTCGTCATTTAACTTATTTTTCAATTCAGTTGTAATAAGCGATTTAAGAAAAGCAAAAATAAACTGGATCATTCTTTCTTTTAGTTTTAGTAAAATATTCATGAAAATTGAGATTTTGACTAATGGTCGGTCAACAGCATAATGAAAATCCCCACCCTGTCCACCGGCGGCTCACGTCGCGGTCAAGGCATTGAAGGATCGCCTGATGCGCTTATACTTGGAAAGTAATCAACACGCGGCAAAGATGAATGTTTAACGGGGTGTATATTACTCTTGCATTGTCTAGATGGTGATTCAGAAATTTCAAAGGAAACGCGTATGGAACGAGAACAAAATTACACAACACGTGTTACTTTATTTTTTGAAAAAAATATGAACAATGCCGTTAGTGAGGATTTGAAACTTCTCACTTGGAACACATGCATATATTCTATCACGGCGCATATGATTAGTGCAAAAACCCGAGAATCTGAGGTATTTATTCCTCCTCAGTAATTTTCCATCAGGATTTTGGGTACGGACTCATTAGTGGGACAATTAGCTCGTTCCTCTAGGAAACTTCCATCCAATATCAGATGATAATTATAAATGGGAAATCTAGGAAACTTCCATCCAATATCAGATGATAATAATAAATGGTAAATCTAGGGAAATCTAGGAAACTTCCATCCAATATCAGATGATAATAATAATAAATGGTAAATCTAGGGAAATCTAGGAAACTTCCATCCAATATCAGATGATAATAATAAATGGTAAAGCTAGGGAAATCTAGGAAACTTCCATCCAATATCAGATGATAATAAATGGTAAATCTAGGGAAATCTAGGAAACTTCCATCCAATATCAGATAATAATAAATGGTAAATCTAGGGAAATCTAGGAAACTTCCATCCAATATCAGATGATAATAATAAATGGTAAATCTAGGGAAATCTAGGAAACTTCCATCCAATATCAGATAATAATAAATAGTAAATCTAGGAAAATCTAGGAAACTTTCATCCAATATCAGATGATGATAATAATAAATGGTAAATCTAGGGAAATCTAGGAAAATTTCACCTAATTTCAGATATTAATGAAAGGTAAATTGGGAACCAAAGTCTGAATAAATTTAACCACGACCTACAACAGACTCCGCAGTGAACACTGCAGAGAAAGTGACGGGTGACTCAGCCACACAACATGAAAATCTGTTTTCCTTTGGTATTTACAGTGATATTAAACAGTGCTTTTTTGCCTAGGCATAAATATTACGTAATGAGTAAAGGCATAAATTTAACTAAAATGTAGCTTCAAATGCGCGTTTGGTTGATCTCAAAATACAGGTTTGCATCGTTTACGTAGTTATTAGCGCAAATACATGGCTAATGAATAAAAAATTTATGTGTGTAGTACAAATAAACGATATAATTAAATCCGATAATCATATACCAATTCTGCTCGTTAAAAATCAAACTCAAGACGGGAAAGTACAATTTAAAAACCTCAAACCCTTAAATAGCACCAATGTAACAAAGGATAAATTTTACAAAAAATAAAATAATTAAAGCGAGGCAAAAACTAAGACCAAGTGTAATGCGAGGGAGGGCCCAAAAAATGTTAGCCAAGAGTAAGCTGAGCATAAAAAAATGCTAATTATTATGAAAACTGATGAATAGCAAGAGCCTGAGAATAATTGGCGTTTATGGGAGTATAGAGCGAGTGTAGAAGGCGGGACTGCAAATACATGATAATTTTAAGCAGAAGATTAGATTATAAGTTAGTTTAAGCCTCCCTAACCGCTGCAAAAATAGAGCGTATCGAAGAGAGGAAGGAGGAAGGCACCATTTAGTATGGAACTAAGAAACTGAGGAATCTATGCAGAAAGGGCATAGAAACAGTAAGATGGGAAAGAAGTTCATGAAATAAAATAAAAGTTGAAGAAGAAAGTCAAAGGTGCTGAAAAACAGGACAGTTGTGAACCGAAAAAAGGTGGTCCTTAACATAACAAAAAACATATTTCAACAAAAAAAAGGCCTGCCTAACTTCAGGCTCGGGCCCTCACATTTTTCCCCTGGGAGCGCTAATTCCCATAGATACAATAGTTGTATCCCCCTGAGGGGAATTTTAAGCAGAAAAGAGGATGAGGATTTTGATTACATTTACTGTAGAGAATTGATAAATTCTGAGCATGCTAAAGAGAAAATCGTAATTTTAGCAATGAAGTCGCAACGAAACATGCACAGAGCAATGGTAAAGGTAGCAAGATATTTCATATAAAGAAAATTTTATTAGATTTTATGAACCAATATGTCTATTTACCATACATGATTACCACACCAAAGTCCCAATTCAGACAAAACAAAAAACGATTTTAATAGAAATAAAGGTGGCAATAAAAAAAAAAGGATTTTTAACGCAAAATTTTGGAAGCGCTTTGACTTTCTTTCCTTGAATTCACCCACAGATATTATTTAGCTTGATTATCAATAACCTAATAACCAATAATATGTTATTGATAATAAATTATAATTGTGGATAATGAATAAATAATAATTTGGTTTACCAATAACCAGATGATCAATATCTTAAGCTGACCTAACCACATGAAATTCACTCCCAAGAAAAAAATCAAGACAAAATTTAGCATGAAATAAATGAATGGGAAATATGTACACGCATTTACTGAAGACGCTGAATTTTTGGCGCATAGAAGCAATGAAATAAAAAAAATTGAAATAAGATAGAAGTTGCTGGAGAAATTAATCGGTAATGAAGAAAGAACAGCTAGCAGTGAACCAAAGATAACACCGTTCATAACGAAACAAAAATCTATTTTATTCCAGCAAAAGGAAGGCCAATATAATTTTCAGCTTGGAACCTGAGATCATCTCGTCGGAGCGCCTATTGAAGTATACGAAATTTTTGTGTCCTCCTAAAAAGATGCTTTTTCTAGAACCCCAGGAATAAATCAACTTTTTATTTCAATTCCAAAGACAGTAAAAAATAAATGAATATGAAATATATCGTCCTTCCCAATGTACAATAAATAATTTTAAACGTAGTAGTAATTTTTCTCATGGATAATTTTAATGAAAAAATAAATGCATCTCACGAAACGATTAAAAACAAAAGTCAAAAGTCTACGGAGGCATTTCGACACCTTTAACTAACTCCACCAGCCCCTAACTATTTATTGTAGGAGCTTCATTCCAATTCTGAACATTTATTTCACAGCTAAATAATAATATATATTAGGCGGCTAAAGTAGTTTGTTTAATTTAAGCCTCTCTATCCACGATAAAGGTATTCCAGAGAGAGGAAGGAAAAAGTTTCTATTTAGTATGGAGTTCAGGAAACGAGGAATCTATGCACAAGGTGCATTCAGACACAAAATCATCTCCAGATAGAAACAAACATTATAAAAAATTGAGTGAATTGAAAAGGAAGTTACTGAAAGATAAGTTGAAGAAATCATTTCTGTTGAAAAAAAAGCAGCAGTGAACCGAAAAAAGATGATTTTTATCAAACCAGCGGAAAAATTATTCATTTCAGAAAAAAATATTAAGATTATAAGTTAGTTTAAGCCTCCCTAACCGTTACAGAAAGAGCGTATTGAAGAGAGGAAGGAGGGAGGCACCATTTAGGATAGAGATGAGGGAATGCGAAATCTATGCAGAACAGGCATAGAAATAGTAAGCTGAGAATGAAGTTTAGAAGAGTATGTTAAGTTTAGAAGAAAGATGATTATGAAACAAGATAAAAGTTGAAGAAGAAAGTAGAAAAATAGGACAGCAGTGAACCGTAAAAACGTGGTCCTTAACTTAGAAAGAAATATTTTATTTTAACAAAAAGAAGGCCTACCTAACTCACAGCTCGGGTCCTCACACGTTTTCTCCCTGGGAGCGCTAATTCCCATAGACACAATAGTTGAATCCCCCTGAGGGGTTCCACCAAAAAAGATCCACTTAACTTCTATCTTTCACAAATGCAATAATTGTACCTCTTTGAGGGGAACAATGGCCACATTAATGCGAAACACTGGCCACATTAATACGAGTGCGTACGAATCTACACATTAATGTGTGATGCTACTCATCAGCGTGTGTAACTACACAAAGCCAAACATGCGGCTCACACCAGGCAGGTTCGATGACTCAACTGTCACGAGTCCTGGCGTACAGAAACTGACTCACGGTTCCCCCTCAGTCAATGAGTTCTCGCTGTGACGTTGTCAAGGGTTTTTTGTCTTCATAATGTTTGTGAACTCTGTGCTGTCATCGCACAGGTTTATCTGTGGTCATGAATCAGAAGGAAGGCTCTCTAAGCAGGGATGCTGTTACAAAGTTGTGAGTTAAATGAAGGTCGACGGCTCTAAAATCGTGCAAGAAAATAATTGAACTTTTTAGGTCACAAATTTCGATATCATGAGTTGAAGAGAATGTATTTAAGCGGTGAGAAAATGAACAAATGATGAAGATGTGTCCGGTTTCATTCAAAAGCGTTGCTTTAAAATCTTGGAAGGCTGATACAGCTTTTCATATTTCTGTATCGTTCACTTATGAATACCTTGCTGTTGAAATGAGGGAATGTGCTGATGGAAATAAGGGGTCTCGGTCCCTGCGATATTGCAGCAGTCACTTTCGTAGTCTCTCCTCTACCTACAAGTTAGCGCGAAAGGATGAAAGTGATCTTATTGGTAAAATAATATCTCGAGGAATCTAAGGATTGATTGTGCTTTGCAAACTATCCAGACATTTTAATATCAATATTAGTAATGAATTGTATTATGTAAGCCTTGTGCTCTTTCGTAATCGACGTTGCAGTGAGCTTTGGTCTCTTGTGAGTTGCCATTTGCATTTCATCTACTAATTTATCTTGTTTTATCGATTGATTGTGAGTTATTCTATCTCATTCTAACCACAACAGAAGTACTTTGAAAAGAATATTATGAGAGGCCACATTTAATGCGGAATAAAAGAGAACACAGGGTGAATGAAGTGATGCACAAGGGGATAAAAGTGTGCACAAGGCGAATAAAGGGATGCACAAGGGGGATGAAGGTGTGCACAAGGGAGCATAGAGACAGCAAGACTGAAATATGTCCATGAAAAAACGATGAAAGTTAAAAAAAATTAGGCGCTGAAAAAAAGGACGACAGTGAAGTGAAAAACCAAGGAAACCTACTCTAAACATAAAAAAAATCAATTTAAACAAAAAAAAATCGTACTTAACCTTCGGTGCGGGTTTCCCACTTTCTCCCCAGCTAGAATCATTTTCCGCCGATTCAATCGTTGTGTTTCCCAGAGAGCTAACTAATCCCGAAAAATTTTAATTCGAGAGAGCTTAATCATAAATTTTTTTGAGAAAGAACGTCGATATTAGCATCCCTGAATCATTTAACTGAACTAGAAACGTAAAAATGTAGAACTCAAATCCTCCGCAACGATTTGTTGACATTCCATGAGGAAAAGGATCAAAAAGTATTCTTGGAGTGTGCAAAGCAATCAAAATCTACCCATTAAATATATCTATTTCACGAATTAAAAGGAATAAATAGGGAATAAAGCACTACAACTCTGTAAAATAAGCACCATCAATCCCATAAAAATATCTATTTCACGAATAAAAATGAAGAATAAGAAACAAAACGCTCATTATACGTGTGTAAAATACCCACTAAAAATATTTGTTTCACAAATTTTGAATGGGTCTTGTGTTTATTGCAACCTACGTACACCTTATTCTGAAAATTTTACGAGAGGAATAACCAATTCAATTCACGACCTGAAGTCTTTAACATTTTTGGTAGAAAACACAATGAAAAGAAGCGATAAAAAATTTTTCAAGCAGAAATCGAAAAAACATGAGACATAAATAAAAGCCATACTACGAAACACGATGAACAGGAAGAGACTACTAAGAAATTTCTTCCGTAAAAGTCGAAACAACACGAGTGAACTAATTTTAAACACGAGGGGCAAATTTTTTAATTAATATCACTCGCCCTCTCCCCTGAGCTTATTAATAATAGGCGAGTTGGTCTATTTTAATATACCTTTTAGGTATGTATTTCAACAGTTCACGAGGATGAAGACGCGAACATGAAGTTAATGTCAATAAGGATCATGTCTATTACTGATTATCAGCTATATCAACGCAGGATTTCCATCATTTGGACGTTACTAATGAAATTTTCCCGTTCCAAAAAAGGCAGTAAATTCAGCTTAAAATAACGAACAAAAAATAACATCGATAGAATTTTATCTAACTCAGTGGAGAACTACGAACGCGTACACAGTAACACCTTCAAAAACGATTATGTAGAAGGCATCTCCTGAGGAAGACAGACTAAAAAAAAAGTAGGTAGATATTCATCTCTTCAAAATTCACACCCAACAAAACGTCTAAACAACCCCTACAAAAACGTATAAACCACAACATTTAAGCAAAATACACGAAAAACGTACATCAAAATTCTTGTGAAATACCCAAAGAAACGTATAAACGACCCTTAAATTTACGCCAAATACACATACACAAAAAACGTATGAAAGACTCCAAAATTCATGCGAAATATACGAAAAATGTATAACCACTTCAAAATTCGCTTCAAACACGAAAAAAACGTAAGTTTAGTTTATTAGTTAGTTTAAGCCTCCCTATCCTCAACAAATGAGATGTAAAGAGAGGAAGGAAGAAGGCACCATTTAGTATGGAGCTAAGGGAACGTGGAATCTATGCAGAAAGGGCACAGAAACAGAAAGCTAAGAAAGAAGTTCATGAAACAAGAAAAAGTTGAAGAAGAAAGTAGTAGGCGGTGAAAAACAGGACAGCAGTGAACCGAAAAAAGATGGTCCGTAACTCAACAAAAACCTTTTCTATTTTAACAAAGAGAAAGCCTACCTAACCTTTAGCTCGGGCCCTCACATTGGAAAAAAAAAACGTAAAGCGACAACTCTTAACACATGCGCTAGAGGCTCGTAGGTCGAGTTAAAATTTCCAGTAGTCAATCGATGCATAAATGGGCACAGGAACACGTTTCGCTTGTCTCTCTCCATCGTAGGAAAATTAACCTAACTAAAAAATAAATGCCTGCTAACGATGAAAATGTTTGATAAATTAGACAAACGTATCACACAAATAGCAGTTAAATGAAAATGAAGAGGGAATGAAAATCTCAAAGTACACTGAAACCTACCAGTGAACGCAAATCAATCATAAGACCAAAGCCAGACTGAGCACTGCGGGGAGTATCAAGCATTTGCGACTTCATGTGAGCTTCATCAGATATGACAGAAGTTTAAATAAACGCATCCAAGTACAACTACACGGTGATATGGAGGATCTGATAAGGACATGAATTTTACGGATCTACTGCGCCGGATGTTATCGTTTGAGGGAGTTTAATGTTAGTAATAAGTTCGCGGTGAAATTTATAAGCAGAGTTAAAATGTACTCCCTCGCATGAGATATTGGAATGGGCTTTTAAGATGGTCGAAAATTATGATCTCCGTAAATGGCAAACAATTCGAATTTGGTTTCATAATCACTGTCTTTCGACGAATGTTGCTATGAAAAGTATCAAAATAAAAGCGAAGTGCAATGAATGAATACAAGTAAAAAATTGCAGCTACACGATGCACCTTTCTTCTTTAGAAAGTGAAAAGTGAAAAAGGCAAATATAGCAACTATAGTTCTTTCTCTTGGAAGCGCGAAGTGAAAAAAAACAGAGATGGCATCTATTTCTCTCTCTTGGAAGCGCAAGCGCAAAGTGAAAAAATTAGAGATGGCATCTATTTCTTTCTCTTGGAAGCGAGAAGTGAAAAATGCAGATGTGTCAACTATTTCTTTCTCTTGGAAGCGAGAAGTAAAAAAGACAGATGACATCTAGTTCTTTCTCTTGGAAGCGTGAAATGAAAAAAGAGAGATGGGATCTATTTGCCTACAAATTTAAATCTGCATTAGCCAACCACCGTAGAGAATGTAGCGGGTTTACAATCTCCTATCATTGCCTGATAAACTGCTCGCATGAAGTATGTAACAGGACCTGATCTGCTGCTTCTTTAGTTATAAGATTAGGATTATAAGTTAGTTTAAGCCTCTCTAACCGTTACAAAAAAGAGAGTATCGAAGAAAGAAAAGAGGAAGGCACCATAAAGTATGGAAATAAAAGAATGGGGAATACATGCAAAACGGGCATGGAAACAGTGTGTTGAGAAAGAAGTTCATGAAAGAAGATAAAAGTTGAAGAAGAAAGTAATAGGTGCTGAAAAACAGGACAGCAGTGAACCGAAAAAGGTGATCCTTAACATAACAAAAAACATTTAATTTCAACAAAAAAGAAGATCTACCTAACTCGGCCCGGGCCCTCACGCATTTTCCCCTCGGGAGCGCCAATTTTCATAGTTACAATAGTTGTATCCTCCTGAGGGGCTCTTTAGTTATAATTTACAAGTATCATGTTATCTGCACTGATCATATAAACAGCTGCAGATCAGAGAAGAAAATAAGACAGAGGTAAAATGTCCTGACACAAACAAAATTTTGAGCTACATTTGTAACTCCAATGTTTCTTACTCAAATATATCGACATAATTTGAAGTACACGTGTAAGACCAATATTCCTAACTGAAGTACTCCCACATAAAATTACTTAATTCAAACTGGTTCAATAACAAATTGCCAAATTTTGTGATTTATTTCATTAATGTCAAACCTCTAAAACTAAAATTTACTCTGGTGATGATATTGCATTATCTAATCGCTAATCTGTTAAAATAAAACTACGGGGATGGATTTAACCACACTATGGTTCATAATAATAACCACACAACGCTCTAAAACAGTTTCAACCTTATAAAAAAACAGCCGCCAAGAAATGCTCCGTAGAAATACAACGTCATATATTATGCTTAGTAAAGATGCTAGTATATTTGGTTTTATAAAGACTTAACCACATAACATTTTCTTAAACAATTACATAATATTCGCCAAAGATACGACCACATAATGCTCCACAGATAGAATATCACATAATATTCCATAGAAGTACAACTCCATAAAAAGAGTTTCGCACAACACTCGACAATACTAAGCAAAGAGCTGTAAACATTCGAACATGTACATAACTATTTTGAAACTCGGATAGAGAAGGAAATTGCATTCGGAATTTGAATAAATGCGTTATGAATTTCACGGGCTGTATTCTAGAAAACTTGCGTCGATGTATATGAATGGGCTTTTTTTATAATTTATCTCTGAGCATAAAATAACAGTAATTTTTTCTGCTGCTGTACAAAATGAATGGTCCGAAGTGCTGTAATTCCACATCAGTAGACAACATCACATTTTATCAATCACATAAAAAATCTTTAGAACAATAATGAACAGAACGACAACAAAAATTGATTCCAAAATTTCGGATATCGAATATTTTCGGAGACATATTTTCTCGCCGAACAATTCAATTAGGTAGTTTGTTGTAAAATCAGGGGGCAACCCCACACTTAGACCGCACTTTACACGCACCACCAATAGCATTTGAGACTGATAGCAGAATGGGTGAGCTGAGCAGTGTTGCCACTCTGTACAACGAATAGGAAGTTCTTGAGAATAAAAAACTTTCATTTAAAACCTACATTGTTTAAGAAAATATTCTGTTACGATATATCATACTATTCTCATGGAATAAACAGTTATATTTAAGGTGGGTAAATAATAAAACAGAAATATCAAATGTTGTAAAGAATCAAGTACATTGTCCAGAAATTCTACTCACTTGGCAAACTCCTCGCAGGTTTCACAAGCTGCCAAATATGAGGAGATTGTGCGTATAAAACGCAAATATAGATTGCACGTATAAAATGCAGGTAAAGATTGAGCGTATAAAATGCAGGTAAAGATTGAGCGTATAAAATGCAAATAAAGATTGCACGTATAAAATGCAAATAAAGATTGCGCGTATAAAATGAAAATAAAGATTGCGCGTATAAAATGCAAATGAAGATTGCACGTATAAAATGCAAATAAAGATTGCGCGAATGAAATGCAATTAAAGATTGCGCGTATAAAATGAAAAAGATTGCGCGTATAAAATGAAAATAAAGATTGTGCGTATAAAACGAGATCAATATTGTTCGTATAAAACGAGAAAAAGGTTGTGCGTATAAAACGAGATAAAGATTGTGCGTATAAAACGAGATAAAGATTGTGCGTATAAAACGAGATAAAGATTGTGCGTATAAAACGCAAATATAGATTGCGCGTATAAAACGCAAATATAGATTGCGCGTATAAAACGCAAATAAAGATTGCACGCATAAAATGCAGGTAAAGATTGCACGCATAAAATGCAGGTAAAGATTGCACGCATAAAATGCAAATAAAGATTGCGCGTATATAATGCAAATAAAGATTGCACGTATAAAATGCAGGTAAAGATTGCGCGTATAAAATGCAAACAAATATTGTGCGAATAAAATGCAATTAAAGATTGCGCGTATAAAATGAAAATAAAGATTGCGCGTATAAAATGAAAATAAAGATTGCGCGTATAAAATGAAAATAAAAATTGTGCGTATAAAACGAGATCAATATTGTTCGTATAAAACGAGATGAAGATTGTGCGTATAAAACGAGATAAATATTGTGCGTATAAAACGATATAAAGATTGTGCATATAAAACGAGATAAATATTGTGCGTATAAAACGAGATAACGATTGTGCGTATAAAACGATATAAAGATTGTGCGTATAAAACGAGATAAAGATTGTGCGTATAAAACGATATAAAGATTGTGCGTATAAAACGAGATAAAGATTGTGCGTATAAAACGAGATAAATATTGTGCGTATAAAACGAGATAAATACCGTGTGTATAAAATGTAAATAAAGATTGTGTGTATAAAAAGTGAAAAATATTGTGCGTATAAAATGCAAATGAAGATTATGCGTATAAAATACAAATAAAGATTATGCGTATAAAATACAAATAAAGATTACGCGTATAAAATACAAATAAAAATTATGCGTATAAAATATAAATAAAGATTATGCGTATAAAATACAAATGAAGAATGTGCGTATAAAATTGAAAAATAGATTGTGCGTATAAAAGATTAAGATTCTAAGTTCGTTTAAGCCTCCCTAACCGCTACAAAAAAGAGCGTATCGAAGAGAGGAAGGACGAAGGCACCATTTAGTATGGAGACTAGAGAGTGATGAATCTTTGTAGAAGGGGCACAGAATCAGCAAGTTGAGAAAGAAGTTCATGAAACAAGACCAAAGTTGAAGAGGAAAGTCAGAGGTGCTGAAAAATAAGACAGCAGTGAACCGAAAAAAGGTGGTCCTCAACATAACAAAAAACGTTTTATTTCAACAAAGAGAAGGCTTACCTGTCAGCTCGGGCCCTCACATTTTTCCCCCTAGGAGCGCTAATTCCCATTGATACAATAGCTGTATCCCGCTGAGGGGTTCGTACGTATAAAATACAAAAAAAAAGATTGCACGTATAAAATGCGAAAAAATGTGCGTATAGGGTGCAAAAAAAGATATGCGTATAAAATGCGAAGAAAAGATTTAGCGCATGAAATGCGAAAAAATACTGTGCGTCTAAAACGTGAAAAAATATTGTGCGTATAAACGAGAAAAAATTTGTGCTTATGAAAGAGAAAAATATTATGTGTATAAAATGCGAAGAAAATATTGAGCGTTTAAAATACCAAAAAATATTGTACCTATAAAACGTGACAAAATACTGTGCGTATAAAACGCGAAAAGAAGGTTCAGCACATAAAATGAGAAAAAATTGCACGAATAAAATACAAAACAAATTGTGCGTATAGATGAAATCGTATTTGAGGGCTGATCATTGTGCTGCAGTTGCAAGGTTGATATAGACGCTGCGAAATACCGTGGCCGTGGATGCACAAAAATATGAAAGCTTTAGTTCACGAACAACGTGAACACGTGACACGTGAACAACGTGTCGCTGGCGTCAATTCACGCCAGCGACAATCACCTTGCACTTTAAAGAAAAGAAAAAAAAGAAAAAATGTTTATTTCCTAGTTGTCACATGAGATACATGCCAACATATTGGCTTTTAAAAGTTTCTTAATATAGGACATCCTAAAACAAATGTTTCATACGAGGAGTACTATAATAATAATAATGAAGGCATCTACGGATGCTTTATTTCCAATCAAGCCTGATACATATCACCTTGTACATTGGATTTTCAAATGCCTTATATCTAACGCCAGGACGCCATGACGCTTTCCCCCGGTCAAGACCGGTACCCATTTCAGACACCTGGGTGGAGTGGGGTATTGTGCTTGGAATTTTTCTCCTATACCCAACAGAGAAAATCGCCACCGCCAGCGCCGAGAATCGATCCCGGGTCTCCCGCACGGCGGCAGAACCCCTAGCCACTTGCGCTATGGCGAGCACAATACTAATAAATACTAATTGACAAACCATCCGAGGTGTACAAGTAGATAAGCCATACGAGGCATAATAATAGACAAACTATACGAGGTGTACTAATAGACAAACTATTAGAGGTGTACAAGTAGATAGACCATACGAGGCATATTAATTGACAAAATATACGAGGCGTACTAATAGACAAACCATTCGTGGTGTGCCAGTAGTCTAACAAAAGTTCTATACTAGGAGTACTAATTGACAAACCATCCAAGGTGTACAAATAGATAAGCCATACGAGGCATAATAACAGGCAAACTATACGAGGTGTACTAATAGACAAGCTATCAGAGGTGTACATATAGATAGGCCATACGAGGCAGATTAATAGACAAAATATACGCGGCGTACTAATAGACAAACCATACGTGGCGTGCCAATAGTCCATCTCTGTCAAGGGTAGTTGAATGAAAAATTAAAAATATGCCCTAAAAATATGCAAAGCCCAATCACCACCAAAAACATATTTCATATCTTCTCGATATTCACCACAATATCATGTGGACATGGGTACATGGGATAAAATAGAGATATAGTGTAAGCCGGTTACTACTCATGATTGACAAATATCTACAAAATATTGGTAGAAATGGGTAAACAAATACATACTCAATATCAAAATTCATAGCTTGTACAACAAACGGACAGAAAGATAATTTTACTACGATTCATATGCTCAAATTGCACTTTATTTAATTAATTATATTTGACATTAATCCGATTCACAGAAACGCCCTCTGGGGAAGTGATACATCTATTTTTTAATCATTTCGCTAGTGCAATAAAATTTATTAATCGGATGGTTTTTGCGTAAAGAAATGAAATAGAAACATGTATATCTATATATGTAGATACATATATATACCTACACACGTACACACATATTAATATGTATACTTATTGAGAATGAAATATTAGAAAAAAATACATATATAAAAAAAAAGATAAAAGCAACCTACCATCTACTACACAGAAAATGACAGTTGAGCTCACTGTAATCCTTAGAAATTGTTCGCAAAAAAAATAACTAAAAGGAAAAGAAGACTTCGAAAAATATAAAAATGAACTGGTTTTTAATTTCTTCACAGAAATTTTTTAAGAAAAATCAGGTTATAGTCAAGAAGCAACACAACTCTTCAGCATTATACGGACATGTGTACGTGGGATAAAATGGAGTAACATTGAAGCCGGATATCACATCTGAGTGGTGAATATTCACAAAATTTGGCACGTATAGGTAGATTAGGCTTTGATCCAAAGTGATAAATTTAATTACAGAAATTTAGAGTTTTTTCCGATCTGAAAGTTCAGTGCTAGTGTGCGCTGAACGCACGGAAAAAAATAAAAAAATAAAAAGACTAAATGCAATGCTTAAATTACCCCTTTCCCCCCAGCTCAGCCGAAAATCGATTGAAAACATCTTCGAGAATGATTTTGAAATAGCGAGACAACGTTAGCCAAAAATTTAATTCATTAAAAACTTTGCACAGCCCTCACATCTATAAACCTGTTTATTGGTGTACACACAAAATGTATTCCATGGTATATTTGTCATACGGACGTTAAATATTAATACAGAAAAGAGAAAGAAATTACAAAATAAAGATGAGGAAATACTCCTAATTATGGAAAGAACGTTCGTTCTGCTGCACTGAACTGACGGCTGTGGTGCTCATTGTTGTCGACAGAAATAAGTAAGATGAATACACGAATCGCTTAGCAAACGTAAAATGAAATAGTTTCTAAATTTCTAACAGAAATTTCAGGAAAAATTAAAATTTCTGATAGATGGGAAGTTCACACCGAGATGCTGCAGGCCCAATGACAGAGATGCAAAATAACGTGACACATTTACTCTAAATTCTTTTCCAGTTTTAGAGTTTTTGATATGCTGGGGAAGCTTGTTCCACAAAAAAGCTCCAGAAACTGAGAGAGCTTTTTGTCTCACGTTAGATGAACGGTAACTGACTAAAACATCGTTCCTCCGGTTTGGTCTTTCGTTTGGGATATTAGATGGAAAAAATTTTACCACCTCTACATTACTTTGGGGGAGGTACAGAGAGGAGAATACTCGTCGAGCTTTCTGGATCATGAATCTGTTCGGTATTGGGATCCAGTTGAGTTTTCTTAACAGAGGGGTGACATAATCGTATTTATTGAAATTTCCTTTGCATACCACTTTGGCGGCGAAGTTTACACATTTTTGCAACTCTTCCTGACGGCATTTAGGTAAGTCTCCCCACACAAGACTGCAGTAGTCCAGACGCGATAAAACTAAAGACTGAATCACTAATAATCTAAATTTTTCGTCAAGTGTGTTCTTTATACGATGAAAGAACATTAAGGTTCCGTTAATTTTGTTGCACATTGTTTCGACGTGTGAATTGAAAGTCATATTTTTGTCAAACCAAACACCCAGATTTTTAACCTTATCGACTGGTTTAATTGTATCGTCTCCAAATGTTAGCTTGAATGGTGGTAAATTTTCAGTCGCATTCTGTGATCCAAAAATAATGCATTGCGTTTTACTTGCATTAAGTTTGAAGCCATTATGGTCATACAATTTCAGATTTCTCAGAAGGTTTTCAGCGTTGGCTTGTGTTTCTGTTAAATCCGCTGTTGAGCTTGTCATGGCAATTTGTACGTCATCCGCATACATTGAGATTTTTGTGTTTGCCGGCATGGTGGGGAAATCGTTGATGAAAAT
Source organism: Morinoia aosen (assembly GCA_030386875.1). Lineage (NCBI taxonomy): Eukaryota > Metazoa > Arthropoda > Malacostraca > Amphipoda > Talitridae > Morinoia > Morinoia aosen. The sequence continues at coordinate 55,797,992 of CM059558.1, forward strand.
TGAAAATAGGAGTGGGCCGATGATTGAACCTTGAGGAACGCCAAAGTTATTTGGTATGAATGATGACATTTTGTTATTCAAGCACACTGCATGAGAGCGGTTTCGTAGGTAGCTTTCAAACCACTGAGTGTCTATTCTGAGGTTTGAAATTTTTTGTAGAAGTTTCTTATGCTCAACACTGTCGAAAGCTTTGGAGAGATCAAGCAATAGTAAGAGAGTTAATTTTTTTTGGTCAATATCATTGTAAATTTTTTCTGTTATGTTTAACAGGGCGTCCTGAGTACTGGTATTCCTCCTGTAAGCATATCTTTAACTTTAACTTTAATCTATAAGCCTTTAACTCCTATCCTCAGAAGTTTTCAGAAATAACATAATAAAACAGGAATGTGAAATGGAAAAATCGATCAAGTTTATACGTTCATTTAAAACCCATTAAATTCGAGCATTTACTTCAAGTTTGTACATGCAAAGCAAATGAAGCTATCCAAGACCGTTTTTAGTCGGTGCATTTTCAGACCACTAATTTGTCTCAAATTAGGATTCTTAAGCAGGCCCTAGACGATCAAGCAGATTGATCAAGCTATGCTGTCAATTGATTGACGCAAGCGTAATTGACCTTCAATCAACTCTTTAATCGGTTTCATCAAAACCCATTCTTAGTCGAGCTTATGAAAAAAGAAAGTCTATCGTGAAGTGCTTCGGAATAGTTTCCATATCTTTCTCCAAATCTGCCAACGAAAGACAGATGCAATGCTTGATCAAAGTTGGACGGTCAAGCATCAGTGCTTGAGCTTAAGTCATTCAAACTTTATATCAATTCACCGTCAATGCTTGACTCAATCGTTAAAACAGCTTCTAGACGGTCAATCATGCTTTATTCAAGCGATGGCGCGGAGTTCTTGATAAAAATGATTGATCGTCTAGGGCCTGCTTTAGCCACGATCCTTGAAGGTGTAAATTTCGCTTACGCACCCCCGCCTTAAACCATTTCAGAAACACGATTTTAGAGAATCATCGAGAGAGACGATCATCAAACGTCCGCTCAATGGTGGTACACGTTCAGCTAGGTGATTAAACAACTCTATGGTATTAAAAATGACATTTCGGCTAACTGGATAAAAGGACCTTAACATGGAAGAACTTTGAAAAACAGTAACCCTAATTTTTGTGTCAACTTCTTCAAAACTTCGTCTCTTCTCGACTACCACTACGCAAGAAAGTGTTAAACTCGCCCTTGGTTCATGGAACTAACATGCTGCGTATTTCAATACGAGGTACACTAGCAACCCTCATGTTCCCAACGCATCATAACGTCGACTAAACACGAGATCACCTCTAGGAAACTTGACACCTAGTCTGCTGAGGCGTTTACTGTAACTCAATATTCAATTCAAACAAAAATTAATTCTATTAAATAATTTTGAAGGCAACAAGCATTAAATGGTTCGTGCTTTCATGGAGTTTTTATTTAATATTCACAAAAACTAAGTTTGTGCCTACCGGTCGGTCAGAAGCATTAGGAAAATTTCCTTAGTGACCACCGGTCGCTCACGTCCAAGTGCAACGGTTAATTTGCTAACAATGTAATTCGAGTGGCGAAGCGAATTCCTAATTCTTTCATATAAACACAAAATAAATTAGCTTACACCCATTATAACAGATTATTCCAAATTTGTTGCTAAGCTTGTGGTATCCCTGAAGATCGAGGTTTCAATTTGCGTACAAACCGACCCTGTCAAATGGTAACAGTTTCGACCACAAGTGCAGGTAGATAAGGGTACAAAGTATCTGAAGAAAATAAGGTCGATGTGAAGTTTCATGCAATCACGGAAAATAATAATGATATTCCAAACAATCACTAAAGGAACCCATTTAAGAACGTTTTTCATGAACGACATTCTGCTCTCTGATGCGTTATTTTCGAATTATTGAACTTTGAAGTTGGCCGTCGCGCGACCAAGGAAGCGAGCGTAATTTAATTAAAAACGGAAGCTAACCCCCTATTACAAACGTAAAGAGGTTGGGTCGTGAGGGGTAGCCACAGTTCTTTTAGTGAAAAGTATAAATAAAGCTTCTAAACCACCCATTAGGGTGACGACCGCACGACGGCCAACTAACATGGCGACCACCATGGGCGCCGCCATTTTGGACCCGATGTCAACAAGGTTGCGGTCGTCACCCTAATGGGTGGGTTAGAACCTTTATTTATCATTTTCACTAGAAGAACTGTGGCTACCCCTCACGACCCAACCTCTTTACGTTTGTAATAGGGGGGTTAGCTTCCGTTTTTAATTAAATTACGCTCGCTTCCTTGGTCGCGCGACGGCCAACTTCAAAGTTCAATAATTCGAAAATAACGCATCAGAGAGCAGAATGTCATTCATGTAAAACGTTCTGAAATGTGTTCCTTTAGTGATTCCTGGGATCGGCATTATTATTTTCCGTGATTGCATGAAACTTCACATCGACCGAAAATAAAAAGCTAAACAAGAAAAAAAATTAGAATGACACGGGTAGGTTACACTACAACGTAACTAAAGGAAAGGCGAGCCAAAACCAGAAAAGAACAAATTGAATTAGTTACAGACATTTATGGAATTTAAATCGAATAAATTAGGGATAGATGGTCGAAAATTGTGCCTGTAACACGTAGGGATTGAAAACTACGTCAATATTGAATTTAACGAGTCAACGATTTTGAAATTTTTATTTTCATATTTATGTAATTGAAAACATTTTAAGAGGTTCTACATGAATGACATTTTGCTTTCAAATGCTTACTTTTCGAGATATTTAACTTTAAAGTTATAGGAACGTCGTATATAAAATTGAAAAAAACTGACACGTAAATAAGCTGAAATACGGTATTGACGTAACGACAGTTGAAAGTATTGACAGTTTTCTCAATTTTATATACAACGTTCCTATAACTTTAAAGTTAAATATCTGTTAGGCTAGTTAAATACACTAACCTAAACTAACCTAAGTAAACCTAAAATAACTTGACTTAGCCATACTGAGACCAATGTTCCGCCAAGAAATTTCGTTTCGTTTCGTTTCAAGAAATTTCGGTGGATGCGTATTTCGCATCCACCCATCCGCCAGAAGAGCCATACCGAAACAGCCGCCAATGTTATTCTTACCTGAACGTTCTTCATGCTATATCTCAAAAACAAAGCATTTGCGAGCCCAATGTCATTCATGTAAACGTCTTAAGATGTCTCCAATTACCCAGAAGTACAAAATAAAATTTTATAATTTTTGACGCGCTAAATTCAATATTAACCGTAATTTAAATATTTGGCTTCTAAATAAGGCAAGAGAAGAAGGCTAAAAATTCGGCCTCATAAGTTAAGTGCTGAAGGTACAGAATTTTATTCCTAGATAGTTAGTTTATTAGTTAGTTTAAGCCTCCCTATCCTCAACAATGAGATGTAAAGAGAGGAAGGAAGAAGGCACTATTTAGTATGGAGTTAAGGGAACGTGGAATCTATGCAGAAAGGGCACAGAAACAGAAAGCTAAGAAAGAAGTTCATGAAACAAGAAAAAGTTGAAGAAGAAAGTAGTAGGCGGTGAAAAACAGGACAGCAGTGAACCGAAAAAAGATGGTCCGTAACACAACAAAACCTATTCTATTTTAACAAAAGAAAGCCTACCTAACCTTTAGCTCGGGCCCTCACATTGTCCCCCTGGGAGCGCTAGTTCCCATAGATACAATAATTGTATCCCCCTGAGGGGTATTCCTAGATATAGGCCAGGATACAGAGATAAAAAATTTAGCCACTTTTAGGATTTAAAACTAGAGTGCAATAGTTCAAACGTTTATTATGGTTTTTGGAACAAAACCACAACGAGTTGCTTCTCCAAAAGAGAAAATACAGGGTTGCAACAACAATGAGTTGCTTCTCCAAAAGAGAAAATACAGGGTTGCAACAACAATGAGTTGCTTCTCCAAAAGAGAAAATACAGGGTTGCAACAACAATGAGTTGCTTCTCCAAAAGAGAAAATACAGGGTTGCAACAACAATGAGTTGCTTCTCCAAAAGAGGAAATACAGTAACCGCACTCAAGTTAGGGGCATCCTGAGGATTCCAGCGGATTCCGAAATTCTTAGTTTCCTCTGTAGCAGTTTGATTTAAGGCTCCTTAAAAACGGCCAGAAACGCGAAGCTCCCAAACGCGAGTTTTACGAAACGTGACTCTCCAGAGTTCAAGACGACAAATAGAAAGACGGCAGCTCGTCCAATAAGACCACCACTGGCCAGCAATACGGTACTCCAAGGGAAGCATAGAGTCGTTCTGAACAAGGAGACAGGACTTTATGAAGTCAGGCTATATAACACTAATTATAGTAACAGAATAATATTTCGCTGCTTTATAGTTTCAAAATTTTTCAAGTACATATTTCTCAGGTAGATTTAAAAAAAAACATTATTTACCTTGAATATTAAATCCCTATTCAAGAGGCTGCAAGAGCCGGGTCGAGGAAGTTAATGGGCGGAAAACCCGCTTATTTAATAAAGAGAAAATAGTTTAAGGAACCGGACCCACTTTATAAAGGGCGACATGCTGCCCAAGCAGTAAGTTTAGTTAAAGTTAGTTTAATGGGTACACGCAAACGCGTCCCGTTTTAGGTTTAATTAATTAATGCATTTAATGTTACAGTGGGTCCAGAAGAGGTTCAAACATGCTTAATTCTAGAGATACAAATTTGAACACAATAAAACGAAAAGAAAAGTTGCAGCTGCAAAACAAAAAACGAAGAACAGAAAGAACTAAATTCAACGGCTTCAAAATCTCTCCGGCCACTAAGCCAGGCGATCGGAAGAGAGCTTCTTCCACAGGGCCAGGCCACGATCAGTAATGCGGAAGATTTTCAACACCACTAAGGTTGCAATGAAACAGGCTAAAATTTGAATTAGGGAAACAAAAAGTAATAAAAGAAATGTATGAGCAAGGAAGTAAAAAATTTCGTTGCGGTTATTTCGAATTTTAAAATTTTCCGAGTAAAGGGGCACAAAAAGTTTGCGTTAAACTTACCTCAAGAAGCAATTCTTTGTGTAGCTCGCTGGCAGACATTTGGTGTTGCTTTTACGTTCTGTAATAAGAGTACACCATTATCCTTGTACAGCGTTACAACTGTACAATGTTGTAACAACACAGCGATACCAAAGTGCAGCGATCCAACAGTACAACAACATGAATGAGCCGAGTTGCAGTTGCCCATTGTAGCAACAAGACAAAGTAATCACATCCCCAGCTTTTCTACTCGTGTGTGGTGATGTCTTCTTTAAGCGCAAATTACGACTTAATCCAAGCCTTCTTAACCGCAACAAAGGTTTTCGTCTTACAGTTCGGTCCCAGTCTACCAATATAACGGAAAGCTCCTGTTCCGATTTCAACGTGAGTGAATGCGCGGATGCCATCATGACCAGCGAATTTTTCCTTTTATTTCACCCAAGGGTTTTTTACCATTTTTTTAGCGAAGTTTATCTTGTGAGGTCAAGGTCCTTGTTTCCATTCAACTGTGAGGGCTTAAAATTTAATGAACATTTTTTATCAGTTAATTTAAATTTCTTAGCCAGAAAAAAGGCGATTTCAAAAACTTGAAAAGAGAGGACCATTTAGTATAGGCTGTAGAAAACGGGGTATCTATGAACAAGGTGTATTCTCACGCAGGATACCCAGCACACAGAATTAGCAAGTTCAGGAAAAATGGGAAGAACAGCTCAAGAAGAGATAGCAAAGAAGGCATGAAAACAGAAAGAAACCTGGAGGGCACAGAAGACAGATGTCCCAAAAACCTATTTTTACTCGAGATGACCTTACAGTATCTCCTTTGGGGGCGCCAGTCCATATGGCATAAGACAGAAAAACCTAACTAACCTAAACTCATAGCTCATCCCATGCTCTCTTAGGAGAATTTAACGAGGAATTTTTTTGCGAAAAATTTCTGTTACTCTTGCGAAAAAATATTTCCAGTGAAAGCACTCTTGAATTTTCTGGTTGAGAATCACACTTTAGGTATTACTGGAAAATTCTATGATTTAGCTCTATAATTAAAGCAATAAAACGAGAGTCATCGTTTCACAGCTGTGCCTAAGGAGGGTATCGATAATAATGTTCCAATGACGCTCTTTTTATTATAGTAGGAACAGATAATTTGAAGTTCCATAAGTCACATTGACAAAAATTCGCATTTTAGGAGCAGGTAATTTTTAGGAACAAATAGTACCAGGTGTGAGCGCTTGCTGAGGAGAGAGCTCGCATTTAAAGCTTCGTACGTTCAGCGTAAAGCCTCAGAAAAATACTCGTGACAGTCACTACGGCACAGATACTCCTCGATTCTCAAGTCACACGACATCATCTAAAGCAAACGTCAACTTACATGAAAAAAAATTAAGTTCCAGTCATCCATAACTTAAGCATGCATCGTATACGTTGAACAACTGGGGCTAATTTTTTTCTATTTCAGTAGCGTATTGTAGAGGGTGGAGCACAAAGAAGCATAGATTTGACATGTGTATTATCAGTGGTGGGAGTGGAATGACCAGTTATGCTAGCTAGTCATACTAGTTATAATTGTATAATTATAACTAATTGTAATTATAATTATACCCAGTTTTAATAATAACTAACATGTTATAATTATCACTAGTACCATTGCATAATCAAGCGCAGTGGCCGAGTGTATAGAGCGCTTGCGTTCTATATGCTTCATGCCCAGGTTCGATCCCTGTGAGCGGCAGTTGGCGTGAAAAACGCTGATGCGGCAAATCAGGGTCGTTGCCTGCAGTATGGTCACTGTCCTCAAGGAATGTTACCTGAGCACTAAACGAGAGAAAAATGAGGCCTAAAGCTCGGGCGTTACTAGGGGCCTGGGGAACCCCTATCATGTACATTCCCTGTAAAGTATCATGTAAATGATGCTAGCCACCCTCTACGTGAAAAGAGGAAAAGGCTTGGTATATACCATATACCATACCATTGCATAATTACAGCTAGTATAATTATATAAAGCCACTAGTAACATACACTAGTAACATTGCATAATTATAGCTAATATAATTATAAAACTAGTACATTATGTAATTATAAAATTAATAACAATTGTTGAAATCCATACGTTCTTTTTGCACCACCGTGCATAAGACAACTCGATGATGACCTGCACTATCACAACGACCTCTCAGGGTCAGCTCCTACGCAGGTAGCGACACGAGCACGGCAAGGGAACTGCACACCAAATCACACGAGAACCTGCCGGTCTGCAGCCCGTGTGTCCTTGTGGCAGAACAAAATCCCTCTGAGAGGCGCTCTGTTAGCTCTAACTGCCGCTTATATAAACATGAAGCTCGCGTGTGCGTGTGCGGCTTCTGAGGATATGAATGCAGAGTCCAAGCTTCCAATTACCCCAAAATTGCGCTTTATACAAGTGTGAGACACTCTCGAGAGTACGTGTTGGAAACTTTTGGGGTGATGATCAACGAATTATGATTTGAACCGAGAATTCAATTGCCTCAAACTTGCGCTTGTACAAATAAGAAACACGCTCGAACGAACGTGTGATAATGAGATTTGAGGTAATGATTCGAGAATTATAATTTAAACCAGCACGCACGCTTGAAGCCCACGCTCACGTGTGTGCGAGCGGATTCTGAATGAATGATTGCGGAATTAAAATTTGAATCAAACATTCAAGTGCCTGGTGTACACACGCTTAGCATTCAAGTACACACGCTTAGCATTCAAGTACACAATATTTTTAATTTACATCACGTATTTAAGCGTCTCGTGTAAACGACCTTCTACTCAAGCCATGGTCCGTCATCAAGCAAAAGTTTTAGAGCGCTTTTAACATGCGTTGCAGAGGCAAACCTCTAATTTGCCGTCCAAAAGGAGATATCATCGTTGAGAATATCAGAAAATAAGATCACGTGAATAAGTAAGGTTGGTCTGAGCCCGACCACGCTTCTTCGTAATGTACTGAAAACAGAGCGTCACTTTTAGGCATTCATTCGCTAACGTAAACTTGGACTGAGTTTGCAGCTTGCGTTTTACCCTTTACTGTAACGTTGCTTCGGTTCCTTTCCTATCTTTTTAAGCTATATTTTTCTATTTAAGAAAGCGTTTTGCAAATGAAAAGAGACAAGATTATACTTACTTCCAAACTTGCTATTTTACTTTCTGCAAAATGTTACTGGTAAAATATTAAATATTACCGCTTCATATTGCACTTGATGAAGATATAACCCGAGAGTTTTTACCTTCGAATGCATTTCACCCTAGCAATTGAAATTTGAAACAGGAAAGCACAACCAATAAGAGCAAATAAAGCATTTTAGGGGTTGCTTCCATTACTAGAGAAGGAGTCGCAAATGAAACACACATGAGCGTTTTTTAATATATATTCTCCAGCGAACAACTAGGTCATAGTACAAAACTAGACGCTTTAGCAAACTAGATTCATCCAACGCAATAACTAATATTACCACAGGCATAACGAACATTTGTCCCCTTACAGTATAATTGCGGAAGTTTTAAAAATTGTACAAATTGAAACAGGAAGAAAGACATTAGCGGATCAAAAAGTTCGCTGAGGCTGGTTGCCTCATCATAAAAAAAGAGGAAAGGGTAGATTCAAAAAATATACATTCCAAAATAAATTCCTGTATCAATATTTCTCGAAGATATTTTACCTTCACAGTACGGGGCTAGCAGAACTATTTAGAGTGACCCATAGTAAAAAAAAACACCATAAATACAATAACTAATCCGAACTCTAGAGAACCAACACCACTAACTGCTAATATTTCCCAGCAAATATAACATGACGTAAGCACTAAAAAAATGAATAAATGATGCTAATTTTCTACCCGAAAAGTTTCCAACAGCAAAGAAAGCAGGAAGCAGAGTGACCACAATGAATTTATTACCTTAAACTCCCTGGCCTCTGGCTTCTTCCTCAAATAAATTCCGAACATAAAAAGTACCAAACATCTAGTACAGTAACAGTTTGAACATCTAGTAACCCTTCAGAGTTACTACATTTAGTTTTTTTTAGTTGCATAAAGAGCGCTGAATATGTAGTCATTTGGGTAGCCAAACATTCAGAGGTTTAAATAGCCAAATAATACATGAAAAAAAATCTAACCTTGAAAATTTTGGCCTTAAAAAAGGAAATCAGGCAATAAAAAATTGGCTCTGCTACAGTTCAACACCAACTAACTCAAACAAGCTGAAGATGCCAGTACGCGTCGAATTGGCAACGTTATAAGGTTTTCAAACACCAGATCGAATAAATATTGAAGTAACAACTTCATATTAATTTTCAAGGTTATCCTACAAATATGGCAAGCATTGGTTCATACTAACCTCTTCTAATAAATAAAAATATAAATATAGGGTAATAAACACGAAGCTAAAAGCTTGAAAATAAATTATAAAAAACATTAAATAGTTAAATAAATAGTAAATAGGACAAATAAATATTGCGGTTCAAACATACCGTGGAAGACGCCTTAAAGGTGGCGAGCTCAGCCCACGGTTGTACTCTCGGTAAGATCGACAAAAGATAACAAAATAACCAACTCTGAATCATAAAAAGATCATTTGGGTCGAGAAAGTGACCGTTTTCTAGCACGGAATTTCCCCTCCATAAAACGCTCCTCACACAAAAAAAAGGAATGCAAGAGTCAGCAAACTATTTCGTTCAATTTAAGCTAGAATTATAACACTCGACAGAAGACCTGATAAAATTATCATCGTTATTGTTACTAATATCGCCGGCTTCACATAAAATTAATCATTTGATGAACTACGTTTACCTTGTCACCAACACAATGAAAGTTGCCTTGTCAAAATTGGAATAAAATCACGAATTAAATCAAACAACGTAAGTTTTCTTACATCGCGAATTTGATCAAATATCACGAATGAAATCTAACAACGCGAATTTAATCAAACATCACGAATTTAAAAAAGCACCATGAATTTAATCAAACATCACGAATTCATCCAAGCATCATGAATTTAATTGAACATCACGAATTAGATTAAACATAAATTAAAAAACTAGACTACCGACACTTCAAGACAGTTCTGTTCAATCCCATAACGCATTTCAAAATCTCACCTTAACAAGACTGGAGATATTTGCTACCACTATCTACATTGCCTCACCGTCAGCCCGTATTTACGAGCTAAAACACGCTACACAAAACATGCATGAACAAGCTTGTTCACCAGGATCGCCAGGTTGGACTTTTACACCAAGCAAAAATGTTAAAAATAGCTAAATTTTACTTGAAAAGTCGTTATTCAAGGAAATTGACGTAAGAACACAAAAATTTCAAAAGTGGCCACATTACAGGATTTTGACAATTAAAGGCAAAAAGATTTCAAAACGAAAAAAATTTGAGAATTTTGGCCAGGAAAAAGTTACAAAAAATCAAGATATGAGAATTTTATTCAGAATTTCATTTTAAAAATGGCAAAATATGAGGATTTTGGTCATAAAAAACAAACCAACTTTCAAAAAAGGGCCAAATTTGAGGTTTTTGGACTGGCAAGGCTCCAATTCTTTGGAATGGCCAAATACGAAGATTTTCGACGAAAAAGGCACAACAAATTTTTTCAAAAACGGCCAGACTTGAGGTTTTCGGCGAGAAAAAGTCAACCTGGCTTCCCAGCTACACACAACAGTCTACACAACATCAGGCGTGCCACTACTCTATTTACCGCAACTCGCCCGCAGAACTTCATGAATATACTCGATTTCGCTAGTGGCTACAGAAAGCACTCAACCTACCTCAACGACATGCCAATACGTACAACATACATGTTATTGTCAACACATTAACCAAAGATCACTGCTCAGAATTTTATATATGCCATGCCATGGGTTACCCCCACCAAAAAACGCGATACACTCGAGAGCCTAAACTCCATGAACTTGATCGAGAGCGACAACTATTTTCCAGCTCACTAGTTAACGATCTGTTTATGCACCGAAGCGATCAAATACACGACCAACAAACCAACACTTCTTGCTAGAAAATTTTTTTTTATTGTTGTCTCTATTTGAAATCTAGGGACAAGGAGCATCTTCTCGTGAAGCACTTAGATTGATTATAATGATTATAAGTTACGAAGTACTTAGATATTTCTATACGGCCTGTATTTCCTGCTTAAATTCTATTCCCGACAAGAAGAAAGCATCATTACTGATCATTAAACAAACAATGCAACCATTAATTCACCAACAGACGACACCATATGTAACAGACTACAGCAATTTAAAATTAGGCTGAGGTCGATATAAATGGAAATAATCAAATTGATGCAGTGCAAAACTTCACTAAAAGATCACGATGAAAAAAAAAAGAATATGTGAGAATAACCCTGGAAGACTTCAAACGAAGGAACTCTACACACAACTCAACTCGAAACAAATACTACGTTCACTTCGAGGGCATTATTCCGCTGGTTGAATCCTTAGGTAGCAGTTAAGAACTAAATAGATTCAATTTGCCCAATAAATTTAATAACTTTTATTAGGCAGAAAAAGTATGGCCCTCTTACCCTTGACTCCTGTGTTTTGTTACAAGATATATGTCTTACTTTGCTGCATAAAAGCATCATCTTCTTGACTGCTGTGTATTGTTACAAGATATATATATTATTTGCTGCATAAAAACATCTTTTAACAGTAAGTTGGCTAGTTATCGGCTACTCCTAATTCATGCTACTGACATTCATCTCCCATTCACGCAAAAAGCATCATACATTCTACTTTTATCAAGGTTTGCACACTCAGTATAACTCATTCTGAAAGCTAGAGAGGATGTAATCCTTATATGTATGACTTGGATTTACATTAAATAAAATCCCGAGTACCCCACCTTAAATGAAATAGATTCGATTAGATTAGATTGTCGGTTAGTTTAAGCCTCCCTAACCGCTACATAAAAGAGCGTATCGAAAAGAGGAAGGCACCATTTAGTTTGGAGATAAGGGAATGCAGAATCTATGCAAAAGGGCATAGAAACAGTAAGTTGAGAAAGAAGTTTATGAAACGTGATAAAGGTTGAAGAAGAAAGTAGTAGGTGCTGAAAAAACAGGACAGCAGTGAACCGAAAAAAGGGTAGCCCTTAATATAACAACAAAAATTATGTCAAGAAAAAGAAGGCCTACCTAACTCTCAGCTCGGGCCCTCACACATTTTCCCCCTGGGAGTTCTAATTCCCATAGATACAATAGTTGTATCCCCTTGAGGGGGATGAAATAGGTTCATACACAGATTATTGGAAAAGGATTACCTTCTCCCCATGTGAGTGTACCAGGCGTGAAAACCCGCTCACTGACCTGACTTAGCAACGACTTGACCCTAGGAGACTGCCATGAGCCCTACATTCGTCATTAGTAAGATCACAACTACAACACAATACGTTGGACAGCCCACACGCAAATAAAGTTACAAAGGCAGTGACGTCCAACAGTAGAGTCAGCCAAGTCAACGGACAGACCGCCCAAGTGAGCAGTGCAGTCCAGGATTTTATGTTGGAAACACCAGCAATCGATGCACTGCTCACTGCAGCAACCATTTTAACAGCAGTTGCAGAGGCCATTTTAACAGCGGTTGCAGAGGCCATTTTAAGTGTTATAGAGGCAATTTTGACAGTGCAAGGCCCGGTCATTTTGACAGGGCAGGCAGCGCAATTTCGACTGTACAAGGCCCGGCATTTTGCTGGTGCTGGTAGCGGACATTTCCGTAATATTAGGTGAGGGTTGATATGCCCATATCATGTCTGGATCAGTCAATCAGCCATAATTTAGACCATAACTAAAAATTCCTTGACTTCCAATTCCGACTACAAATTTTCAATAACTGTGATATCCGTACTGGAAATAAATTAGAACCTCAGCCTTTATGCCATCGTTTTTAGCTGCATGAAATCACGACCGCCTTCTAAAATCTTAGTAACACTCAGCAAACTGTCTCCATGTGCTATTTATTCTCTGGCACGATCCGCCCCCTGGATCACAGTTTCTGCAACTCTATGAAGTAATTTCTGAATAAACCAGTTTTATTTACGAGGTTTCACTCACGACACCGGTTCTTGATTGCGAATATCCATTCACTATTCCAAACAACTTACGACCTCACTCGCATCACCGGTTTCTGATTGTTTACATTTATTATTTTCAAGAACTTAAGGTTTTATTTTTAAACCCGGTCTCTGATTGCTATTATTGATTCACCATTTGGTCCAACTTACACGTCAGATTTAGTGTAATATCTAAGAACAATAATGATTTGTTAAAGTGTTAAGCTTACCTAAATGGTACACAACTTACGATTTTCCGTAATTAACGCGCATTGATGGCACTCAAACAGTGCCTACATAAGAAGTATAGCGCTTTACATAACGTTTCGAGGTGACTGCAATGAACCCTACATTTGTCATTAGTACAATCACAACTACAACACAATACGTTGGTCATCAACGCAACTCCTATTGGTCATCAGCACAATCGTCATTGCCGACCAATAACATTGGTCACGTATAATTGGCATCGTAAACGTAATTTCTAACTTGGATACAATCCTCACCAGCAGCAAAATAAAAGATGATACACTGAAAGTTCACAGAACAACGAAAGGAAGGCCACCTGAAGTCAATATACTTGAATTTTTAAATTTTGTTTGCTAAAACTACGGGTGACACGTTGGGTCAGGCTGACGATGCCGCATTTGCTGGAAATTATCGGTATTTGTAGCTGATCGTCTCCACAATACATCTGTTTGCTTTGCTTGCTAGGTTGTCCAAGGACTTTCAATCACAATACAGGCCACAGTTCCACAACCTAATTTTGGTTTGATTAGAATTCTCCAACCTACTTTAAGTTTCATTAATTTAATACAGGTTTAATCAGTCTTTAATACAGCTAAGCAATAACAACGGAAGGAAGAAACTAAAATTTCCACATGTTGTATTTTGGATACGGTCGTCTACAGATACCGATTCCAGAAAGAATATTCCCCACGAATTCGGCATCATCAGCCTGACCCAACATGTAACGGGCAGTCTAGCGAACTACATGAGGTCAAAACGCTGAAATAAACATTCGTAAATCAGTTGAAGAAATGATCAAAACAGAGCAGAAATTGGATCAATAAAATTCAAGACATAATAATAAAGTGTTAGAGCAAAGAGCATATACAATTATTTTGAAAATATTAAACTACCCTGTGAAAAGCGACTAAAACAGTGAAGATATTTCAGGAACATATAAGTACACATTAAGTAGGTATAGTTAATTAAGTAGTTATAGCCACACTCGCTTCACGGAATCACAATCAAAAGTAATATCAGAATTTTACGATAAAATCACTCACGCAGAAGCTTATCACATCCACTTGCAAGGTTAAACCTTGGGAACAAACGACCGTTGAAGTCACTAAACTAACAGGCACACAAAATTTTCAGTTACAAAAAGCTGTGCTATTAACCAGAATATTCATTATCATAAAACTGAAGCCGTGCATGGGAGAGTGGGTCCCAACAGAGTGAGAGGTTTCCAGTTACTTTGATCCCGCACGCGTTGATATTTGCAAAGTCAAAACTGACGAAAAGAATAAATTATAAGTTGGGTCAAGTCACCCAAGCCACAAACACTCCTCTGGTCATAATCCGAGCGAGGTTATCACATTATCAATTTTTTGGTAGGTTTAAGATTCTCTAGCCACAACAAAGACCATCTAACAGAAGCAGAGAGAAGGGAGCATTTAGTACCGACTGCAGAAAGTGGGGAATCAATGCACTAGGTGTGCTCTCATTCAGGATACTTTGTGCAAAGACACGGCAAGTTAGGAAGGAAGAGGAACAAAAGACAAAGATGAAATTGGGAAAACGGCATGAAAACTAAAAAAAGCAAAGTGGGCACAAAAGATTGAGCCTATACACAGCTCCCAATGCGCTATGCTAAAATGTGCCTTCTCAATTGCGATCTTCGGAACACCTTTGTTTGGTTAAAGAGGCTGCAGCTCGAAGCCTAAATCCTCACCCCCTCTGGAAGCGCTAACTCCCGTAGATTCAACATATGTGTACCCAAGAGAGGTGATACTCATTAGACGCATTATTTGGTCTTCTTAATAAAGCAGCCACTTATAACTCGTGATGCTCATTCAAATGAACTTCAAATGTCCCCTCGAATTAAACTCACTTCATTTTTTGCCTCTAATTATTTAGTAAATGCGGATGCAATCAACTTGTTTCCTCTTTGACTCTCAAATAAAGTTCATCATTTTAATTACCTCTCATTATTTAGGACGTTTGCATGCAATAAACTTATTTTTCTTTTGCCTCTCAAATGTGGCTCATCTTATTTGCCCCTCATTATTTAGCAAATGCGGTTGCGATGAACATAACTTTCCATTGTTTCTCAACAGACGCTATAAATCGCCAAAAGCAGTAGACAGAAACAGATGCTCGTGGCGCTAGTGAGGAGAAAATTACCCCTTTTCTCTTGAACTACCTTTACTAAGGGGTATTTTGGAAAATAAGTAACAGAGTATGTACACGTTAGCTGGCATTCAGGGATTCGTTCAATAAATGCAGTAATGTAAACCACCGAATGACCGATGATTTGAAGATATACTCGTACCGCAAACATAACTCAGACGCGTACATTTCAAGTGAACCATATATTATACGTTCATAAAAAAAGAGTTCGCTTAGAATCTAACGCACTCGGTAACATAAGGCATAAAAACCTACACACAAAGATTTCAATGGCAATAAGCACGCAAAAATGCTGTGCTTTTAGTAATATTGAAACGCACATAAAAATTTGCACGCAAGCTTGATTACTTACTGAGAGTGTGCGCAACCACGACACCAAAGAGCATTAGTAGACACGGCTCCTGATTGGCCAGCACCAAATCACGAACACGGGGTTCTATTGGCTACACTTTGTGGGGACCTCGCTCTGCACAGCACAAAATAATTTTTTCTGTATTTCTGATTTTCTTGCACAGGCTACATTGGTGTCTGCTGACCAATGATCAGGATCAGCACGCCTGGTCACGGATCAGCATGCCTAGTCACGGATCAGCATGCCTAGTCACGGATCAGCACGCCTGGTCATGGATCAGCACGCCTGGTCATGGATCAGCACGCTTGGTCGCGGATCAGCACGCCTGGTCACGGATCAGCACGCCTGGTCACGGATCAGCACGCCTGGTCACGGATCAGCACGCCTGGTCATGGATCAGCACGCCTGGTCACGGATCAACACGCCTGGTCATGGATCAGCACGCTTGGTCGCGGATCAGCACGCCTGGTCACGGATCAGCACGCCTGGTCATGGATCAGCACGCCTGGTCACGGATCAACACGCCTGGTCATGGATCAGCACGCCTGGTCATGGATCAGCACGCCTGGTCATGGATCAGCACGCCTGGTCACGGATCAACACGCCTGGTCATGGATCAGCACGCCTGGTCACGGATCAACACGCCTGGTCACGGATCAGCACGCCTGGTCATGGATCAGCACGCCTGGTCACGGATCAGCACGCCTGGTCACGGATCAGCACGCCTGGTCACGGATCAGCACGCCTGGTCACGGATCAGCACGCCTGGTCATGGATCAACACGCACGGATTAGATGTAGGGAAAGTCTTTTTGTTGGTCACTGTCTTATTTGAGAGACAGGAGTTAAAATTTTGCTGAGAAAATAACCGATGGGAGTACCTTTACAAGCATTTTTTTATGATCATGTCATTAGCCTTCAAAGGCCTCACAGAAGTCTGAGACACGCACGGTATGTGCCCTGCAACTGCCTCGAATACACGCTTTGTTCTCACGCCAACACACTTGGCAAATTACAGCAAAATGTAGACTGTGCGCCATGACTAACATATGCAGAGTGATCACCTTATTAGTCTGTCACTGTAAACAAATAAGCTCAAAAATTTGAAAAAGATTAAAAAAAGGGAATCCGCTCGTCACTTTAGATAAATAAGCCCCGAAATTACGAAAATAAGCTTCAAAGTTGGACATAAGATTAAAAATTCAGAAAATTCGTTCCAATATCGGATATATGATCAAATGTTCGGATAATAAGATCCAACATTAGATATAAGATAAAAAAATTAGGAAAATAAGCTTCCATATTAGAAGTATGATTAAAAATTAGGCAGATAAGCCCCAATATTAAATGTAAGACAAAAAATTACGAAAATAAGCTCCAAAATAAGATGTACGATCAAAAACTAGACATCAGCTTAAAAGTAATGTTTGTTCAATTGACCTCGGCCAATTTACACAAAAACGATCATAAATAATTTAGAATACATAAAAAGGTCATAAATAAGGTAGACCAATTCAGTCGTAGCCGACCTATTTTCTTTAAAAGAACGCAGAACTCCAACAAATAGTAAAAACTAATTACAGTTTACTAGCTTAATTAAGTGGCGTTTTTCACCCGTTAGGTTAACCGAATGCCTAATTTCTTATTCAGTAATTGACTATATATGAACGATGGTAGGCTCACCGACTATCAACTCGTGAATTGAGGTTAAAAGAGAACCAATTTAGCCGAGTTCCCCTAAAAGAACGGTATGTCCAACTAGGACGTTTTTTGGCTCAGGATGGGTGGCTGATTAAGAGATGCCTCCTAATCAGGAAAGTAAAGACCTCCAATTAGGAAAGGCATCCCAATCCCAATTAAGAGATGTAACCCAATTAGGAACAGCTTCCCAATCACAAAGCCACCGAATAATTGGGAGAGTTCTTCCTTCCCTAAAGGATGCACATCGCAATTAGGAGACGGTTCCCACTCAAGGCGCGCCGTCAGGTATGTCCAGCCCTCTCTTCATTGGAAACTTAATTGGAAATAAGAACTTCGAGTTCCAACTCGATGTCCTCCCGCTCCAGTGCCGCCACGCCTCAGTCCTGAGTCCTGCAAAATACACACATTTTAGCGCCTTCTTAATCCCAACAGTGATTAATCGCAAGGTATTTTTAGCCTCCCTTACCGTAAGATGTTCAAAGAGAGGAAGGATTAAGACGCTATTTAGTGTGGATTTAAGGGAATGCAGAAGCTACACACAAGGTGTGCTCCCGAACAGAATCCCGTGTGCATAGAAACAATAAGTTGAGATGGGAGGCTGCAAAACAGGATAAAAGTTGGAGGTGAAAGTATTACGGGCTGAAAAACAGGACAGCAGTGAACAAAAAAAAAATGGTCCATAACAAAACAAAAATCATTTTGTTCCAACAAAAAGAAGGCCTAATTAACTCTCAGCTCAGAGACAACCTCAACTAGTTGATTACGTTTGCACGATTGCCATTGCCAGAGCTGCTTAGGTCCAGTTGATAGCAGCAAAACTGAAAAATATTTTAACACATTTCCTGCGAAGTGACCCACCAGTGGTCACTTAGGTGATTTTCATGGCGCTACTGACCCACCTGCAGTCACTAACTCATTTTTTATAAATACCTAATGAAAGCTAAATAAAAGCACGATTCAGATAATGTATGATATTTTCAAAGTTGATTACCACAATTGACTTTAAATTTGATTTGAACATTGAACTCATGTTTAACCCATCGCAGTTAACGTGTTAACTTGTATGTTTGTGTCAATATTTAGAAAAGGTAGTGAGACAATGTAATTGCTGAATACATAGCACATTTCAGCCCGTGTATCCCAATTTTTTCAACACTTTCTCAATTTTTCCCAATTTTACACTTTCCCAATTTTCCTGATGAACAAAAAAACAGCATCACACGGCTTTCTTGAGTTTACTCATGAAAATGAGGGGAATAGAATGAAATGCGGCGAATGAAACGAGTCAAGCGGCCCATTCTCGGGTTGTTTACACACCCTGACTTGCACTTCATACACTGACATACACTTCATGAACAAAATATGCAGTAGTTTACGCATTTCACCTACAAAGATGGAGAACTCAATTACATTGAAGGTGACTCTCAAAAAAGTGTCACAACTGAACACCTAGAATGTTTTGTTAATTTTCCTTGGTCTAGAGAGCAAAAACGCACCTCCATCATTTAGTCAACGAGTTACATGACCCTGTAAACTCTCCATATGAAATTTCCTGAAGTGATTTAACAAAACTGCCGGTCCGTGACTACGTC
Organism: Morinoia aosen; assembly: GCA_030386875.1. NCBI lineage: Eukaryota > Metazoa > Arthropoda > Malacostraca > Amphipoda > Talitridae > Morinoia > Morinoia aosen. The sequence continues at coordinate 55,817,162 of CM059558.1, forward strand.
AGCATGAATTCACATAAGTTAGCAATGGAAATTATTTTGTAGACTTAAATAATTCAATAAGGAAAATGGCTTGGGATTCAAGGAAAAATAATTACTTGGTAAAGGGAACAGTGAAAACTTCCACTTTCCCTACATAGTCACATGTTACTGACTGTAAAGTATTCAAGAGAATAATTACTGATGTAGGTGGAATAATGTGATCTCCGAGGCCTTGAAGTCAATATTATTGAATAATCTGACAAGAACCTCACTAGAATTGTTGTTTCTGACATCTTTTGAACAAGAGCACCGCCCTTGTTCCTTTTCATCTCATTCCGTTCCTTGTTTGATCATCCCAGCTTTGCAGAAAATTATTTCTTTTATCATATTAGTTAGTTGAAAATTCCTTTACAACAACAAAAACAATCTCGGGAAAGCAAAGCGAAGAGACCATTTAGTATGAACTGAAGAAAATGTATCTTAAGGTGTGTTCCCACATAGAATGACCTGCATATAAAAACATCAAGTTAAGAAGGAAGAAGATGCAAAGGCAAGAAAGAGATAGCAAATAATGCATGAAACTGAAAGAAGCGAAGGTTACACACAAGACAGAAGTCCTAAAGGTCTATCCATTACTGAGGTAATCAACAGTCGGTCCCATAGGGACGCCAGTCCCACAGCATGGGACATACTTATCAGAAAAAAGTCTAGTTTATTGTGCTGTTACCTTCTCCATTATGCTGTTACCTTCTTTTTTCTCGTAAGTCATTGATGAAATAGACTATTTTTTTCTCACAAATCTTTTGGAGAAGTTACTAATAATAATACCTTCTTCAAAAGATTTGTGAGAAAAAAATAGTCTATTTCATCACAAATCAATGAAGGCAAAATATTGACACACGAACTTCACATCTACCTGTCAGTCAATCCATTTCTGTGGCCCAACGAAGAAGATGTTTTGCCTCCAGATATTGAAGACCGTTTGCCCTGGTGAATGGTGAACAAAAGAACAGCATCACACGGGGAGGCTTCTTGGAGTTTGCTCATGAAAATCACTAGAATAGAATGCAACAGAACAAGCCAAGTGGCCCATTATCAGGTTGTTCCTAAGTCCCGTCAGACACCAATCACGCAAAGAACCAACGGAACACATTCGTAAACATCAGTTCCCAAGCACAAGCAAAAGTATATTCAACAGTATACACAATATTTCTTTACACGGCCGTTACGCAACGTGTGGTATGGATGGATCATGACTGTGACCACACTAGTTGCCATGAATGAAAGTTATAACACGAGCAAAATATGCAGTAGTTTACGCATTTCAGTTACAAAGATGGAAAACTCTAGCACAGATTGGAGTTGACTAGCAAGAACGTGTTACAACTGAACACCTAGAATGCCTTGCCAATTTTCCTTGGTCTAGAGAAAGCAAAAACACACGTGCATCATTTACAGCAGTAAACTTATAAAGCAATACATGGTGCTCCAATGGACACCTACAATAAATTTCCTAGCCAAATGCTGACTGCACATGGTCTCCATAGAAATCAATGTAATTAAAATGACCATGATGATAAAAGATTAGATTTGATGTTAGTTTAAGCCTCCCTAACTGCTAAAAAAAGTATTTCAAAGAGATGAAGGAGGAAGACACGATTTAGTATGGAGATAAGGGAAGGCGAATCTATGCAGAAGGGGCAAAGAAACGGTAAGTCGACAAAGAAGTTCATAAAACAAGATAAAAGTTGAAGAAGTAAATGGTAGGTGCTGAAAAACAAGACAGCAGTGAACCATAAACAGGCGGTCCTAAACATAACAAAAAATATTTTATATCAACAAAATGAAGGCCTACCAAATTTTCAGTTTGGACCCTCACACATTTTCCCCGTGGGAATGCTAATTGCCACAGATATAACAGTTGTACCTTCCTGAGGGGTGATGATATAAGCATAAATTACGTTAGAATTTAACTTATGACAATAAAACTGCAGGGCACTCAGCGGGAACGCCAAACTGGCCTTTCTAATCGTCAAAATGATGAAATTTAGACTTTTCAGTCAAAAACACTTACCCAAAACAAGGCCAACTTTCATAATTTCTGGTAAAAATAATGACACTCTAGTTGGAAGTTTTCACATTTTCACAGTTAGCCTCATGTTGATCAAATTTGGTCATATTGGGGAATTTAAGTCAGAATAATTGGCTATTTATCAACAGTAGCAGTGGCTTCCTTAGACAAGTACGAATAATTTTGGCAAGAGGAACTGCCTATTTGGCAACAGTAGCAGTGGTTTTCTCTGACGAGTACGAATAATTTTAGCCAGAATAAACACAAATTTTGCACAAGACAGTGACTCACTCACCTTGACCAATATGAGAGGGGGCGAGGGAGGAGCAGAATCGGGGGGCAGTGTGGGAGTGAGGGAGAGCTTCATGCAGTCGTCGAGAGCATGGCAGAACGTATCACAGGTGGCCGACAACAGCCCGCTTGCTTCGTCTAGTTCCTGCAGTGGCCAACATTTCGTTATTCCCTGTAACACGCTGACTGTGATGGGTTAAACTGAAGTTCAGTTTTCGGCTCAAATTTAACCCACTACCTCCCATAATTTTAACCACTTTAATTTTTCTATAAAACTTGGATATTAATGGTAGAAAAGTGCGAGAAACACCATGAAACAGTCAGAATTACATTTTAAATAGAAATGAGCGAGATATTAGGTGATCTCAAATGAGATCAATGGGAGGATACAATTGCAATGCCTATAATGTATCACGAAATGTAATCTCCAGTTTCGGTCATCAAAACTACTCATTCTATATGAAAAAATGGATGAGTAAAAAGATATATACGACTATAAACACTTTATCCTTAAAAGCAGAAAAAAACATGTACCTATAAAAATTTCATAAAACAAAAATATGTAATTTTAAAAAAAAAAGTTAACTGTACAGCTATACAAAAATAAGTAATATGAAGTAATGTCCCGTTTGGCCTGTGTAATTGTGAAACGACTTACATAAATAGTGACTGCACAGCTTTAGTAATTATAGTTACTTTTATGCTCAGCTACTGTACGTATGATGAAAGAAACAGGTAACGCACGGAATGACTACGCATTTGGAACAATCCGTCATTGCTCTGGCAGTGCATGGCTCGTTCTGGCATCGCCTTTGTTCACTTCGCTTCATTATTATGTGTCCTTTACATTCAAAACGAACGTCATGAGGAATTTGTGAAGGTGCTAGACAGCTAGGTGCTGGTCCTACCAGGTTGTCGCCTGTTCGTAGGAATTGTCAAATATGATCGACAAATTATTCTTCTAAATGAAAGTAAATCCATTTTGGTGGCCATGTTTTAATTGTCGCTACATAGCAAGTTATATACGATATGTGCATTCACAACTGCCATGTGCCCAATTCAAATGAAGATGGCCAAATACCACTATTTTGCTCCGATTGTTTCATATTTGCGAATCCACCAACCATGTTTATTGACACCTCTCGTGTATGCACTGTAATTTTTGAAGGCATGAGGTTGTGAAACCGTATCCTTTGCTTTACATTCCTTCAAATAACGTTTCACATTTTGAAGAGGTTCTGCTGTGTCATAATTAGTCCCAATAGTGACATGTATTATCAAACCACCTTACAAATAGAATTTCTTCGTTGGTACCAAATCTGGAGCTGCATGTTCTTCCTTTTTGCTTTTTCATTTCTTTTGCTCCCATCTAAGTACATATTTCTCAGCCTGTTCTCGTGCATAGCTCCAGTTGCTAGAAACCCAAGCTCGCGAGATGAACCAGTAATTACAATCCAGTAAATAGGTTGTCAAGGAAGACACTATGCGATAACGGTTTTTCTACGACATCTAGCTTGTTCAATACCACTATTGATCCAAGCAGTAAATCTGCGCGGTTACCACTGGATGAGCTCTTGCCGCAATAGAGATCGAAATCGTAGCAATGGCCAGAAACGCCACACAGTGCTCAAAATTTATATCCAAGCATAATAGTCTTACCATAATAATCTATCATCTCATCGACGCCCAGGTGTTCTTCAAAAATACCAAACTTCAGGAATGAATTTTGAGCAACAACAATCAGTTTTCTCACTTTGAAACCTCTATCATTCTTATTGTTTTCGACTTCACTATTGTCACAGAAAAGTAGGATGCTTTTCATATCTTAAAATTGAGATTTAAAGTTTTTTTTTTTACTATAATGCAGGAAGTTGTTTTAACAGTATAATGTATATGCAGGAAGTTTATGATGAACGGATATCGTTAACACTACAACAAATAGTTTTATGTCGTCTGAGCAAATTGTAGTTGTAGGCTAATCATATTTTTAGTTGCATGCAACAGTAAAAATGTTGTGACCTGTGTAGTCACTTCCTCCCAATGGTCTCATAGGAGATCACTAACTTTTATGGTCAGCTATTCTCATATTACATCTACTGGTGTTTTCAAGCATTCAAATGTTTTATGTACGTTACTTCAACATGGACTATATGATGTTATCATGTAATTGTAGTTTAGTATGACTTGTGTTTGTACTTATATGTTAACAGTTCTCAGGAGTACAATTTTGATATTTTAAAGCTTGTATATTAATCAATTTAAAGAAAAGAAATTTAAAATCACATGTGGATATAAGAGAAATATACCTATTAGATATAGCTTGAAGGTTAGATATGCGTATGTTCAGTCAGATAATTACGAAATCAGTTAATTTTTAAGTGATCTCATATGAGATCACTGGGAGGTGATGGGTTAAAGTTACTTGAGCCCTATAAAACCTGGGAAGATGGTGCATGAGATGCCTCACCTACCTTCATGTCAGGACCTACCTCCATGTCAAGACCTACCTCCATGTCAAGACCTACCTTCATGTCAGGACCTACCTTCATGTCAGGACCTACCTTCATGTCAGGACCTACCTTCATGTCAGGACCTACCTTAATGTCAGGACCTACCTTCATGTCAGGACCTACCTTCATGTCAGGACCTACCTTCAAGTCAGGACCTACCTTCATGTCAGGACCTAACTTCATGTCAGGACCTACCTTCATGTCAGGACCTAACTTCATGTCAGGACCTACCTTCATGTCAGGACCTACCTTCATGTCAGGACCTACCTTCATGTCAGGACCTACCTTCAAGACAGGACCTACCTTCATGTCAGGACCTACCTTCAAGTCAGGACCTACCTTCATGTCAGGACCTACCTTCATGTCAGGACCTACCTTCATGTCAGGACCTACCTTCAAGTCAGGACCTACCTTCAAGACAGGACCTACCTTCATGTCAAGACCTACCTCCATGTCAGGACCTACCTTCATGTCAGGACCTACCTTCAAGTCAGGACCTACCTTCATGTCAGGACCTACCTTCAAGTCAGGACCTACCTTCATGTCAGGACCTAACTTCATGTCAGGATCTACCTTCATGTCAGGACCTACCTTCATGTCAGGACCTAACTTCATGTCAGGACCTAACTTCATGTCAGGACCTACCTTCATGTCAGGACCTACCTTCATGTCAGGACCTAACTTCATGTCAGGACCTACCTTCATGTCAGGACCTACCTTCATGTGAGAACCTACCTTCAAGACAGAACCTACCTTCAAGACAGGACCTACCTTCAAGTCAGGACCTCCCTCAGCAGTAGCTGCCATCTTGAGGTCGAACACCTGCTTCATGAGGAGGTCGCATGTGAGACGCAGCTCTGAACGCTTTGCTTTCAAGGCGTCTGGCTCTGGCACTGGGGACAAGGGTTGGCAAGTTAGGGTGTCCCTTCTTCATCAGAGTGGGGATGCACCTGAGTGATTGGTATTAGCATCTATGAGAGTTGTGGCGTTTCTAATTAATTGCGCGATAAATGAATGCAAAGTGAAGAGTAAAGACATTTCTTAAAAGTTTCTCAAGGCAAATAAAAATTTTCTAAAAAAATGACAATCAATTAGCCAATTTTCAAGTTCTGTGTGCACACAGGAAATAAAACGAGATAAATCAACCAGATTAGATTAGATTAGATTAGTTGTTAGTTTTAGCCTCCCTACCCAGCAACAAATGCGATCCCAAGAGAGGAAGGAGGAAGGCACCATTTAGTATGGAGTTAAGGAAATGCAGAATCTATGCAGAAAGGGCATAGAAACAGTAAGTTGTGAAAGAAGATTATAAAACAGGACCAAAGTTGAAGAAGAAAGTAGTAGGTGCTGAAGAACAGGACAGCAGTGAACAAAAAAAAAGTGGTCCTTAACATAAAAAAAAATTTTTTTCAACAAAAAGAAGGCCTACCTAACTCTCAGCTCGGGCCCTCACATTGTCCCCCTGGGAGTGCTAAATCCCAGATACAATAATTGTATCCCCCTGAGGGGGATAAAACAACCAAAAATAACATTAATAGAGTTATGAACTGATTGGCAATAAATTTGGGGAAATACGTTTTACATTCTTCTCATCGTATTGGTAAAACTAATAAAATTAAAATTAAAACTGAGTACCTTCAGTAAGTACCATTGAACACAACGATTAGTCCAGCATTCTACCACTGGCATTTTCAGAAAACTGATCTCAAATAACAAGAGTGCCAAAAACAAAGAAATCTATCATCCAGACCTAACCACAAGCATCAGTGACTTTAACATATGACAAATTCTATCCAAGCATGAGATTGGTGGCAGCACAATAGACGCATGATCTCCAAACCTATACTTATGGCAAATACTAACTAACAATGTTATTGGTTACAGCATAAAATATATTTCAGCCCAAAGTTGAGATCTACACCCCTATACCTAGTGTGTATGCTTACCATGGGTGGGGGGCTGCTGTATAGCAGGGGGCAGACCAGCCTTGGCATTGCCCAGTGCCACCAGCCACGCATGCCTCTGCATCTGTGACGGTGCCTTTAGGTAAAACCGCTGCTCGTACGGGATCACTATGTCCACACGAAGAGAGTCCGTAGGATGTACTGAAATGAACAAGGTACCACTATAGCATTAGGTCTACTGCCATATATTGCCCACCCAGGTGCAGTTTGAGGGGTAAAAATTAAGTATTTATCACCGAGTTAAACGTATGGGAATGAGTAGTATCCATTAATAACCTAACCCAACCTAATACTTTATTACCAGCTAGAGATAGATCTAATTTTACGATGTGGTAGACCTCCCTCTATAGCAGCACATGATCAAGCATTGAGGTGTTGATCATGAGGAGAGTGAGAGTCAACATGAAATGAATGTTCTACTGGACAAATAGGAAAGAATGACTGATTTAACACGTTTAGTGCGGCGTGACCCACCGGTGGTCATTTAGGTGATTTTCATAATGCTGCTGACCGACCAGCAGTCACTGACTCAATTTTTAGAAATACTAAATGAAAGTTAAATGAAGGCATGATCCAGTCAATGTTTGCTATTTTCAAAATTTCTTGCAACAATTGACTCTAAATTTGAGCTGGATATTGAACTTCAGTTTAACCCGCCGCACTCAACGTTTTAAGGAGAATTTGAAATATTTTAGGAGAGGGAACCACATCAACAAAAATCAAAGTGTTTAATAACAATAGAGGGAAAATGTATTCATCTGGAAGATAGTAATGAGGAGAGTTGAAACAGCAGTTGTTCACTGGATTAACAGATATAATATTCAAAGAACTACAAATATTATTCCATAAAGTGGGGTGAAGATGAACACTCTTTAACTTTGACTGTTTGACACTTATTTGTGTTTAAACTTACCAAACTTTTATTGCATAAGGTATGTGTCTTAGTACTACATTCAAAAGTATTAGTCCTTGGTGACGTCTAGATTGTGCAAGGGATATGAAATGGCTGCTGTTCAGTTCCACTTCAGGCATGGGGAGAACTTGAACTGGCTGGGGAGTGAACTTGAACATAGTTTTGGGGTATGGTGGATGGTTCTCCTGTGTGGCTGAAGGCTCTTCTTTTGTAATATTTATTTTTTCATTTATGGAGACCGTCTGGGTGAAAAAAAGTCCGTTATTTATGGATGGATTTCTCTGAAATTTTCACAGTAGGTGTGAAATGATGCAAAGATCATTTTTTATTTCAACAAAATTTTTGTATCTGCACTGGATTTTTTTTTTAAAAATATGATAAAATAGGTTTTTTTTTAAATCCTACTTCTGCTACAATTTTGAAGTTACAGAACCAGTACTTCGTTTTTAGATTGCTTATATGTCTATATAACCATAAGGAATAGGGAATTTCGATAACTGCTTTTTGGGAATTAAAAAAAAAAATGATCTTTTTTTTTCATTTTTTTCATGTCGCGTAATTTTCAAAATAATAGATGTATCAAAAATTTGTATTCCTTATGGGTATACCTTGCTAAGGCCTATCGAATGGTATATAAACCATTCTTGTAGCTCTAAAATTGTGGAAGAAGTGGCATTTGAGAAACCAATTATCAAGTTTCCAGGAAAACGCGTTTTTTCACAAAAAAAATTATTTTTCTTTCTATCTTTTGAACTACAAAATTTTCTACAATGAACTCTTGAGCGTTTGCAGTTCTTTTCAAGCCCTTTCCATTGATATAATTTACATTGCTGTAGCTTTGTAATTCTGGGAAAAAATATACAACAAAAGACAACACGTGTAATTCTTCAAAACACCCACTTTTATTATTTGTTCTTTTTTTTTTACCAAAATACGTCTTTTTTCAGGTCAACTCCTTTGTTTCATAGCTCTTTTCAAGCCCTTTCGATTGGTGTGTTCGCCATAGCTGTAGCTATGATACTGCAGCTGTCATTGAGCTATGAATGAAAGCTGCGGTATCATAGATACGGCAGAACAGCTAAATTCTGAAATTGTCAAAATTTTATAAAAAACATTTATTCAGCGTTAGAATGTTTTGTTTGAATAATGAAAGCACTTTGAGTAGCCCATGAACGAACTATATTGCCAGTGCTACAGAGAAACGCGTTCAATCGACCCCCAATAATAAGGGGGGGAGGGGTCAAGGTCATGCCACCCCCATCGCTTTTCCCCACTCTGGTGGGCGCACTATTCGGAGTAGACCTAAACGGAAAGAACCAATGGAAGCGCAAGAAAATCCTCTATAAGATGCATTATTATATATTGTTATTATATAAGAAAGTTTTAGCCTCCCTTAACCACAACAAAGATGTTCCAAGAGAGGAAAGAGGAAGGCACCATTTAGTATGGAGTTGAGGGAACGCGGAATCTATGCACAAGGTGCACAGAAACAGTAAGCTAGGAAAGAAGTTCACGAAACAAGTAAAAAGTTGAAGAAGAAAGTAGTAGGTGCTGAAAAACAGGACAGCAGTGAACCGAAAAAAGATGGTCCGTAACAAAACAAAAACCTATTTTATTACAACAAAAAGGAAGCCTACCTAACCTTTGGCTCGGGCCCTCACATTGTCCCCCTGGGAGCGCCAATTCCCATAGATACAATAGTTGTATCCCCCTGAGGGGGTCTATAAGATGCATATAAAAACAGAAAATCAACACATATCCCAATTTTTACCCAGACGGTCTCCTCTAGTAACACATAAAATTAGCTATAAGACACTAAATTAAAGCAATTTTTTCCACATATTCTCTACACTTTAACTAATTTAAACTACAAAGTTCTTAATTCACAGTGAAATTTGCTTAGAGTAATGCACTGGCAGTGCTGCATCAAATGCAAAGGTCTCTTTTTGCTGCACAATTTGAATTACAAGCTGACGAAGATCCATTTCAACTATCTCATCATGAATGATGTTCTAGACCTCATTTTTTCAAAGTAGAAGTGTTGTTTCAGTTCATTCAGAGGCTTCAAGAACCTAACACTGTAGATCACTGGTGATGCATCAGAGATAGATTGGATCACAACAAGATGTTTTAGTTTTTTTTGTCCCAGATACTTTCACTATTATGTACCTAGTTGTTAACTTCTTGGCGCTTGCATTCTGCTATATTTTTCTCTTCATCCTTCCCTTCATCTATCTCCTCTTCTTATGCCTCATATTCAAGCCTCTTGTTTACTCTGGTTCTTTGCGTTTTCTGTGGTGATGGGATCTTTTTGTCGGTAGTTGGATCTTTGTAACTTGCTGAACTTGATTCAGGCAGAATTGTTTTCAACTTTGCCCCATTGTCAAAAAATTAAAATTATATATATGAAATATATAACGAGTTTTTGAAGTTTGAGACTGATAACCCTTTCAGGGTGTTTGCTAACCATTACTATGAGTTAGAAAAAGTTGAAAGCTCTGTAGCAAAACATAAACAAAACATGTTTATATGTACCATTTTTGAAATCTTTTCAGAAAACACATTATTTTCCAATGGACACTTCTGTTTTTTAACCAGGTTCTTAGTTAACTCATTATTTAAAAATACAACATTTTTTCTGTATGATGATTATTTCATCTGTATTTTATGTTAATTTTTGAAATTCTATAAGCTTTCAAAAAAGCTCTATTTTTGTTGAACTTTGCCACTTAGTTCAAGTTCGCCACACTTTACGGTACCATTATCAGGTATGGGTAAATCATCATTTTCATGGAATAATTGTACTATACAGAAAGACTTTGAAGTTGGATACTGAATAGGACCATATTGAATTGAGGAAATTATTTCAGAGACAGTTCATTTCTTGATAGAATGAGGACCTAGCAATTGAACTTGCCATGTACATTGCAGCAACAGAATGACTGGAACATGATGCACACTATATTCCTCATAACCAATAGATTTGAGAAATACTTTACACATGACATCTGTAATGAATTGTCTTGGGTTCTGGATCCAAGTGGAACTTCAAACTCTTCACAAACAAGAACGTCTTTATTTACACAGAAAGAACAGGAACCTTTAATTTTCTTTGTACAAACGCAGGTTACAATCCGGCCACTAAGCAGGAACACCTTAGTTGCCATCAGAATACTGTAGTACAATATTACAGTTAACCGCACACTCCACGTAGTTTCCTCCGCACACTGACTAGGTCCAGGGACATGACCAGGCACACGTTTGACGTAGTGCCACCAGAGGACAGAGCTACGGCCTAGTATCATGGGAGCTACGTCGAAACAGAGAGAGAGATGTTGATCGAACGCCTGCCGATTACAACTGCGTATGACTTGTAACGCCCTCTATGGTAAATTGTACTTACTACATTACAATATCCCCCCTCTCAAGACAATTTCTTCCTGGGTTAGGGTACCTAGAAAGCAAGTCGGCAAGGAAATTGTCACTACCTCTAATATACTCGATTAGGAAGTCATACGATTGAAGCAATAATGCCCATCGCATTAACCGTGAACTTCTATCTTTGTTTTGCTTAAGCCACGTCAAAGGCGCATGATCAGTTTGAATTACAAATCTACTTCCATACAAATAATCATGAAAATACTGAACTGCCCATTTTATTGACAAACACTCCAGCTCAATGACAGAATAATTACCTTCAGCTTTCGACAGGCTTCTACTAATGAAACTTACAGGTCTAAAAGTTCCATCGATAATTTGACCCAAGACTGCTCCAAGTCCTGCCGTACTGGCATCAGTTTGGAGAACGAAAGGTACGTTAGGTCGAGGAATAATTAAAGCTACCTCTTCCGACACAAGCTTAATTGCATTGTCAAAACATTTGTTGGTTTCATCTGTCCAATTTATTTTGTCAGGACAAAATTTCGTCAATAAATTTGTCAATGAACAAATACTAGCTGAAAGATTTGGAATGAACTTGCGATAAAAATTCAACAAACCTAAAAATGAACGCAGTTGTTTTTTTCGAATAGGCCTTGGGAAAGAAGTCAACGCAACAATCTTAGCAGGGTCAGGTTTTACGTATCCCTGTCCTACAACAAAGCCTAAAAATTTTACAGAGGAATGCGCAAACAAACATTTACTTAAGTTCAAAGTCATACCTCTAGAACAGAGTTTTTCGAAAATTAACTCGAGATGTTTCAGATGTTCATCCAAAGAATTAGAATACACAACGATATCATCTACAAAACTAGTTACAAAATCATCAAATTCATTCAATACATCCTTAATAATACGGTTACACAATCCTGAAGCGAATCTAATACCAAATGGTATAACAGTGAATTCAAACTGTCCAAATTCAGTTACAAAAGACGTATAAGCCGATGAAGATTCAGCTAACGGAAGCTGAAAATATGCTTTGGTTAAATCCAGTTTAGACATGTACTTCGCATCTACCAACTTGTCTATAACTGCATCTCTGTTTGGCATAGGGTAAAGGTCAACGTTTACATGAGCATTAAGTTTCCTATAGTCAACAGTAATTCTTAAGCTACCATCGATGTTTTTCACAATCACCGCAGGAGAACACCACGGACTATTAGAGGGTTTGATAATTCCTAATTTAAGCCACCGTTCCAATTCCAATTTTACGTTATCTTTCAGTGCAAAAGGAATTTTGTACGGCAAACTAGCAATTGGTTTGACTGATTCGTCTACCCTTATTTCGTACGGAGGACAATTTATTTTCCCCGGACTCTCACTGAAAACATGTTCAAATCTCGATACAACTTCACTGACTGCATGTTTGGCCTTAGGAGACAACTGTAAATTCACGTTAGGTTCCAACGAATCCACGACTACATTAGCACTTTCAGATTGGGAAGCGTTAACAGATCTCCGTTCAAAAAACGGCTTCAGCATGTTTACATGGAAAGTTTTCTCATTGTCTCCCGCACGAATAACATAATCAACTTTATTTAGTCTACGTACAACTTCATATGGACCCTTCCATTCGGCTAACAATTTGCTGGAAGAAGTTGGTAACAGCAACAGCACTTTATCGCCTAACTTAAAATTTCGTTTCCGCGCTGTTCTATCGTAATAGACTTTCTCTTTTTCTTTGCTTTTCATTTCACGTTCATTTGACAACTTCATGAAATCTCTGACTTTATTTCTCATTTCTAATACGTACTCTGTGATCAGCTTCTCATCTGCATCACCAGCATTGTCCAAAATTTGCTCTTTAATTAGAAATAATGGGCCTCTGACATCATGTCCGAACAGCAACTCAAATGGCGAAAAACCCGTGGAAGTTTGGGGAACTTCCCGATAGGCGAAAAGCAGTGGCTGTAAATAGCGATCCCAACATTCTGGCAAATCATCCGCTACTTTTCTCAACATTGATTTTAAACATTTATTAAAATTCTCGCAAGAACCATTACAACTAGGATGATATGGAGTAGTGTTAATTGATTTAATTTGTAATAGACTAATGAATTTCTTCATGACTGATGACATAAATTGAGGACCCTGATCGTGTAAAATTTCGTTAGGTAATCCCACCCGCGAAAAAATATCCAGCATGGCCTCAGCCACAGACTGACTGTCTACCTTTTTCAGTGGAACTGCGTCAGGATACTTCGAAGCAAGGTCTACAGCGACAAGAGCAAATCTGTTACCACGATTAGATTTAGGTAATGGACCGATCAGATCCAGAGCGACACGACTAAAAGGTTTGCTAATTACAGGTAAATTCACTAATGGTGCTTTCGGTGGTTTAACCGAACATTTTTGACATTGCTCACAAGAACGACAGTACAGTTTGACATCCTCAAAAATTCCAGGCCAATAAAAATGATTCAACAATCTATTTCTAGTTTTAGCCATTCCCAGATGACCTGACATTACTGTATCGTGAGCAAGACTGAGTAACTTCTGACGCAAAGACTTGGGAACAACAATTTGCGTGATTATGTCCCGAGCTGATTTGTTACTACATGTCAAACGCACCAAAACGTTATTTTTCTTGACAAAACGAGGATATGAATTTGTAACTACATTAGACTTGACGAAACAAGAATTAAGGCTAGGGTCATCGTTCTGCAATTTACTAATACGTCCACTTTGTAATTGTGCCGTGTTCAAAGCCTGAGCACTGCGAGATAGAATTGTTTCTACTTCGGCTTTATCAGCTTCTCTAGTTTGTGCTCGCGTTTCTACCAGCAACACAGACTGTTCTACAATCAATTCGTTCTCACCAAAATCAGAGTCAATTTCTTGGCATAGCAAAGATTTCCCAACGATTGCTTGACATGGGCACACCGAACCCGGCACGTTGCCCACCAAGACATCGAATGGTAAGTTAGGGATGCAAACAGCTGAAGTTTTACCTTTAAAGTAATCGCAATCAAGATCAATGCAAGCCTTGTGAGCCAAGACAGTATGACCGTCTGCAAATTTAACGCTAACCATCTTATTGGAAGATTTGGCGTGAGGAATAGATTCCTTAATTAAAATACAAGTCGCACCAGTGTCTCTGAGTACATTTACAGTTTTACCATTACATACTCCTTTCACGACTGGCATGTTACTGCGGTTCAAATTATTACGAGCAAATGACACTGCTACAGTTTCCTTCCGAGATGTATTTTTCGTCTTAGCATCTTGAACAACCTCGTCCGCCCTGTAACTTGCACTTTGCTTTTTAAATTTTCGTCTAGGACAGAACCGAGCGATGTGACCAACTTCAGAACAATTGAAGCAAGTAATGAACGATTGATTTCGGTCACCAGTCCTACTTTGAAAATCTCGAACAACCACATCTGCATTGTAACCAGCAGCTCTATCATTGGTGTGACAAAGTTTCGTACTCTCATTGTTATTATACTTATAACTTGTCTTAGTTTCACGAGCATCGTTAGCGGCTGAAATAAATTTTTGCTTAAAATACGGCTGAGTACATTTTTGAGAATCGTTCTTCCCATGAATGGCTTGGTAGTTAGTCGCTGCATCTATCACATCTGACAAAGATAACAAAAACACATTTCTTTCTTTCAAATACTCCGATAACGGCTCTTCAACAGAACGTAATAGTTGATCTTTGATTATCAGCTCTTTCAACAACGAGAAATTTGATCCTACGTTGGCTAATGAACACATTTTGGACAAATTTTCATCTAAGTACAGCACCAATTCAGATATGCTTTCACGAGACTGCTTAGCAGACCTAAACCTATGCTGGTAATCATAGAGATTCAAACCAAAACTGCGGATAATTAGCTGCTTAATGTCATCGTAACACAAATCAGATGAAATGGTATCAAGCAATCTACTCACTTTTGAGTTTACAAACCCGTTAATTAGAGCAGACATTGCCTCACTCTCAGACCATGAGTTGGCATTACGCACTTTCTCGAAGTTTCTCAGGTACACAGATACATCGTCTCCGTCCTTATAGGGCGCCAGTTTGATGTTCGCTCTTCCGTGTGCTGAAGTGCGATCTCCATTCGTAGGATCCGATGCTCGAAGTCGTTCCTTCTCTAACTCCAAACGGCTCAGTTCCAGTTCCTTTTCCACCTGAATCTTCTTCAATTCGAACTCTTCCTTTTCCTTCAGTCGTTCCCGTTCCAGTGCCCTCTCGCATCGCTCAACGCGCTGCTTGACATAATCCTGAAGCTCGCGATCCTTGTATCCCAGCTTCAGTCCATCAGTTATGAAGACACTTTCAGACATTTTTGCAGTCTAGCCTTCAACAATAAAGATGAAGATTGGCTTGAGAAGAAGAAACCACACAGGGAAATCACAGGTTGAAGGTGCACGGAACTGTTGAAGGATCCATACTGGCCACCATTTGTAATGAATTGTCTTGGGTTCTGGATCCAAGTGGAACTTCAAACTCTTCACAAACAAGAACGTCTTTATTTACACAGAAAGAACAGGAACCTTTAATTTTCTTTGTACAAACGCAGGTTACAATCCGGCCACTAAGCAGGAACACCTTAGTTGCCATCAGAATACTGTAGTACAATATTACAGTTAACCGCACACTCCACGTAGTTTCCTCCGCACACTGACTAGGTCCAGGGACATGACCAGGCACACGTTTGACGTAGTGCCACCAGAGGACAGAGCTACGGCCTAGTATCATGGGAGCTACGTCGAAACAGAGAGAGAGATGTTGATCGAACGCCTGCCGATTACAACTGCGTATGACTTGTAACGCCCTCTATGGTAAATTGTACTTACTACATTACAACATCTAGCTGGAATTAGATCCTTTGGTGTAAATAAATGAACATGAAATGCAGGCTGACAACTAATTCACACACCGGGATCAACAAATAATTATTACTAACTGAATATATAGACCTTAAAATGAAAAATACCAGCTTCAATGGGAATAGTTTAATAGGTCTTCTTTCTGGTATAGGCAGTTAATCATGACACTTTGGGCAAGAAAAACTATAGTTTGATCCTAGTTTGGCTCTTGCAGGACTTTCACTTGACTACAAACTCTCCAGCATTAATGGTAAGGGGAAAAGATGGGCAGAAGAGGTTGAAGGAAGAACATTTTTACTTACTGAGCTTGCTGTTCATCCACCCACTCCTTCTCCTTAGTCTTAGAAGCTAAAAACAATATTTGTACAACCTAACTGTTATCTAATGAAGCAATCTATACAGATGTTTTGTTCTTGAAGTTGTTTAATCTTACCCAGAATTTGGCAAGCACAGAGCTTGACTGATCCTTTACACCCTGAGCCGACATCTTCTTCATTCTTGTAGTACGTCAGCTCCCCACTGGTGAGAACGAACCAGCGTGGCTGCCAGCCTGGGCAGGAAAAGAAATCTTAGTTAAGGACATCGTCCCAGGCCGCTGTTGCTCCGATGGTAATTTTTGATGTTTTTGTTGGAAAAGAACTCTTAGGTGGTGGACTATTTGGTCCTTAAAAACAATAGATCCCCGGGGGGGAGGGGGGGGGGGGTAATGGGGCAAGAATCTTCAATTTTTGAGACCATTTCAACCCCATATCAAACAACAACAAAATGGGAAATAGAAAATTTGGCTATTTGATTTTGTTAGAAATGTTTCAAGAATTCTAAAACTGTCTTTGTATTTGTTCAAGCATCAAAACTGAATGAGGAGATACATCTTGAAATATCAATACCAGTGAAATATCAATACCTAAACACCAATATGTCAAATTTTTTCAAAAACTGAGGCCTAAATCAAAATAATTAATAGAATAAATTGTGTTCCTTTTCAAAGGTTACATATCATAGTCAAATTTCATAAGAATCAAACTGAAAATAAAAAAATTAATATTTTTGAAAAAAAAAAAAATTTTGGGGGGTTTGGAAATAATTCACAGTGTGAATATAAAGTTATGTATAAAAATTATCAAAATAAAAATTAAAACTGCATTCAATTACAGAAATTGTTTATTATATTACACTTCAACAAAAAATTTCATTTTATGCTTAAACCCAACACCTCTAACTTTCAAGATTCAAAATGGGACTCCTTATTGAGTTTTGATGCTAGAACAAAACCAACGACAGCTTTAGAATCCTTGGAACATTTCTAATAAACTCAAATAGGCTTTTTTCCAAATTTCAAATTTTTCCAAAAAATATATTGAATCTTCAATTTTTGAGACCATTTCAACCCCATATCAAACAACAACAAAATGGGAAATAGAAAATTTGGCTATTTGATTTTGTTAGAAATGTTTCAAGAATTCTAAAACTGTCTTTGTATTTGTTCAAGCATCAAAACTGAATGAGGAGATACATCTTGAAATATCAATACCAGTGAAATATCAATACCTAAACACCAATATGTCAAATTTTTTCAAAAACTGAGGCCTAAATCAAAATAATTAATAGAATAAATTGTGTTCCTTTTCAAAGGTTACATATCATAGTCAAATTTCATAAGAATCAAACTGAAAATAAAAAAATTAATATTTTTGAAAAAAAAAAAAATTTTGGGGGGTTTGGAAATAATTCACAGTGTGAATATAAAGTTATGTATAAAAATTATCAAAATAAAAATTAAAACTGCATTCAATTACAGAAATTGTTTATTATATTACACTTCAACAAAAAATTTCATTTTATGCTTAAACCCAACACCTCTAACTTTCAAGATTCAAAATGGGACTCCTTATTGAGTTTTGATGCTAGAACAAAACCAACGACAGCTTTAGAATCCTTGGAACATTTCTAATAAACTCAAATAGGCTTTTTTCCAAATTTCCAATTTTTCCAAAAAATATATTGCTCTGAACCCAAAAATTACTGTTGTTTTTAGATATTTAAAAAAAATTTGAAAAAATTAGAAAAAAATTGAATTTGAAAAAAATCCTATTTGAGTTTGTTAGAAATGTTACAAGGATTCCAAAACTGTCTTTGGTTTTGTTCTAGCATCAAAACTCGATGATGAGTCCCATTTTGAAATATCCATAAAATACACCAAAAAACTATTTTTTCTTAAAAAAAATTAAGACTTAAATCAAAAAGTGACAGAAGTAAAAAAGGTTTACTTTCACAAAATACATATACTGGTCAATTGCCAAACAAATCGGACGAAAAAAGTTGAAAAAGTGGGACGATCTCCTTAAGCTTCTGAGAAAGGTAGAACTTTAGAATTGGTGGACAGAAATTAATTAAATATATACCTTCCTGAATTTGCTTATAAGTTGTTGAAATCATATTTTTAAGGTATGATTATTTAGATGAAGTTTAGGAAAAGTATTGGATTTGAGCATTAAGTATAGCTGAAACTCTATGAAACTTTTCATCAAAGACTCAAAGTCACAAATCACAAATTTACAAAGTAAGCTGTTCTTGGTAAATATTTACTAAACTTTTAAAAATACCATTATGGTGAATAAATTCTGAACAATTTTTATGAATGCATTTTGCTCATAGGAAAAATTTAGCATCAACCTAAAATCAATAGGGCCTAAAAAAATATGAGAACAAACTGCAAGTTTTTATCTTATTGTGACAAACTAAACTTTAGTAAAAAAGCTATAATTACTCAAAATTTGCCAGAATAAGGAGCCATATACCAAAATTTTGTTAAAATAAAAAGCCACAAATACCTAATTTTTACATGATAGAGAAATATAAATACCTAAATATCATTAAAATGAAGAGTCATAAATACTAAGATGAAATAAAAAAATAATAGAACTAGTTTACATTTATCAGAGTTTAATAACAGTAATGTAAGCAATGTAAACTCGAAGCTTATTTTCAAACATTAATGCATACCATTTCCAAAACTGCATACAACTTACTTCAATAACAGTATTGCAATTACAGTAAAAATGAGAAACTAGTATTCTTCCACACAGTTAAATTATTTTGACTAACATAACCAATCAGATTGCACATTAAAAATCTCAAAGTTACTTTTAGCATCAAATCTTGATACCACTGCAGCATTCTAAACATTTTATTTATTTTTAAAATTATCTACATTAAAAATAGAAAACTTCAAAATTTGAAAGATTACAAATTCATTTCTCAGCACTTCATTACAGATGCTGAAGAATTCAATTAATTTAACAGAAAAATTAGCTACTTCAATAGTTAGTTTACCCCTTCCCCGGCAGAAACGAGTATATACGTTTTCACAAAATGTTCGTTTTTCAGCCATCGACGAGTATACTCGTCTAAAACTTTACATTCAAAATCCAGCTACACACGAATATACACGTCAATTTTAAGCCTTTTCAAGCCATTCTACATGTGAAACTAGTTTTCTCGTCAAATCGTTTGCCTGGCACAGGCGATAGGGTAGAGCTGTGGGATTTCAAGGACATTGTTACTAGACTTGCTCCAACAGCCATTGTCGTTAATTTCATCTAGAAACTTTCTGATGAAATACTATACTTTTATGTGTGAAAATAAAATTCATTTATTTTATATTTTTGCTAACAACTTAAAGTTTTCAATTGATTTTGTTCATTATTAAATGCTAAAAAAAGGAATTTCATTTATCATGCATATTATAATTACTGCTAGATATTTGGTATACAATTTTAATAAAATTTAAAAATAAAATAGCTTTTATTTCCCTTTACATTTGGTAATAAAATTGAGAAAAATTGAGAAAATATTATAGAAAAATACGGTTTACAGGAAGACGAGTTGACTCATTTTGGCCGACAAACATATTTTCAAATAAAAAGTTTACCACAAAAATAGAAAAAAATAATTACAACCTGTTTTCATAGCCAGCATCAAAAATACTACTTAGAACCAAAATGAAAAATTAGTCTAAAAAAACATTTTTATGAAAAAAATTGTTGGGGAAGGGTTTAAAAAAAATTGCAATATTTTTCCACTGCAGTCAGCAGTCACTTAACAAAATTGCTAGTAACACTTGGGAATTTATCCTATTTCTTTGGTAAGGCATAAAATACTCAAGAAATGGTAAGCCATAAAAAGGTTCTGGAAAACAACTCTCATAAAATTTAGTTAAATACTCAGGACATGCTGTCCATTGGGCTGTAACATCAGCAGGATAATTTTATCATGTCTATTACAAAAATTAGAATTTTACACTGAAACAATTAAAATATTACTACACAATAATGTTTCACAGCTTTATCATATTTTGCTCCAACCTTTTGGCTAAATGATACTTTTGTACTTGAAGTTCAAATGAAAACCGACTCGGGAGCAGATTAATTGGAAAATTTTTCTACGTAAATATCCTTCCTGTTAAAAGATTACAAAATATTATCACAAGCATCATACAACATTAAATTGAATTACCATTCCAAAGATTGGTCCATTTGTACAGTATGCCTTCCATAGTAGGGCGAGTGGCACCTCTGCTTGTTTCTTGCATCACGATCGCTTACACAAAACAACAGCAACAACTTGAACTTGAGGGCCGACAGCGTCGGGGCCTTTGTAACGGCCTACAATTCCCTCCACAATTTCCACACAAAGAGTTAAGTGCCTGGTACCAGACTTGTCTACTAAACTACTCAGGATCTACCAATCCTTGTCACAAGCTGCCATTGGACGGCATCACTGGGATATCCAGTGTGTCAAAACACCATCCCCAGGCATATTGGGTCATTACTGACCACTCTACCTGACTGGCTCATTCCAGTCACTGTCTCTTACTCCAGGCACGCACAAAAAACATTTTCATAGCTTCAATGATACTCAAATTACACTCCTGATCCAATCCAGCAAGACAGCTCATACCGCAATCTTCTTCAGCACATCTGGCATACCACTCATTCTCTCCATACTGCTCAAGCACCACATTCATGAAACTTTCTCTCTCCTGCTCATACTTACTACATTCCAGCACAAAATGCTCAATTGTTTCCTCTACTCCACTAATACACTGCCGATATAATCTGTTATTATTCTCATTCTATCTTCATGTACGTCTGTTCACACTCAATGACTTGCATCTCACAGCAAACAAGAGTTGACTTTCAAAACTACCATCATAGAACATCTCAAACTTAGGTGCTTCTTTTTTCATAAACCAGTCAAGTGTAGGCTTCCGCATCATGCTAAGCTTCCACTTATTCAATCCATACTCTTTTGTTTGCCTCTCAATTATTATTATTATATTCCTGGTTTTACCACCGCAGCCGATTTGCCTCTCAATCTCTTTCTTCCACCTCTTGCAGTCCCACTCAGGCCCTACACCTCCAGCATTTATTAAACTCCAGTCATCTACAGGTCTCTCAATTCTAACATGAATAATCTTTGGCATACTAAGTTTCCTTGCATGCCCCCAGCACACTTTCTCCCAATAGCT
The DNA here is from genome assembly GCA_030386875.1 of Morinoia aosen. NCBI lineage: Eukaryota > Metazoa > Arthropoda > Malacostraca > Amphipoda > Talitridae > Morinoia > Morinoia aosen. Next base: position 55,838,700 of record CM059558.1, read on the forward strand.
CACACTCAGATTCCATTCAAAAATTTGCTTTACTCATCTGCTGTTCTGCATTCTTTCAATTCTCACCTTATAATTCAGCACTGCTTTCATCATTCTTTCTGAAAATAGGCTCCACCCAAGGTCACCTTTAATGGCTTCTGTAGCTGTTCATTTTGGAGCTCCAATGCTAACCGTCCTACCTTATTTTGTATTACATCCAGCTTTTCAAGATCACTTCCATTCCAGGCAAGAGCACTCATACCATACATGACACTAGGTACAGCAACATACTTCCACATTCCTCTCACACATTCATACTTGTTTGCTCTGTATCTAACCATACTACTTAACCATCCACTCCACTGCATAGCTTTTGCCACTTTTTCACCCTTAGTTCTAGTACATCCATCTTCACTCATCATACAACCTAAATTTTTGTATTCTTTTGTTCCACCTAATCTGATTTCTCCATATTCCACAGTCTGTCTCTATCAGTCTCATCACTATTTATAACCATAACCTTAATTTTGTTGGCACCAAAGTTCATCTTGAAATCTGAACTATATCCATTCAGAATGTCAAGCATCCTTTGCAGTTCATGTCCACATTCACTAACCACAACCACATCATCTGCATACAACAAACAGCTCAGTCTCTCATTACCAACTTTCAGTCCTAAGCCACTCCTTCTCAGTCGAACTGCTAATTCTTCTGTGTACAATCCAAACAACAGGGGGGACAGAGTACAGCCCTGTCTCACTCCTCTAACACTCCTCACTTGCCCTGTTTCCAAATTTCCTAACCTGTATCTTGCGTTTGTGTTTTCATACAGACTTTGTACAATTTTTACAATTTTTCTGCTAAACCCAACTTTTCTCAAAACTTCAAAGAGCCTAACCCGATCCACTCTGTCATAGGCCTTATCAATATCCAGGAATGCTAAATATTCCTTCTTATCATCCTTCCTCATTCACTCAATTATTTCACTCACCAGTTACAAATAGATTATTCTCCCCATGTCTATCTTGCCTAAATCCATTCTGTTCTTCACCTAGGACTCCTAATTCCTCAACTAAGTTTTTCATTCTCTCATTCAAAATACCACAAAAGATCTTACATACAGTGTCACCCAGTGCAATTGGTCTATAATTTTTAAGTTCTTTTATACTCATATGTCACCCTTATGCAACAGAACTACATTACACTTGTTCCAGTCATCTGGTACTCTTTCACTCTTCCATATCTCATCATATAAACATTTCAACATACTGACTACACTCTCTCCTTTACATTTATAGAACTCATATGGGATCTTATCAGGGCCACATGCCTTGCCTTGCCATTTTTCACTTTCTTCAAAAAACTTACAATCTCTTCACAAGTGATTTTGTATTCCATTTGCAGTTCACATTCATCAATCAGAAAATTTACAGGTTCATCATCTGTAACCTGCTCATTCATTCCACCAATGTCCTCTCAGTATTCTTCAACTGCTTTCACCATTTGCATCCTATCTTGCACACTGCAACTGTGATGAATGTGTGATGAAATAAATTATATTAGGCATATATATGAAAACCGACGCGACGCAGCAAGCAACCGGCTCTGCAGCGATGCCGGGCGGATCGTGAGGGGATGAGGGGTGCACCACATCAGCAGATGGGAGGAGCACGTAGGGGGTAGAGGCTGTATCAAGGGCTAGTCCGAAATCCATCACATATACGGGAGTTATTGTAAATAAACAAAATAGCACAGAAAAATAGTGGGTCAAAAAAAAATTATTGGCTACGAACAGGGGACGAAGAAGTCTGGGTATTTGAGAGTAAAGAGCGGAGTAATTTCAAAGTGGAGAGCGGGACACGTAGCATAAGGAAAGGACGCTTAAGAACGAACCAATCAGAGGGCGAGGATTTGCGCGGGCATCCCGCTCAACCCTCGATGCGCAGCCTTTGTGCGGCTGACGTATAAAAGGGGTAGAAGGAGGCAGAACCGATCTATTTGACCGGTGCAGTGGCAAGGATGTAGGCTTCCTGACGGCCAGAGGGGAGGTGAGAATACGTGGTTTAATTTATTGATAATTCATGTGGAGTCATCGAAACGTAGTACGTCTAACTTCTGGACGCAGTGATGCTAATTATTATTGAATTGCAGGCTTGATGTTTTTTGTTATGTAACAAAGTGCTTTGTGATCTGTTTTGTGAAGCGGGGGGTAAAATACTCATCCGGATTGATTTCAAAGGGAAATAAATTATGTTTGATTTTGAGAATTAAAGGGAAGTAAAGAAGTAATTCAATCAATGCCATGTGAAGTAGGTATGTTGCAGGGAATGAAGATTCAAATAGAGCGTGTCACTTAAAATGATAATCATTCACAGGCGGGTTTGGGATAGCTGGCCTGCGCGGCAGCTGAGACCGCGGAGACGTGGGCTGTGAACGCCTAACATCCGAGGGCCTGTAGCGACACAACAGGCTGAGCGTTCGCAACCTTGCAGCGGGCAGCCAGCCTGGTATTCAACGCTAATGACAAAGCCTGGAGGCTGTGTTCCAGCCTCGACAGGCCAACGACAGGGTATTTACTCCAGTTGTAATAGTGAAGAATGAAGGGAAGAAGAGGCACGCCGAACAGTGCAGATCTTTGTTTGGCGCGCAGAGAGTGTTATGAATGTAGGCATCAAGTGCAAATTTACAAGGAGGTCTTCCTTATAATGAATACCGTGTGATAAGCAGGATTGATGTCCTGCAGCGAATTTTTCTCCGTTTGTCTATGTAACATCATTATTCCGGATAAAACTATCATGTCACAGATCATTAACATCTTGCCTGAGGGCTCTGGTGTGAAAATGAGTGTTGCGATAAAAATAGGTTTACTTGTGCCATTGTCCACGTGTTCATCTTAAACAGAATGTGTGTTAATCTTCCAATGTTTTTTATTTTCCATGCCTATTATGTGGGTACCATGCAAGCACAAAGGTGTACTATATTCATTATGAGTGAGGGTTGAAAGTCCCTCTGCGTTACGTGCTCAGAGAGCATTGTTTTTGCGACACAACCATTGACTACTAATTCATCAACTTGAACTTCACTACCTCTATCATTACCTTGTGTAAACCTGTACCAATCTTTTATTCCATCCAGACCTTTCTTTCATAGATTTTCAACTTGGTGTCTCTCCTCTTTAACTCTAGCCTCATTAATCATTCTCCTTACTTTCGTTTGCTGGTCCTTATACTCATTCCATGCACTCTGCCATTCATCCTCAGTAATTCTGTTTCTTTCATACATTCTCTTCATACTGAGTTGTTTCGGTAAATGTTGAGGACTTGACCATAATCGATTTTCCACTTTTTGATCAACAAAGATTGTTGATCAGACCAAAATAAACAAGTTTTCTTCAATGCACTTTCCGGCGGAAATGAGTATTTTAAAAGTTATGGCATTAAATGAGTTACCGGAACTCCAGTGTGCATCACCCTATTACAAACGTAAAGAGGTTGGGTCGTGAGGGGTAGCCACAGTTCTTTTAGTTTTATAGTTTTCACTAAAAGAACTGTTGCTACAACTCACGACCCAACCTCTTTACGTTTATAATAGGGGGTTTGCTCTTCGTCGGCTTGGTTGGCACGCGGGAACGCCTGTTTACTTTCACGTCGGACCGCGCGGTGTATTTTTCCCCGCCTCAAACACTGGAGTTACGGTAACTCATTTAATGCCATAACTTTTAAAATACTTATTTCCGCCGGAAAGTGCATTGAAGAAAACTTGTTTATTTTGGTCTCATCAACAATCTTTATTGATCAAAGAGTGGAAAATCGATTATGGTCAAGTCCTCAACATTTACCGTTGTTTCTTATTTAAAGTCTTTCTTCTCATTTGTTCTTCCTTTATCTCACTTGTAAACCACCTGGCATTTCCTGTTCCTTTCTTCAATTTCATTCTACCAATCTTTTGCTCTGCTACATCATACAAGGTTCGGTCATTGTGAAGTTTAATGCAATCACAGAAAATAATAATTGCGATCCCAGGAATCACTAAAGGAACCCATTTAGGAACGTTTTACACGAATGACATTCTGCTCGCTGATGCGTTATTTTCGAATAATTGAACTTTGAAGTTGACCTTTGCGCCAAAGGAAGCGAGCGCGTGAAACGGAATTTAATTAATAACGGAAGCTATTACAAACGTAAAGAGGTGGGGTCGTGAGGGGGAAGCACAGTTCTTCTAGTGAAAATTATAAATAAAGCTTCTAACCCACCCATTAGGGTGACGACCGCAATCTTGTTGACATCGGCTCTAAGAGGGCGGCGCCCATGGTGGTCGCCATCTTAGAGCCGATGTAAACAAGATTGTGGTCGTCACGTTAATGGGTGGGTTAGAAGCTTTATTTATAATTTTTGCTAGAAGAACTGTGCCTCCCCCTCACGACCCAACCTCTTTACGTTTGTAATAGGGGGTTAGCTTCCGTTTTTAATTAAATTACGCTCGCTTCCTTTGGCGCGGGAAGGCCAACTTCAAAGTTCAATAATTCGAAAATAAAGCATCAGCGAGCAGAATATCATTCGTGTAAAACGTTCTTAAATGGGTTCCTTTAGTGATTGTTTGGAATATGACTATTAATTTCCGTGATTGCATTAAACTTCACATTGACCCAAGGTTCTTGCAATCTCACCATTTAGGTCATTTACATTTCTACACCTGTTCCAGTTAGGGTAATTCATCAAATATCGAACTGAACTGATTATCGAACAACTTTGGAAATATGCGCGTAATAAATTTAGTAAGCATCCAAACTTGCTCAGTGCCAGTGATCTTACATCTAAAACTCCTATTTTAGTGATAAGAACTCATTTCTGTGAGCTGCAAACTGCTACCAGCGGTTACGAACACATTTTCTGTACGACCCTTACAAATTGGTCGAATTTTTTCACTCGAAAAATCTTACGCACCTCGGGAAAATTGCGACGGTTTAATTGTTGTTGGGTCACCGTCAACCTCCCGTCATAACTAAAGAGTAGTGTTGTCATATGATGTTCTGTTACTGTATTTTTTTCTTTTCAGCCAAAAACTTGATAATTATTCCATGTTCGACATTCAGTTCCTTTTTCATGTCAGTATTAAATACTGAACAAAGGTGTTCAAATCAAAATTCCTTAGAAATCATGAATTTATGCCTCAAACAAGGCTTTTCGATTCTTAATTCTTTTAAATAACTGAATCGATCTATTGAACGCCTGTTTTATTTCATTAAAATATTGTATTAACGCTTGGTAATAACATTGAATAGTTGAAGATGGGAATTCTGGTGAGGGGCTACCAATCAGCTGCTGGTGTTCCAAGGCCCTCAAGATCATCAATGATTCGTCTGGCTACATGTACTGATGATCAATCCTTTGCCTAGAAAATTGATGCAAGCATCAATAATAATTCATTGACGAGTGCTTTACACTCTACTCCATAAAAGGTCACACAGGTTGATGATCACAATGATGGTTCAACAAACACTGCAAATGAAACATTGACATCATATTCAAATTTTGATAACTCTCCATTCAAATGCATCTTGAAAATAAGTAATGAGACAGTTATTTAAAACAAACAAACAAAACAAACATCGGCATCTTTGGGATGCTTTATTTCCAATCAAGCCTGATACAAATGATCTTAAGCATTGGTTTTTCAAATGTCTTATAACTAACACTATATATAGGACACCATGACGGTACCCCCGTAAAGCCGGTACCCATTTCCGACACCTGGGTCGAGTGGGGTATTGTGCTTGAGCTTTCCCTTACACCCAACGGGGAAAATCGCAGCGCCAGCGCCGGGATACGAACCCGCGACTCCAACATACAAGTCCGATCCCTTAACCGCTGTGCCACCGTGAGCATTTCCAAGAAAATCCAGTGCACCAAAGAAAAAAAGAATGAAAGAAAAACGTTTATTTTCCAAGTAGCCACATGAGATACATGTCAACATATTGGGTTTTAAAAAGTTTCTTAATATAGGACGTCCTAAAACAAAAGTTCCATACGAGGAGTACTAATTGACAAACCATCAGAGGTGTACAAATAGAAAAGCCATATGAGGCGTAATAATTGACAAACTATACGAGGTGTACTAATAGACAAACTATACGAGGTGTACTAATAGACAAACTATCAGAGGTGTACAAATAGATAGACCATACGAGGCATATTAATGGACAAAATATACGAGGCGTACTAACAGAAAAACCATACGTGGCGTGCTAATAGTCTAACAAATGTTCCATACGAATAGAACTAATTGACAAACCATCCTGTTCGAATCAAAATTCTTGTTCGATTCATGTTCGATATTGATGAAATTATGTTATTAAAGAATTCGATTTTTAGAACAATAAATAAATTTCAACAATCTACGTTGTCTTTAAAGCGACATCACAGAACAAGAAAGCAACTGTTCAAGAATAATCTTAAGGCCCGCAACAGTTATTCAGAGCAAAAGTTACCGATTTATGAAGGTTGTTTCTAGACACACGTGGTTTCTGTTCGATATTTGATGAATTACCCTACACCTACTCTATTCATTCTTAAATTCTTCCCAGTTTGCCATTTTTATCTGCCAACTTTCTTTCACACTACTGACCTTCTGCATTGACTCCTTTCTACCCGTTATTTTCAAGCACAAGCATTTTATAGTCACTATCAATATCATCTTCATTTACAAACATTTCATTAATACACTCTCTTGCTATACTATTCACTATCATATAGTCCGCACACAAATTTCCATGTCGCAGCATGTCGCATACAAAATTCCGTATTCGGATTAGTGTACGTGGAAGATACAAGCCATCCTCTAGTCAAGAATGCAGAAAAGGTTAATTTAGGCCAAATAGCATGTATACGGAAGGCTTAATTTTCCTAAAAGAGGAAGCTCATTTAGAACTAAAGCTTAAAAAAAGTATTTTTATAATAAAGGAAGCCGAAAATGATCAATTTTAGGGCCCTTTTACATTGACGGTTTCTTCGCTCTCCACACCGTCGCTCCATCCCTCCAGCCAAATAAGCTCCGCCCACAGCAATGCAAAATGACCCTTATTGCCATGCTCACGGTAAGGAGTGGCAGCATTCAGCATGCTAAATATTGGTGGCATGCCGCGTGCACTGCCAGTCAACAACGTTCAGTTGCACTTAAAGTTCTGTTGGCTTACCTTTACCGTTGCTGGGCGCCGACACCGACAGCAACCGCAAAACAGCTGCCTCAGCTGCTTCACCTTCAGCGTTCTCCCAAAGACACGGAAGCAAGGCACTGCCTCCCTTAGCTCATTTTACACTAGCGGTGTGGAGCGACTGTTTGGAGCGACAGTGAACTTGCAATAGCTCTGCCCACGAGAGGATTGGGCGTCAGTGCACACCGACTTGATTTTACATTGCCGCTCAATACAACGGTCCTTCCCGAGAGACAGCAATCGTCACGCAGGGCTGCCCCTCCTGGGTTTGTCCACCGAGATCTTGTTTTTTTTTCGATCCCTCCTGGGTTGCTAGGTTTACCTTTTGATCTATTGCTAAATATTTTTTTATTAATCAAGTTAAGTCAGTAAATTCATCATTAACTGAAGTAAATTTAATGATGCATTTAAGAATTATTGTTTCAACACCGTTTGCAAATGAATATCTGATTCAAAACCACGCCTATCGGAAGGGGTAAAACGTGTTCAATCTGTTTCTTGACCTTAAAAACGCGTAACGAACGAGTATCTTACGAACTTGCAAGCCCGGCCAAGCCAGGGGTAGCCGGCGCTCCACTTGTGTTGCTTCGATTTGCTTGGCACGTTGCAGTGAGATGATACTCATTTTGATCATAAAGCTGGTCGTGCATTCCTTTAAATGAATGCCTCAAAATTAATTTTTTTAGACATTCAAATTTTCATATCATTGCCGCACTGGTATTCAAAATTGCTAGCCCTCCAAAAACGATGTCTAAAAAGAGGTATACGCAGTCTTTCAAAGAAGAATGGTTAATGGAATTAATGAAAAACCTGTCACGGTTGGAAACCTAAGCCGAAATTGGTAAGAGATGTCATCAACGAAGGCTGTCACCAGCGTAATGAAAAGCACAATGCACAACAGAAAAGTTGTCTTAATGTTTAAATTTGCGCTGCAAAAGAGAATTAGGAAAGACAGGAATAAAATCAGCACTAAAATTAATTATAGTTTTGCATGTTAAAACGTCAAGTTAATATTCAAAGTTGAAAACAAATTACTGGAAGATATGTAAAAAATATTAATGTTCAAAGTTACTGTTTGAAAACTAGGCCTGCCGCACATTTTGACATCTCCTAACTTTGAACAAAAGTATTTATTCTTCAAGAACTTCTACGTTTCGCCTCCTTTGCTGAAGAAAATCAGATAAAAATATCTGAACTCACAAATAAATATATTTAAGAACAATTACCAAATAATTTAAGTTAATGAGGGGAATATTGAGCAAAAAGTAAGTGAGCTGTGTGAATGAGACTGTTCACTGTTCAGATTATCATCACTGGCAGTCCTGGTTTACTGGCAGTGCACACCGCCAATATTTAGCATGTAGAATGTTGCCGCTCCTTACCGAGAGTGTAGCAATAAGGGTCATTTTACTCTGCTGTGGGCGGAGCTTATTTGACTGGCGGGATGGAGCGACGGTGTGGAGCGCGAAGACATTGTCAATGCAAAAGGGCCTTAAGACTAAAGAGAGCATGTGTAGGCATGGCTTATATATTATGGAGCAAGGAGGAAATTAAAATCCTTATCGAAAAATATGAAGAATTTCTATGTTTAGGGAACGTCAAGCTCGCAGAATATAAAAACAGTGTCCAGAGAACATGCTTATGAAAAGATAGCATCTCACTTCCCAAATCATGATATTGCAATGGATAAAATAAAAATTCAAACACTGAGAGGCCAGGATACGAAATAACTCTCACTATTCAAATATTCGAAGATATATACACTGCGTATGTAAACGTAAAATGAAGGTAATAGCAAAGACTATCGATTTAAAAGACATTTTGTTAGGAACGAACGTTTTGACCACTAAGGTCATCATCAGCAGATGTCTGAAAAATACACGGGAAATACACATTCATAAATTGAAGAAAAATTACACAAAAAAGTAATAACGGTAAAAATTTTAAACAGAAGCTATTTTTAAGGGGTGGGACGACTGCATATCGTTTAGATCGGGTTTTAAGCGGCTAATGAAGAGGGATTCGATAATACGTAAATCAGTGACTGAGTTAGCAGAACTTAAGATGGAATTGTCTTGCTGTAGAACGGGAGATTTACACTGATCAGAATAAATTCGTATAGCTGAGTGAGGTGGCTTGCTTAGTGGATTACCGGTTCTGAAACTCCTACCAATATGCTCAACACTAGCGTTGTCTGTACCAACGCCAACTAGCTTGTTAATGTTTAGCTTCAGCCTTGTCAGTTCTTGTTTTACAGCAGAAACGATACTCGTGGCATCACATTTTTCTAAAACAGTTAAACTTAGAAATGTATGAATAACTTTTCTGTGTTTTCTGCTGAAATAAATTATGGCAATTCCAAGTTTTTTGCACACCGTCACGTCATTGCTTTCATCCAGTAGCAGGCTAAATTTATTGCTTCCAATGTCAGTGACCAAATCCTCTTCAAAGTGAACGCCAAGAACGTTTTTAACAATTGCTGTACATTTAGTACGATGCATTTTAGCCTTTGAAAGCACGGAACTGTCTTTGATTGCAGTTTTACATAGATCCACTAAATGATCACATGAATTGAGCAATGAATGGCAGCAGACGAACAGAGCAAGACTACCTTCAACTTTTGCTGTTTCGTTGGATTTCGGTGCGAAGAAGCTTTGTAAAGAGGTCACTTCACGTGGGACAGCGGATTTGTGTTTTTTTGCTTCGGCGTGCCTTGATATTACACTCAACTTTGCTTCAATATCACACCTGCAAAACTTGCAATGTGCCTTCGAACTGTCGCCCGGTACTTCGCACAACCACGCACTGAACTCCTTCATGTTTAGCCACTCTTCCTAAACTTTTGTGAATATTTTTTAAGATCTTTACTCATTTTAGTGTTCGTATTTATCACTATGTTAAGCTAGGTATCAATTCAACCACCAATTCATGGTTGTGTAAATTTTCTGCAACCGGCAACGCACAGCACAGCAGTAATCATTCGTAATCAACGGCGAGACTGATTGGCAGGATCAGACGAACGAAGAATCTGTTGCGCGCCCAGCCGGCTCGTAGTTACCTCGTTTCATACCTGATCAAACGTGTTCCGTTGCAGTTTTGAATATAAGTTGAGCTCAAACTGTGCTAAAATTATACTGAAAATTAGTTTTCGCGAGCTAAAAAATATGCTAGATGCTAAATGAGCAAATTTCGATGCTGAACAACTTGAAAATATGCTAAATTTAGCATAAATGTGCTGAATTGGCAACACTGGCTGTGTGCTGTCGTCCTGTGACAGCAATCGGGCTTGTCAGTCGTTCTCTTCCTGATGCAGGATCATGCTCCCGAGTGGGCAGAGAGCTCTTGGCAACTCGTCAATGCGGCATGAAGCACGCGAAGTTGCAAGGTGTGTCACAGGCTTCAGGCTGGACTACAGACAATAGCGTACGGAAAGTCTAGGAACAATATTTGTAATATAACAATTAATTTAGGTTATAAGCATTATTTAAATACAATTAGTTACATTAAAGATATTAATCTAAAATTGAAAATAGCAGCAGAAGCAAAACAATAAATTCCCATTTATTAAATATAGAAGGTGCAAAACGTTTATTGACATACGAAAATGCCTGAACGCAAACATTATTGGTTCTTGAACTTATTACAATTGGTATCATATTAACCATATCAACAGGTGTGTCGGGTCTTACAAGACGCGAATTTTGAAACATTTTTTGCGGCAACATTTTGCGGATCCGTACTGGTCCGCAAGACTGACGCAGCGTTCTATTTGACTGAAGTGCTCGTGGAAAAGAGTTTCTCCCTGGATAATCTTAAGTTTCTGTGTGATTAGCAATGTGATTATGTGTCAGAAAACTATTAATTCAATTCCTGTGTTCTCGAACTAGCTATACTTGTCGCTCCGCCACCATGTATTGTGTGTTTGATAGTGGTGAACAGCCGGTTCTAGAGCATTCAATGATGCTGCTGGAAACCGGCGAAAACACCTACATCGAGTTAGACTAGCTTTTCTTTAAATTCTGATGTTCTCTCCTACTAGGATGCTGTATTGTGATGCTAAGAATTTAACAATTTAGATCGTGTGAACTAAGGTATTTAGCAGACCCAGTGAATGTGTGATTTTGAAAATTTGCTAAATAATTTTGACTCTGAATTTGAGCTGCATATTGAACTTCAGTTTAACCTATCACAACTGACGTGCTTAAATATAAAAACATAGGATGTGAACTAGCAACCAGCAGGTACTAGCAACTTCACAACTTAACCGTGCATAGCTCAAATTTTACTAAGAAACAAAAAATATTTTTTCTGTCAATACCTTGTTGGCTCCTCACCCATGAGCTGTGCTGGGCAAGTTGAGCCAGTCAGTAGGGTAGAAGCCTAGAGTTGAAGTATCTTCAAAGGTAGACTGGGAATATGCCCAGAAATTTATGCGACCACTCGCCTATGTGATTTGTGTTCTCAGGGTGACGTTGGCCAAAGTGTACTTGTTGCCCTAGGGACAGTTACCATGTATTTAAATTAAGTAATTTAAATTTGGCGACTTAATTCAAACCCTTTCAGTATTAGGCTGGTCAATGAGATAGCAGTTTTTTTTTGACAATAGAATTTTTTGACAATAGCTGATCTGCTGTATTCATGTACATTGACTTTAAGCTCTGATTATTCTGCGGCTGAATAGGCCGTAGTACTAGTCTGCTGTCACTATTTTAGCGTTGCCCTTGCATCAGAGACCTAACCCTTTTAAACCGTTTCCCCTCACTAGGTAGAGTAAAGAAAAATAAGAAAAATTCATTTCTGTATGTTGAAACAGAGAGGCTATTCCAACGTGCAAGACTTTCCCCCATCGTTTGTAAGTACACTGGGGTGTGGTCGGGTTGTCTCACCGAGGTTGTAAACCAGTACTACTGTAGCATTTAATTTGTGTAAAACCGTTAGAACTAACTTTAAAGCCGAGTCCCGGCGACTAACAGTGTGCGCGAGTGTACTGTCCTCTTTTGACCACAGTGCACATATTTAGCGGTTTAAAAAAATTATAATGGGAAGATAAAGGAAAACGTTCCGCGTGAATGTTTGTAAAATTGGATTTTGTATTAATGTGTGCTCAATACAAAGTATAAAAATGTATTTCCTACCTGGAAAGTCAAACATTCTTTAATATTCTGCCTCAGATATTACAATAGTTGTCTCTTTGTGTTATGCTTGGCCCGACAATTATTGATCCCTTTCCATGTATTGCTATTCTCTTATTGCTATTCTCTTATTGCTATTCTCTTATTGCTATTATATTTAGTTCTAGCATTATTTAGTCGCTCTTCGTACTTTAGTCGGCTACTTCTCATCCATATTTGAACTAGGAGTTTCTTATTATGCGGTGTTATATACCTTAATTGGTCAGTCGTCTATGTTCTTGAACTAGGAGTTTTCTTGTGCCGAACCTGAGATATACCTGTTTGTGCAGTTCACAGAGTCAACGGGGCTTAAAATAAAACTGAAGAAACCTCGTATTCTTTGGCGTCCCCTTGAAGTCCGTTCATTCGCGTTACTGTAGTGAAGATCAAAATCCACAAGGTTGCGCGACAAGGTGAATAAACACTGTGAGAAAAACGTAAATTTAGTTCCTTAGTTTATTTACTTCGAGTTTCAGAAAGTTTATGAATACCGTGGAGGAAATGACACAACAAAGTCTCCACTTTCCTCTGCAAATGAAGTTCATGATTCTACAGTAAGTAGCCGCTAATCTTGTTGAAGAAATATTAAGCTGAATTTCAAGCTTAAAATTAGAAGTTAATATTTTGTGCATGCGAATCGAACATTATTGCGGTCAGAATTGAGGGAAAACGAAAAAAAACCTTTACGGTTAAAAATAATTTGACAAGGGTAAATTAGGAATATCGCACACTTGAATTGTTTTTGGGAACTATAAACCACGTTTTCATTGCCTTTACTGTTTAAAAATACTTAATATAATACTTGAGCTTTTAACTTGAGAGGAGTTCAAAAATTTATTTCATTGCATTTTACATCTTGAAAAAATCTTCTTGTTCTAGTTGATGTTATGGAATTTTCACTGTTCCCCTTACCAATTTTACTGGTATCTAATTGACCTGATTATATTTGTGATAAAGGGAACATTAGAAACACAAGGATATTGATTGTATAGTACCTTCATTAATTTTTCTGTACCTAGCCGACCCGCACTTTCCCGAGGTGATACCGTTAGTATAGCCAGCTACGTTAGTATACAATTTATATTGTAACTGATTGTATTGCTTATAAATTTTTCCACTTATCTAGTTCTTCTGGCTAGAACCAACGCGGGCGGTACCCTCTACCATCAGGGTCTTTTTCCTTATTTTGTATTATTGTTAAGAAATATATAATAATATAGGGTGTTTTTCCCTAAATTTCGTGTGTGGGCCCTTGCCCAGCAAGGAACCCCCCCCCCCCACTTTTTTGTGAAATTAAATCATGGAACCTATGGAAACATCAGGAGAGGGACCTCCGAGAGCACCCGCAATCGGAGGAGCCCAACCGAAAAGGAAACATAAGGACATTCCTTTTCAGCTGACCGACGAAATGTACTTCCCGAAGTACTTCTCGGTCGCTTATGAAAAAGGAAAGAAGAAGACGGTCAACCCCTTCAAAATAGTTGAAGAAGTTGTGACACTGACTGAACAAAAACCGATTTAGCATGAACAGGGAAATGATGGTGGTGGAGGTGCAGGGCGAGCGACAGGCTGCGAAAATGGTGAATGTCATGCAGATTGGAGATGTGCCATGCCGGACGAAGGAATATGACCGCTTTAACCACTCAGTTGGACTGATCTACATAAACGACTTTGATATCACTGACATCGAGGAATTCAAGGCTGGACTGCAGGAGGAATACAATGTGGAAAATGTAACCAGAGCAACTTTCATCAAACCACGATACCCCGAAACGCAAGCTTTTCTCGTGACATTTAAACAGCAATACGTCCCATACAACATATATATTCCCGGAGAAAGACAAGATACAAGAGTGTACCCGTTCAACAGTAAACCGATGATGTGTCATAACTGCCAGACCTACGGACACACCGCGAAGAGATGTCGCAGCAACATAGCAGTTTGCAGGAGGTGTGCAGGAGCCGGTCACTCTGCTCGCGACTGCGACTCTGATCAAGAGAAATGCCACCATTGTGCAGGTGCCCACGCAGCGGGAAGCAGCCTGTGTAAGAGAGAGATGGAAGAGAGAAGCGTATTGGAAATAATGCAGAGAGAGAAAGTAAAATTACGAAGAGCTAAGCAAATCAACGAGGGAATGGCAGAAACTTTACGCACGGTGCCAACCAGCAAGTACATCACGCACTTCGACTGTAAGATGAGAGAATCCGACAGGCAGAAAATATCCCCGTGGCTTCTAGAAAAGTGCATAACAAATCATCTTGGAGGTAAACCTAAAACCATAAGATCAAGTAGCAAAACATTATTCACCGTGGAAGTCAGCAATGCAGAACAAAGCCAAAAAATGAAACAACTGAAACATCTAAACCAATTGCCCGTTACTGTAGAGGAGAACCTCAGCATTGGTATTCACAAAGGCCTCATATATATCTACGAATACGATATGAACAACTTTGAGCAGTTCAAGAGCGGCCTACTTGAAAAATGCGGAGTCCAAGATGCTATACAAGCAACTTGGATAAAACCCAATAATATGCAGGCTAAACCCTTACTATTGTCCTTCAGAGAGTCACCCATACCAGAGTTCATCGATATACCCGGAGAGCAAGCCAAAACTAAAGTCTATGAGATCAAACCAAAACCAATGATGTGCAAGAAATGTCTAGAGTACGGCCATGGTATTAAATACTGTCAAGGTGAAGAAACTTGTTCAAAGTGTAGTTTGGCAGGGCACGGAATGGACAACTGTGACTCCGAAGAAACCAAGTGCTACCACTGTGGTGATGATCACATGGCGGGAGCTAAGGCTTGCCAGCGAAAGAAGGTGGAGGAAGAAATTCTGATCATACAAAGTAGAGAGAAAGTCCCCAAAGGACAAGCTAAACTCATGTTCAACCGTCAACATCCAAATTTCAAGATGAACTATGCCAAGGCTGTTACAAAAGACAAAACTTTGGATGCCACAGGAACACCAAATACAAAAAAAGCGGCATCGCTCTGGAGGAGAAGAAGAGACCGAAACCAAAAATAAACAAAAAGCAAAAGATCCTAAAGATGATGTAGCAGGCGGAGGTAGTGGACGGCCGGTTGCTGATGGGAGGGTGTGCGCTGCGACCGAAGTTGTGTGCGAAAGTCCCACCACAGGAAGAATATACACCACCACAGTTGACCTCCACTTGGATACGACATCCTCAGATAGGGAAAAGGAAAACCGAAAAATGGAAAATAGAAAAAATCCCAGACATAAGCAAAAAACGGAAAGAAGTGTTCCAGAAGAAGATAGAGACATGTATGAGGAAGAGTTAAGAAAATCCAACTAACTGGAAAGGAATAAAGCTCGACCGAAATCACATGGCACTTATGGAGAGGACCGTAGACAGAGATCCCCACGCAGAGGACAGGCTGGTAATAACAATGACCAGCGAAGACCTGGAGGTGGCAGGAGGAAATGGCGATGAGCGCTGGTGCAGGAAGGGAAATCTCTCTACAATGGAATCTCCAAGGAATGACCTCATCGAAGGAAGATTTAATCAACTTGATAGACACGTACAAACCGGCTGTTGTGGCAGCCCAAGAAACTTTCAATGGCAATGATTTTATATCACCAATAGCTGGATACAATGGGTTATGCAAACAAGGTCACTTCAATAACAGATATCAGATAGGAGTAGCACTATATATTCACTCATCAATACCAACCCAACAAGTTAATATTCAGTCATCGCTTCAAATCACAGGAGCAAGAGTACATCTAAATCACTATAAAATAATCACTATCGCATCTATATATCTACCTCCCGGAGCTAATGTCGACTTTGAAGAGTTATCCAGCGTACTGAACGACTTACCTCAACCGATCGTCGTGATGGGAGACTTCAACGCTCACCACACCGATTGGGGCAACAGAATAACAGACCGCCGAGGCCGCATGGTACAAAACCTCCTCACCCATAATAGTTTGAGTGTCTTGAATGATAGCTCAGCCACACACATATCTGGCACAGTGATCGATCTCACGCTGGCTTCTCCCACTATAGCTCCTGACTTGGACTTTGTGGTGCTCTCTTTTGTATTAAGTAGTGATCACTACCCGATAACTCTGACAGTGACTACACAGCAGGGTGACGGAAGAAATGAAACTGAGGGATGGAACTATAAAAAAATTGAAAAGAATACCACAATGATATCACGTGGAGACACATTCATGAGCAGGAACTACCAGAGAGCCCCGAAATGGCAATTGAAGAACTGTACAGACTGTTCCGATGCACTGTGGAAAAGTGGGTTCCTAAATATAAGATCCGACGCCACTTCGCAAAGCCTTGGTGGACACCTGAGTGTAAAAGTGTGTGGCGAGAACGTGAGAAGCTCAACAGAGACTACAAACGCACCGGTACGGTGGAAAACAGGGTCAGGTGGAAAAGGGTAAGAGCGGTAGCAACCCGTACCTTCAGAGAGGCGAAGCTCAACAGCTGGCGAGAGTACGTGTCATCGCTGAACATAACCACACCAAGCAGTTGCATTTGGGAGCGAATAAATAGAATCCGCGGCAGAGCTAAGAGACAAATAACAATATTGAAAGAAGAAAACACCCTCTTCTCAACAACTTCAGACATGGCAGAAAAACTATCGGAAACCTTTGCTCATACTTCCAACGACGAGAACTACTCCAGAGAGTTCAGTTAGTACAGACAACACATTGAAAGGATACCAGTAGACTTCGCGAGCAACAACGACGAACCGTACAACAGCCCGTTCACCATTTATGAACTAACTTCAGGGAAGAGTACCCCTTTAAACAAAAAATTTTCATTATTGAACCTATAGTAATGAAATTTGGTATACAGATTGGAAATGCAATTTAGAACCGTTTTCCTTTCGTGAAAAAATGCGATTTTCCCCATAGAAAATGAGATATTCATAGAAAACGAGATTTTGGGGGGGTTTCAAAATGTATCTCCTCCTACAGTTTTTGAGCTACAGTAATGATTTTAGTGTCATTGTATGCGGAAATACATGTAGATATCATAAACTAACATGACATTCTCCATACTTCAGTTTGAAGTTGAAAAAAATTGAAAAATTAAAAAAAAAAAAATTTTCTCAACATTTCATACTTTATGACGTCACAACTTTCGATCGAAAATGAATTTCCGAATGGCTTTTTAGTTTTTGAAATGCCCCCAAATTTCCGCATCCATTGACACCAAAATCATCACTGTAGCTCAAAAACTGTAGGAGGAGATACATTGTGAAGCCCCACATTCCGATCTTTCAAAAAAAGGCAAAACAGGTAAACAAAGATATATAAACAATTTTAATTTAATTTTTTTTATTGGGTCAGCTAGGACCCTTGAAATCATTATACAGTAAAAAAGAGACATAGAAGAAGGCATAGCAACGTCAAGCCGTGAAGAAAGAGCCAAGGGGGAGGTGTAACATGATGAAATATCACTTCCCCCTCCCCTCCCCCCCATAATTCAAACCCCCGTAGCGGGCGAACCAATGAACGTACGAACTTCATTTTTTCACATGATGTACCTGACATCTCACCCTTCCTATTCCATCTAAAACCCAATATCTCCAGAGAATTCGACATTTTGGGGGTACTCTTCCCTTCAGCCATCAAGAGTAATAGAATTACCACCCCAGGACCTGATAATATCAGTAATCTTATGATAAAAAATATGCCAGATAATGCTCACCAAAAGCTGTTGAATGTCTACAATAAAATATGGACGGAAGAATACATCTATCCACCATGGAAGGAAGCCATTGTACTACCTATTCCCAAACCAGGCAAGGATCATACAGACCCAAGAAACTACAGGCCTATCTCACTGACAAGTTGTCTGTGCAAAACGTTTGAAAAAAATGATAAATCGAAGACTGACAGAATATCTTGAGAGTAACAAAATATTTGCAGACATCCAGTGTGGCTTCAGAAAACATCGTGCACCAATAGACCACCTAGTCAGATTTGACACATACATAAGGCAGTCGCTCGCCGCCGGCAAGTATGTAATGGCAGTCTTCTTCGATCTGGAAAAAGCGTTCGACATGACATGGCGCCATGGTATATTAAATAAGGGACCTGGAGACAGCAGGCTTGAAGGGAAGGCTACCGAAATTCGTTGAGGAATTTCTAAGGAACCGCACCTTCCAAGTGAGAGTTGGACACCTTCTATCTTCACCAAAGGAGCTGGCTAACGGCACACCGCAAGGGAGCACATTAAGTGTTACTCTCTTTGCCATAAAAATTAATTCATTGGCGAGAGAAATTACTCAGGAAGTATTCAGCTCACTATTTGTAGACGACCTACTCATTGCATTCGCTGACTACAGTAGATCTAAAGTGCAAAAAACTCTGCAAACAACTATCAACAAAGTCACGGAATGGGCAAGACATAGCGGATTCAGATTTTCAGCAACCAAAACAACAGCAATGCAATTTTACAAAGGAATTGAACCAATAATAGTCCCAACATTGCAACTAGAAGGAAACGACATACCCAATCTGGAAAACACGAAATTCCTTGGACTCGAGTGGGACAGGAAGCTCAACTGGGTCACATACATACAAAAAACAAAGGCGAAATGCAACAAAGACCTTAATATGCTCAAATCCGTACTGTCTCATGTGTGGGGAGCAGATAAAGAGATCCTAATAAGACTGTATAGATCCTTAGTCCGCCCGAAAATGGATTACGGTTGTATAGTATACGGATCAGCCAGTGCGACAGCATTAAAGGAGCTTGACGTCATCGCGAACGAGGCGATGCGCATCAGCACTGGAGCGTTCAAGACTACTCCAGCACAAAACTTGAACATCGTCACTAACGAACTAAAACTTGAACTCAGAAGGAAAGAACTGCTCCTGCGATACTATTTCAAGCTTAAGTGTCATTTTCTTAATCCTGCTTATCGTTGTGTTCACAACACTAATCTGAAACTATTCTTCAGCAGCCGTGAGCGCTTCTCGAAATCAGTTGTCCAGAAACTCCGTGGAGTCATAAATGAGTACAATATTCCAACCCAACCAGTCCAACCGTATTTCACTCCTACAACATATGCATGGATCTTAAAACGGCCGAACATTGAGGAAAATATAACAAATCTAAGGAAAGAAGACATATCTCCAGCATTCATGAGGCCCCTGCACAAAGAGACTGTGAGCATCTACGATGACTGTATGCAGATTTTCACTGATGGGTCGAAGTCACCGGCGGGAGTTGGTGCTGCAGCGGTGATGGGTAACACCATAAGAAAGATCTCACTAACGTTGGTTGCGAGTGTAATGACTGCGGAGCTCCATGCGATCAAACTGGCAGTCAGTATAATAAAAGAAACGCAATTTGATCGCTTTGTTATATTTAGCTATTCACTGAGCTGTATACAGGCAATCAACAACGGCACTGGAAACAATCAACTTCTCGATTGGATTATGCTGGATATGCATCAGCTGATTCTAGAAGGGAAAAGTATCACCATCAGCTGGGTGCCAGCCCACGTAGGCATTGGTGGGAATGAGCGTGCGGACCTAACAGCAAAAGGCGCAGCAATGAGACCGGCTGAATTTGCCCTTATTCCATATAAAGACTGGTTTCCATTGATACGAAGGAGGTCATATGATATCTGGAATGTTGAGTGGCAGCTGGAACGAAGTGATCTCAGAGAGATGAAGAGCTCCCCCGGCAGGTGGAAATTACGCAAGCATAAGTTTAACCGTCAAGAAGGGGTGGTAATCAATAGGCTCCGATTAAAACATACTGCCCTGACCCACAACTATTTACTGAATCCAGATGCCCTTGGCCAGAGACCAATATGCGGATGGTGTGGAGACGCAGTGTTGACAGGTAAAACACATCATAGAAGTGTGCCCTGCATTACAGCAACCAAGAGGAAGAATCCTTCGCGAGGAAGTTGGCGGGAGCAGTGTTGGTGACTTACTGAAAGATGGTGGTCCAGTACATAAAGTGCTGGAATATGTAAAAGCAATAAATGCATATGCAAATTTGTAAATTCCATCATTCGGTCGAGATGGTTACTTAAAGATTACAGTAAACAGGAAATGACACATCTATGAATCACTACAAACTGTCCTCTGTAACATGGAAAGCGCATCTTCAACAGAAATGTACAACTTTATTAGAATGGAGCAAAACGTGCCACAACGCTTTTGACGGACGACAACGCGAAAGTCTTCTCGGGAACGTAGAAGAGGAGTCTAAAGCCGATTGCCGTAACTCAAAGTCGAAGTGCTGATTGAAATGTCCAGGAAAAGCGAGCGCGCTACTTCGATGTGACAGCGCTTCACCTGTTCTTAAGTGCAGTCTAATTTTTGGGGAACTAATTTGAAGAATGAGAGCCTCAGCTTAGCATTTCTTTACTTTCGTGGTGATGACGAGGAATAGAAATATGGCCGGGCGCGCTGCGTTGGTACCTTGGGGGGTTTCAGCGTGGGTAAGGCGCCTGGCCATAAATGGGTGGGCAGCTGAAACCCTATCCGGGGTTTGGCTGCCCAGTGCGTTCAAGTGATTTGTGGATTAGTGGATCAACATATCAGTTGGGTTTTGTATGCGACGATAATAAGAGATGATCTGGGTGATAACCAAAGCTATTTGTATGGCAGCCATTGCCAGGTTGATTTATTTACGGTCACTGTTGTAGCGGATATTCAAAAATCTTTGTTGAGATGATATAGGAGTTGGCGGGGAGGTCGTTTCGCTTGTGTCTTTTGAGTGCAGTCGCTATACTACAAGTGTCTGAAACCCCATTAGCGGAGTACTATAACCTAGCCATCAGTCAGTGTAACGATCTCCTACCTACTTGCAGAACCTCGGCATTAAACTATATCCAGAAGGAGTGGACGGAACTCAAGACCGTTACGCATACGATGCAACAGTCTTTTAATAATTATAATGTCTTGTAACTTTGGCAAAATGCCAAAGCGACAGCTAAATAGTCTAGGACCGAAGCTGTCGTTAAATGAGTTTACTTATTTACTTACTTACGCGTATTTTCAAGTTACCAATCAAATATTTTCACAGAAAGTTGAACATGTTGCCGATGCAAAAGGATAGGACAATTCTGTTCTTCAGATATTTTTTTGCTGTTCAGTTTTACAGCGAATTTATTCATTTAAGATCAAATTTTTTTCGGGGCTATACGTTTTTGTTTATGTGAAATGCTTCTCTTTCCAAAAGGGTTCGATATCTCTCGATCCTGTTTATTGATTTAGATTTACTAAGATGATTTTCATAAATTTACGGAGCGTCCTTAAGCCTTTTATAATTGACAATCTAGTTGATTATATCAATTTTGCATAGCTTCTTTTTCAATATCAGTCTCTCCAGTATAAGCGTGATTGTTGACTGTTCATAAAACATGATTGTTCTTAATGTGTTATTATAAACTTTTGCCTCTTAATACCATGAAGAGCTGCTAATTCATTCGATGTTAGATCAAACCTGCTGGTCAAGCAGGTTGATATTTTCTACATAATAAACAATGTGCACTAAATTTGGGTGACTTTAGCCCTCATCTTGAAACACGACATTACAATATAAGAGTTAAGAGTCTTTTCTTCTGTCATACAAGTGTTATGATCCCGATCATAACGTATGAGAAACGATCATACTGCGGAGGATGCTTTACTAGTTTGAATCGATCGTATTAGCCTTGAGGCCTCTACAAGTCAGAATACCACGCACTTACGCCCGCTCGTATCAGCTTCGTCACATGGGCTTCAAGACGACGTACGAACGAAGGGCGTCATCTAGCCAAAGAAGTTGCCAAACGCCAACATCGGGGAAGGTTCTGGTGTAATTATTACTTATATCATGCTTTAAGTGCTTAAATGTCAATTAGATTAAGACTTCAAATATTGAGGATCGATGCTCCTATTACAAGTATAATTAAATGCGCTAGACTCGAACTTGAAACCGCTTCCTCTGATTGCGAAAAGAAAGAAAAAGAGAAAAAGAGTTTATTCCCAATAAAGTACAAACATAAAATGTTGATACATTGGTTTTTAAAATACCTTAACGAGAGGAAATTCTCCTCCACCTGCCCTTAGGGTGTGGTGGTCTCAGCAAGCCCTTCGCTTGTGCATCACCACACAAGCTTCGAGGCGCCGCCCCACGCAGCGGTAGCCTTCGAGGAGCTCCCCCACGCAACGGCAGGTTTCGAAGTGCCACCACGCGCAGTGGCGAGCTTTGAGGCACCACCTAACCACCAACCAATGGGGACGCGTGCTCAGCGCGTTACTGCGCTCACCAGCCCCTGTTCAACGGGGTGAAGAGGAGGCTCGGCCAGTCTTCTCACCGCGGCTCCGATCTTCACACCACGCACTGAAGTGTTGTGGTTTCCTGGTGGTGATGGCATTATTTCTCCGTTTCTTATCATCTCTTTTTTCACATCGTTTAATTACTGCCGATGTTTTATGATCTTAGTTCCGTGACACCTACGAATGCATTATTTGTCACAATTCTTTTATTTTCTAGTTATCAATTTCAAGGTAGCTGCCACCAATTCAGGTTCTTCTGAATAAACATTTAATTCAATTTTCGGTAAGCGCAAAGAGCGGCATAAGGCCATAAATTGATCGTGCATTTTAGCCGTGTTTCATGGCTCCAAACATTATCTTTTCTTTCTAAATCATATCACCTCTTCCTACCTATCTGAAGGATATGAAGAACACAAGGACATTAAAGAAATTCGCTATTGAACAAAAGAAATTATCAAGACATTAATCATCGAAAATACGCAAACTAATTGAACGTACGTGATTTACGCATTCGAAACCTAGTATACTTAGAAGCGTGAGAGGGAACTCAGATCGATGTGATATCAGAAAGGGACTTAACTGAGGTTCGGAGGTCAGGTTTGGCAGACCGAGCGTCGTCTTGCCGGCACATTGGAGCGGCAACCGCCATATTTAGTCGGGAGTTGACACAAAGTTGACAGCTGGGGCTATGTTGCCACAAACTCAAAGTACAATTTATTCACAGATGAATGTCACTGGAGTCGTTTAAATAGCTTTAAATAGATCGTATTATTATGAGAGGCAAGGCCCCCCCCCGGCCCAACTGGGCCAAGGAAGATGATTATAATCTCGTGCGTGACTGCTCTCGGTGGTGACTTCGCCCAGACTGCCTCTCGCTTCCTCAGACAACCCGCGTTCGGCTACGTTTAAGATGCCAACTCTGAATAACGACCTCACAAGGTTACAAATATGAACGCAATACATCCCCACTATCGAATAGAAAATATACATCATTAACCTTACACTTATTACTATATAAAAGTCCCCATAAAACAATGTAAAACATTATGAATTAAAGCAAAGAAGACACTCGTTGAGGTCCTTGGCATCTTCCCTTGGCGTGTCCGTTCGTTACATGTCTTCTCGGCGTCCGAACGTCGTTCCCGAAGAGTCGATTGTTCTTGAATTTAACGTTGCGATGCTTTCTCGCAGAAATCAGACTTAAAATGTGGTCTTTTAGAATCATTAAGGATTACGTTGTAGGCCAGACAGCGCTTCTCCAGATTCTTAGCGATGTTCCGTACACAGTTATGCGGTGAAGCATGACAGAAGACGCTTGACAGCTACAGTCTCAACTGCCTCTACCCGTGGCCTCTCCAGACGCTTCGCACTCAATAGACACTACCGCCATCCGTGCTGCCACGCCACATCGCCTGACGGTCCTCCAAGACGTATCTTGGTGCATTATTCTCTGTCAGCAATATCTTCCTCGTGTGCCATTATTGTCGGTGATATCCACAACACCACGGCATTTATTCCAGTTGTGTTTTCTTACCCTGTGGGGTTCGTTAGTACCTCAGGCACTCGCTTCGAGCATTGAATTTCATAGTCCTAAGATATTCATAGTCTTTCCGGAGCGTAAAGTAGCCTGAGGGAGAACACCACAAGGGGCTAGGCTTCGCCTTGACTCTTCTATATCAGTAACTTATTAGCGTAAAAACAGTACCAAAGCTCGTTCACCATCCGAGCAAGATGAGTATTTTATTATTACGTGTACCCATATTTCTCTTGACATTGTTCATGCTAGTCATTCTACGCGTAGGCTTATAGACGCTGGCCTTCAGCACGCGTATGTAGTATTACTTTATATGTATGCTAGGTGCGTAGATTCGTTTCGAAGTATTAGACGACGTACTGTATCGGATACACTAAAATCATTTTCTGACTATTATATGACTAATAAACTAATTGATGTGGTTCAAGTCTAATAAATTTTCCAATAAGGATGGAGAGAAAGTATCGATTACGTTAGAAGGTTACGCTACCAAAAATAAATGATTGAATTAACGTCAATACTTCGTACTAAAGAAATATCGTTACGACTTATATTCCTTCTTCTGAGTGTGGTGCCAGCGTCTCTGAATTGATTAACATTATGACACGTGAAGTCAAAAAGTCTCGTCTGACTTTGACTAACTGAAATAAAATAATGTGTCCAACTAGGTCAGGACAAAGTGTAATTACAAAATGATGACAGTGATGATTTAACAATGGCATTATCGGTAGGATTTCAGCATTTTTCATCCATTTCAAAGCTATAATCACAAAAAATAGTTGCATCGGTGCGATCCAATCGCATTCGAAATATAGCGTCAGAGGAACTGGTATGGCAGCGGTGCTATAACAACTTATGTGCAGCGGTGGAAATCTCATTTCAATACAGAGCATTATAACAACTGGTGTTGCATCTGCTTGATCTTCATCTTGAAAAAGGACCACGACACATGCGTGTCAGCTCTTTCGAGTCTTTATTGAATAACAAAATGTCTGCTTTCCGCCAGGTTGAAGCCAAGGGTTCGGGAGGGCAATAAGAGTCTTTCAAGAACTCCGTACGATTTTTCCATCATTTTATCTACTCCGTCTATCGTCTTTGTTCGTTCAGCTGTCATCAATGTCTTTGTCTGGAAGACGAGCTTGTTATCTTGCTAATTAGAACACCTGAGTAGGTGTGTCTAGCATAGAAGCCCAGCACTCAAGTCTAGCATTGCTGCCCAGCACAGATGCCCATAACATTCAGCTTTTTCCCAAAAATCATAAGATCTTCCATCCATGTTTTCTTAACCCGCAAATTACATTCGAAGCTTTGCAATGAATATATTATAAAAACGTCGATAATATTTTGTAGGGCTAGTGATAATTTTATCACCTCAAAATTAAGACTAAGGTCGTACATTGAACATTGAATCTACTTAATAACTGGCTCCGTTTTTGAAGTAACACGGGCAATCGCTCTGACCACCACCTTTGCTACGACAAGTCAATTCAATTTTTTACTTTCTGCCACTAGTCTAGCGGGAATAAAGTGGGAATGTGCCTCGAGTTGAAACTTGACGACTTGACGCATTGCTAGCTAAACCTGCCTGACGATAGAGGAAAATGCTCAACTACAAAACAACATCTTGCGTGCGTGCCTTATTCCTTGTTCATGCCAACCTAAACAGGGTTTTCAGACATTTTTCCTGCTCGGAAATTCAGCAGTCACTTCCTGGTTTAGCGTGCGTGAACGGTGTCTAAGAATTTCTCGCTACTTTGCAAGGGAAAAGATCAAATACTGTATTATGAACGCTCCTTGATTAAATACAGTACAACTAGCATGATAGCTCATAAAAATTTCACACAATTGTGGACTCCGCGTTTAGCGAACTGAGGAAGAGTAGGGTCTCCCACGACTTTTGCGGCAAGCTAGGAAGTGAAAGCAATTCAATCTTCAGAAATTCACTTCAAATCTGTTCATAAATTAGAGGAAATCAAACAATGAGGTTTAGATTTTCAATGAAGTTATTTTGTAGAAATTTACGAACTAATTCTGAACACTGGAAGCGAAGATGCCTGTGAATAGAAGGACTTACTCCACTCGGTGCAGATACGTTCGGCTGATCCGCTATCTTCTAAAGTGAAATCAAATATGATTTAAAAAGGAATGGATAGTGTTGCAGGTAGTGTGGAAATAATGCAGCTATAACTTAACAAAGTACGCTGCGGATAATCCTTTCAAGACGGATTCTACTGTTGAATCATTGACTAAGGCTTGGTGGTGAGTAACAGTCGGTAAAATTATCCATATTATTTTGTTTCACGAACCAATTCATGAAAAGTTTTCGGTGAAAAAACTGCGCCTCGGTGTCATGATGTGTATGAAAATAAATAAGGCAACAACAAATGCTAATTTTTTGAATAATTACCCAAACATGAATAAATTGCATTTGCAAGCATGATATGTTATTTTTCTGTCATTTATTTTTAAATTTCATGCTAACCACATTGAGTTCACATCTTATGTCATGCGACGATCAAATAAGATATTTAAGGTAATTTAGAAACAGATTTCATTACTATCACGTGAAAAGGTACTAACATATCGTTAAAAGAATGTTAAATCAATAACTTCATCCACACTTGAAGACCTCTATTCAGCTGAAAACGTGCTCGTAAACGCAACGTTTATGTTGTTCTTCCTACTTTCGAAAGTTCAATCTAATACAATTTCGACATTTTCTCCTTGTGTAGAGATCAAGCCGCCAAAATGGCACGTTTATTTTTCTCCACAAAATTTATTGAGGGAAAAGTCACGAAAACGAGTAGGCCGAAGCACCGGCTCCCTACAAAATTATTTCAGGATAATTTTTTTCAGACTGAGCTGTGTGAGAAATGAACAAAATTGCGATAGAGGAAGACACGCGCGTTGTTTACCGAGGAAGGTTAAAACCCAAGCGGTGCTCATGGTTCAAATTTGATTGATGCTTTGTGCAAGTTCTTAAGTGAAATGAACAATGACATGAAAGATTATTGTGGTGCTACACGTCCATGGGTGACAGTAATTATTTCTAAGTTAATTTTGAGTCAATGGTGGCATTAGACTGGGAATTAAAGGAAATAGGAGATTAACTCAAATCAGATCGGAAAACGTGTTAGGGAAATAAATTGAAGATGATGTCGCACAACAGAAATATTTTAACTCATATTTGACTTTTCAATATCCTGTTAGTTCTTCATTTCAAGTGCTTCTTTCAACTGATTAACTAACCCCATTGTGTCTTGGAAACGAACTTAGTGTTACAGTTTGTGTATACACTCTACTCTAAATTTTTATTTTTCTCGACTCTTTTAATGCAGATGCCTGCTACTTAATAATCTACAGCATAATGGTATATACTTTTTATTTTGATGAAAAGTGCTTCAATTCTTAAAGTCATGTCAAAGAGAAAACACTGCGAGGCTTGTTTGAAAAAGTAATCTCGAAAGAAGGATACATGAATGGCGATGTCGATTAAAGGCGGAATTATCCTGAGACTTTTTTGCAGTTTTTACAAGTCCAAAAAACAGCGAACGGGATAATCCTCATCTAGGAAAAGCCGAGAGTAATTGATGATGCGATGCAGTTCTTCGAAAACGCGCCTCTGAGTGGCTTCATACAAGTGACTTTTCTCAGAAGCGAAGCTAGGCCTATAGTTAAGCAAAATTTCATTCGTAGATATTATTTTAATATTTTATTTTTATTTTTCAAATAAAATGAACATCAAAAACTTCCTAATCGTACTGGTGATTAGTGTAACGGTTCAACAATCTGCATTGCTGGCATCAGACGGTTGGGTCAGGTCAGATGGTGTAAAATTCATAAAATACACGCCAGCAAATAACCCCAACCCAAAAAACAAGAGCAACAACTATGGATATCTCGATCATCCCGCCCCCAGTCATCCACCGTCTCTGAGGTTTTCCGACACAGAAAACCGAGCGTCTGAGTCATTCTCTCCATCTGGGCGAAGAAAGAATTATTTCACGGATGAACAAGTCGAACGAGACTTGCCCGAATATATCAAGTCTCAACGAACGGAAAACGACATTCTGAAGTCCACGTTCTTCCCAGACCACTGGAGGAAGTTGCTGAGTGAGTTACTTCTATAGAAATTTAACTCGTTATGGAAATGTTAAGAATTTATTCAAAAGATTTGGAAGAAATGAACAGATAAATAGGCGAGAATAGTATCACTACAAAAGCCGATTTATCATTTTTTAATCGGTATCGATGGAATCTATATATCTACATATGTTTTTCCTTTTGTAGAGGGTTCTAACAACGAAGCTCAGATTTAGGAAATTCTGATGCATGTTTTATTCTTCACTCTGCAAATAACGCACTGGTCTTGCATGGGGTGAGTAAAATTTGTTTTAGATAGTCTAAAATATTACAGAAAACTATTGATCAAAAAATTCGAATCGAACAGCAAAATTAACATTAATGGCTTCATGTCCACCTAGCCAAATTTTTAATGAATTAGGCCCGTCCTTGAATGCACTAAATGCAATGAAGTCCTTAATTACAGTAAGTCATGAAACGTCTTCATCTGGGTCTCTATTTTAAAGGCTGCACAGCGTTGTTATTCGTTATGATTTTTGTGACATCAATGGTCGTCAAAATGACATTATCAGAGAGTCTGCAAGGCTGAATGCTTCGATTTTTTGTCACAAGTGAAAACGATGTAAACGTGCCTTGGTGATGGCGTGAGAAATAAGAAAGCTGCTTTTTAATTATGAGTTCTCGAGACCATGAGCCTATACCTGCCTGTGCGAGAGCATGTCTGCAGTGTTAACATTGTATGAAAAAATGTGAAAATAAATTCTCAATCTGTTCTTCTATTCTTCAGCTGATCGGTACCTGAGGCCTGTGGACTTCGAAGAAGCTGAGCTGTCCAGAGGCAAGTTTGAACAGCGCATATCTTATGTTCCATTTAACTCACCCTCTGTCAGCAGGGTAACCAGCATTTGTCTTGGTAATCAACTACTCCTTCTCCCCGGAACTATTCTTTCATTTTCATCCGTGGTCTGATAAACATAGTGTTCTCTCCATTTGCTACTCCGCTTCCATCTATAATAACCAACTAAATATTTCGCTTGTTCTATAGTAACACACTCATTCATCCGGGGACTAATCCTTCATTTTCATCCGTCGTCGGATAAACATGGTGTTTTCTTCGAATGCTATTTCTCTTTCATCTATAAAAAAACAAACTAAATAGTTTGCTTCTTCTGTGGTCACCAACTAATATGCAGGAACAATAATTGTCAGCCCTGTGGTAGACCTGATAGCCTCGCTCAAATGCAGCACAATTAATTCTAGGCACTGTCATGTTCGTTACACATTATGACTTTTATCAGAAAAATTTATAAAGCATCCATAAGACCGTATTATTTAATTTATGTATGTGGTTTCTACAGAACGAAGACAGAACACGTTCGAAATTCGAGTGACGAGCGTGAGTGAAAGCGTGCAAGTCTACAGGGACGACAGTCTGGTGAGCAACATTTAATTTCGCCCATGCACGGTATTCATATGTACGTAAAAGCAGCCATTTGCGTAAGCTATTTTTCTATCAAGAATATCAGGGTAGGCAATATTCCGTAGAGGAAGACTTACCGATTTGAAATATCGCTTTAGAGTAGTTGAGGTTCAAGAGTAGAGGGAGAAAATGTTTTTCTGAAATATCTTCTGTATTTGACTATTAACGCCCTTTAAATATAGATGGAACTATACGGTATCAGGCACGTACAACCATGACAACCTTAGAAAAAGGAAGGTTTGATGTAAAAATTGAAGCTATCCTGCTTCGAATAATTGCTGTCAATAAAATACTAGGAGTAAAAACAGCTGTTGAAACAACTAACAAACTATTGAAGAGATTAGCCTCCCCCACTTACTAACAGATTTCTTCGAGTACAACCAACTCTAGGTCAGATAGCTAGGTAAAACTCAGTAATTAATGAACAGGGAGGGTGCAATGATGGACTGAGAAGAGATATCGTAAAAAAAATAAACATGAAAGAGTTAAAGCAACTTGATCATTGATCATGAAATGACTCGGGAGCTAAAGGAATCGTTTTTCTGTCTTGTCAAGCATGTACACCACACCGTTCGTATGCTGTTGAACCTACACATAGGATTGCTTACGCGCATGGTGCAGACTAGGAGTAGGAGTCTGAAGATGAACGCTACTGACGCGAAAGCTGGAAAGAGGGTTAACTTCATTTCGTTTACAGATAACAACAACCTTAAAGCAAACAGTGTTAACCATTAAAAAATTGTCAACTTGATTTTATTTCATCATGAACGGAAGCCTTACAGCCTTGAAAATCTGGAAGTACCTAAACAATTCGAACTTCATTGTTTTTCATTAAACAGTATCCCAGCAAAGACAATTCTAGGATAACGAAGAAGCTTTGGCTTTAAAGCGTTTCCAGAATGAATATTTTGTTCAACTGAATTGAAAATTACACGTGATTGATGCATTTGATGATTCGTCAACACACTTGTTGGAACAAATTAAACCGTCTAGGTAAAAAAAAAGTCCGTTATTTATTGATGGACTTCGCTGAAATTTTCACAGTAGGTGTGAAATGATGCAAATATCATTTGTTATTTCGACGAAATTTTTGTATCTGCACTGGATTTTTTTTTATTTCCGAAAAATATGAAAAAATAGTTTTTTTTTAAATCTATCTTCTTCTACAATTTTGAAGTTACTGAACCAGTACTTCGTTTTTAGATTGCTTAGGGGTCTATATAACCACTCGCAATGGGGAATTTTGATAACTTTTTTGTGGATTTTAGAAATTAAAAAAAAATGAACTTTTTTTCATTTTTTTTCATGTCGTGTAATTTTCAAAATAATAAATGTATCAAAAAATGCTATTGCGCGAGGATACACCTTGCTAAACCCTATCAAATGGTATATAAACCATTCTTGTAGCTCTAAAATTGTGGAAGGAGATACATTTGAAAAACCAATTATAAAGTTTCCAGAAAACGTGTTTTTTCACAAAAAAAAATTTCTTTTTATCTTTTGAACTACAGGGTTTTCTAAAATGAACTCTTGAGCGTTTGTAGCTCTTTTTAAGCCATTACGATTGATACAATTTACATTGCTGTAGCTCTGTAACTCTGTGAAAAAATATACAACAAAAGAGAATAGGTGTTATTCTTGAAAGCAACCAAATGTTTTAATTTTTCATTTTTTTTTCATTCAAAATACGTTTTTTGTCAAGTCAACTGCTTTGTTTTATAGCTCTTTTCAAGCCCTTTGGATTGGTGTGCTCGCCATAGCTGTAGCTATAATACTGCAGCTGTCATTTAGCTATGAATGAAAGCTGCAGTATCATAGATACGGCAGAACAGCTAAATTCTGAAATTGTCAAAAATTCTAAAAAAATATTTACTCAGCGTTAGAATGTTTCGTTTGAATAATGGAAGCACTTTGAGGAGCCCATTAACGAACTATAATGCCTTTGCCGCAGAGAAACACGCTCAATTGACCCCCAATAACGAGGGGGGGAGGGTTCAAGGTCACTCCACCCCCATCGCTTTCCCCCCCTCTGGTGGGCGCACTATTTGGAGTAGACGTAAACGGAAAGTACTAATGGAAGCGCAAGAAAATCCTCTATAAGACGCATATAAAAGCAGAAAATCAACACATATCCTGATTTCTACCCAGACGGTGTCCTTAAAATAACGTTCAGTAGAATCGAGTATTCTAAATCTCAGTCTTTGATTTCATTAATATATAAAATTTGTTCCGAGTCCTCAAATTTGTCCAAAATATTGTGGCTCGGGCGAAAATAACAGCTATATTTTTGAAATACTAAAATATGCATGAGGTTCTACGCATTTCCATATCATACCGCCAACACAATCCAGAACCACAAGATAGCCATATTTCCACATACGGCTGGAACAAAGTAACAACTTAGGCCCTTATTGTAATCAATATCTCAGCCAAACCTGTTGCCCCTGCCGGCCCAATTTCGCGTCCAGATTCACTCACTACCCTCAAACGACTCTGATGGTGTGACGCTTTGCCCGTACCTCCAAATAGGTTGGAACAAAAACACTTGAAGCTCCTATTGTAAACGATATTTCAGCCAAACCTGTTGTCCCTGCCGCCCAATTTCGTGGCCAGATTCACTCGCTACCCTCAAACGACTCTGATGGCGTGCACGTGGTGGCGCTCGCAAGTGACGACGGCAGGCCGCTGCTCAGAAGAAGTTTTCACACTGGGGAACCCGCGGAGGGGGAGCTGCTGGCGCAGTGTCTTGTCAACCTCCAGCCTCGCAACTTGGTCCTCGTGCTCGCGATGGTGAGTGTGTGCGTAGGTGTGGTTGTGGCGGCGAGTGTGGGCATGCTTGACTGTGCGTGCCTCGATGTATTTTTATCATTGTTGTTGATGGGCATTAGGTTTTAGTATCGTGTATTTTTCATTTCATAAGATCAAACTATGCAAATCTTGATGTGTTTTTACTATTGTTGTTAATTATGAACCTTTTACGGCGACTATGTTTTTGTGCAGGAAATTTTTTTTCACAGTCTCTTAATGTTTCGGACAGTTGTGAGTTGGATTCCAGTCATTAAATTTTAAAAAGTATATTACTCATGAATTTACATATACTGAACTAATTCGTTCAGTTAGGGCTACAAATGTGTATTTCACTACCATGGAAAAATCTGGACATCCATATAAATGGTTAAAAAATAGTAATGATATGTGACAATTTATTAGAAAACACAATCCGTATATTTTAAAAAGAAGTACCAATACAGCCAAATATATAAAGGAATGAATTCCTATTTTCCAAGTGTTTTTTCGTATATAATTCGATAATGCACAAATTAGGACGAGTACATAACGACCACAGTACCAGGTTTTGTATTTGACTTTAAATTACTTATTGCTTAGGAATATAGAAATTCCTTCCCCCGAAACAACTATATTGAAATAAACCGTATTGTGAACAAAAACAGTAAAAATGGCTTATGGCCATAAAGTAAATGTGATGCAAATAAGCAATTTTTTTTCTGTAGCAACAATGCACGTAACATTTTAGCTATACGAGTAGTCTGGCTTCGATTTTCCTACCTTCAATACAAGGCACTCACACAGAGTTGCAAAGTATGACGACCGGCAAAATGGTTATTTTTTTTCCATTGCAACATAGATGCACGTTGCATTTACGACAGACAGCATTGCTTCTTCGCCCTGTGCATTCTTCAAGTCTTCAAATGCGTCGTGCTTCAGCCACATCTGGCCGTGGCCTGTCTGATCATACCTCACAGGAGTTTCAGGTTGCGCTGAAGGAGCAGGGAATCTTTTCATTTTGTGAGCTAAATTTTCAGCATTTGAGGTTCTTAGTCTTTTCTCCACAACCTTCCCTCCCTCCGTCAAGGACGTAGCGACTTTTCGTTTGAATGACGAGAGGGACAAAATGTATTTTCTTTGCAGATTTAGCCGTTCTACGTCATGTTTGTATAGCAACCAATTGTTCACTATGATCATTTCCATCATGGAGAAGATTAACTTCACATAAATTTATTGATCTAGTTTCCATTCTCTAAAGAGCGATGAGAAAATCGGCTTTGTCAACACCACCCATCGAGTGATTGTACGTTTTGATCATGTCTGGGACTTGAGCCACTGGTCTAGTCCTTGCTAATGATGACAGCACGTTTACAGTTTTGTTGTAAAACCACTTGACTGACGTATGGTAGATCACATTCTTCGGTTGCACGTCTTCTCTCTTCAAAAGAGCCTCTTCATTTTTCAATAGATCTTTGTCGGCCATCTTGCTTAATTTACTTCTTGGGAGTCGGGCTTGTCTTACTGCTCCGCAGCAATAAATTTTTTGTTTAGCCAGGTATTGCATAAAAGGCACTAATGTAAACCAGTTATCAAAAATTATTAAATGTTTTCTGCCGCTGGGGATACTTTTTGAGACAAATGTAGCATAACATATGAGCTGGCCTTTAGACGAGCGACATTGGGATTTTTAACCGGACTAATTTTACCGCCACACGGCATGAAATCATAAATTATACTTTGGTCATCTGCAAGAACGAAAGTTTTATACCCACACTTGTGGGGTTTACTGGGGAGGTATTGTTTCAAAGATGTCTTCCCCTTGAAAGGTACTAACTGTTCATCAACAAACAGGTTTTGCGCCATTGGTATGACTCTGAACTTTGATTGTATATGGGTAATCATTAGGAGCACCTAACTGAAAACGTCTTCAGTCATGGGGTAAGTATTATCCACTAAATGCAGGTTGAACTTTATTTCAAGCATCTATCTCTGCTCATGATCCTTCCAGGCACCTCTCGAAGACCTGACAACTGAGTGCTCCGATGCATCCTAACACTTGTTACTTTGATCGAAGAAAAGTAATAAATTAGGCCAATCCATTGCTCGACTTCTGTGCGATTTTTTTTGAGCTGAGAATAAGTTGCTCTGGTTCACAAAGAGGCCCAAAAAACTTTTAGACAAAAATTCTCTTACGTAGGCAATGGGACTGGAGAGTCTAAATCCCTGTTTACACTGGTATACATTTTGTCGCAGGCTCACGTGTATACGCCTCATGTGGCACATCACAAGAGTTATGAGCGTTTACACTAGACATAGGAGGCGCGCACCGTGGCGCACGCTGCTAAAATAATACAGCTCAATTTCTCAAAACCAGTCAGTGCATCATTTACCGCCATTAAAGGTGGATCATCTTCGCTTGTCTAAATATTGTTGCTGTATCGTAGGCTATGTAATCGTTTCTTTATTTGAAGGTGTGAAATGTTAATATATCCGTTCATTTTCATTAAAATATAATTGAAAGCAGCCTTCTTCATATTACGATCCTTATATTTGCTGCTTTTAGTCCGGCATAGGCATTCAAGGGCTCTGTACATTTCAATTAATTGTAACGTAGCTGCTAATTGCAACGTAGCTGCGAAGTTACGTCAGCCATAAAGGATGAGCAAAGGGCAATACCTCTCCTCATGACTGCTAACTGCATACTCACCGGAGAAAGAGTTGCAAGGCTCACGTGAGTCGCGCCTCACGAATTCGACCAGGGCGAATATGGAATTTCGTATTCACACACACAAATATGAGCCTCAGTGGTGAGCCTCGTATACACGTGTCGCGCCTCACGGCCGAAATGTCCCCATGTCCCCTAGTGTAAACGGCCCTTTTTAAGATCCTGGTAGCGTTCACCAGTACGAACGAGGGAACTTGCGTTGAATCATCCAAATTACTCAGAACTCGTGAATTGGTTTTGTAGTATCTCAATATAGGCCTTTCAGGCATGATGTCCTTATCACACTTGGTTTATGATATCGCGGCACCGGCGGAAGCGTCTTAACCGCAAGACGGAGCCGACGGAAGTGCTTGTTGCGGATTGCCCTATGTCTATATCGTACTTGGGTTCAAATGGGTCGGAAGCGCCCTGACCGCACGCGCCGGAAACCGTGCCTTGGGAGCGCATCGCATTGGTATGCACCGGAAGAGCATTGTTTAACTTCCGAGCGCTATAGCTTATAAGCAGTGTCGGTGTTTGGATGATTCAGTACAAGAATAGGAACCTAGCTAAGAGTTTCCTTTTCATACTCCTGAAGTTAACGCTTCAGTTACGGTAGTTACTGTTACCGATACTGTAGTTTGCAGCTACAATTACTAATCCTAATATCGTGATGAAAAACCACGATATCACAAATGACGACGAAGATTTCGAATCTCCAAAGTAAATTCGAAGGTTACAAGTGCTCTGAAATTAAGATGGCGCATTCTACAGTTTGCTGTCTTTCAGTCGACGTTGTAGTGGAAACAGTGAGTAATATCTACAACGATTCAAGTACAGTGTGCAGACGTTCTTCAGAGGGCGGGAAACAATGGTGGTAACAAAGCTAGTATTATAGTTGAAGCTTCGCGTGTGAACATCATTACTGATCTACAACGAATAATTTAACCTACGCTACAAATGAGGAACTTGACGGAAAGTTAATACAACAATTTAAAATGAAGAAATCCACTGTTGACGCATCTGTTACATTTCTAAACAGAGAGCAAAGTGTTAATGAATCCATACAAAGTTATGCTAAAACGTTAAATGACTTAGCATCTTCGTGCAACTACGAAAATTGCGGTCGCGATCGTCTCTTGAGAGATGCTTTTGTGGCCGGTCTACATTCAGCGCAAATTCTCAGCGCGGTTCTACAGAAGTGTGACAGCAAGTCCTTCAACATTAAAACTTCGACGCTCCAGATATCATTCGTGAGGATTCATCTTCATCGTTTTTCAATACAGAAAAACTACAGCCGAATTACATATGTATTCGCTGCGGAACTAGGCAGAAGCACCTTACAAAGAATTGCTATGCCCTAAAATTAAATTAATAAATGCAAAAAATGTTGAAAAATAGGCCACATTTCTAAAGGTTGCAAATCTACGACTACAGCACGGCCTCCTCCTGTTAAGCCTACACGAAGGGGACCTACACGAGAAGAATTTGACGCAGCTCGCACTTACATAGTGCAGCTGGAAAGGAGCGGTTCTCAGTGCAACGTCGGAAGAGAAGATGTGTCAATGAAGAGTTCAAGTAAGCCTCTACAGCGGAAGAATGAAGTTATTCTACAAAAGCTTAGGAACGATACTTGTGTCGGTAACTATGTTCATAATTTCTCTGATGTACAAACTAATTACGCGTTATTTCAGTCGCATTGTATTCCTCAAAATGTCACAAAACTTGCTCCCTCTGTTGCGCTAAACAATCGTAAATATGTTACTTCTAGAGATAGAGTTCATCCTAAACATTCTGTGTCCAGGTCTAAGCCTATGTATGTAACTCAATTTGATGTCGGTGATCATGTTATTGCTCTGAATTTAAGAAGTGGTCCCAAGTGGCTGAAGGGAATTATTGTTAGTAAAGTAGCTGTTAATGTCTTTCATGTTCTAATATTAGCATTAAATGTAATCTTGAAGAGACATTCAAATCAGTTGTTGCACAGTAGTTTGGGATCTATCCGTAGTGGGGAAACAGAGACTCCTGCTTTGCAACCTGTTAGCAGTTCACCTGTACAAAATGAACCTCGTAAATCAAGTAGAATAACTAAACCTGTAATGCGAATAGGTTGCTGAGTCTTCCTTCCTTGTGTTAAATATTCATCTAAAGGGAGGGAAATTGTAGTATCTCAATATAGGCCTTTCAGGCATGATGTCCTTATCACACTTGGTTTATGATATCGCGGCACCGGCGGAAGCGTCTTAACCGCAAGACGGAGCCGACGGAAGTGCTTGTTGCGGATTGCCCTATGTCTATATCGTACTTGGGTTCAAATGGGTCGGAAGCGCCCTGACCGCACGCGCCGGAAACCGTGCCTTGGGAGCGCATCGCATTGGTATGCACCGGAAGAGCATTGTTTAACTTCCGAGCGCTATAGCTTATAAGCAGTGTCGGTGTTTGGATGATTCAGTACAAGAATAGGAACCTAGCTAAGAGTTTCCTTTTCATACTCCTGAAGTTAACGCTTCAGTTACGGTAGTTACTGCTACCGATACTGTAGTTTGCAGCTACAATTACTTATCCTCATATCGTGATGAAAAACCCCGATATCACAGGTTTTCTTCCTTTTCAGAGCTCAATGGGCTCTAGAATCAGTTAATATAGTATTATTATTAATTTCAGTGACAACGGGATTGCCATCTAGTTCAGTTTCTTCATCTGAAGGAATCTCTGCATTGATGTTTTCGGGCTCTGCCACTGCGTCTGAAATGAAGAAAAACAACGAAATAATTACATAAAAAGCTACGAAATAATGATAATTCGGAAATTCACCATATTTATTCCTATTTTCATAACCTATGATCTTACATTCCTCATATAAATGGATTTTGTCCGGAACTTTTGTAGGATTTAAACACGATTATTAAATGTAGGATCTTCAACACTATTATAGCTTTTCGGCTGACAATAGCAGAACGGAACTATTTCGTACAGCGCACAACAGAAAGCCCATAATCTTAACTGAACAAATTAGTTCACTGAACTTATCATGGTTTAGTAAACGTGCATGATGACATATGGATAGAAACATCGTTTCATATCGTTATTGAAGAAGTAGAGACATTGTCAGTATTTTTCATTTCAGTGCTACTGGCTTCTTTTATGATCCATGAGTATAAGAAAGAGAAGTGTCGGGGAAGTTCACAACAACAACCACACCTAACAACAAACAGCGCTGCATTGACTAGTTCCCGCGCGCAATTACCTGGTTACCATCTTGCAACATTCGGCATGTAGGTCGGAGCTGTACGAATTACGGTAGTACGAATGCTGCAAGTCAGGCTATGGAACAGCTAACTTAAAATATCTCTCGTATTATTTTCATAAATTCCACAGTACAAATTTGTTAACCTAGGTTGTAAAGAGTAATTGGTATAAGGTTTTGTTTTCGAGAATTTTCTTCAACTTATAAAATAAAATTCAAAATGCATAATTAAGTACGACGACGTTGAGATGTGTTGCTATTGAGTTCCATCGGATATTGTTCTAAAGATGGAATATTAATATAATCAGTCCATGAAATTACCACAAGTATCGGCACATGCTCGTTATGGGAGCAACTGGGAGAGAAACAATCAAATTTGATAAATTTTGAAGCCTTTAATGGGCTTTCTCTTCAGTTCGCAGCTGGGGACTACCTCCGCCCCACAGAACGGAACCTTCTCTTCAACCTGGGCATGAGGGGCCATGGCGTGGGGGGAGCTGTAAAATTAGGTAAACAATTACTACCTCTTATGAAGATCACCGGTGGACTTCCGTAATTTTGTAACACGTTTGCTTGGATTTAACTAGTCCACAATACAATTTTTAGGTTCACTGTATCTCGTGAAGTTGCTCAAGACCGGCAGTTATGAACTGCCATTACAAATGACACTAGCGAGTTCCTAAAAGTAAATTTGTAATGCAATGGGTTTCACGACTTAGAACAGGATACATCAATTGTATCTGTGGTAGATCTCGAGTTTTAGTATACCATCTTTATTGAACCTCAACACATGTCGAAGTATATTCCTCCAAGTTATTCAACTAAAACGGCGCTTGATCAAGTCATGGACGATTGAAATTAAGTGTGACTAACTTTTATCAGTGTAAATTGAAGTTCACATAAGATGATTTTGCAGTACTCCAGGGTTGACTGTGTTTGTAGTTTTTGTCAATGAAAAAATATAAAACGATGTATTTTGAGCTGGTTGCTGGACTCGGGACTCTATCAATTTTAGCATTGATTGAAATTGATGCTCAAAATCATGTTGCAATTTAAACATCAGAAATCAATAACTCTGTTTTTATTTTTTCTTTCTTTCTGGATACTGAACGGGCATAGGGGACCTTATTTATTGTTGCCCGTATTTATTGTTGACCTCATCCACTAAATGCTTATGGGTATACTTTGAAAAGACAAAAGGGACCTCATTCACTCTAGGTGCATGGTTATAAATTGTGTGAACATGTGAATATAAGGGACCTTACCTTATGAGCGATTTAAAAAAATTGTAAAAAATCGTTTTTATGGGACAGTTCCGTGCGGGAACTGACACGATATGAACCCTGTTCAGAATTGTGATGAAATAGTATTTCGAAATCCCTTAAATCATATTTTCAAATCGTCATCGTAAATTATGTATTACGATGAATTACGATGACTTCAGTTCACGAGGCTTCTGACAAAATTCATTTACGCAACTTTACATCGTCAACTATAAGTATAACGAAAAAGTACTAGTGATGCTCCAAGAATTGCTTTTTACCGCAGATAAGTCGAAAAGTCACAGTGCTGCATAGTATTCCATGGT
Source organism: Morinoia aosen (assembly GCA_030386875.1). Classification (NCBI taxonomy): domain Eukaryota; kingdom Metazoa; phylum Arthropoda; class Malacostraca; order Amphipoda; family Talitridae; genus Morinoia; species Morinoia aosen. The sequence continues at coordinate 55,878,769 of CM059558.1, forward strand.
CTAAGCTGAAACTTCGGTATTAGTTCTTTCACATCCAACCATGAACATTGAAATACTTATATGTCTCATCAGGCGCTGACTTTGCCCAAGGAATACACTTTTCCCCTTACTTGGTTGACGTGGCCCAACTGATGCGAATTAGGGAAATTAGCAAAACGAAGAAACAGCAACTTCCCTACGAAATATACAAGCTGAACAAGAACGGCACAGAAACCAAAGAGCAGCTTCGGGCTGAGGAAGGCCAAAACATCGCAGTTTGGCAAGGCTACGTGGATTCGGACGATCCTTCAGTTCTACTGAGCGTAGTTCCCGAGGGCTGGCCTCCGCAGAGCAGTTCGGTGAGCTCTTGTCTCTCTCTAGAATTTTGATGTCAATGCTCGCTATTTCAAACGTGCTTTATTCCAGTCAACACTGATGCATATAACCTCGTACGTGGGGTTTTCAAATATTTCATAGCTAACACTAGGATACAGAGACGGTCATCTTCGTTCGAGCCGGTACCCATTTACGACATTGGCGTAATTTTAGTCCGTCCTCAACGGGGAGAATTATCAAGAGCGTATCCCCAGGGATTCAAACAGGTGACCCTTCCCATGGAAGACAGAGATATCAGGTGTAACAGACGTAATTATGAATAATTTAGAAAGCGCAAAATCATGCATGATAGCACACAGTCACTTCTTCACGTTTCAAGATAGTGCCTGGGTGTTTCAGTGCTAACGTTATGTTAAGATGAGTTGAGCACTGTTGCTACCAGGAACATTTTCGCCGGTGCATTCTTGATGTTTCTCGCCCAAGCAAAATTTCTGCCCTGGGCCGCTAAAATCATTGATATTCCGGCAAAAAGTTTCTTGGGTGTGTACGACGTGGCAAAGTTGTTCGACTTTTCAAAAATAAATTCATTTCATTGCAAGGTGATAGATTCTTGGGAAGTTTGGAGTTGTTTGTGTGAAAAATACAACTGTGTGCAATAAATTCTTTGGTGCTCATTTTGAAAGTGCGAATTATGAGAATGACGTCAGCTTTATTTGTTCATTAGACATTTTTTGTACAATGAAATGGATGTATAGAGACTAATACGCAACGCAACTCCTCTAAAATTGCCTACTTTACATTGCAGGACTGTTTTGGTGGAGAAAAAATATTATTCTCATGGATAATGTACAACATAGTACTCAATGTCAAAGTATGTTCCGTGTGATCATCTACTGTATGTCATTTAGATTTATCCCTAATTTTTCGTTGGCCCTTCTGGCAGCAGTGATTACTTATAGCTTTAAACAGTATATTTTACAGATTCAACCTATGTTAGAACTTCCAACATAGGTTTTCATTTTTAGAATAATCAGGATTTTTCAAATGAGTCCGGAATTTTAAAAACGTGAGGATTTTCAAAATAGGTTCAAAAATTCAAAATGATTCAGACTTTGCGAATGGGTTCAGAATTTCAAAATTGGTTTAGGCGTTTAAAATACGTACAGACTGTTGAGGGATTTCCTGCGTCAAGGGCTGTAAGCTCTGGACGATCTCAAATCTCCTTCCCTTGTGCAAAATTAGGTTCAACAGAGCAGCGAATCCAATGCTGTAATGAGATATTGCTCTTAACGTGTTAATGCATTGCCTGCGTAAATTTTAAAAGTTTAATAGAGTTAATAGTGATAGCTGGTGAGTGACCAAAGAGCAGATATTCTCAATCACATATGTTTTCTGATGATATATTAAAGAAGGAAAAAGCCGATAAAATTATTTCCCTTCGGTGAAATGTTAATTGAATTTTTATTTGTCCAGGCCCCTTTATAATTTTCCGAGAACATGTTAAGAGGAAGTTTAGAGGTAGTGAAAGGTTCCAAACTTTTCCCCGGTTTGATTTTACGGGGCATTGATACATGGAGCCCAATTATCATAGAATCAAAATGTCCGTACAATTTAAAAACAAAGTTGATAAATTTTGACCTATTTCAAGAACGTACTGATAAAATTTTTCATGTTTCCGTCGGCTTCGTTTAAAAACGAATCAAAATACTTCAGACTAACTAAGCTGATGCTCAGCTTTCATCGATTACAACTCTATTTTTTGAATTTTATGTGAGATGACACGCATTTAACCCGCAGGATAATTTTCGACCTCGTGTACACATCGAGTCCGCTGTGATCTTCAAGGGCGACAAAAAACGCCAAGGGAACTTGGAGGTGTTGGCGGTCTTGCAGAAGAGAAAACGTGAGTTTTGGAGTGAGGAAGTGGCAGCAGTGGGCAGCGTTAAATTTTGCGATAAAGCGATAATGATGACGCTATAATTTTTTTCGCTAAGTCCAATAACGATAAAGCGATAAGTTTCCAAGATACCTTAGAGCGATAAGCGATAAATCCTTCTATAAATCCAAAATACTCTATTTTTGCTACTTATGCATCTAGAAACCTAATTTTTACCCTTAAAACACAATATAATACTTAATAAAAGATTGAACGGCCCAAAATTAGCATTTAATTAATTTATAACAACATTTAATGAAGACAAATTAACAACACTATCACAGCATAACATCACAAACACAAGTACAACAATTTAAGACACCTCCTCGTCCTCCTCACCCATCCTTCATGGCACCTTGAAATTTTGCTTCAGGAGGTGGAGGTTTCCCTTCGAAAACACCATGTGCTCAATGTTGTCCTCATTGAAGAGGACGTCCCCAGCCTGCTGAGTAATCACTCCACTGCTGCTGAGCTTAGGATCCTAGTGCTGTACTTGATGAAGATGGTCACCCATTGGTCTCTATACTTTGTTGGGAAGTGCGACTTCATCATTGTTGCCTGCAACAGTGAAAGGCGTTCTGACGTTTAATATTCATAATTTTTAAACTCATCTCAAGATGACGAATATTAGAAACAATCAAACTGTGTTCGTCATCGAATCACCATTAGATGATTAGCTTTGGGTTTTAAGTGCAGATAAATATTCTTCGTAACGCACTCTTTTATCTTTGTTATTAGCGAACGAAAAACAGACTATCATTAGTAGCGACATGGTTCAATATGTTCAAAGTAATATTTATATACATTATACAGTTGATGAACTTTTCTCTAAAAACGCAAACGTTCATAAAAAAAATTCTAATTTGCGAATGGTTTTCTCTGATCTTTCTTTAGCAGCGCTTCAGGCAACAGAATTTACCTTATTATGCTCTTATCTTTATAACCATACTTTTCTCATCGAAGATGGTGCATGTAGGGACGTCAAAACTCAATGAGCTTTTTCATAAGTGCTCAGTTTTCAAGTGCTTAGAACTGATAGAAACATAAAAAAACAATGATTATATCTTCACAGCATCATGGTTTCAAAAGTCCATTCAGCTAGATTAACGAATTTGGCTCATAATGTTTCACATTTCACGAACACTGCACTATTTTGAAAGGATAATAGAGCTTTTACGCATTTTACAGATTAAAAGCAAGTTCACTGTGCGTTTGCCCCTTGCATTCCCTCCCGTCCCCCCACCCCCACATTCTGAGGACATATAGGCAACTTAACAGAATGTATGCCGCTTACATTCCCTCCCGTCTTCCCACCCCGACATTCTGAAGACACGAAGGTTGTCACCCGCCAGGTCCGGAGTGCGTCTGGGAGGCGGACGAGCGGCGGGCCAATCAGGCACGCTTCTGCCGGCGCTACGAAGGCTACGGGACGCTGTGCCGGTGCAGGGATCCATTGGACCCGCGGCTGCTCAGACGCTCTGCTGTAATGTTACATAAATTGGGCACAAGCGTGTTGTTTATCTGTGTTATTATTATAGTTTAACAAAGGAAGTGATGTCAATCCTGATACTTAATGATAACGGGGGAAATTCTTTATTTGGTTAGGTTGTAATGCAAATAGAGCTCTATCGCGACTATTTTTGTAATAGTTGAAATACAATTACCCAGGCACAGATATTACTTTTGGTTGAGTCTTTACGAATATGGCTGATCAGCAACTGAATTTCTTTCATTTTGATATAATCAAAGCAATTTAGCCAAGCGATGTAATGCATGCAGGCAAGGTAAATTTTCAGATAAATAAGAGTAATTCTAGCACTCCATTTTTCTCTTAATTATTCTGCCTACATTTTTCAAAAGGGCATCGATGGTTTCGAGCTGCTAATGTTTAGTGTCTCCAATAGGTGGCTGAAATCATAAATGTTACGGTGAAGAAGTTAGAGACCTTGAGAAAAAGCCTCAAAGCTGGTCTTTATACTGCAATGTTGTAGTGTAAGCAATTTTGACATACTGCCATTGATCAATAAAGGTTGAATTTCCGCCACTTGTACCCACAAACTAAATTTTTCAAGTTCTTTTTTCAGTTTTAGGTGACCACTAATCTATTTCAGTTAATGCACAAGTGAAAGGTGCAATAATAGTCTATGTAACAGAAAAGAGTATAAGAAAAGGAGTATTTATTTTTTCATTGATATAAATCTATGCACATACTTGTGTCGTGATGATTATTCATATCGAAGAATTAATCTGTACTGATCTTAGTGCCACAAACTTGCTTTTTGCTTCCAGAAAGGCTTCCCGACCTCAGAGATCATCCCTGTGGCCATGCTGACCGCCTCCAAAACCCACTTCTTCTACAGGTTAGCAGAACAGGGTGGCGCAAAAGGAACGCATGGATTTGACGTTGCTTTTTACGCCATCCTTTAAAATCACAAAATTCCTAAGTGCCTCAGTTTATGATGCAATTCTTGAGTTCAGGTAAGCAAGAGAATAGCCTACAGCACAGAGTTTTGAAAGCGTAAAGATTATAATTATAGGTTTAGCCTCCCTAACTAAAATGGTCAGGGTTACGAAAAAGAGTGGTCTGATACATGAGTTCTTTTTGTGCTGTCGTTTATTTCATTTGCTTGAGCCTACTGAAAGCATCGAGTGCTTTAATTAATAAGGCAAGTTCCATAGCATAGCCTCAAATGGTTGAAGTTGACTAAAAAATGGGTGATTCTACACCCTGTCACCAATTTTTAGGCAAAAAATTATATAGTCTCAAATGATTGAAGATGACTAAGAAATGAGCGATCCCACACCATGTCATTGTTTCTCTCTCTAATCTTAACGTAAATTTCGTGACAAAGTCTCAAATAGTCATGAGACTGATATGATGAGAGATGACTGGTATCCTGTCATTACCTCTCGTTGTATCAATTCTGTTTACATAACTTCTTGGGTAGTAATCATTTCTCAACCGGAGCTCGTAAGTAGTTTTTGTCATGGGCAGTTTTGTTAGTAATAGTTTTTGAGGGATCATCTTCGAGTTGTATACTATGAAACACTTGCAGCTCTAACCTCTATGCTTTCAGAGGTCTTAAGCGGTTACTTTTAAAATTTGGGATGACGCTCGAAGACAACGTTGACTAGAAATTTTTTTCCTTCTTTGTCGAGTGCATTGATGGTTCATTGTGGATTTGATGCAGGGTTATTATCAAGGAAAGTCAATGAATGCAAAACTTAAATTTATTTTGAAGCTTGTTTAAGATATTAATTTAAAAGTAATCCAAGATTTACTTTGCTTCAGTATTGAATTGTGGTTTTAATCTACAGGAATGACCAGGAAGCTTAGTTTCTGCGTCTTATCGAAGCGTTAGCTGTGCTTTAATGTGACCCTTCACTTGTTTAAACAGCGTATATTCCCAACACAACCATTACTTTCTGTCCTAGACAATTGATAAGCTTGCTGCTTGCCGAGGGGTCTGCGCAGACCCCCATCTTGGTACTCACCGACGGCCACCAACGAGAGACTTCTGAACTGGCTCAGCTTTTTGGGTAACTTGCACTGCTCTTAGGGTAAATTGTGCTACGGTTAGGGTAAACTGTTCTACTGCTACGGTGATTTACCCTACAGTCGGGGTAACATATACTTCTGAGAGAATACCTTCTGCAACTGTTAAGGTATGTTGCACCACTCATAGGGTGACTGATACTACTGTTAGGTAAACTTGCATCACTGTGAGGGTAACTTGCACCACTGGTAAAGTATCATGTGCTACCGTTAGGGAAAACTATAGCACTGTTTGCATATCTTGTACCACTTTTAGCATGATCTCTAGTACTAACCGTACAAATTGCATTACTACCAGTTTAAATGGTACTACTACTACTTCCCCGAATTCTTCCTTTCACTGAAATTTATGTAGGCACTGCTGTTTACTACAACAGGTCGCGCATTCTTGAATTAAATTTTAACCGTCATTAGGGGGTAACTAAAAAAGTCACAGGTCTCACTATTCTCAACTGAATTCTTGCATTTGCAGATCCTTGAGTTATTATATAACCGAATAGAAAATGTAAGCATAAAGTTATGTTCTAGGGTGTGAAAAAATAGCGAGAGGAAAATTTACAATACATATACGACAGATACATCGTATGGACCGTAAAAAAGTAAACCCAACTTCAAATGGTAATAAATTTTCAGTGAATTAAGATAATTTAATTATTTTTCCGTTTTATGGGGAGAAAAACGTTTTCATTAAACATGTCAAGCCGTTTTAAAATCAGTAATGAGATAAATATTAATCGTACAAATGTGAGTTGTACATGACATTTTAATGAGGTCATAAGGGATGCAAAAGTTAAAGGGTCATAGTAATAATGTTATAAAAAATTGAGTTATAACGAAATATTCTTTCAAGAAATCTCTGTTTGAATTTGGGTCGAACTTCCTTTAAACTCTTTATTCCTGTGTAGTCGTTGTTAATTAAAGTGTGTTGCTCCTTTGTTAGTTGCATAACAATGGGTTCAGTCACTTAAAAATTTTAATTTAAAGATATATTTCAGAAAACCTGGACTTATTTATAATCAGACATAAAGCTCTGTAGTCAGGATGCATTTCTTTGTGTGTAATGCAAAAAATAAAGCGGAAATATTGCTATCCAATGTTGTTAACATTTAATATTGGGCTTCTTTTTTATGGTCCATAGTCCTTACGATATAGATATGTCTAGATAGTTGGCTAAGAAAATATGTTAAGATCGATAAACTGATGTGGGATGTTACTGCATAACGACCCAAAACACAACTCGAGGTAGGTAAGCTGATGATAAATGGGGAATAGTAAAATACAGTTACCTCGCCTTACGAAAGATCCAACTAACGAATAATCCAAGTTACGAAGCGCCTTCACGTAAAATTTTTGTCTCTGAATACGAAAGAAAATTCATGTAACGAAACACGAAATTTCAAAAATTCAAATAAAGTACGCTCGGCTTCGCAGTTCCCCGAATCCCTCGAAACGTAAATACACTTGTAGCATCCTGTATTTTGTTTTGAAATTGGCACGATACAGTTGTTCTCCCATTGGTTATCTCCCAACACCCTGCTGGCCTCCAATTGGCTAAGAGGAAGCTGCATTTTCATGATACCCGTGATGCTTTTAGAGTGTCTTCGACCCTCGTTCGTCACGGAGTTCTAACACGCTTGAAGGACAGAGTTACTGTTGTTTCGTGAGTTTTTTGAGTGTGCTCATTGCAACTTTATTCTTCGTTTAAGGGTTTAATAAATAATTTGACTATACTTTTAACTCATATTTCAAACAAAACTGGTATACTTTTTTTTTTAAAGGGTTTAGGTGGTAGTTTTTGGGGCCTTGGAACGAATCAGCCTTTTACATGTAAAAGGCGACTTTACTTACGAAAAAATCATGTTACGAGACCACTTCTGGAACGAATTAATCTCGTAAGGTGAAGTATGACTGTATCTTGAATATTTTTAGATAAAACTGGGACAATTTCACCATTCATGCGCAGATACTTCGTACCTATTTTCGAACCGGCATTTTTCTCCTTCAACGTATTTTTGCATATTGTTTAGATCAATTCATGATATAAAAGGTATATTTATTAAAAAATATTCGAATTCCTCCATAACTTGCTACTTGTAGAATATCTTTCTAGCACTTCACATATCCTATTACTGCGGTCTCAATAATAAATAATGTCTTGTCACTAGAAAAGTAACCTTGTGGTGACGTATGGGAAACCAATTCTTAACCTGAAGTTTTTATTCCCCTTTAGGCTGCCAGTAATAGAGCACAAGAACGAAGGCGTTCCCGGCACCAACACGCCCCTCAACGCACACTTTCGCTTCTCCCTCTACACCGCCTTCTCGACATTCGTCAACGCTACGAAACTCATCATTTTAGAAGACGACCTCCTCGTCTCCCCTGACTTTATACGGTGAGGTCCTCATAGATTGAGCGTCTTTCGCCATTACACGATCTTTAAGAGACTTTGGTTCCATGCATCGCTTTTCTAAAGCTTTCAGAAAATAGGTGTAGCGATGATGGAGATCCGACTTTAGACTTCCGTAATTCCGACCAGATTTCTCATCATATTCTCATGTTATGAGCGATTACCTTCTTGTCTGAAGGAATAAGAGTGTCTGAAGGAGTGAGGCTTTGAGTGTTATACATAACAAGACAACTGTAAAATGGTGTACAATAACGACATGAAGTGTACAATTACGGCATGAAATGCTTCATAAGAGTGCACATTCACATTCAGCTAGAATAGAGCCATGTTCAACGATTTTGCGCCGTCGTGTAAACTGACGATGAAGTATGTCAGTGATGAGAGCAAGAGGTGATGACATACTGTCGTGTACGTAGTAAAAACTCTAAGTCCTTGACTGCTCTGGTTTTGTTGGGACGATCTCGAAGACCAGCGTTGACTGCAAAGAGACTCAGTGAAGAGTGATTTACTGTAAAAGGAAGATGCAAAAGTTGGTTTCCGATAGAAATGATACAGAAAACATCAATGGTTCTCAGCATCCCTTTACAGAAATATCCCTGGTTGATAATTGTTGTTGATCGTAATGCGTGTTTTATTTTAGTGACGCTAGATGATAAGCTGAGAGTCCTGTGTGCGAGACAAAGTGATGAGTGAGTGATAAGAGTGAGCTCTCTGCCACGAGGAGAAGCAGGAGTTGTTGGTTTGACTAGTGCTATAAAGAGAGTTTTTAGTGCTGTGAAAATGACGCTGCTATGACTAGTGCCCTGTGACGATAATGTGATGAGAGAATGAATTGCAGGAGAGCATTTCTTAGGCTTTATTATAAAATAATTTTCGTAAGCCTAGCAATAATTTTCGAAATACGAGTAAAATTGATATTGTATTGAAGTTTGATATATTTGACTTTAGTCGTGAATCGTTCCCTCAATTCAAATGATGTGATTAATCGTTAAAGCAACCGTTCTCCTAACATTTTGTTCCTCCATTGCCATGCCCAAAAATTAACCCTCTACTCTCGAGAGCACATGTGATAAAACCAAAAATATGTAAAAAATCGTTTTGGAACAGATTTGAAATCATGAGCAGCGAATTCAACTGTACGATGATAGCACAAGGTTTAACTATATGTACGTGACAATTTTTTAAACGATGTAACACATTTTTTCAGCTGACGTGTCATTCATCATTTTTTTCGGGAATTTTCAGCTTATAGAAATTTGTTCATTGATTCTAAAACTCCCTTCATTTTCATTTATTAATTAGCTTACGTCTAAATTATTTACCCAAAATATCATCATATATAACGTAATACTTCCAACAAGTCGATTCTCAGGGAGTCTCATGCGTATTATGTGAATTAGAACCAACGTTAAAATGTACATGCTTTAAAAAATAAAAATGTACATTTTAACATTGGTTCTAATTTTCACCATTTAACGAAATGTTATAAATACCTATAGAAGTAGTATTGTTCGAGCAAGTACTACCTGCAACAAAAAATAAAAATGTACATCGTAAAACTGGTTCGCCTTTTCACCACATAACTTGATATTCAAAATACTAATATAAGAGTTTAATTTCGAGCAGGTACTTCCACCAGACGGCGTGGCTGCTGGAGGCGGACCCCAGCCTGTACGTGGTGAACAGCTTCTCCCTCAACAGCTGCGCCTCCGTCGCTGCGGACACAAGTCGCGTGCGACGCTCCGAGATCCTGCCGCAGTTCGGCTGGATGGTCACCAGGGACTATGCTGAGCAAATTATGCCTTACTGGGTGGAAAACTCGGTGAGCTTGCGAATCCATGGTGCACTTACTGGGTGGACAACGCGGTGAGATTACGAGTCCATGGTGTACCTACTGGGTGGACAACGCAGTGAGTTTACGAGTCCATAGTGCACCCAACTGCTTTTCATCCTAATTGCTTTTTAATATTTGGACTTGGTTCAAACTCGATCGTTTCGAATAGCTGTATCACCCTACCGAGTTGTAGTGAAAAGCCCTACTGGGCGGACAACGCAGTGAGTTTACGAGTCCATAGCGCATCTTATTACTTTTTTTTACATGAAAATATACTGAACTCATGTTCGCTAAAAAAATCTTTGTCACTATGCTATGTACGAAAATATAAGATATATCTCTAAACTTTATTGACATTCTTCATTGCATTTTCAAGAAAAATGCTGACTGGGACTGGTGGCTACGCACGGAAAACCTGAGGAGAAAGAGACACGCCCTCGTGCCTGAAGTGTCCCGCACTTTCCACTCTGGCTCATCTGGAGCCCACGTTAGTGGCTGGACCCAAGCCTTCATCTTCTCAAACATGATATACAACCTGGACCCCAACGCCAGGCTCAGCAACCTGCACTTGTGAGTTGCTGTCTTTAAAGAGCTGTGGAGTCTGACGTGAAGGTGTTGGTTGCGCCAGCGAAACCTTTAGAAGACCGAATGCTATTTTGAGTGTGAGGTGTTTGATTGACTCGGGCTACATAATCTCATTAGTTCCAGGCAATTTAGAAAAAAAAGTCAGACACTACAATATGATTAGTTTCAGTTCATTTAGGAACAAACTTAGACAGCATAATGTGATTAGTTTCAGTTTATTTATAAAAAACTCAGGCTGCTCAATTTGATCAGTTTCCGGCATTTAAGGAAAAAATTACTCACTTTGTGCCTGAGGTTCCTGAGGTTCCTGAGGTTGAGTTCGGGTCGTCCGCCCGGGCCACGCGTTGCGCCGCCCTCGTGCCGCCACGCCTCCTACAGCGCTCGCGCTCTCCGGTCGGCGAGCTGCTGCAAGATGCTGTTGCCAGAGGCGGTCTGGTAGTAATGTGGTAGAGGTGGCTTGTCTGGAATCAATCTCAAGAACATGTCCAATTTTTGTTTGAAGCTTTCAGCTGACCCCTCAAACTCACGCAGCTCGGCTGGGAGACAGTTAAAGAGTCGTGGGCCCATCACGGAGAACGACCGTTCATGCCTTCTGCGAATGCTGGCCGCAGCTCTGTTGTTGAACTCCGGCACGACACATTGCCTCCCAAAACGCACGTGCAGTTTGGTTTTCAGCTTCACACCATCCTATACAAAGTTGGGGACCAGCCTTCTCACAATCTTCCAGGTGTAGATAATAGTGTATCTCTCTCGCCTTCTCTGGAGGGAGTAAAGGGTAAGATGTTTCAAACGTTGCCAATAGTCCAGGTGCCTTACTTCCGAGATCCTTGCCGTGAAGGACCTCTGGACTCCCTCAAGCTTGACAATGTCAGCCCAGGCTCCCGGGTTCCAGAGCTGGCAGCAATACTCTGCCAGTGGAAGGACGAGTGCTTTGTAAAGCGTCAGCATGGGCACGGTCTCTCTTGTGCGGAATACTCTCCACACCCACCCCATCTGCCGCCTGCATCTGCTCACAATCAGGTCAATGTGCTCACGGAAGGCCCCAGTATCCTCAACGATGACGCCCAGGTCTCGAAGAGAGGGCTTTCTTTCTATGTCCAGTCCTCCCTCTGTTACGTAGGAGAAGGCATCATTTGGGTGACTTCCATACCTTATCAGTTCAAATTTAGCTTCGTTGAACTGCATGTTGTTTACCTGAGCCCACCGGTATATCCGCTCCAGGTCACTCTGCATCCCTCTACAGTCCTCCGTATCGGTTCTCTCCACCATCAACCTCGTGTCGTCTGCGAAGGAGGATGCACGGGAACATTGGAGGTCGGCGTCCACGTCCGATATATGGACCAGAAACAGCAGTGGTCCGAGCACCGATCCCTGTGGCACGCCGCTCACTACCAGAGACTCCGACGAGAGGCATCCATCCACAGCTATCCTCTGCCTTCTGTCTGTCAGGAAGTGAGCCAACCACGTCAGCAGCCGGCCTCCTATGTGCTGGGCCTTGAGCTTACCAAGCAGTATGCCGTGGTCCACCTTATCGAAGGCCTTTGCGAAATCGAGATAGACAACGTCCACTGCGCGGCCGTTTCCCAAAGCCTCGGTGATGGTTCTTTGATGTTCCAGCAATTGCGAGAGGCAGGACCTTCCCTTACGGAACCCATGCTGTGATCTATTCAGTCTGCCGGAATCCTCCAGAAACCTCACCATCTTCCTCACGATCACCTTCTCGAATACTTTGATGATGTGGGATGTCAATGTTACTGGTCTGTAGTTTTTAGGTAGGTGCTTTTCCCCACTCTTGAATATGGGTGTGACAATTCCCAACTTCAACTGATGTGGGATATCTCCGGTGTCCTTCGAGAGTTTCCACATGATCCATAGGGGTGTCTTAAGTTGGTCCTGACATTTCTTAAGTAGAACAGCGGTACTTGGTCTGGCCCCGGTGCAGATGTGGGCGACAGCTCGTCCATACATTCAGCCAGTTCCGCCTCAGTGAACGACACACTGCTGAGGTGGTTGTTGTTTTGATACTGAAGGGGCTCTGACAGTAGGTCCTCCAGATTTGTGTAGGTTGGCGCGCTGAACACAGACTCATCCTGCTCCCCAAGCACTTCACTTTTTTGGTTGGGATCGCCTATGAGGTTGCCTTCCAAGCGGAACGGTCCTACTTGTGACTTGGTTCCAGCTTTAGCCCTTGCAAAGGCGTAGAAGTATTTAGAATTAGTCCTTATCGCATCAACCGCCCTTACTTCCTCAGCTTCGGTTTCGGCGTCGTGAGATCTCATTAGTTGGTTCTCTAAATCCAAAGCTCTTTCCGTAATCTGCTGCCTCGCCGCCGGCCTGGATGCTCCCGTCAGCTGTTGCAGTAGTCGCTTTCGCTTCTTCATCAAGATCCTGCGATCTCTGGGTACAAGTCTCTTCGACCTTATCCTCCTCGCTGGTGTGTGTCTCGTGCAGATATCCGTGATTGTCTTCAACAACACTTCATATATTTCCTGTACGGTCAAAATGAGTGTTAAGAGGGCCCAGTCTACGGCCGCCAGTTCTTCACGTATGCTGCTGTCCCAATCTGTCGCATCGCTCATAAAATTTAGCGATCCCAGTCCAACATTGCTTCGGTTGCCTCGTGGGCAAGAACCATCGCAACCTATATTCGCAGTTATTATCAGCAGCCTATGGTCCGACATGGCAGTGTCCTCTACCCGAATTTCCCTCGCCACTTCGTCATTATTCGTCAGGAAGAGGTCGAGGAGGTTATCTTGCCGAGTCGGGAGCACTACATATTGCTCCAGGGCGAATCTCTCCATAAACTCGGCAAGCTGAGTCGCCTGAGCCCTCAACTCCCTCGAGCCTCCATAGAGATGGTTCGTCGACCAGCACATTGAGGGGAAATGGAAATCACCCGCCACTATGATGGTGGGCAATGGTGTTCCCAGTTCCTCCAACTTCCTGGAAACATGCCTCATTACCGGTAGGAAATTTTCCAATTCGCAGGCAGGAGGGCGATACACGACCACAAGGGCTAGTATCACCTGATCCAGCCACAGAACGAGGTGTTCAACCACACCATCCGAATCTGCAGACAAGACTACTGTTTGGGGTGCCAAGTCATTCCTAATGTATGCTGCAACATCTCCCTTTTTTCTGCCATGGCGTCTATCCGATCTATGGAGTGTGTAGCCCTCCATTGCCACTTCCGCGTCAAGCACGTCTTCGTGGAGGTGAGTCTCCACCAGTACAACAAAGAGAGCACCTTCTTCCATGGCTCTTTCCCGCAACATGCCCACTTTGTATTTCTTTTGGGATGTGCTCAGGCCTTCTATGTTGCAGCTTAGTATTGCAGTGTCGGAGCCAGTGCTCCCCACTTTGTTCGACAGGCGCACGCTTGTCCCCTCTGTGGCGTCGGTTTGTCTTCTCTGTCCATCAGGAGTAGTTTCAGGAGACTCTGGACCTGGACCTGGATATTCAGGACCTGGCGGCTCAGCTCTAAAAAAGCAGGGTTCTCTTCGCCCAGGGTTTCTCCACATCTACCCTCGTCATGTGTTGGGGTCCGGTTCGGCTGACGGTTTGGGGAGGAGTCCACTCTCGGCCTTTCCACCTTTGCTGTACCCGTCACTCGCCGGCTGATCGTAGGTACGTCCAGGCGGACTGGTCCAGTGGTCTTCAATCCCATCTCCTCATTGGCCACGGTGTCCTCTTTTGGTTTGAGACCTGGTATGTGGTGGTATTTGCATTTATTCCGCTCACAGGGCAGCCCTTCCAACGCTTTTCGGCACAGCGCTGGGTGGTAGAAGTCGCACTGCTTGCCTTTGCTACAGCCGCCCTGTAGTTTTCCACCTAGTTTCAAAAATTTGCGGCATAACCTCGTGTGAGAGAATGGGCATTCCTCGCCCTAAGGTCCATATTTGCATCTTTTTTTTAAGATAATAGCTGCATACGGCCTTTTTTTTCGGTGGTGGAGACTTTGTGTTATTCTCCCGGTTATCTTCATCCTCTAGGTCGCTAGCACCCTCTCGGCTGATTTCGTTTTTGGTCCTCGAGTCTGGGACCAGAACATCACCAGCCGGCAGACTAGGCAGTTCAGTTGTGCTGCCAGGTCAACCTGCAATCTTTTTGCGGTCTCGTCAAACTTCTCCTTAGAGGTCTTAAGAACTGCCGGCGTCACGCAGGTCCGACAGACGAAGGAGGTCCTGGTGAGTTCCAGGCGCAGAAGGTAGTAAGTTGGAAGGCCCGAGCAGTCCAGGTGAGTATAACCACCGCACTCGCCACACTTAAGACCCACGCCACTCACAGCGTCACCACATGCACAGGTCACTCCGTCCGGAACCAGCCGGCACACGGCCATTATTGCACCGCTTAGTTATTACATTGCTTAATTTTAGTTTATTGCACTGTTAATTTATTGCACCACTCAACTTGATTAATTATTGCCAAATTTTATCCGTATTTTTTACCGACTTTACATTTACATTTAAACATGCAAAGCAACGTGCAGTTTTAGGTCCCAGCACAAATTCGGGACCAACCTTTACGCATCGATAATTCTGAAACAATCAGTAAACGTGGTAAAGGGAACACGTAAAATTTCTGGAGTGCCGAGGAGTCTACTGAAAAGGAACCCGTTCATTATCAAGTGTCCTGTAAGATGGCACTTCAAAATTTTGAATGCTAAATTTCTCGTTTACAGCTGTATTATAACAATGATAAGATTTCACTTTCTAACTCGATCTGCTATATCATGTTTTATATGACTCTCAATTTATTGAAATGCGTGCACAATAATAAAAGTATAGATTTCACATGTGTAATATCAAGAAGAGGGGGAGAGGTGAAAAAATGAAGTGTTTACGAATGACGACCGAGGCCATCCAAAGCCTAGCACTCGAAATCAATCCAGAAAAAATTAGTCAATCTATTCAGAGTTGTTCGAGCAAAAAGGAATTACTGTAGAAGATTCATAGCAACCCGTGGTGTTTTTCTCAATCAATAATCTCTCCGTGAAATTAATGTGTAATAGCATTACACATGTACTATATTTGCACACATACTTAAGTTGCCTACTTGCCTGTCAAGTTAAATTAGGGAAAGTTTCATTTGAACACCTCGTTGATATCCTTCGCTGAACATGTGTTCAATCAGACCAACTTTTCCAGGCTCTTGAAACACGCTTCGTACGTTAATTTCGTTCGCTGCACAAGTTCTTCTTTTTTCATACTCCAGAGAGCCGCTTACGGCGTTAATTTCCTTTGTTGCACAAATGCTCAAATGTCCAACATTTTCTAGCCTCCAGAATGACGCTCACTGCGCTGATTTCATTTGGTGCACATGTATTCAATATGTAAAACTTTTTTGCAGACTCCTAAAAGACGCTTACTACGATCACATTTTGAAGGAGCTTCGCACCGCTCACCGCCTCGGCAGCTACTTCAACCCGTGTTCTTTAGAATCAATTCCTCAAAATATGGTAGGTCTCAGATCAAAATTGCAGGGCTTACATATTGTTTCTGACCGTGATTTTGTGTGCGTGTGTGTTTGAAATTTATTCGTTTTGGATATTAATAATTTCAAATTTCATGATACTAAGGTTTATAGTGTTCAAAAACTTTTTACAGACGCTCAAAATTCTCAGTTCAGCAGTTGAAACACAGTAAATGCATTCACGGGCTGTGATTTTGAGCATTCGAAGTAAAATCAGCCCTCCCAGAAGTTATGAGTACTAGTATTAAATAAACTCATCTTGCTGAGCTGGTTGAATAAATGAGCTAAGCCTGGTTTCCAATTTTAATTTGTTTAAAATTCAGCTGAGCGCGAAATAAAAACCATCAGCAAAGGGTCGTCTGCCGTCGAAGTTTTCTTGACTCCTGGTTCTGAACAAGCTCTGCTCTTCTCAGTCCAACTTTTTTATGTGGCATCTAGGTTTTTAGCTACACGTAGCTTTTGCATAAGGGTTGCCACAAGTATAAGTTAGACCTGGTCTCAAGTTATACAAGATATATCAGATAAACTTGGTCACAAGTTATGAGAGTTATAGTAGTTATACTTGGTCAAAAGTTAAAAAAGTTACTGTTGTAAAACTTGGAAACAAGTTAAAAAAGTTATCATAGTTATACCTGATCATAAGTTAAAAAAGTTATAATAGCTAGACTCGGTCACATATTATAAAAGTTACAATAGTTATACTCGGTCACAAGTTAAAAGGTTACAACAGTTAGACTTAGTCACACGTTGTAAAAATTATAATAGTTATATACTTAACCATAAGTTAAAAAAGTTATAATAGTTAGACTTCGTCACAAGTTATAAAAGTCTTAATGGTCGAAAGAGTTATAATAACTTGGTCACGAGGTATTTTTCTGTGAAATCCTTGAGGTTTGAATCATTGTGGTTTGATGTTGTTCACACCTTTACAATGAATGAAAAAGCTAGGAAGCGTAAACATAACGGCTAAGAGGAGTAGACCAAATTGATCGCTTCGGCTTAAAGAATTATCATTAACACACTGAGATCTGAGAAAAGGTTAACCTTCAGGTTTAGCTACACTTGTGCTTTTGATTTGTATCAGTGAAAACTAAAGTTATATATGGTAAATAATAATAATTATTATACATAATCGAACTTATATTTTCATTCGTATTCTAAGTTCTGTTTTTTTCTCGTGATTTGAATAACTTTCAGCCATTTTCCAGCGACCAGGACCGGTTCTGATCAGCGTGTTGTCTGATTCGGAAAGCGACCGGAACTCTTCCCTTCACACTTTCATTAAGGTGAGTCAAGCGCCGTGAAAGTGGGTCGTACATCATGAGAGTAAGGTGTGGGAGTAACCCATAATCTGTGATAGTAAGGAGGTCATGCTCTATTTGACTTGAACGAGAGCACTACAATTCTCTCTAAAGAATAAGTCGTGAGTTACATGATTAATAAAAAGCATGACGAAAATTACTGAGCGTATGGTCATTTATATTAACAAAATGTACAAAGTTTAAGCGAATAAGATTGAACGTCCCGAAGTTTGTATTTCATTTTGAGAATCAGATGCATTAATGCGTATGTAGTTTTAGATAACACATGAATAATATTTTGGCAGTGCTTCAAGCTAACTTCTAGACGATGAACCATTCAAATGAGTCAAAATAAAATGTGGCTGCAGTATTCGAATTCAGACTTAGAGAAAGCCAGTCATTCACCCCTCGACACCTTCTTTCCTCACCAACACATCGGTGTCTGACAAGCACACGACAAGCACACGACAAGCTCATGACAAGTACACGACTGTCTGACAAGCATTCGACAAGCTCATGACAAGTACTCGACATGCTCACGATTGTCTGAGAAGCACTCGACATGCCCACGAGAAGGACACGAATATAGCACGTTTGCACGATGATGATTCGTGTGCCTGCATGGTGACTGTCAATGTTAAATGATTTCCAATTTAGTAGATTACATTTGCTCGAAAACTTTTGACTCTCAATCCAAACTTTCCAACTCCTAACCCTTTGCCTGCGAAGGGTTCACGAAATCTACTCTCATAATGTATACATTTTGGAGCTATTATGCACTTTGATCAAGTTGCATATGGCGCTCTGGTCCAATAATGCACTTCGATCAATTTGCGTATGGCGTTCTGTCCCAACTATGCACTTGGATCAAATTACGTACGGTTCTCTGTCTCACAATGCACTTTGATTAAGTTGCCCATGGCCTTCTAATACACTTCGATTATGGTAACCTTTACCGTATTGTTCCCATAATACACTTGGATCAAGCCGCGCATGACACACGGGTACATTACACCTTGCCGTGCGCAGTGCCTGCACACGTTCCCCCAGCACGCGGGTGACCACTACCACGGGGTGCTGCAGTACAGCCTCACTACCATCACGCCGCCCACCAGGCTCTATGTCGTCGCCTGCCCCATGTCGCTCTTCTGGTCCGTTGTTTTGTGTGTTTTTGTGAAGACAGTTGTGGTTTTTATTCAATAGCACGTATTTTAAATCATTATCCTGGCATTAGAGTTTTTGTATAATCGTACGCATTTTATGTCTTTATAGTTTAATTAATGGTTTTTATAGGGTCATACGTATTTTGTCATTATCCTGGAATTAGTGGTTTTATATGAGCATGCGTATTTTACATCATTTTTCTGGAGTTTGTATGTTAGAGTAAGGTGATTTTGTGGCTTAAAAATGCCAAACAAAACAGATTTTAGAATGTTGTGTATTTCAGTTTTTATAGCAATGTGTATAATATCAATGTCGTGAAATTATTATGGGAAAGGAAGATAACGCAGTCATTATAGAATGCTGAACATAGCCAAGTTCGGAATGCTGTGCATTTCAGTTATTTCTTTCAACACTTACACAGGTGAAATCTTCAATATTAGTTGATCTTTAAAGCTCAAATATTTATACGAAATATTTAAACGTTTCATCTTTCAGAAACAATGATAATCATTTCGATAAGAAGACCTTAAGCTTCAAAGATGATCAAGTAAAATTTGCGTATCGAGCTTGTTCCACCAATGAGAAAATGAAAAAAACATTCCTTTTTTCCCTATGAGTGACGTGTAATAAAAACAAAAATCAGACGAAGAAATATAAGGTTGAGTGGACTATGAGGTTGTTGGAAAATAATCAATTACAGACGCGTACTAGACGAAGCTCCTGTCCGGCCACCCATGAATGCTTTATTAACTTTTAATCGCAAAGTTTCTTGAATTCAAGATAAATTTGCGAATATTTTATATCGTCGCCTACTTGATGATCTCCTTCGGCTTACAGGAGTTCAATAAGTCGTACTATTTCCAGGCTCCTAAAAGACGCTCACAGCGGTCATATATTGAACGATCGATCAAGCGTCGTCTCTTTTTCTCCCTATTGCTAGGTTTCTAATCCCACAGACAACTTGGTTCATTTGCAGTTGATTGTTTGAACGCATCACGTAAGAATTTAACCAAGCACGACTGAAGAAACTTTTCGAGTGCCTTGTCATTTCTGAAAAAAATGGATAAATCAGCTGCTGGACAAGGTCGTCCTATTCCTACGGAGCAAGTTGTAGAAATTTCATGTCTCATTAGTTTTGATCAATAGTTTTTAAACAAATATTAAGCAAAGTTGCAGATGAGGGAGTAACAAACACCTGAAAATCTCCCGATTTCTTGATATTTATCGGCTCCCTTAATCCTACGCTAAATGGTACTTGCCTTTTTTCTCTCTTGGGTGCACCTCTCTTAGGGTTAGGGATACTTAAACAAGCATTTGATTCAATCTTTCCCTATTTATTTTTCTTTGTCAGTTCCATAATTTCGTACTCATTGGCGCTCTCCTTCTTCCTCACTCGCGTGCCGCTCTGTTATGGTCAGGTATGCTAAAATTAAGATCTAATCGAATCTTATTCGTTTTTGGCAGTTCCAAACTGCCAAACTTGGTGCTTACGGTACCAGGGAAGGAAGAAGTGGACAAAGTTACGCTCCAGGACAACGATTGGCGCTACAAGAGATGGCTGCGCAGAACACGAACAATTAAATACTTCAGTCACAACTCCTCGTACTACAGCCTCCCAGTGTAATTTTATCGTCGAGGCAACTATGAGTTTGGCCGCCCAGTGTTGCATTTCGCTGGCTAAAATCATGTATGCTCTAGCAAAAAAGTTAGACACAGCTTGACGCAGCACCGCGGTCTTGACGATAAGGAAAGAAAAGAAGATTTAAATCGTTGCGAATTTACTCTATAAGGTGGATACGTGAAATGAAATGTAGCCTTTTTATTTTTAACACTTTGACAACGGCAGGTAGAATTGAAATTTAAAATTCAATTCAAATTTGTATCAATAGTAGTAAGCAATGTTGAAAATCTCGAACATTAACTGGATCACGTTACCATTTATTTACGATTAAGCATTTTTAAAAGTTGAGTTTGGACTTTTGGTTGGTCAGCAGCATAATGAAAACTCCCTCATTGAACAAATATGGCTCACGTCGCAGTCAAAGTGTTAAAAATATATTTAGTTTTGAAGTTTTAAGGGGGTGTAAATACCATAATAGGCTGACAAACTTGGAACACACGAAGAATTCGTTTGCTGGGTTTGATTACAGATACACTCTCCAAAATAATTTATTTAATCTAATGAGTTGGAAGATACTCCTTTCTCACAGATTAACAAGTCCAGAATATACAGTATTGAAGAAGAGAAGCTTTCGTGTTTTAAAAATAATAATACTCAGTCGGCGACCAAATTATTCATTCATATCCTATAATGCTTCATATTTTTATTAGTCACTTCTTCTGTTATGTTTGTCAATAGATTTGAAAAATAGTTTTCGAAGTGAAAAGCTCTCAAATTTCTACACTTGAAAAAAAGATACATTATTTTATGAATCGAAATCTTGAAAGAAAATATAAAAATAAGTGTATAAATCGATTCACAAACAAGTTATGTTGCTTATTTCGAAGGAATTCGTGGTTAATTAGATCAAATTTGTTATCTAATTTAGGAAATCTAATTTCAATTTTTTTACGCCTAATAACACTTGTAGAGGTAAGAATTCCTCGAGAACAAATTTTTAAGAAATTGCATTTGTCGCCCACTGCAACACTTTTAGTAGCATCACATTAACTTTAGAACTTCATAAGGGACCGTGAACAGTTGATATACACAGAACAGATTTTCATAATCGATACAATTTAAAATACTGAGATAAATTTAAATTGCATCATGATTATTTTTAAGTAAATTTCTGACAATTAAGATTCAAATTAATCCCCTCTTTCCTTTTTAGTTCTTTCACTGAATGAGGAGATAATCCACGCGATACGACCAAGAGAACAAGCTTTGTTCTTTGGCGACAGACAGAGCTTTTTAAGAACAGGAGTTCACTAAATAATCAATCCACCATCCTTTATAACTATTAATCTAACTCAAAATCATGCCTTCCTTAATTATTTTTAACAAATTTTAGCTTACGCGCAACTAAAATAACAAATGGAGTTTATTGAATATGCCTTTCATTGCCCTACTATCGTGAGCATAAAAATATCATGTAAAAAATTCAAACTTCATAGCAGACTTTCTCCGCCATTGATTTTTTAGAAGTTGTTGGTGAGTCAATATTTATTGTGAGAAAATAAACAGAAAACTTATGGTACACCTGAAAGTAACGCATAAAAAGCCGTTAAAGCGATGCTTTAAGGTCTTTTAATTTCAATTCATGATCACTTCTATTACATATCAAATGCATAATGTACTTCATTCATTTTTCTATAAATTGATTTTGACTTTAAAATTGGAATGCTCCATGTACCCGATAATTTGATCTAACCCACTGACGCTAGATCCTCTGTCGAACTTTAAAATCGCATTCCCATCAAAGATACATTTTACCCAGGAAGGAACAATGCCAACGGCGCGCAAGACTTTCTTTCCTTTTCTAAATACTTTGTGTGCTAAATGCAGAATATGTTTCGGTAATACGCACAAGAAAAGGCTCAAAATTGAATGCCTTGCCTTCGATCATGTGACGACTAATTCTTTTCTCTATTTTAAATTTATATGTTCTCATATGCTGAGGATAAAATGCCTATCAATTGCTCTCAAAACATAAGTATAAAGAATTCCTATCCAAGTTCTTCGGGGATAACAGTCAGGTAAAACCTACCAGTAAAGTTAAAGTAGAAATATTGGCATCTATTTTGGGAAAACAAAATCCTCCTTCACCTTAACGTGTATCAAATTAATCATTTCACTGATCCTTTTGGATCTCAGAAATGGAATCAGATAGGATGGTATCTAATACTTCGATCATCTCTTACATAGATAACCTATGAAATAATGGTTGTGTTGGTAACTAGAATGTCTAACGGAGTGTAGTAAGTGGACTTATGGTCGAAGTATAGTGTGCGCTGCGTTCGCTGCAAATATTTTTCATATCTCCAAGCATCGTCCAGTTTTCTCGCTATCTCTGGAGCTTCAGGCATTGGCTTCGTCACAGCTAAGTTCTTCAGTTTGTAGCTGCACGAAGAGTGGGAAAACAAGCACATGTAAATTGGTAAAACGAATAACCATTACAAATTCTCTAATACAGTATGAACTCCACGGAGAGTAAGTAAACAAGCACATGTAAGTTATGTCAAAAATAACCGTTTCAATTGCTTTAATAAAAGATTAATTGCGCGGAGACTAGGAAAACAAGCGCATGGACGTTACGTCGAAGAGAACTCATTTAAAGTTTCTCCGATGAAGAAAAAGGACTTACCAAAAAGGTGACAAAGGACACGCCACAACGTACAATCTTGTGTGAGGTATGATGGTAGTCAGCGTGTATTGTAGCACCCCTTTGTAGTTGTCAGCGGCGTGGTCCGCGTACGTGTGCAGGCACTAGAAAGGATGCGTTATTTCTATCAATTAAGTCTGATGCATATCATCTTGTATATTTGTTTTTAAAATGCCCTATAACTAA
Organism: Morinoia aosen; assembly: GCA_030386875.1. Lineage (NCBI taxonomy): Eukaryota > Metazoa > Arthropoda > Malacostraca > Amphipoda > Talitridae > Morinoia > Morinoia aosen. The sequence continues at coordinate 55,901,850 of CM059558.1, forward strand.
CACCAAGACGCAATGACGGTTACCCGCGGTCAAGCCGGTACCCAATTCCGACCCGTGGGTGGAGTGGGGAATTGTGGCTGAGTTATCTCTTTTCCCAACGGGAAGAAATCACCGGGAGGCACTGCCAGGATCCGAGCTGCCGACACCTTCCCGTGAAGGGCGCGTTCTTGACCACTCGGCCACGGTGACCACGCGAAGATGGAATGAGGAGCATGTGGGAGACGGAGGAAGTGACAAGGGAAGGCAAAGAGTATGGAAGCAGGGATGGAATTAAAAAAATAATCGTGGAAAACTCCCGCGCATTTCGCCAGTCATTCATGAAATGTCATCGTCGAGAAAAATTTGGGAAGAAACGTTTGACAAAAACACAGGAAAAACTTAAGGAAAAACGAAGTATGAAAACTTAGGGAAAAACGTGAGGCGAAAACTTGAGGAAAAATGTAGGGAGAATATTCAGGCAAATCTCCCGTGGAATTTCCCGAAGTTTTAATGGAAAAAGAAGGGCAAGGATGAACGCGTATAAAACCATTGCATTATAAGGAAAGTTTCGGGTAACCACCCATCATAATCCAAGATAGTTTGAAAAGCTACAAAATTCACGAAATTGAACTTTCGTAAAAAACAAAATAACAAGAATTTCTTCAGAAGAAAAGGTGAAAGAAAAAAAAGAGAAATGTGAAACAAAAGTCTAAAGATGCAAAGGCTCAACTAATTGAAATGGATATGAACTTTGCTTGCTGTTGGTGAGAAACGGTTTGGTTTAAAACTGATCAATGATTATATTAATTTACCGTCTAAACCATTTAAAAAAGAATACTTAGGTAGAATATATCAGGTAGTTAAGTGATGTGTTCAACCCGTGGCTTCTTTATTTTGAATTTCGGCTCAAAAAATACATTGGAAGGTTTGATGACGCCAACAATAATATAAGTTTTATAATGGAAGATATTGTCTTCCTAATTTCTCATATTCACTAAATTATTCCAAGTTCGTCACGTGTTTCAAGACGAAGAAAATTGTTTATCAGAAGATAAACAATTTTCATCGTGTTTTAACATGTGATGAACTTGAAAAATGCAACAGAATTCTTAGATAAGTTTTTTCTTCCCCTACAGCCAGTGATGAACTTGAACAATACTGCATGATCCTTGTGTAAGCATTTTTCTTCGTCTATAGCGAGTGATGAACTTGAAAATGCTGCAGGATTCTAGATAATCAATTTCCTTCGTCTTCTAACGCGCAATGAACTTGAACAGCGCAGCAAGATCATTAGATTAACAATTATCTTTATTTTTTAACACGTGAGATTTTCGACAAAATGAACGATCAAGAAGAGGTTTCAAACATCGACCTAAGCCAGTCCTATTGAACAATTTTAAAACAAAAAATCATTTGTATTTCTGTTAAGGGTAGGTTTAAGTTTCTGAATATGTAATGCTTCTATTATTTGAATATGCTCTTTTTCCAACATTGTAAAAAAATTTTGTATATGTGTACAGATCTTCTTTTGAGGGCTTACAACTAAAATCAATACGGGAATGAGTAAAAATGGAACCTTAATATTTGTGAGCAGTTAATCTTTGCTCCAGGGTCATCTTAGTCATGCCAATTTAACATTTATTTAGAGACTTACATTCTCTCCTGTTACACTCGAACTGAATTCCTAATAGACAACATCGACAGCTTTTAAATGGGACTCACATGAGAGACGAGTTTTAACGACGAGACTTCGTCGTTGCCAGACTCTGCATGCATGCTGAACAACACTGGACCAGGCCGCTAGGAAAAAAAAACGGGTCAGAACCGTCGCCGTGCAGAGGGCATGCAGGCTGTCATTATTACTGTCGTATCATATCGGTATGACACAGAAATGATTGAGCATGGTCAGTATGCTAACTGTAGTCGTACATTGGATATCGTACATAATTTCATAATACGGTTTTTGCTAGTACATCATTATGGTGAGATAAATGATTTGTACATTACGATACAGAAATGATTGAGCACGGTCAGAATGCTAACTGTCGTCGTACGTTGGCTATCGTACATAATTTCATAATACGGTGTTTGCTAGTGCATGAAATTAGACTTTCACCGTACATTGCTCGACTCTATGAATGCAGAAGCTGAATAATAAATTTATGGTCGGTATTATACGAAATCAAGTCTCCCGTAATTATTTTTTCGAGTTCGATGCCCACTTTGAACTGGCCATGTCGTGAATATCGTTCGCTTGTGGTTGATTTCTAACGCAGGAATTCTACGGAGTAGAAGCCCTGTTTTTAAGGTAATAAACTTTCATAGGAGACCTCTATAGTCTTGTCACTCGCAACCAACTTCTCTAAAATGAAATCAACGGCAAAGTAAAGAGACGGTTTATTGTAAAGTAAGCATGGAGGGAATACAAGTGTGTTCATAATTGCAAAAATCAGCTGTGCAAAGATAAAATGAACTAAAATAGAATGTACCTACTTGCGAGAAAAAAATACTTAAACCTTCATTTCTCGATCTGCTCCAACACCAGCTGCAGGGTGCCAGGAATGCTAATCGTAGGTCGACATACGCTTTTGCTCAACATATGTGACTGAAAATGCAGTCTGATCTTCAATCACCGAGATGTAAATCGGAAAGGAATAGTACAAAGCCTATCATCTATAACAACTAAGTTGTATAAAACGCCTCACGATAATAATTGACGGTCATGTTTGCTCATGGGCGGAAGACACAAGAGTAGGTTACGAATCATTCACAAAATGTTCTCACCAGGAAGACGTGTAAAAACCTAAATAGGTTAGAGTGATCAAGAGTTATTTTCAACCTGTAAGCATCTGTATCATAAATTTCGCCTTTAAAAAGACATAGTTGTATATTCCTAAAATACAAAAGAAGCTACAACTATTTCTGTGCTTTGACCACGTCTGAAACAAATGAGGTGCGTTCAATTCGTAAGCATCATTATTCAGATTTCAGCGTAGAAAATACGCCGATAGAACTCAAAGTTACACAAGAAGATACAGATATCGCTGTGCTTTACGCTCATCCAAAATCAATTAGAAGATATTAGCAACTCGTAATCATTATTACTTTGATTTTCGATTTTGCAAATACGTTGTTTGTTGCTTTTTTTTGTTAGGTATGCAGGAGACAGGCTCAACCCGTAAGCCTCTTCATACTAAATTCCGGTTATAGAAAGTATATTGTTAGAAAGTCAAAGATACAAAATAAGCTAAAAGTATCACTACGTTTTGCCCTTATCCAATGAGAGTGTGTGTGGTGTGTAATTTTTGTTTCCATGCTAACATTAGCAGGGTAACAAGGATTAGCAGGGTAACAAGGATTAGCAGGCTAACAAGGATCAGCAGGGTAACAAGGATTAGCAGGGTAACAAGGATTAGCAGGCTAACAAGGATCAGCAGGGTAACAAGGATTAGCAGGGTAACAAGGATTAGCAGGGTAACAAGGATTAGCAGGGTAACAAGGATTAGCAGGGTAACAAGGATTAGCAGGGTAACAAGGATTAGCAGGGTAACAAGGATTAGCAGGGTAACAAGGATTAGCAGGGTAACAAAGATAAGCAGGGTAACAAAGATAAGCAGGGTAACAAAGATTAGCAGGGTAACAAGGATTAGCATGGTATCAAGGACAATTGTTGCCTCACCAGGCGCTCAGGAATGGTCTCCAAGTCGCAGAAGTCAAAGTCAGAAAGCAGGCGGTGGGCGCTTCTCAGTTCCTGCGTTATGTGAGCATTGTATTTGTCTTCGGGAAGTCTGCAAAAAACGAGCAGAAATATTTCAAATCCGTCAATAAACATTACTTATGTCCACACGAAAGACAAATTTCTGTACGTTTTCAAAGGAAATAAATAGTTGCATTGGTTAATGTCATAGGAAGTGGTTAACTATCTTACGATGCTTTTGAAGGAAAACACTCCTTTCATTCACACATGAAATAAATCCACTGCCACTATTTACTGAGAAGCACTTTTGCTGGAGTGTAATGGAATTATGAGCTTAGAAACGACCCAATGATGCATTATGAACCAAAAACAGTATTTGGCGACTATGGAAGTCCTGATGGTCACAGCAATTGTTCTCTTTCCCCATAATTAATATTTTAGGATTATGGAAGTCCAGACTGTCCTCAAGTATCGTTACTGGTGGAATTTGATGAGCATTCCATATCATTTCAATGATACTTACAACGTACGAGTTACTTATTTATTTATTCCTTTTAGTTCACATATGATAAAAATGAAGCGAGGTCCGTACACATTCAAAACACGAAAATGGTTAACATACGTATTAGAGTTAAATTTTCATCATTATTTTGTTATTTTTAATATACGTTTCATTGGTCTTTTTTATCTTTTTAAGATAAGGTTAGAATGAAAGCTCCATTGTTCCTTTTAAGCTTAATTTTTCATCGAGTTGTGAAAATTTTAGTAGTAAACTTGGGTTAATTTTACAGTTTTTTGCTCATATGTGTAATGCTGAAGGAAAGTACTACTTTTGCTCATATTAAAAAAGTGGCGGAAATCACAAGGGAAATTGAAAAATGGATTTTATTCAGAAAAAATGGAGTGGCAAATTGAAAATAACATCAATGAGGAGGGAAAATGAGAAAAGCAAATCAAGTGTAGCACAAAAAAAAAGACATGCATATTTAGCCGAAAAATATCCTACAACAAGAATACGCCCAATAAAAATTTTAAGGCATTTCATTGAGATTTGAGTTTAAATTAAACTAGGCGGGTAAAATTTTAAAAAGAATTCATATACACAACTTCATTCTCCGTTTTCAAGTAATGTTGATCGTCTGACTTCAAAGTGCTTTTGGTGTTGGCTGAAGAATTGATGCACGACTAAGACGCTGTTTGCGGGCAGCACTTACGTAACAAATCGAATCTTATTAACACCCGAGATATCAGGAACGACTTATGAGTAACATTCTTGTTACATTTGAGATATTAGTAAAAACTCACGAGTTGTATGTAACACAAATGTTAGTAACGAGGCACGGGTGCAATGTAAATAACAATTCAAATTTGAGTAAGAACTTAATAGTATGTTAGTAACAACTCACGGATAGCATGTGAGCAACAACTCGAATATTAGTAACAACTCATGAGTAGCCTATTAGCCACAATTCAGATTTTAGTAACAACTCAGGGATTCTGTCTTAAAGTGATATCCATGTTACAAAATGATAACCGTACAGCCTGTAAAAATCTGAAATGAATTCTCTTTCTGCCAGCAGAAGTGAACTGACCACTTCACGTAAGGACCTGAGGTGCATGGACCAACAGGAACCGGATCCTCATAAAACAGAAGAAAGAAGAAGAAGAACAACTCAGGGATAGCATGTAAGTAACAACTCACGAGTAACATGTTAGCCACGCTTAACTCACATGAAACATAATAGAAACATTCCCTTATAGCACATTCGTTACACCTCAAATATTAGCACCATGCAATTCTCGAATAGCATGTTATCAAGAACTCACAAGTGCAGGTTTCTGAGCCTGGCGTTGGGGTCCAGGTTGTAGATCATGTTTGAGAAGATGAAGGCTTGGGCAAAGCCGCTAACGTGAGCCCCAGATGAGCCAGAGTGGAAAGTGCGGGACACTTCTGGCACGAGGGCGTGTCTGTTTCTGCTAAGCGTGCTCTTGTATAGCCGCCAGTCCCAGTCCAACCACGGTTCCTACCAACGTAGGAAATTATATGAGAGCGAAGTTTTAACACGTTCTCTGCGTATTGTGTGCCTGTAGGTAAATTTCTAATTCACGTACTGGTATAAATGAATGACATTTCATCTGATTCGCAACCATTTAAAAAAAATATTATCATGTAAGGTGAAATGTTATCGTGCAATTGCATTTTTTATATCTATTAGGAAAGATGAAAATTAATTTGAGCAGGAAAGTCGATTTCCCAGTTCTGTAACTTACAACCTAAGCAAGCCAACCGTTAACAACCGCGGATGCGCGGGGAACGTGTTAACTTTCTAACGTAACGCTTGCCTCACCTTATAAAAAAAGTCGCTTTTAAATCCAACATTCTTATTAAAACATTCAAGACTAAAAGAAGAACGTTTCGACCCGTAAGGTCATTTTCAACTTCTGTCGGTAAAAAATCACTATTCAGTAAAATTTCAAGTAAAATGTTGGACGATGAAAAAAAAGGAAGAGTAGCATCATACTAAAAACCAACAAATACAACCTATACTAGCTGAAGGGGGAAATCGAACTGGCTGGCATTTAAAACTTGTTTTGCCGTTAAAATATACAGGGATTCTAAAATACGAAGATTTATAGTACCGGATGTAGATGCAATTAGTTTTAAATCGCTTAAGCGTACAGGAAGATCGCACTTCTCTGCATGAGAACGGATGGCAGAAAGGGATTGCGTAGAGAGAAGGAGGCCTGTTCTAAAACTCCTACCAGCATGCTCGGCAACGCGAATACTGAGGGCCCGTTTAGTTGAGCCCACGTACTCAGACGCACAACGTACGTGCGCAACAATATTTGTAAACAACAGAGGAGAGCATGCCTTTGGGAGTTTTATCTTTATAATTGAAATAAGACCATATTTTAGATTAAAATCTATATGCATGAAATGTTTAGATAATAGAGAATGCAATTCCTCTTTCAGTTTTTCTGATTTGTGCCCAAAAATGGTGATGTGAGGTTAAATGGCTTTTTGTTTACTAAGTATGAATTTGGCTTGCGGTGAAATTTATAATTCAAAAAATTTTTAATAGCTGAATCATAGAGTTGGCAGGTAAAACAGTTGAAGGCAAAAAAATATTTAAAAAAATCAAATTCTTTATGAAGAAAGGAAAATGATGAACTCATACTATATGCCCTGGACAGTGAAGTTTTCATGCGGTTCATTTTGAACATGAAAGTACAAAAACTGAAAAAACTGGTCCCAAGCCCGGTGAAAGTAGGTTTACGGAAAACTGAACCGTGAAATATTCCACTGTTGCGAGTAATTATAGGGCATCCAGAAATGGAAGACTATTGTTAACTTCAGTTTCTATGCGAAATTTTAAGTTGGGGGTGTTGGACATTCATGTAGTCTAGAAAAGATTGGAATAACTTCTATTGAACAGTAAAAACGTATCGTCAACATACCTCCTATGAAATGCAGGCTTAAAATCTCAACGACAGGAGTCTAACCACCGTTGCACATGGAAACACAAAAAAGCATTGGCAAAAGTCGGCCCTAATGGAAGGTCTATTCCTAAACCGTCAAATTGCTGATTTTTAGGCCAATCGCCTGGATAAGTCGACCAGTACCTTTATAATTCAACAGCAGGGAAAATAATTCTCCTTCTTAATAACTGAGCTCGCGTATCACAGGTACTTGCGAAACATACTTAGTTTGATTTAGTTCGGCTCAAAACCTCCAAAGCTTGATTTACTTCGGCTCGAAAACTCTAAAGCTTGATTTAGTTCGGCTCGAAAGCTCCAAAGCTTGATTTAGTTCGGCTCGAAAACTCCGAAGCTTGATTTAGTAAAGCTCAAATTCGACGCTTGGAAACAGCTCGATACCTCCAAAGCTTGAAAACCGCTCGAAATCTCCAAAACTTGTAACCAGATCAAAACCTCTGAAGAATACCGGAAATGTTCGCAACAATTAAAAACTGTTGACGAATCAACTTAATAAAAATAAGTCAGCCAAATCTGACTTCTCTCTTATCCCTGAAGTGTCAGGAAAATTCCTCAGGAAGAAGAAGCCTCAGAAATACGGCCCTCAGAAATCCCTAAGATAGGGACAAAATGAAAGAGAGGCATCCAAGACGGACCAACCCAATATAACTATCAATTGGGCCGAACAGGACTCGCCCACCAAAATAATCTAACAACTGGCGCCCACCAAAATAATCTAACAACTGGCGGCCACCAAAATAATCTAACAACTTCTGTTCCGTATAGGGGTTACACGTAAATAGTGCCAGGATAGGAACTAAAAATTCAGCGAGAGAAAAACTCAGGGTTCGGTAAGCAGCAAAAATTGGTCTAAATTTGAAATCTAAATTAAAGTTAGGTTTGTGACTTGTTGGTAATCCATTTAAATTTCTCGGCCTAGAGCCCGATACAGACAAAGTTTTATATATCTCGTCAGTTATTAAAGACTAAGTTTCGAATTTTCTTCAACTAGTTTAGGTTGTATATGTTGGTTTTCAGTATGATGCTACTCTTCCTTTTTTCTCATCGTGAAAGACTTTACTTGAAATTTTACTGAAGTTTTTGTTTTTCCACCGACAGAAGTTGAAAATGACCTAATGGATCGAAACGTTCTTCTTTTAGTGTTTGTTTTAATAAGAATGTTGGTTTTGAAAGCGTCTTTTTTTGCTCTTTTATTTATAATTAGAATTTGCAAGGAGCAAAGTATAAAAATTTATCCATACACGCTTCTTCTTATTTTATGTTGAATAGTTGGCATGGTAATCTCTTTTAATTATGAGTGATTATTTCCTTGCTGACTAGCCGAAATTAAACAAAAGTGACTTAAAAAATGAAACCAAGTTGCCATAATTCACTTCATTTTTACTATGACTTAGCACGGCTACAAGTATTGTCTTTACGATTCCCTCGTTTTAAAACATACCATGGCAACTAGGAATGTCGTTACAACTATCTGGTTTTCACAATTTAACATATATGTATAGTAACAAGTATTATCGTTCCGACTGTTTAGTTTCCTCTACAACTGACATGGTAACAAAGATTTTCGTAGTGAACAAGTTCGCACTAAGTGCGAATATCAAACAGCAGATAAGTGAACCATGAACTCGTAAACTCACTGTGTTGTCCACCCTGTAGGTGCACCATGGACACGTAAGCTCACCGAGTTGTCCACCCAGAAGGAGCACCATGGACTCGTCAGCTCACCGCTTTGTCCACCCAGAAGGTGCACCATAGACTCGTAAGCTCACCGAGTTGTCCACCCAGTAGGTGCACCATGGACACGTAAGCTCACTGAGTTGTCCACCCAGTAGATGCACCATGGACACATAAGCTCACCGAGTTGTCCACCCAGTAGGTGCACCATGGACGTAAACTCACCGCGTTGTCCACCCTGTAGGTGCACCATGGACGTAAACTCACCGCGTTGTCCACCCAGTAGGTGCACCATGGACACGTAAGCTCACCGCGTTGTCCACCCAATAGGTGCACCATGGACTCGTAAGCTCACCGCTTTGTCCACCCAGTAGGTGCACCATGGACACGTAAGCTCACCGAGTTGTCCACCCAGTAGGTGCACCATGGACACGTAAGCTCACTGAGTTGTCCACCCAGTAGATGCACCATGGACACGTAAGCTCACTGAGTTGTCCACCCAGTAGATGCACCATGGACACATAAGCTCACCGAGTTGTCCACCCAGTAGGTACACCATGGACTCGTAAGCTCACCGAGTTGTCCACCCAGTAGGTACACCATGGACACGTAAGCTCACCGAGTTGTCCACCCAGTAGGTACACCATGGACACGTAAGCTCACCGAGTTGTCCACCCAGTAGGTACACCATGGACACATAAGCTCACCGAGTTGTCCACCCAGTAGGTACACCATGGACTCGTAAGCTCACCGAGTTGTCCACCCAGTAGATGCACCATGGACACGTAAGCTCACCGAGTTGTCCACCCAGTAGGTACACCATGGACACATAAGCTCACCGAGTTGTCCACCCAGTAGGTACACCATGGACTCGTAAGCTCACCGCGTTGTCCACCCAGTAAGTGCACCATGGATTCGCAAGCTCACCGAGTTGTCCACCCAATAGGGCATAATTTGCTCAACATAGTCCCTGGTGACCATCCAGCCGAACTGCGGCAGGATCTCGGAGCGCCGCACGCGACTTGTGTCCGCAGCGACGGAGGCGCAGCTGTTGAGGGAGAAGCTGTTCACCACGTACAGGCTGGGGTCCTCCTCCAGCAGCCACGCCGTCTGGTGGAAGTACCTGCTCGAACAATACGGCTTCAATAAGTAGTTAGAATATCTCATTATATGTGTGGTAGTACCTTTTTACCTAATCATACGTTGAGTGTGTATATTTATTTCTATATTTGTTTGGTATCTGCTTCTTCCGTCTCTCTATGATGCTCGTAAGGATGCTTAATGACTCTCTCTGTAATAAGAGTTTCACAAGTGCACAAGTACAAGAATATTTTAACCGCGGATACTTTTAAGATCGATATATTAAGCAAGGAAAGTTAGCTCATTTGAAATTACCCTACTAACCTAAAAAATTTTTCTCGGTGTTAAGAGGCGACCTAATAAGGTTTATATTTAAATCCTTTTGTGTCCGCCAACTTTTATTGATCTTTTGCGTTACAAAGTAGGGAGATTAATCAAAATGTACACAATGAGTGGTGGAAATTCCTCACATCGTACAACGCGCAAAGGAACAAAATCGTTGAGCGTGGGTGCCATATCAACTGAATGTCTCTGTTATAAACCATTTTATGCCGTAATTGCACACTTCATGTCGTCATTCTACACCATTTTATTCCACACTTCATGTCGGCATAGTACACGATTTTGTTTTTATTATGTTATGTCTCGCACACATACCCCTACTCCTTTCGACACTCTTGGTTTAACATGAAGATAATCGCTAGAGCCATACAAATATATTAGGGAAACTGAATGATTACAGAAGTATAAAGTCACATGTCATTAATCGGTCCACTCATCATTTGAAAGCTCTAGAAAAGCGCTGCATGAAGCAAAAGTCTCTTAAATATCGTTTTATGCAGAAAGAAGCTCGTTCTATGAGGACCTCACCGGATAAAGTCAGGAGAGACGATGAGGTCGTCTTCCAAAATGATGAGTTTCGTAGCGTTGACGAATGTCGAGAAGGCGGTGTAGAGGGAGAAGCGAAAGTGTGCGTTGAGGGGCGTGCTGGTGCCGGGAACGCCTTCTCTCTTGTGCTCTATTACCGGTAACCTAAAGGAAAGTAAAGAATTCAGAATAATAGGTTTCCATTACGTCAACAGTAGGTTAAATTTCTTGTAACTAGGCATTAGTTATTATTGAGACAGCAGCAATAGGATATGTGTAGTACTTGAGAGTTATTCTACAAGTTGCAAATTATCGAATAGTTTTGAAAAAATATTCCTTTCAGATCATGAATCATTCTAAATAATATGCAAAAATATATTGAGAGATAAAAATACCAGTTGAGATATATGCGCAAAGTAATCGAAGATGAATAACACAATTGTCCTAGTTTTATATAAAGATATTCAAGATATTTTACAATTCCCGGTTATCATCAGCTGACCTACCTCAGATTGTGTACTGGATAGTTGTCATGCAGTAACATCCTACGTCAGTCGATCTATATACCTTCAACATATTTTATTATTTTATCTATCTAATATTATCTATCTTCAGCATATTTTTTCTATCTACCTGTTCAAAATTATCCATCTATCTTCAACCTTTTTCTTCTATTTACAGTCACCGCAAAAACGATTCGGACCTACCCGGAAAAATGATATGGAACCGAGGTACGTATGTTATTAGCGAAAAGTAGGTTATATGCAGGCGGTTGCAGTCGCGGGCAACATCTGGCGTCTTTTTTAAGTGTGATAGGGTGCAAATGGTGAAAGCAGTTGAAGAATTCTGGGAGGTCATTGGTGAAATGAATGAGCAGGTAATAGACGATAAACCTGTAAATTTTCTGATTGATGAACATGAGCTGCAAATGGAAGACGAGATCACTTGTGAAGAGATTGTAAGTTTTTTGAAGAAAGTAAAAAATGGAAAGGCATGTGGCCCTGATAAGATCCCATATGAGTTCTATAAAAATGGAGGAGAGAGTGTAGTCAGTATGTTGAAATGTTTATTTGATGAGATATGGAAGAGTGAAAGAGTACCGGATGACTGGAACAAGTGTAATGTAGTCTCTGTTGCATAAAGGTGGGCATAAGAGTATGAAAGAACTTAAAAATTACAGACCAATTGCTCTGGCTGACACTGTATGTAAGATCTTTTGTGGTATTTTGAATGAGAGAATGAAAAATTTAGTTGAGGAATTAGGAGTCCTGGGAGAAGAACAGAATGGTCTTAGGCAAGATAGACGTGAGGAGGATAATCTGTTTGTAGTGAGTGAAATAATTGAGCGAATGAAGAAGGATGATAAGAAGGTATATTTAGCATTCCTGGATATTGAAAAGGGGTATGACAGAGTGGATCGGGTTAGGCTCTTTGAGATTTTGAGAAAAGTTGGGTTTAGCAGGAAACTAGTAAAAATTGTACAAAGTCTGTATGAGAACACAAGCGCTATCTACAGGTTGGGAAATTTGGAAACAGGGCAAGTGAGGAGTGTTAGAGGAGTGAGACAGGGCTGTACTATGTCTCCCCTGTTGTTTGGATTGTACACAGAAGAATTAGCAGTTCGACTGAGAAGGAGTGGCATAGGACTGAAAGTTGGTAATGAGAGACTGAGCTGTCTGTTGTATGCTGATGATGTGGTTGTGGTTAGTGAATGTGGACATGAACTACAAAGGATGCTTGACATTGTGAATGGATATAGTACAGATTTGAAGATGAATTTTCGGGCTGACAAAAGTAAGGTTATGGTCATAAATAGTGATGAGACTGATAGAGACAGACTGTGGAATATTGGAGAAATCAGAATAGGTAGAACAAAAAAATACAAATATCTAGGTTGTTTGAGAAGTGAAGATGGATGCACTAGAACTAAGGGTAAGAAAGTGGCAAAAGCAATGCAGTGGAGTGGACGGTTAAGTAGTGTGGCCAGATACAGAGCAAACAAGTATGAATGTGTGAGAGGAATGTGGAAGTATGTTGCTGTACCTACCCTATTAAAAATTAAGGGAGTAGCATGGTTGATTAAAGGAGACAGCGGTGAATTAAAGGAGTATTAAGCGAACCGAGGCCTCTTCCCTTCTGACACTTCCAGAGCGCGACTCATAAGCGCGATGCGAGCAAGTTCTCCCATGTTGCTACCAGAGGCCACCTGTGCAGATGGCCTCTAGGTGAGATGCCTGCCATCTTTCTCGAGAGAAATGACGGTTGCCGTCTTTCGCGTCAGTTTTGAAGTTGGTGTTGTGCGTGACAGATGTCTGGATCGTGTCTCTATTATTTAAAACGTTTCAAGTAGTGTTAGAGTGTATATCAGTGCGATCGTGTATTACGTGAGGGTGTATAGTACGTGAGGGTGTCAGAAGAAACAAGAGATGGAAGAGACGTAGAATGCTGGTCTGGAGAGGCATTATTTCAAGAGCATGAACGGAGCAAGGACCCCACTGCTAGTGTCACCACCTCGGTCAATTGATATTTTAGACGATTCATCGTTGTGGTGGGGCTGGTAGTGAAGGCAAAACCTCAATGTGAGCAATGTAAAAACAACAAAATGTGGAAACCATACCTGAATTTTACCTCGTCAGTCTTCAGCAACCTTTGAATTGAAGGACGTTCTTGAAGGTAATCAACGATGTGTTCAGATACATATTTGTGTGTGTGTGTGTGTAGGGGGGGGTTGTGTGTGGGTGTGGGGGTAGGTGTGTGGGAGGGGGGTGTGGGGGTAGGTGTGTGGGAGGGGGGGGGTGTGGGGAGGGTTTGAGTGTGGGGATAGGTGAGGGAGTGTGTGTATATGAATAGCCGGTGTAATTAAGCTCGGGCAAGGGAAAGTCAATTTATTTTCCTTTCTAATTTTAGGAATGAAAGATGAAAAATCTGCTAGACGATTGTTTTTGTTATATATATAGCTACGAGTATATTCTTTCAACGACCCTAGGGTATTGTTGCTATATTCTTTTCACGGTACATTTATATTGTTCCCTGCAGGCTTTCGCCTCCAAGGCTGCGTACAGCTGATTTCCCATTATTGCACATTCAACCGTTGACGCTTCTCAACCAAATATAGCCAGTTGCCCATTAATTACCTTAGTTATTGCGTTGCGAAAATTTCAAGCATAAGTTATACGTCACAAACATGTCCCATTAATGTCAGCTTAATAATGAACACGCACCCTTGAAATTTTCTGCAAGTGAGTAGGGATATATTTAATTTACATACTCTAGTACATTTTTTTTGTGCTATCAACCGTGTTTGCTTATGATGAATTGGTTAATCGCGCAAGAACTAAGGTAATTCAAGGGCAAACTGGTTAGAATCGGTTTGAGCAGTGTGACGGTTGGAAAGTGTGACTAATGGGAAATCAGCTGTGCGCAGCCGTTTTTTTAAAATTAAATTAAGAGGTGGCCATCCTGGGCCTCTCATGATTCTCCGATGGTGAATAGGAGAAACTGGTCGCGCCTTGGGAGCGCGACGGTAGTGCTCCATGCTGAGCCATGCGTGGCCACCGGTTGGGACAGAGGCGCAGGCGCGCCTATAAAGTGGACACTTCGAAGTTGCCTCATAGGAGACGCATGGATGAAACAACCATGCATATTTGGGAGCGCTCCCAAGAATCACCGATGCCACTCCTATAATTTTTAATAGGGTAGTGTCATGTATGGTATGAGGGCTCTTGCCTGGAATGAAAAGCTGGATGTAATACAAAATAAGGTAGGACGTTTAGCATTGGGTGCTCCAAAATGGACAGCTACAGAAGCCATTAGAGGTGACCTAGGGTGGAGCCTATTTCAGAAAGAATGATGAAAGCGGTGCTGAATTATAAGGTGAGAATTGAAAGAATACAGAATAGCAGGTGGGTAAAGCGAATTTTGAATGGAATCTGAGTGTAAGCTATCGGGAGAAAGTATGTTTAGGGCATGCAAGGAAACTTAGTATGCAAAAGATTATTCATGTTAGAATTGAGAGACCTGTGGTTGACTGGAGTTTAATAAATGTTGGAGGTGTAGGGCCTGAGTGGGACTGCAAGAGGTGGAAAAGAGAGATTGGGAGGCAAACAAAAGAGTATGGATTGAATAAGTGGAAGCTTAGCGTGATGCGGAACCCTACACTTAACTGGTATATGAAAAAGGAAGCACCTAAGTTTGAGATGTTCTATGATTGTAGTTTTGGAAGTCAACTCTTGTTTGCTGTGAGGTGTAAGTCATTGAGCGTGAATAGGCGTACATGGAGGTGGAACGAGAATAATAACAGATTGTGTCGGCAGTGTAATAGTGGAGTGGAGGAAACAATTGAGCATTTTGTGCTGGAATGTAGTAAGTATGAGCAAGAGAGAGAGTTTCATGAATTTGGTGTTTGAGCAGTATGGAGAGAATGAGTGGTATGCCAGATGTGCTGAAGATGATTGCGGTATGAGCTGTCTTGCTGGGTTGGATCAGGAGTGTAATTTGAGTATCATTGAATTACTTCAATGTTTTGCCGTTTGCAAAGTCTAACTACAAATAAAATAGCAAGGATAGTCACTTTTAAAATAGACATTATTTCTTAGAGAGTTTAATAGGTCAGAACTAAAAATATAAGCGGAAAAAATGAACGGTTCGACCACAAGGGTCATCTTCAGCATCTGGGAAAACAAGAGATTTTTCATCGAGACAAAAACAAACAAAAAAAGAATATACACACGTATGATTACCATTTGTAATTGCTAACAGGAAATTTGCAAGGGGAAGGAAGATTGGGCATCATTTAAAACCGGTTTGTGTTTCATGACAAAAAGAGACTCTAAAATTCGAAGATCTGTTTGACTAGAAGATGTTGCAATTATCTGGAAATCATCTAAGCGAACAGGCAAGTCGCACTTCTCTGCATGTGCACGCACAGAAGATTGAGAGGGAGAAGCAAGAGGCCTATTTGTTCGAAAGCTTCGTCCAGCATGCTCTGCTACACGAGTACGCAAGGCCCTTTTTGTGGACCCAACGTACTCAGAAGCACACAGTACGCAACGATACTTGTAGACGACTGAATAGAGCAAAGCCTTCGGAAGCTTATCTTTGTAATTGAAAAAAAGAATCGATTTTGTATGCGTTCACTAAAATCATCTAAATTGTTTATTAATTAAACTCTCTAAGAAAAAATGTCTATTTTAAACGTGACTATCCTTGCTATTTTATTTGTAGTATCATTGAAGCTATGAAAATGTTTCTTGTGCGTCCCAGGAGAAAGAGAGAGTGACTGGAATGAGCCAGTCAGGTAGAGTGGGCTGTAATGACCCAATATGCCTGGGGATGGTGTTTTGACACACTGGTTATCCCAGTGATGCCATCCAGTGGCCGCTTGTGACAAGGATTGGTAGATCCTGAGTAGTTTAGTGGACAAGTCTGGTACCAGGCGCTGAACTCTTTGTGTGAAAATTGTGGAGGTGATTGTCAGCCATTACAAAGGCCCCGACGCTGTCGGCCCTCAATTTCAAGTTCAAGTTTAAGTTCAAGTGTCTGTGGACCACGTGACCTCGTGGCGCACTGCCTGGCCCCGGCCTACTGCCGGGTCACTAAGTCTTGTTTGAGACGCTGAGGGGGCATTTTGTAGAGGTTTGTTCCTGACCACTGTGCGCAGGATTTTGGAGCTAAAGCTTTTTTGGCCGATGATTTACCTCCAAAGCTTTGAACATGGTTCACAAATATTTATCTCAAAAGAAAAAAGCTAGGATTTTGGCCTGGAAACAGGAAAATGTGCCAATTAAAGAGATCGTCAGTATTTCTACGGCGATGGCTTTGTTGGCGGCAGCTCGCGGCCTCCCACCCTACGTTTATCTTGAGCACAAGCCCGTCCCTGGACGCCCTCGAAAGACTTCTAAGGCAACTGGCCACTTTCTAAAAAAGAAGGAAGGAAAAATCATAGGGTTACAGCTGCGGGTAGCGTTCTCTACCCGGATCTACCTCGACCAAGGGTCCGGGTAGGTCCGAATATTTTTTGATGCGGCAGTATCTATCTAGAAATATCTATCTTCAACATTCTTTTGTTTTCCCACGTTAATACTTAACTTTATGTTTACATTTTCTATTTTGTGATGAATATCCAGGCTCTAAAAATATAAGAATTTAGTCGAGAACAGAAAGATTTCGTGACCTTTTTAGAACTTTTTTCATGCCGGTCAAAACCTTATTAAAGAATGCACGAGCAGCCGCAATAAGCTGCAGTGACTGCATAAATTTCAGTTTAAAGAAAGAATAACTTTACAGAGAAGAAATTTGAAGAGCACCACAAAAGCTGCACTAATGGCATATCACGACTTTCCCTTCTGTAAGTTGCACACCTCAGAATCCGGGTTAGTTACCCTAACAGTGTTACAAATTTATCTAACAATCGTGTAATTTACACCTTCAGTTGTAGAAAGTACCTTTACCAGACACCGTAACGGAAGTACATGTTTCCAAACAGTATTGCAAGTTGTATTGAGAGCATTATAGTTTACCCTACTAGCAGTAGTACCAGTCACCCTGGCGATAATTCCATTTACTCATACAGTATTATAGTTTAACCTAAAAGTGGTATAAGATATTGTAACAGTATTATATTTTACCCTAACGGTAGCACAAGTTACCATTAGAATGATGTAACTTACCCTAACAGTTGTACAAGTTGTTCTCTCAGAAGTTAAGTTACCACGACAGTAGTGTAAATTGCTGTAGCAGTAGAACAGTTTACCCTAACAGTAGCACAAGTTACCCTAAGAGCAGTGCAAGTTACCCAAAAAGCTGAGCCAGTTCAGAAGTCTCTCGTTGGTGGCCATCGGTGAGCACCAGGATGGGGGTCTGCGCAGACCCCTCGGCGAGCAGCAAGCTTATCAACTGTCTAGAGTAGCAAGTAAAGGTCGTGTTGGGAATATATGCAATTTAAATAAGTGAAGGGCCATATTAAAGCACTGCTCAGCATTTAAATGAACGGAGACGAAGTTTTCTAATCATTCCTATACATTTAAACTACAATTCAATAATGAATCAATAAAAATTCTGGATTTCTTTTAAGTTAATATGTAAACAATGCTTCAAAATAAATTAATATTTTCCATTCATCATTGAGTTTTTCTAATAAGAATCCCGGATAAAATCCACAATCAGCTATCAATGTTCTTGACTCAGGATGGGAAAATCTCTAGTCATTGTTGTATTCCAGCGGAACCGCTGGATTTCGTTGTGAATCTTGAATGAAACCTTCTAAAACTTCTGAAATCATAGCCATTGGCTTAAAAAGAGCTGCAAGTAATTCACAGTATACAAACTCGAAGATAACCTTTCAAAAACTATAACTAACAAAACTGTCTATGGCAAAAACTACCAGCGACCTCCGGTTGAGAAACTATTACTACCGAAGTAGTGATGTAAATGAAATTAATACAACGAGAGGTGATAGCAGGATATTGGTTATCTCGAATCATTTTTATGCTAACTTCGACTATTTTAGACTATGTCACGAAACTTACATTAGGATTAGAGAAAAACTAAATGACGTAGTCATGGTCTACCATGGACTTGGTGTAGAATCGCTCATTATTTCTTAATCGTCTCCAATCTTTTGAAACGTTACAATAACTTTTTCCTAAAAATTAGTGACAAGGTGTCGGATCACTCATTTTTTAGTCCACTTCAACCATTTGAGACTATCCAACGACTTTTGTACACGGTTGAATGAAGTGCTCGACCCGTTCAGTTGGCTTAAGCAATAGGGTGACTCTAAAAGAATGCATGGATTTGACCGCTCGTTTTGCGCCTTCCTGTAGCTACTACCTGTAAAAGAAGTAGGTCTTGGTGGCGGTGAGCATGGCCACAGGGATGACCTCTGAGGTTGGGAAACCTTTCTGGAAGCAAAAAGGAAGTTTGCAGCATCAAAATTATTTCAAATAATTTTTCGATATTGATAATCATCAAGACACAAGTTTCACGTACGATCAGATATCGTATTAATAAAATAAAGAACTGATTCTTTTATCGCACCCTTTTATTGTGCATTGACAGTGATAGATTGGTAGTCACCTAAAGCTGAAAAGTAAACTTTAAAAATTTAGTTTTGTGCGCACATGTGGCTGGAATTCGACCTTCATGGAGCAACGGCAACCTGTCAAAATTGCTTACTGTACAACATTAAGATAAGATGATAAGCTTAGAGGCTTTTTCGTTATATCTCCACACGATAGATTTTTATATTCTTAAACAAAAAAGTTAATAATAATAATAATAATAATAATAATAATAATAAAGGCATCTACGGATGCTTTATTTCCAATTCAAGCCTGATACATATCACCTTGTACATTGTATTTTCAAATGCCTTATAACTAACACCAGGACGCCATGACGCTTTCCCCCCGGTCAAGACCGGTACCCATTTCAGACACCTGAGTAGAGTGGGGTATTGTGCTTGGAATTTTTCCCCTATACCCAGCAAAGAAAATCACCACCAGCGCCGGGACTCGAACCCGGGTTTGCCTGCACGGAGGCGTGTTCGAAAGACACACGGCTATGACGGGCACTTAATGCTTGATACTACCCAATCTAACTTTTACGCCGTAACATTTGCGGTTTCAGCCACTCATTATAGACACAAAACTTTATCAGCTCTAAGCTATCGATGAGACGTTGAAAAATTTAGGCAGGATAGTTAGCAGCAAAACTGTGTGCTGGAACTACTCCTATTCATGTAAGAATTTTTCTTTTACACGTTACAGTACTTGGTTAAATTGCTTTGATTATGACAGTGTGAAACAAATTTAGCTGCTGATTAATGAAATTCGTGAAGAATTAACAGAGCGTACCTCTGAGCCAGACTAATTGCATTTCAACTCATACAAAAATAGTTCTGCTAGAGCTCTGCTTGCTAGTTGGTCATTACAACTCCACCTAACCAAGTATTAACTGCGTTATCATTTAGTGTTAAACACTTTGTAAGTTGAACTAGGTCTATAATTACTATTATAACACAGATAAACAACACGCCCGTGCCCAATTTATGTAACATTACAGCAGAGCGTCTGAGCAGCCGCGGGTCCAATGGATCCCTGCACCGGCACAGCGTCCCGTAGCCTTCGTAGCGCCGGCAGAAGCGCGCCTGATTGGCCCGCCGCACGTCCGCCTGCCAGACGCACTCCGGACCTGGCGGGTGACAACCTTCGTGTCTTCAGAATGTGGGGGTGAGGAGACAAGAGGGTATGGAAAGGGCATACATCCTGTGAAGTTGCCTAGATGTCTTCAGAATTTGGGGGTGGGGAGACAGGAGGGTATGGAAGGGGCGTACATCCTGTGAAGTTGCCTAGATGTTTTCAGAATGTGGGGGTGGTGAGACAGGATGGAATGGAAGGGCGTACATCCTGTGAAGTTGCCTAGATGTCTTCAGAATGTGGAAGTTGGGAAACATGTGGGTATGGAAGGGGCGTACATCCTGTGAAATTGCCTAGATGTCTTCAGAGTGTGGGGGTGGGGAGACAGGAGGGTATGGAAGGGGCATACATCCTGTGAAGTTGCCTAGATGTTTTCAGAATGTGGGGGTGGTGAGACAGGATGGAATGGAAGGGCATACATCCTGTGAAGTTGCCTAGATGTCTTCAGAATTTGGGGGTGGGGAGACAGGAGGGTATGGAAGGGGCATACATCCTGTGAAAGTTGCCTAGATGTCTTCAGAATGTGGAAGTTGGGAAACATGTGGGTATGGAAGGGGCGTACATCCTGTGAAATTGCCTAGATGTCTTCAGAGTGTGGGGGTGGTTAGACAGGAGGGTATGGAAGGGGCTTACATCCTGTGAAGTTGCCTAGATGTCTTCAGAATTTGGGGGTGGGGAGACAGGAGGGTATGGAAGGGGCGAACATCCTGTGAAGTTGCCAAGATGTCTTCAGAATGTGGGGGTGGGGAGACAGGAGGGTATGGAAGGGGCATACATCCTGTGAAAGTTGCCTAGATGTCTTCAGAATGTGGAAGTTGGGAAACATGTTGGTATGGAAGGGGCGTACATCCTGTGAAATTGCCTAGATGTCTTCAGAGTGTGGGGGTGGTTAGACAGGAGGGTATGGAAGGGGCTTACATCCTGTGAAGTTGCCTATATGTTTTCAGAATGTGGGGGTGGGGAGACAGGATGGAATGGAAGGGCGCACATCCTGTGAAGCTGCTCTCAAGGAATAGAAAGCCGTATGGATTAAAATGTTTTCGGGTTAGACTTTTTTATAAATTTTTGTCGCCCAGTATTGTGTTTCAGCTTGCTTTATCGGTGTTTATTTGAACTTGACTCGGATTAATTTGAACATGACTTGGATTAATTTGAACTTGACTTGGATTAAGTTGAACTTGACTTGGATTAATTTGAACTTGACGGATTAATTTGAAATTGACTCGGTTTAATTTGAACTTGACTTGGATTAAATTGAACTTGACTTAGATTAATTTGAAGTGAAAAAGGTGTAGTGTTTTAGTGTGTATCACTTTTGTTCTGATATGTTCATCAGTGAGGTCTTCAGTCGTCCCCCAGACTGGGTTACTCTGGGCAAGCCCAGCTACAACCCAACCGGTTTCTATATGTTAAGAAGAATATTTGTTCAACGTAACTTCGAGCTGAGAGCCGGAGAGTGCCCGAGGCAGCGGCTGGTGACGGTTTCTGGAAAACCGATGATTTCCCGGCTTCTATGCTTGCGACTTTTCGTGGACTTGACTTCACGTCTCTACCGGCACTCGTTCGACCTACAACTTAACGTTCGACACTAGAAGCTGCGATCTGGCCGGCTCGAAGCAGTCTATCCTAATAGTGTTTAGGGAGTTCTTTATTTACTTGTTTAGTTGCCACGGCATTACTTTAGTCAGTCTTGCGCTAAGTGTATATTGTTTAAATTCGTCAACTATAGCTGTCTAGGTGTCCGCATTTATTATTTATTGGTTTCTTGTTTTCTATTCTAATTTCGTGTATTCGTCAAGTGCTCCGCACTAAATTTCATTTGAAATGTTCAACTTGAGTAAACTGGAAAACCTTATTCTTATTTTCCCACCGGTTCACCCAAGTCGTATATCAGTGTCCTGAACAGTTGCCTAGATGTTTTCATAATGTGGGGTTGGGGAGACAGGATGGAATGGAAGGGCGAACATCCTGTGATGTTGCCTAGATGCCTTCAGAATGTAGGGGTGGGGAGACGGGAAGGAATGGAAGGGGTTTACACCCAGTGAAATTCCTTTTCGTCTTTAAATGAGTACGAGGTTTGTTAGGCTTTCAAAATATTTAATTGTCCGGGAAATGTAACGTATTATAAACATAATTCCCTTAATCTACACCTTTTTCACTTCAAATTAATCTAGGTCAAGTTCAATTTAATCCAAGTCAAGTTCAAATTAATCCAAGTCAAGTTCAAATTAATCCAAGTCCAGTTCAAATTAATCCAAGTCAAGTTCAAATTAATCCAAGTCAAGTTCAAATTAATCCAAGTCCAGTTCAAATTAATCCAAGTCAAGTTCAAATTAATCCAACCCTCTGTTGAGTTAAAAAATGACAAAATAATTTGTTAATATGAGTTTTTTGTGTTAAATATGTATCTATTGGATGTGATGAGCAAAACTGGGTTAGAGGATTTATTTACACTCATTGATATTTACATTCGTGAAATTCCACTTTACCACATATATGAAATCAAATACATGTAAGTACAAAGTATTATCATTGGACGATATGTAGATTTAATCTTTAAAAGAAATATACAAGTGCGAGTAACTGAGTACTAATGTACGATTCAGTTTAATTACAATTTATATTTGTACATTACTACCCAGATAAATTCTTGCATTAGCAATATAAATGTTACCATCCATTCTAATTCCGTGTTAGTCAATGTGAAGAAATGTAGGATCCACTTACAATACACAATAATAATACAAGAAAAAATGTAACTAACATCAAACTGGTTTTATTTGTGTGTGTTCTTAATTTAATATATAATACTTTCAAGACTTAATTATTTATAAAATGATTATTATTAAAGTTATTGAAGTCTTAAAAGTATCATTTATTGAATGGTAAACACACACAAATAAAATCAGTACTGAATTAGAAATATTGTTTCCTGTATTATTATTGTGTATTTTAAGTGGATCCCACATTTCTTCACATTGGCTAACACGGAATTAGAATGGATGGCAACATTTATATTGCTAATGCAAGAATTTATCTGTGTAGTAATGTACAAATATAAATTGTAATTAAACGGAATCGTACATTAGTACTCAGTGACTCGCACTTGTATATTTCTTTTAAAGATTAAATCTACATATCGTCCAATGATAATACTTTGTACTTGCATGTATTTGATTTCATATATGTGGTAAAGTGGAATTTCACGTATATAAATATCTATGAGTGTAAATAAATCCTCGAAACCAGTTTTGCTCATCACATTTAATAGATACATATTTAACACAAAAAACTCAAATTAACAAATTATTATGCCATTTTTTTAACTCAACTGAGGGTTGGATTAATTTGAACTTGACTTGGATTAATTGAACTAGACTCGGATCAATTTGAACTTGACTTGGATTAATTTGAATTTGACTCGGATTAATTTGAACTTGACTTGGATTAATTTGAACATGACTTGAATTAAATTGAAATTGACTCGGATTAATGTGAACTTGACTTGGATTAAATTAAACTTGAATTAGATTAATTTGAAGTGAAAAAGGTGTAGTTCAACGCACTTCAAAACTATGTTGCTTTGAATATATAATTTTTGATTCATAGTTCTCTTTAGGTCCTATACGCGCTTGAATGCCAAGGTTCTTTCGATATATCATGCTAATTCTCATTTGGCACTCCGGTGAAAAAGCTTATTGAGTTTTTATATCCACACGTACGCCATCTTCCATTACAAGAGTACACTTCCGCTTTATTTCGAGCAGTGGAATAATGAAGTAAATTCTGTCGCTTAAAGCGCTGTTAAAAGCAAGAGGAAACTGTTTACAAATTAGGAATTGGTTTTTGTTAACGTTTCCGTCTTTAAAGAGGCAAACAAAACCGGATATGAATTTTACTTTTAAAATGTTGAATCACGTTTCAACCAATGATGATCTGTTTTTCCTCATTATTATGGAGTGGGTAGCCCTACACAAGAGCACAGCATAGGTTCCACATAGACACAACATAGTTATAGTACTGAACACAATAGACAATGCAATGACACAGCAAGTTAGGTAAATAGTTCACTCACCTCTTGGATACCTTAACTTTATACTCAAATGGTGGTACTGTGGCTAGTGAGATTAGAGCGGAGATAGACGGGAAATGTATAGAATAGAGTAGAATAGAATTAGTACATTAGTTTAGAACTTAAGAAGTTAGATACCAACCACAGTAGGTAATTATATACACCCTCGGTCAACATGTACTTGTTGTTGAACCCGAGGCCAATAGCAGACTGACTTACGAGTGTTGCTCTCTCGAGCGTTGCCAACTTATGGTCTCTCTAACTAGAACTTACACTACTCGCTATATTACACCCCTCCCTCCTTAATTAGAAACCCTCCCCCTGTATCCCCAGTCCCCTTATTCAATATCGTCAATCCTAAAGGTCCATTCTCACCACAGGCTTCCGAGCCCGGGTAGACCTGCGTGAGATGTTAGCACTTGGAGGCTCGTGCATCCTAGCCTCCTGGGTGGGAGTCGGGTAATCAGGTGTTCCGGTGTCAGGTTCATTGGTCGGAGGTGGTGGGTATGAATTTTGAGCAGGTTGTGGAAACACGACGGTTTCCTCCGTAGGTTGTTCCAAGGGTTCAGGGATGGTGTTCGAGCAGGTAATAACTTGGTCCTGGTGTCGACGAACAACCTCTCCCCCCTTCAGTTGGCACTTGTAGGATACCGGGCCTGTTTTCTCAATGGTGGTAGCAGGGGTCCATTTTGGGGAACCCGGCGTGTATTGACGGACCATCACAGGAGACTCCGGCGGAATATCAACCGCGCGAGTGTGGGAAAATTTTCCCCACTATGGTTTGGGTGTGTCCGAGGTGGCTTTTCTCTTCCAACCTTTCCGCGTAGGTGTCGGGGTGCCGTTCGCTGGTCGTTGCTCAGATGTTTCGGTAGGGTCGCAGGTGAGGTCGTAGGTACGGAATTTTCATTTAGCGGGCTTGACTAGACTTGATTTTGACTCCTCCAAGAGCTGATGTTAGCTCATCTCTCTAACGGCGTTATGTCGATTTAAGCAGTGATTAACTTGGTGTTTAAGCTGCCATTTTTATCCGTCCGTTTATGCCTTTACAAAGGCGTGTTGCATCGTCGGCCTACGCTTCGGTGATGGGGTTCGCGGCTAGTTCCGTGGCGCCCAGTTCAGGCTAAGACCCTCTACCCTCTTCCTGACTGCTTTTCTCTGTCTATTATTTTGTGTGCCTGTGCTATTATTTCTTTACTTTTATTTTGTAGACTATCGTGTCAATTTTCCTATGGTGCTTCAAGCAAGTAAAATTATTTAAAATTAACATTGAGACTTCAATGAATTAACTCTTAACTCGTCCTTGCGACGTTAATTACTATTACAATTAATATTGCTATTGAAGTCGTTCGTCTTTTTGATGGGCTAAATTAGCCTGGATCAGAGCGATCTTCTATTTAACTTCTTTCTCAAGTATCTAAAATCTCTTTACTATTCTTACTGTCTTTCCGCTTGAAGCACTTAATCTCTTACTGATTTCTTCTAAATTTCCTTGATTAAACCTTCTGTCTGAACGTTTCGTCACTGAGTGCATTAAAAACTCAGGTTAGTTGCTTTACTTGCAATTGTGTTGTCATTTTCATTGTCATTGGTGATGTTGCTTCTTAATTGAAATATTGTCCTTATTAATTTCGTGGTTTGTTCGGGGTTTAAGGTTGTACGTTTTTTTTATAGTATACTCCGGAGGAGGCTTCTGCTGGTGCTGACTTTGCCGCAGCCGGGTTTCAGCTGTTCCAGCTAACTTCTAACAGGCTAGCCTCTCCGTTGCTTTGAGGTATATATCTAGTCGGACTTTAATGATTAGGTTGCATTTGCGGAATACTTGAAATTAACTGATTAGTTGCGTTGTTTCGCCTTGACTTTCGCTAATATTTCTGTTTCCTAGCAGTTGAGGGTGGAGCGTGTGCCAGAGGTGTCGACGCGGGGTTCTATCTACCATTCCAGCCCTTTTCTTGAGTCGCGGCGTTACTCGCCCTCTGCCCGCCACTGCTTGAGGTGTCACCTCTGTTCGGAACTAAGGGTCTACGTGTTCTTAGAATTCAGCCCTTCTCGTGGAGCCGACGTTCCTCGCCTCCTATTGCTGCCTGCGCCCGTTGTCTCGATCTCGCCACGACAGCGCCCTGGACTGTGGTCCTTGACGGCGCCTGCTAACTTTTTTAACGCCCAAGGCATAAGCGGACTTTTAACTCGCCCTAACTTTTAATCAACTTAATAAAGTGTTTTTTTAAAAAAAGGCAATTATCTGGTTAGCGAATGCTAGCCGTAAAACTTAAATTGTACTTGAAATTAAATATTAAGAGTTGCGTTTGCGTTCATTGTGTTCGTTACGTTCATGCCGTTAAATCACTCGATATAAGGGTGGATCTAATAAAAACTTTGACTAATTAAACCTTACTTCTATTTTTCTATTCCTTCGCTGAAAACGATTGTATGGGAATTATTTCCCATACAAGTTCATACTGAGTTTTTAACCTACCTTCTCATTAACATTTCTCTTATCTTTCCTTCAGAGGAGGAGTAATAAATTAACTTGATTCTTCTTACAGGTTGTTCCTGTTTCGGGAGATCGTTGCATTGTAACTTCTTTGTGTAATAACTATTTTTTTGTCTAATTAAGCGTCATCTTCCCCCTAGCGGACCCTGTGATTTAATTCATTGCTCGTACTAACAAAATTAACTTGCAGAATGGATAAGTCTTTAGCGCAGAAACGCGGCGTGTACAAAAGGAAAATTACGCTGGGTCTGAACAAGGCCAACGACGCCATCGCTGACGGTAATACTGCCGAACTCGAAGCGCACCGCGCCCTCGTGAAACGGAACTTGGAGCAAGTGAGGCAGTGGGACGAGAAGGTAACTACCTCAATGATTGAGGGTAAGTGCTCGGATGAAGTTTTAAATGCCGAAGTAGATGAGCAGTTAGCTTATAGTGTTGAAATCGAGGTGGCATTAGATGAACTTAATAAAGCAGGGCAAGGTATTAATGTCAATGCCACCGCGGGATTTGGTCTTTCCAAAGACGTGAAATTGCCACAATTAAAGATAGAGCCGTTTAAAGGCGATAGTGACGATCATCTGAAATACCATGCATTTATGGTTCAGTTTAACAATGCGATTGGTCACCGTTCACATTTGTCGCCTTCTGCTAAACTTACTTA
Source organism: Morinoia aosen (assembly GCA_030386875.1). Lineage (NCBI taxonomy): Eukaryota > Metazoa > Arthropoda > Malacostraca > Amphipoda > Talitridae > Morinoia > Morinoia aosen. Next base: position 55,929,066 of record CM059558.1, read on the forward strand.
CCTTAGAAGTTATTTGTCCGGGTGTGCAGCAAAGTTGATCGAGCATTTGACCATTAATGATGGCAACTACGAAGTTGCGCTTACCTTGCTAAAGAAAGAATTTTTAGACGAAAAAGCTGTAGTTAGCGAGTTGTGCCTTAAATTGTTAACGCTGAAATGTAAGTCGGACAAGTCTTTCGTGGAAGTTAAAGTATTTCTTAGTGAAATTAGAGGGATCATGTCTGATTTGAAAACGTTTGGGTGTGATATCTTGGGGGAAAATGCTAGTAATACTGTGATAGGGCACCATATTTTTTCCAAATTACCGATGCTGTTCAAACAAGAATTAGCTAGGAAACTTAATAGCAACTATCCCACTTTGAATGAGATTTTTCTTAATTACCTTGAGGTGATTGCTACCTTGAATTTGCGGGTGGCTCCTGACAGCGTGCAGAGTGATTCGCGACCCTTTGTGAAGCCTGATAGTTTTAATAAGCAGAATAATCAGGTCTTTGCTAATGCAGCGATTGCACAAACTGATCGCAAAGCGTGTAAATTTTGCTTCAGCCAGAGTCACAGCATGCTGCACTGTTCCGCTTATCCAACTCGTAAGAGCCGAATGGATAGGTGTGCAGAGCTTAAAATATGTCACAATTGTACCAGTTCTAAGCATGAAGCAGCTAGGTGTTTTTCTAAACTTGACTTTGAATGTAAATTTTGTAAGCAGAACACTCATGTCGCTGCTCTCTGTCCACAGACGGATAAAGGTATTCAAACTAATTATTGCCTGAATTCTGCTTCTGACGTGCAGTCAGGGTACATTTTACCTACCATTACCTTGCCAGTTAGCAAGGGGCGTAACGTAACGAATGTTAGATTCCTGATTGATTCAGGGTCTCAGCGTTCCTATGTCTCCAGTAAGGTGCTGGAAAAAATAAATTTTCCTCTCGGCCTTAAAATGTCTCAATTTACGGTAAATTCTTTCCTGGAAAAGGGAATCCGCGAATTCGCGGAAGTTAGCTTGTGTGTAGATCTGCTAGACGGTAGTAAACCATTGCAAGCTCCTGTGTTAGTGGATGAAAAATTCCAGATGTCCTTTACAATAAATTCCTTGCACCAGGCTATTTCCAACATAGCAAATAGTTACCCTTTGGCTGATAGCTCTTTCAGTAAAGGCTGTAGTATTGATGAGGTAAGGCTTGATGGTATTCTTGGAATTGATTTGCTCCAGTGCTTTAACGATTTCACAGTTGTGAAATGTATGAAAGGAGCTGCCTTTTCGTACGGTAATAGGATCATACCAATGGGTAATGTGGAGCATTTTCTTACCCGTGAAGAGGCTGTAAAAATGTACCGTGATTTGCATGTTGCAGGTGCGGCCAGAGAGTCCGCCATAAATTTCGTCCTAGATCCTCGTCCGTGCAGCGTGGATCCCATAAATGGTGTATTGGACTGCAGCCATGTTGACGGTGGTTTGGACAAAATTTTTAAGCTAGAGTCCATTGGCTTATCGGATGATGAGGTGAGTGACTCTGATGCTACAAAGATCGAAGAATTTGATGCAGGAATCTTTTTGAACCACGGCAAATATCATGTGAAACTAATCTGGAACGATAATATCTCTGAAGTAAATGACAATTTCCCTGTTGCCCGAGCGGTATTAAGTAGGGTTGTTGAAAGGTTAAATCAGAAGGGAATGTTGAAAATGTACGACGATGTTTTCCAGCAGCAGTTGTCCGAAGGCATTATTGAGGAGGTTCCACTTAATTCCAGTCAACCGAGAGTTTATATACCTCACAGAGAAGTGATTAAAACGGATCCGACAACCACTACTAAAGTAAGACCTGTTTTGAACTGTAGCTTAAAGTTAGGACGTAAGCCTTCTCTTAACGAGGCGGCATTTCCAGGCGTAGATTTAATGAAAAAATTGTTCGATATCCTGATAGGCATCAGACGAGACGATTACTTGGTAATGGCTGACATTAGGAAGGCATTTCTACAAATAAAGTTAGCGGATGATGAAGACAGAAATAAATTTTGTATTCTGTGGCAAAGAGACGGTAATTTGGTGGCTTACCGATATACGACTATAGTCTTTGGGTTTGTGTCAAGTCCTTTTATCTTGAACTATGTGATAAAGAAACAAGCAAAAAATTATCCAGACGACATGTGCAGTTATTTCTTGTTGAATAGGATGTATGTAGACAATTTATACATGACAGGGTGTAACCATGAAGAATTGCACACGTTGTATAATGTTGCTTGTGACAGGATGAAAGAAGGGGGTTTTGACTTACGATCGTGGTCGTCTAATTGTGACGAACTACAGAATTCCTTTGTTAATGATGGCGTAAGCTCTAGCCATGATGTACCTTATGAAAAAATGTTAGGTTATCGGTACGATAAGACAACGGACAGGATAAGTGTAGATTTGGAAACGCAGGTTGAGACAGGTGATGTCACAAAGCGTAAATTACTCTCTTGCTTAGCTAAGTGTTTTGATCCCCTCGGTTTGCTCGCGCCAGTTACTGTTAAAGGAAAAAGGTTGATGAGAGAAGTTTGGAGGGAACGCTTGGGGTGGGATGATGTGCTCCCAGACCACTTAAATAAAACTTGGGCATCTTTGCAGAAAGATTTGAGTAAATTAAATTCATTTAAATTTGATCGTAGGTGTTTTAATACTGGTGACGCTCTAAAATTAATAATTTTCACTGATGCTTCGCGATTAAATTACGGCTTTTGTATATACACTGTGACGGAGAGCTCAGAGCGCCCGTCATTGCTGTTTAGTAAGACCAAGGCCGCTCCTCTGAAGACAAAAACTCTTCCTACGTTAGAGTTACTTGCCGTTTACATTGCTTTAAAGTGCCTTATTAATTTGTTGAATTCATTAGATAAAGTAACCGTTACTGATTTAACTATTGCTGTAGATTCACAAATTGTTATTTCGTGGATCTTGAACAAAACCGTAAAAACGAAAAATGTATTTTCTAATAATAGGGTTAAGGATATTAATCAATACGTGTCCAGTTTGAAAGATGAATTTAATCTTGATTGCTCTTTCAGGTACGTTCCGTCGGATCAAAATCCGGCAGATTTAGTGACCCGAGGTTTGTCGGCCCGGGAACTTGAAGGAAAGTTGGATTTCTGGCAACACGGCCCCGACTTCTTGAAAAGGCCTACCCAGTGGCCGTCTAATACTTTAGGTTGTATTTCAGAGGCTAATAAGAACCTCGTTTCGTGTCCCATCCAGGTGGAGCCGGCGCCGTCGGTTTCCCAGGTATTTCCGCCAGAGCGGTACTCTAAGCTAGATAAGCTAATCGGTGTTACTGCTCAACTTTTCCGTGCCTCCCTAAAAATGAAAGGAATTGTTACAACCAGACTTGATTGCGTTATCAGAGCGAAAAATTACTGGGTAAAAATTGAGCAAAAAGTTCACTTTCCTAACGAATATTCCTTTTTGAGTGGGGACAAGACAGCTAGGTCTCCGCCGCAATTGATTCGAGACTTGAATCTTTTCCTCGATGGTGAGGGAATAATCCGTTCCCGTGGTAGACTGAATAAGTGCAGTTACGTCTCCTACGGCGTTGCGAATCCCATCTTGTTATCTAGACATAGTTCTTTTACAAAATTGATTCTTGTTGACTGTCATGAAAAATGTAAACACTTAGGTTTAAATTCTACTTTGAATGTCTTGCGGAATCAGGGATTTTGGCTTCCTAGAGGGAGGCCGCTCATTCGGAGCGTTTTGCAGGAATGTGTAATGTGTAAAAAATTTAATGCTTTGCCTTTTAGATATCCTAAGACAACTGATTTACCTGGAGACAGGGTGGACTTAGTCCGGCCTTTCCAGAACATAGGCATAGATTTCACCGGGCATTTCAACATAAAATTCGGTGATACGTTTGTGAAAATGTATATATTGATTTTCACCTGCCTTAGCATACGTGCGGTGCATTTAGAACTAGTGCCGGACATGTCGGCGTCGTCTTTTCTAGCTGCTTTCATTCGCTTTGCCAACAGGTATGGGTTCCCGAAGGCTATTTACAGCGACAATGCACCTACCTTTATTCAGGCAGCGCAATTTCTTAACCATTCTTTTTCAGATGATAACGTCTCGCAGCATTTGGCGAGAAATAACGTAAAGCACATCCGTATTCCTTTGTATAGTGCCTGGTACGGGGCAATTTGGGAGTGGATGATTGGAGTTGTCAAAAAATGTTTGTACAAATCAATAGGTATAGGTAAAATTGAATATTTTCAAATGTTAACTCTTTTGACAGATGTGCAGGAGGCGGTGAATTCCAGACCCCTTACTGGTCGGGATACCGCTGATCAATCGTACGAAATAATTACTCCTAATTCAATTCTAAAATTAAGCGCTAGTAGTAATTTATCATTCGGCGGAAACTTTGGGTCAGATATACCCAAACCAACGCGTAGTTCTATATTAAACACTCTTGAGCTTCGAGAAGAAGCTCTAGAGAAATTTAAAGATTTATTCTATAATGACTATTTACTTTCCTTGCGCGAACGACATTTGAATTCTTACCAGCCTATATGGAGTGACAGAATCAAGGTTAATGACCTTGTGTTGATTTCTTCGCCCGTGAAACCACGCCCTATGTGGTCCATGGGTCGAGTAGTACTCGTAAAATTATTCAAAGGTACCGATGGCCGCACACGCTCAGTACAATTAATAAAACCAGATCGTTCGTAATCTAATTATGCCATTTCTTTATTGTATCCCTTAGAATTAAATTCTGGCGAGGTAAAACCATACCAGCTCCCTGTTGATGCCGCTGAGCCTGATGCGACGCAGGACCTGTCCGGCCGTAGCATCGAGGGCAGACCCAGGAGGGCGGCTGCTGAGCGTTGCCTTCGGAAGATGCGCGAATAAATTCGCGCATTCTCTCCCCCCCGGGAGTGTGTGGGAAAATTTTCCCCACTATGGTTTGGGTGTGTCCGAGGTGGCTTTTCTCTTCCAACCTTTCCGCGTAGGTGTCGGGGTGCCGTTCGCTGGTCGTTGCTCAGATGTTTCGGTAGGGTCGCAGGTGAGGTCGTAGGTACGGAATTTTCATTTAGCGGGCTTGACTAGACTTGATTTTGACTCCTCCAAGAGCTGATGTTAGCTCATCTCTCTAACGGCGTTATGTCGATTTAAGCAGTGATTAACTTGGTGTTTAAGCTGCCATTTTTATCCGTCCGTTTATGCCTTTACAAAGGCGTGTTGCATCGTCGGCCTACGCTTCGGTGATGGGGTTCGCGGCTAGTTCCGTGGCGCCCAGTTCAGGCTAAGACCCTCTACCCTCTTCCTGACTGCTTTTCTCTGTCTATTATTTTGTGTGCCTGTGCTATTATTTCTTTACTTTTATTTTGTAGACTATCGTGTCAATTTTCCTATGGTGCTTCAAGCAAGTAAAATTATTTAAAATTAACATTGAGACTTCAATGAATTAACTCTTAACTCGTCCTTGCGACGTTAATTACTATTACAATTAATATTGCTATTGAAGTCGTTCGTCTTTTTGATGGGCTAAATTAGCCTGGATCAGAGCGATCTTCTATTTAACTTCTTTCTCAAGTATCTAAAATCTCTTTACTATTCTTACTGTCTTTCCGCTTGAAGCACTTAATCTCTTACTGATTTCTTCTAAATTTCCTTGATTAAACCTTCTGTCTGAACGTTTCGTCACTGAGTGCATTAAAAACTCAGGTTAGTTGCTTTACTTGCAATTGTGTTGTCATTTTCATTGTCATTGGTGATGTTGCTTCTTAATTGAAATATTGTCCTTATTAATTTCGTGGTTTGTTCGGGGTTTAAGGTTGTACGTTTTTTTTATAGTATACTCCGGAGGAGGCTTCTGCTGGTGCTGACTTTGCCGCAGCCGGGTTTCAGCTGTTCCAGCTAACTTCTAACAGGCTAGCCTCTCCGTTGCTTTGAGGTATATATCTAGTCGGACTTTAATGATTAGGTTGCATTTGCGGAATACTTGAAATTAACTGATTAGTTGCGTTGTTTCGCCTTGACTTTCGCTAATATTTCTGTTTCCTAGCAGTTGAGGGTGGAGCGTGTGCCAGAGGTGTCGACGCGGGGTTCTATCTACCATTCCAGCCCTTTTCTTGAGTCGCGGCGTTACTCGCCCTCTGCCCGCCACTGCTTGAGGTGTCACCTCTGTTCGGAACTACGGGTCTACGTGTTCTTAGAATTCAGCCCTTCTCGTGGAGCCGACGTTCCTCGCCTCCTATTGCTGCCTGCGCCCGTTGTCTCGATCTCGCCACGACAGCGCCCTGGACTGTGGTCCTTGACGGCGCCTGCTAACTTTTTTAACGCCCAAGGCATAAGCGGACTTTTAACTCGCCCTAACTTTTAATCAACTTAATAAAGTGTTTTTTTTTAAAAAAGGCAATTATCTGGTTAGCGAATGCTAGCCGTAAAACTTAAATTGTACTTGAAATTAAATATTAAGAGTTGCGTTTGCGTTCATTGTGTTCGTTACGTTCATGTCGTTAAATCACTCGATATAAGGGTGGATCTAATAAAAACTTTGACTAATTAAACCTTACTTCTATTTTTCTATTCCTTCGCTGAAAACGATTGTATGGGAATTATTTCCCATACGAGACCCTGGGTGGTATCTTTTCTGAGCGTCCTGGCGTTGAGCAACTTTGGACGCGATTGCTTCTGACGGCCAAAGCAGATCAAGACGAGAGCGAACTTTTCTGCCTAACATCAGTTCGGCGGGCGTAACACCTGTTGTCGTGTGGGGTGTCAGCCGATAGTTGAACAGAAACCTGTCTAGTGCTAGGCGTAGGGGTTCCGTTGACTTTCGTATATTCTTCTTGAAAGTTTGTACCATGCGCTCTGCCAGTCCATTAGTTGAAGGGTGGTATGGTGCGCTCGTAATATGTCGCATACCACATGCCTTCACAAATTCTTGGAATTCAGCCGATGTGAAACACGTTGCATTGTCAGAAACAATTGTTACTGGAAATCCAAATGTCGCAAAAGTGTGTTTCAGGCACGAGATCGTTTCGCTAGAGGTTGTAGTAGATGTGGGAAAAATTTCAACCCACTTAGAGTGTGCATCCACGATCACTAGATAGTATTTTCCATCCATTGGGCCCGCGTAGTCAATGTGTATGCGATGCCAAGGCTTCGCAGGCCATTCCCAGGGATGGAGTTCAGCTTTCGTTGGTGCAGCTCGAGTGCTCAGGCACTCGCTGCATGACTTAGTCGTTTCTTCTAGATCTTTGTCCAGCAGCGGCCACCATACATAGCTGCGAGCTAACTCCTTCATCCTGGATGATCCAGCATGGCCAGAGTGCAGTTCGTCCACAATGGCTTGTCTGAGAGCTTGGGGTACAATAATTCTTGCTCCCCAGAGCACACAGCCATTTTGTGTGGACAATTCGTCTCGCCTCCTAGTATACGGAGCGAGATCAGGGTCACCAATTACCGTCGAAGGCCAGCCTACTTGGCAGTATTTGTATACCTTTGAAAGTACTGGGTCCCTTAGGGTGCCGTCGCGGATGTGGGTGCTGGTGACTGGAGCTGACTCAAGGAAATTAACTAAGGACGTCCATTCCGCAGGAATAGGTGTGGCTTCCTCGGGAGTTGTCAAAGGTAGACGACTGAGAGCATCAGCTGTGCCCAACAGCACGCCGGACCGGTGACGCAAGGTGAACTTGTAGGACTGCAGTAGTAAAGCCCACCTTTGAATGCGCCCGGATGCCATCGGAGGAATGCTTCTACCCGGATCAAATAGTCCTAACAAAGGTTTGTGGTCCGTAACCACAGTGAAATCCTGTCCCCACAGGTAGCAATGAAATTTTCGAAGTGCGAACACCATAGCTAGGGCTTCTTTCTCAGTTTGAGAGTAGTTGCGTTCTGTTGCTGTTAGAGTTCGGGAGGCAAAATAGGCGGGGCGTTCAATCCCCTCAATAAGGTGACACAGCACCGCTCCCACACCATACGCACTACTGTCCGCCACTACCACTATGGGTTTCTGAGGGTCAAAATGGACTAGAGTCTGAGAGTCCAGGAGGGCTTGTTTAGATTTCTGGAAGGCTCTCTCCTGACTTGCATCCCATTTCCAAGGGGTTTTGTCTCTCAGTAAGGTATTTAGGGGCTCCAGCATAGTTGCAGATGATTTTAGAAATTTCCTATAGAAATTTAGCAGCCCAAAGTAGGCTCTCAGTTGAGTTACATTAGTAGGAGCTGGTGCATTCTGGATTGCTGCTACCTTCTCTGCAGTGGGGTGCAATCCATCCTTGTCAAATTGGTATCCAAGGTAGGATACCTGTGGCACTCCAATTTGGCATTTATCCATTTTCAGTTTTAGTCCTGCCTCCTGTAGTTTAGATAAGACTTGATAGAGACGCTTGTTGTGCTCTTGCTCATTAGTGGCACTCACCAGGACGTCATCCAGGTAGCAGAACACTCCTGGGAGGCCCTACAATAGTTCTTCCATGGCACGCTGAAAGATTCCAGGTGCGGACGCAATTCCAAAACTGAGACGGTTGTAGGCAAATAAACCTCTGTGGCTGTTTATTACCGTGAGTTCCTTGGAGTCTTCATCCAAGGGTAGTTGAGCGTATGCCTGAGACATATCTAGCTTGGAGTATATAACACCTCCTGCTAACCCGCTAAATAGATCTTCCACTCTGGGTATAGGGTAGGTATCACGCCTAGTGGCTCTGTTGACTGTTAATTTGTAGTCCCCACAGATGCGGATGCTTTTATCAGCCTTGAGCACAGGGACGATCGCCGCTGCCCATCTCGAGTATTGTACAGGGGTGAGGATACCTGACTGCACCAGTCTATCAAGTTCTGCCTCCACCTTTGGTCTCAGTGTGTAAGGAACGTTCCTGGCCTTACAAAACTTTGGTGGTACGGCTGGATCCACTTCTATTTTGAAATTCCTTCCCTTAAAGCAACCTAGACCTGGTTGAAAAAGGTCGGGGAATTTATTTGCTAACTCTTCAGGGCAGGTAGTCAATTTGTTGACATTATTTGATACTATAGTTAGCCCGAGGGAATCAATCAGGTCCCTACCCAGCAAAGCTGGCCCCTCCCTGTCTACAATCACAATAGTTGCTAGTTGAGGAACCATATTACCAGGTTCACGCTGGATGTTAGCCCTAATCTCCACACAAATCCTTAGGGGGGTTCCCCCATAAGTCCTAAGCTTAACATCCGAAGGTCTCAGCTCGGGTCTTGACTTAGCTGGTATTTTAGAGTAGGTGGCCATTGAAAGGATAGACCTGGCAGCACCTGTATCTACCTCCATCTCTAATGGCATACCATTTAGTAACAATTTTATTTTGATTGGGGGTTCCATTTCCTCGGCTATTGAGAAAATCTCCCCATAACAGCCTAGATTAGCAACTGGATAGTCTGCACAGGTTGCATTGTTAGTTCTGTTAGGGTTAGGGTGGTGTTCCCTCCCCCTTTTCTCATGCATAGCATGCACAAAATTATTTTTGTTGCCTTTAGCAGAATTTTGCTTTTTCACTTTAAAGCAACACTTCTTAAGATGGCCTTTTTGGCCACAAACATGACAAACACTGTCTTTATAGGGGCAATCTCTACGCCAGTGCAGGTTACCACAGCCGCTGCATGCTGATTTGGGGCTAGCTTGAGCCTGAGTTTTGCCCTGAGGCTTAATAGCAGTTTACTTTACTCTATGCTGGCCCACATTTAGTATGGAATTAGGTTGCCTTAACACAACCGTCTCCCTCAGTTGAGTTTCTTTGGCAGTTGCCAGATCCACGGCTTTTTTCCATGTGAGGTCTGCTTCATTAAGCAAACAATTTTGAACATCATTACTGGCCACACCCAGTATTAACCTATCTAGCAGCGTTTCTTCCAGAACTTCCTGTTTGAAATTACAGGTGTCTGAAAGGGCCTTTAAGCTAGCCACAAAATCAGCAATGCTCTCCCCTCGTTTCTGGTTCCGCTTATGGAACCTAAACCTTTCATAGATCTGGTTGCGTGTCGGCTTAAAATGCCGTCTTAACGCTTCCATGATCTCCTCATAGGTAGCATCTAAAAGTCTTTTAGGTGAGAGTAGGTCTTTGGCTAACCTAACAATTTTAGGACCCACCAGAGCAATAAATGTTTTAGCTTTATTTGAATCTTCCACTTTATTAATACTCAGGAAGCAGTTTAGCCTGACTTCATATTCTGGGAATTCTTCCTCTAAAGGATTGAATTCTCCCACTGAGCCTAGCATTGGCATTTTTACCCAGCTTTACAGCTAATTGTCAGATATCTACCTGAAATAGTAGTAGCAACAATATCAGTTGCAAGAGTAGCCAATTCAAGAGACTGTAATAATACACCTTGTTGAAAAAAAAATCAGAAATTTACAGCATCAATACTCTAGTCACTGAATAATAATATAACTTCTGAGTTCCTTCATTAGTCTAGCCTCTCCCAATAGTTCTACAAAAAAAAATCCTCCTCGCCAGTATTATGGAGTGGGTAGCCCTACACTAGAGCACAGCATAGGTTCCACATAGACACAACATAGTTATAGTACTGAACACAATAGACAATGCAATGACACAGCAAGTTAGGTAAATAGTTCACTCACCTCTTGGATACCTTAACTTTATACTCAAATGGTGGTACTGTGGCTAGTGAGATTAGAGCGGAGATAGACGGGAAATGTATAGAATAGAGTAGAATAGAATTAGTAAATTAGTTTAGAACATAAGAAGTTAGATACCAACCACAGTAGGTAATTATATACACCCTCGGTCAACATGTACTTGTTGTTGAACCCGAGGCCAATAGCAGACTGACTTGCGAGTGTTGCTCTCTCGAGCGTTGCCAACTTATGGTCTCTCTAACTAGAACTTACACTACTCGCTATATTACACTCATTTAATAACAAAGATAGAAGAGTGTTACGAAGAATATAAATCAGTATTTAGGTACTCAAATCAAACTTTGTATGATGATTCGATGACGACCACAGTTTTATTATTTTTTAATAACCGCCATCTTGAGTTGAGTATCAAACTGATGAATATTAAACGTCAATTAACGATTCGTATTGAACCATTGCATTCTTAAGCAATACGGTAAGCGATTTGAATCAAAAATTATACGCGTGATTCATGGATACATGACAAAACATGCAGCATCCTACCTCATGAGATCCATGTAGAAGTGATGCATTCAAGTGCAATATGAGAGAGTGTAGAATTTATATAAGAAGGAATTCTCCGTGACCATTTCCTCATTTCGAGACTCACGTTTTCTCTTCTGCAGGACCGCCAACACCTCCAAGTTCCCTTGGCTGTTTCTTTTGCCCTTGAAGATCACGGCGGACTCGATGTGTACGCGAGGTCGAAAATTATCCTGCAGGTAAAAAGTATGACATCATATATTGTGATTTAAGAAAACAGAGTTGTGATCGGTAAAGACTGAGCATTATTTTACTTGTTCTGATGTATTTTGATTCATTTTAAAACGAAGCCGGTGGAAGTACGAAAAAATTATCAGTATATTTTTGAAATAAGTCAAAATTTACTAACTTTGTTTTGACATTGGCAGGATTTTTTGATTATAGCAAAATTTGACATCCAAATATCAATGCCAAGTAAAATTGTCCTTGGTTAAAGGTTTTGGAGTCTTTTACTGCCTCTAAACTTCCTATCAACATGCTTTCAGAAAATTATAAAGGGGCCTGGACAAATAAAAATGAAATTGAAACTTCATAACATTTTCACCAAGGGGAAATGAATTTATAGACTCTCTCTATCTTTTATATACCAGAATAAATTGGTATTCGAGAATATCTATCCTGTGGTCCAGCTATTACTATTAAGACTATTAAACTTTTAAAATTTGCGCAGACTATGAATTAACACGTAAAGTGCAATATCTCATTGCAGGATTGGATTCACTGCTTTGTTTCTCCTAATTTTGCACAAGGGAAGGAGCTTTGAGATCGTCCAGAGCTTACATGCCTTGACTTATAAAAGGAAGCCCATAAGAAAGTCCGAAACTATTTTATAAGGCTATACCAATTTTGAAATTCCGAACCTATTCGGAAAGACCATTTTGAAGTTCTTGTCCTATTTTGAAAATCCTAACCTTTTTGAAATTCCTGAACCATTTGAAAATCCTAACCATTTTCAAATTCGAATCTATTCGGAAATTCGGAACCCATTAGGAAAATCGTAACACACTTGAAAAATTCTCACCATTTTGAAAGTGCAAACATATTTTGGAAGTTCTAGCATATGTTTAATTTATGAAATTTAATATTTAAAGCTCTTAGTAATCCTTGCTGCCAGAAGGGCCAATGAAGAATTAGGGATTAATCTAAAACGATGTACAGTAGGGGATGAAAAAGAAAATATGCGTTAAAATTGAGTTGAATGTTCTACCCTGTTCATTTGAAAAACATGTTGATTAAAATAACTTTTCCTTCATTAAAACTGTCCTTCAATGTATATGGTATATACTATATACCGAGCCTTTTCCTCTTTTAGTAGAGGGTGGCTGAGCATCATTGACATGATACTTTACAGGGAAAGTACATGATAGGGGTTCCCCAGGCCCCTAGTCACGCCCGAGCTTAAAGGCCTTATTTTCCTCTCGTTTAGTGTTTAGGTAACATTCCGTGAGGACAGTGACCACACTGCAGGCAACGGCCCTGATTTACGGCATCAGCGTTTTTCTCGCCTACTGCCGCGTACAGGGCTCGAACCCGTGCAGGAAGCGCAAAACGCAAGCGCTCTGCACACTCGGCCACTGCAAGGCCAATTGATGTCCTTCAATGTAAAGAAGGCAATTTTCTGAGAAGTTGCGCTATGTATTTATCTCTATAATACATCCATTTCATTGGTAAAAAAAGGTACAATGAAAAAATAGAATTGCTGTCATTCCTATCATTCGCGCTTTCAAAATAAGTAGGTGGCTCTTCAAATCTATTGCACAGCGTTATTTTTTGCCCATAAAAACCCCAAACTGCTTGAGAATGTATCACCTTGTAATGAATCAAATTGGTTAATTTTTTCCAAAATTAACCAACTTCACCCCATTCCCCACACCCGTCTCACTTTTTCGCCGGAACATCAATGATTTTAGCGGTCCAGGGCAAAAATTTTACCTGGGCGCCTAACATCGCAGTTGCACCGGCGAAAAATTTGGACTGGGACGTGGTACCACAACCGACTTGCAACATTCCTGATAGCAACATTCCTCTACCTGAACTCATTTGAAGCTCAACATCATCTCGCCATTAGTATTCAAATCGCCAGGTCCTATCGATAATAATATAAGAGTGTTTGTATGCTATCAAGTATAATTCTGAGCTTCCTACATTATTCGAAGCTATGGTCTGTCACGCCTGATATCTTTGGAATCATCTCAATCGTTAGGGCGTGTCTTCCATAGGAGTGGTCACAGGTTCGACTTCCGCCAATTCTTGCCCGGCAATTCTCCCCGTTGAGAGCGGAAGAAATTAGCCTCGTGCCCCAAGAGTCGTAAATGGGTACCGGCTCGACCGAAGATGACCGTCTCTGTGTCCTTGTGTAAGCTATGAAATATTTGAAAAATCTACGTACGAGGTGATGTGCATCAGGCTTGACTGAATTAAAGTATCTTTGAAATAGCGAGCATTGACATCAAAATTCTAGAGAGAGACAAGAGCTCACCGAACTGCTCTGTGGAGGCCAGCCCGCGGGAACTACGCTCAGCAGCACAGAAGGATCGTCCGAATCCACGTATCCTTGCCAGAGTGCGATGTTTTGGCCCTCCACAGCCTGAAGCTGCTCTTTGGTTTCCGTGCCGTTCTTGTTCAGCTTGTATATTTCGTAAGGAAGTTGCTGTTTCTTCGTTTTGCTCATTTCCTTAATTCGCATCAGTTGGGCCACGTCAACCAAGTAAGGGGAAAAATGTATTCCTTGGTCGAAATCAGCTCCTGATGAGGCATAAAAAGTATTTCAATGTTCATGGGTGGATGTGAAAGAACTGATACCAAAGTTTCACTTTAGATAGTGGAATGCCATGCAGTCCAGGGACTTTTCGACCTATCTGCGGTAAAAAGCAATCCTCTGAGCATCACTAGAATTTTGACGATATATTTTTAGTTGACGATGTATCATTGTGCAACTGAATTTTCTGAGAAGCCTTCTGGACACGAGAGTATGGCCACACTTAATTTACAATGGCAATTTGAAAACATGATTTAAGGGATTTCGAAATATGAATTGAAATTTGAATTATTCGAATAACTACTTCATTACGTCTTTGGACCGGGCTTATACCTTGTACAGTTCTCGCAGGCAACTTTCCCTTAAGAATTTATTTTTAAAATTACTCATTATGTAATGTCCCTGATGGACACACAATGCGTACACATGCAGTGAATAAGGTTCCTAATGCCTAAATGCCCTTACTAAGCATACCTACAACCATTTAGTGGATTAGGTCTCACATGCTCACACAGTATGTATGCATAAAAACCTGTAAATAAGGTCTCCTATGCCCGTATAGTATCCCGAATCTTTAAGTTCCAATTTCTAGATTTTAACATAAATTTGAGAGTCAATTCAAGTCAATGCTGAAATTATGAAAGTCTAGATTCCAGGTATTCAACTCAAAATACATATATCGTTCCAAAGTAAATTCATTATCTGAGGCTTTACAAACGTAGTCGGACCTGGATTTGTGCGACATCATCTTAGGTGAACTTCAACTCACGCGGATAAAAGATTGTCCAAATCAAGCCCAGTTAGAAACCAAATCAAAACTTTTGCACACAAAAATTAGCCCCACTCAATGTCAATCGCTTATAACTCAACCGATCTTTGTTTTAGTTGATTAACTCAGAGAAATATTTTTTCGATACAAGTTGAGGTTCCCTAAAATGCTGGAGTCAAACTCGAAGATCTTCAGCGGATACAATTGTTGCATACTGTTCAAAACCGTAAAGCCCATTGCACCAGAATCAAATTCAGCAATGCAAATGTACTTTTAAGAACTCTCAACTGTCATTCGTGTTGGAGGCCCATTTATGTAGGTTTGGAACAACTTAACGAAACGCAGTTAATTTGAGTTGTATTCTCGTCAAGCCAAATCCAAACAAATGTTGTGAAAGTACAGAAGTCCACCGGTGATCTTCATAAAAGCTAGTAATTGTTTACCTAATTTTACAGCTCCCCCCACGCCATGGCCCCTCATGCCCAGGTTGAAGAGAAGGTTCCGTTCTGTGGGGCGGAGGTAGTCCCCAGCTGCGAACTGAAGAGAAAGCCCAATTAAAGGCGTCAAAATTGATCAAATTTTGTTGTTTCTCCTCTTCCAGTTGCCCCATAACGAGCCTGCGCCGATATTTGTGGTAATTGCATGGACTGATTGTTTTATTATTCTTACTGTGTTTTGTTATTCCTACAATAGCAACACGTCTCAATTACTACCAGCGCCGATACCAATAACGACTATGACAAAGAAAAGGAGCGTAGCTGATACGGACATGTTGTTCCAAGGTCAGAGCCAAGGCGAAACTAGGCAAAATTTCTGTTCCTGGAAGACACGCTTTTTACAGATTCTCATGGTAAACAAGACGAATGAGCTAAACTGCGTTCGGTAGAAACAAATATTAATGGCCATGTACAAGTGAAACAATGAGCATATACAATGCAGTTATGTAGCTGAAACAAAAAGCTCTCTCGACATGCAAGCAAGTTTTACAACGTCGTCTCACTCAATTGTGCGTTTTAAATCTTATAACTGGAAAAAATGCTCTAAAATAAAACCCTATGCCAAGGATAATGAAATTACACAGAGGCATGCACACTTGGATCTCATAACTTAAAAAATTTAAACAATTTATTTACCACAAGCGATACAGTAGTAGATCGTTTCTCAAGTCAAGAACAATGGGCAAACTTGAGCATAGCTATCTGTGGGCCCGAATAAGTTCAATGACTTCTAGGGCACCCTACCAACAACGCTATTCTAAGGTGTACAGTAATTTTTAAACTAATTCACTTAACCTAGTTACACGCTAGATAGATCAATCAATTAGTTCACTCGAGATTCTATGCTTAAATGTTAACAGTATATTTTAGAAACGATTTGAAAACAGACTGAAGATCAATGACATTAACCGTGGCAAATTCCCCTATGAGGATGAGTCATTTAGGAGAAGAGATTTGACTTGGTTAACATACATGCTTAATATTTCGATACGAAAAGGGATTCATGATTAATTTTTCAAACTTGATAAATATTTCTTTCAAGGATCTTCGCAGGGATTGAGTTCCAAGTTTTAGTTCTAATCAAAAGATAACATGTTGTGACCGAGCTTTTGAATAATGAGGAAGCATGAAGTTACTTCTATTTCGGGTTGAATGGTCGTGACGATCAGTTTGTGCACTTAGTAATTGTTTGAGGTCTTTGTCGCCATCATTGGTCATTGTTTTATGCATGAAATTACATATTGAGACTTTGTAGGGATCCAGGAGTTTAAATATTGTAGAGTAAAGAGTACACTGTTTTTTGTAGTGTACTGTTTGATCGTTTTGTTTGTTGTGTACTTTTTTTAGAGTAATGAGTACACTGGTTTTATTTTTATCCGAACCGCGCCGTCATGCTTCTATTCCGTATTGTAAGCATGGTGAAATGAGCGTTCGGTAAAGTATTTGCAAAATTTCTTCAGGTATTATATTTCTCATTTTATGGATGATTCCAATGGATTCCAACTTAAAACTAATATGAACAATGTGCTCTGACAATGACAATCGTTAAATCTTACAACTGGCATTGGGACTCTCACTGTCGACATTTTATTCTTCGCCGACTGATTATTTTATACAAGCAGCTGTCGGCAGATAAAACCTCAGATCTCTTGCTCCCAAAATCAGCAGACCATCTTCAGCCCACACCTATCGCACTTCAAGTTCAGACTCTCCGCTACCTCACCATCCAATACGGCTTCTTCCGCCGTCCGTCAATTCATTGCGCCTGTGCCATGTTGATACCAGTCAGCATGAGGGGGGCTGCTATGCACCTAGTGAGCACGAGTGCGCACCCGTCATCACCTCACCACCGTAAGAAGACACTTCGCTTCACTATTAAGCGGTAAGTCGCAGTGCTGTCGTGTGTCGTACGTAAGCGTTAGATTGTCAGGCTGAAGCTTATTGAAGTGTTCTGCTCCCTCCTGTTAAATAATAGCGCCTAGGGTAAATCGTTAATTGTGAACAAGTTTTCTTTATGGAGTTCAGATTAGTGGTAGTTTTTAGTTAGCGATCAGATCGGGTGTATTAATTTCAGTGTTTAGGTGTAGATCAGATCAATGGGTGTTGATTTTGGTCTGTGTACATCCGATCGTGGTTAGTTATGGATGTGTTCAACTAATTTATTTCCATTTAATGTTTTCTTTAATTTTGCTAACTGTTTTACCTAGGTGCATTAACGGAAGGCTCGGGATTTGCGCCTGGAGCCACGACAGCGGCTCCGATACTTCGAGCCGTGTCTTCAACGCAACTTTCTCTTGGACGAAAACCATCGTTCTTCACCATGCACCTAATTTGTTTTCATCGGACCATCTGTTTTTATCTTCCGACCGTGTTAATTATTTGGGTGATATTATTAAACTTAAATCTATTGAACTGTATTTCAAATTTCCCCCGTCCGCTCACTTTTTTCGTTACCAGGACCTTACTTGAGTTGGTTTCTCGGATTTCACCTTCGTCAATTTTAATGCTTGGAAGAGATATATACCTCTTGTATGAAAACATGATGTATATTGCCTTATCGATATTAAGGCTTATTTTGTTAGCTTTAAGCCACATTGAAACCTTTTGGTGCTCGTTATTAATACTCTCCGCTATTAGGGCGGGATTTTAACTATGAAGGACCGTAGAAAGCGAGCTGTCAACGGCAAAAAGTTTGAATTTAGAAATAGATGTAGATTTGATGATATCGTTGACAAAGATTAAAAACAGGAAAGGCCCAAGGATAGACCCTTGTGGAACTCCGTGGCCAATTGTCTGTAGTTCCGATTGTGCATCATCAATGACAACGTAATGCTTCCAATTTATTTGGTACGATCAGAACCAATAATGAGCAACTCCTCTAATACCATAACAGTAGAGTTTTGAGAGTAATATTTTATTGTCCACACAATAGAATGCTTTTTGAAAGTCAAGAAATACGGAGGAAAAAAGCTTTCCTTCGAAAGCGAAAACAAAATTGTTCATTATAGAGGAATGATTTTTGTTCGAAATAGGATGATACTTTTCAAATAAAATTTTCTCATATATTTTTTGGCTTATAATTGGTAGCACAGAGATACGTCTGAAATTGTTTACGTGAAGTTTTTCACCTCTTTTAGAAATAGGGGTTACGCTAGCAACTTTGAGAGAGTTCGGGAAAATGTCTACGAGGAGCAACTGGTTAATAATATTGGATATGAACGGGCTATAATATTAGTTTTAGCTTTAAGAACTTCAGTTGAGAACGTTTTTAATCCTCTTTATTTAATTTCTAAGTTGTTTATGAACGTAATTACATCGAAAGAGTTGGTAGGAGTAAAGAAAAAAAAACGAGTCGTGTTCAAGGATGTGATCCATATATTCCAAGTGATCAGTAGGTTTTTTCCTACGTTAACGAAGAAATCGTTAAAAAGGTTGGCAATACTGTATCTTTCTTGTGATATTTTACATTATCTTCAACAATAAGTTCAATCGCTTTCTTAGCAGCATTATTCGGTTTATAAAAAAAATCAAGCAGACGCCAAGTTTGTTTAATATCAGTTTTAAAATTGACTGAATTTGAGCGTAAAGTAATTTTTCCTTGATGTCCTTAGCTGATTCTTCACATAGTTCCTCCTTCGTAGAGAAAAGTTAGGTACGCTTTACGTTTTTTATATTAATAACCATTTCTTCAGTAAACCAGGGCTTTTGGTTATTTTAATATTGCTTCATCAATGTTCGTTGCATCACTATTCTGTTGAGAGATGTCCTATGTTGGCATTAGTACTTCTAGAACTGAGCGCATTGCTCCAAAGTTAGATTCATTTACTCAGCAATATGAATAAGCTTCAGCCTGTGATTTGGTACAAGTGACATGGAGATTTTTTATTAATGTCCATGTCACTATGTTTATTAATGTCCATGCCAAAAATCGGAAGTTCAATCGGAATAACTTGAACAAATACACCATACCAAAATCCAATGCCTCTCAACAATAGTATTAAAAATACACCTACACATCGAGAACCTAGCTTGCCCACATTCACAGCCACAACCACACCTACACACACACCTACCATCGCGAGCACGAGGACCAAGTTGCCAGGCTGGAGGTTGGCCAGACACTGCGACAGCAGCTCCCCCTCCGCGGGTTCCCCAGTGTGAAAACTTCTTCTGAGCAGCGGCCTGCCGTCGTCACTTGCGAGCGCCACCACGTGCACGCCATCAGAGTCGTTTGCGTGTAGCGAGTGAATCTGGACACGGAATTGGGCGGCAGGGACAAAAGATTTCTCTGAGATATCATTTACAATGGGGGCTTCAAGTGTTATTGTTCCAACCTATATGGAGGTACGGGCAAAGTGTCACGCCATCAGAGTCGTTTGAGGGAGTGAATTTGGATATGAAATTTGGTCGGCAGGGATAAAGAGTTCAAGGGAGATAACGTTTACTATGGGTGCCTCAGGCGAAAACTATACTATAATATACTAAACTATAGGGCAAAAAAAACACGAAATCATCATTCTAAAACCTTTTGAGTACAAAAATATTTAAGAAATCTTGCAGTTCCTTATTTAACGAGTTCATTTTGCGCGGAAGCGAGGAAAATGTTTTAAAAGTTTATGCACCAACAGCTGTAGTTCTCATCCGCGACGAAAGCACCTTCATACGGAGAGTGGACAAACTAATCAGAGCGAGGGCCGTGACAAATCAAACGGCAGTGCGTTTCTAAATCGAGTGATGTACTGGAAAATAGTACAATATTTTGACAGCATGGTAAATGAAAAATAGCATATTCGCATTCCAGAACATCAATTTTATTAATCTCACGTAAATTTCACGGGTGAAGTATTCGCATGCGGCTATCTGGTGCTGTTTGTCCACCTGGCATTGGTGCAAAGGCATTTGAAGTGCGAGGTCTTTACAACGCTTTGGTTAAATAAATTTTACCCTAAAATGTAGACCGCTTGACTAATGATGTACGATCGCGGACCCTGAGCAAATATTGTCTCATTTTTAACAAACGAATAATAGTGCAAAACTTCCTGAAAAATAGCCTCCTCGGCTCTGATTTATTATTTTGCGAAGTTAGTTAGCAATGACGAATTGCTGTTGGGATAACTTTAAAAAATCTTCCCATATATACTGAAAAATTTGATTTGGGGTGAGCTTGTCTTTTAGTTTTCTCGACTCACCGGGAGAGGATCTATTGTGGTTTGTGTTTTGGGGATGAAAAGACCTAAGTAGCTACAATTGCCTCCGTGAGGGCAAATTTCGTTTGTACTTAGGTAAGGCGTTCACTATACGTATTGGTACATATATATACCACGAAGTGCATTTCTGATAGACGTAATGGTACATATACGAAAATGTAGTGGTACATACTATATATGTGTTTATGTAGGGAAACATATGTGTATAATATAATATATTTCCTTTATGTGCGTATACATAAAAGGAAAATTATAATTAAATTCTTTGTTCAGTTATGAAGCATGACTGTTGCACGCGCCCAACTGATGAAATAGCGGGACTATTGCAACCGTTTCTCAGGGAAAACCCTCTAAAAAAGAGCAGCCGTAGTGACCGCGTTAAAGGAATACTCACCGAACTGCCATCCCGGTAGATTTGCACGCTTCCATTCACGTTCGCCACTCGAATTTCGAACGTGTTATTTGCTCGTTCTGCCCAAACCGAAACTGAGTAACTGAAACAATTCAGTCCTTAACGCTTCTCTTATTTCAGTTACAAGTCGTATGATCCAATTAAAAACGAAGCATTATGTATCATACATTCGATAGGTAAACGCTAAACGCACCAGGTATTAAGAGGACTTGCTGAAAATACTGTCGATGGTTCACATATGTTGGTTCTGTGCGTCACAACATGGGTCGCGGTATGGTCGGGAAAAAATATGGTCTATCCTCCGGATGGAGAGGGTAATTACTAATGCAAATATAAACAACTTTCTTGACTAAGGGCGTGACAACTGAAACATGGCGTGATAACTGAAACATGGCGTGGCAATTGAAACATATCGACCTGCGCAGTTCCAACTTGCCTCTGGACTGCTCAGTCTCCCCGAAATCCACTGGCCTCAGGTACCGGTCGTCTGTCGAGTGAAAGATCAGCCTATGAAGTTAATTCTGTGTTTTGTCAGTGATTTTCAACCACAGAAAGGTTAGCCATCTGCTCTCATAAATATCGACTGGCTAAGTTGTTCGTTGGGTCTTCCCTTCTTGTGATGTTCTTACGTTGCATAAATTGATGAAAAATTCAAAACAAAATTTTTCAGGATTTCACCGACGTCTTCAATTGTTTGAATTTCCTGATCTAAGATCCAATCCAAGTTAGTTTGAAAACAATTTTCACGAAGGCGAGAAACAGATGGAACACAACAGAGATTATATTATAGCACGTACTTTATTGAGTTACATTACACATAGTTAAGCGTTATGAATAACAAACAGTAACAGCTAATTAAGATCAAATGTTGTTGTTTGAGTAACCTCATTAATGAGTTCCTAAGCGCTTATGTGAGAGCTGAACTCTACAGTGTGTTATAGCGTGTATGTATTTGTTATCTGCTATAACATATAACAAATACAAATTCATAAATGTTAAAATATATGTATGCTATATTACAACTCATATGAGTTATATGCTATAACGTATAACAAATACAAAAACATAAATGTTAAAATACATTTATGCTATAATACAACCCATATGAGTTATATGCTATAACTTATAACAAATACAAATACATAAATGGTAAAGTACTTATATGCTATAATACAACCCAAATGAGCTATATGCTATAACATATAACAAATACAAATACATAAATGTTAAATACATATGTGTTATAATACAAATTATGAGTTATTTGCTATAACATATGTGTGTTATAGCGTGTGGCAAATTGAAAAATGTGTGAGCAAAAGTTGAGGATAAACCGTTCGCTGTAAACAAATTCTGAATGAAAAACATGGACTTCGTACCATCAATGACCACTCCCACTACGAACAAAATCTTCTCAATTTTCCCTGGATGTAACCCTCTTGTGCGCTATGCTCCTTCGATTAGCAACATATATTTCACTTGTAAAAGTTGAGGAAAGGTAACTTACCGAGTAGCTTCCTCCAGTGGTCTGGAAGGAACATGAACTTTTGAATGACGTTTTCCGTTCGTTGAGGCCTGAAATATTCGGGAAGTTCTCGTTCGAAAATTTGACCCGTGAAATATTTCTCTCTTTGCCCAGATGGAGAGAATGACTCAGACGCTCGGTTTTCTGGGTCGGAAAATTTCAGAGGCGGCCGACGAGTTTGGGCGGAACGATCGAAATTTCCTCTGTCGTCGCTCTTGTTTTTCGGATTTAGATAATTCACAGGAGAATATTGAATTAATTTCATATCTTCTGACCTGACCCAATCTGCTAATGCCAGCAGTGCAGACTGCTTAACAGTTATGCAAATCACCAGCACCGCCACTGAGTTTTTAACGTTCATTTTCTTCAAAACGATGCTATCTATGCCAGAAATTGCGCTCAACTGAAAATCTAGTTCCACTACTTCTGTGACGCGGTTTCACAACTGAAAGAAGTAATTTCCTTTCATAAAACCATTCAGAAGCATATATATAAAAAGGGCTAGCTTCACAGGACTGAGACTGAAAATTCGGTTACAATCCGCAGCCTCAATTTCAACCTTCATTTTGGGTTCCGATATGTCTCCCTGTCAGCGAAAAATACTTTTCGGAAACTTTTTTGTCAAAATTTATTATTTTCTTGCTTTAATTATTGACTATATATTAGAGATTATAAGCGAATTATTAACAAAACATTAAATTTGGAATTATAAACATAATGTTACCTATAAAATCATTGGCAAACAACTCAAATTTTTTGAGACGTCTAGTCAATTATTGATGAGTAGAAGATTCGTTGATTAGCGAGCGGATTATTAGACTCTGAATTATTCATAGATTATTGCGATATCCTAAATATGCGACAAAGGATCTTATGTGGAGCAAAAAATCAAACCAGTCTAACAAGTCAACTGTGCTTCAATTTATCACAATTACACGATGTAGCTCAATGCTGTGTTTCTAAACAGCATAATCTTCATCAACTGAACACATTCTACTGTTCAAAGCTGTGCCAAAGCGCATGATGCTCAAAATGTAATCAGTTAATGAGGACGTTCACAAAAAAAGAAGTTCTGTAAGCTTTTGAGGTCGAAATCCAACAGTAGTACACTGCAATGCTGATGCCATCGGCTCTAAGTTATTCAAGAAAGTCGTCTCGGTATTTGGGCTAATGACATAAACCCTGACACCCATTTAACTATACAATGATTTGTAATAAACATTTATATTCATTTATTTATGCGATTTATATTAACTCGCAGTGCCGCTCGAGATTTCCTTCACGGCCAGCCTAGCAAGAACTAGAGCGCCGTATTAATAAAATTCGAAGTATTCCTGCTTCAAATACCGCACTTGACTTCCTTGTTGTGTTTCGCCGAGTAGTTCAAGAATTGTCGACTGTACGAAACTTAGGAGGAAAACTTCCACATTGAAACAGTATTGAGAATCTACATACAATACGAGCTGCATCTGTCCGTGTGTCCGTCACAGCCACCAGCAAAGAGCGAGGGATGAGCGTATCTATGATACAAACTTCATCAACTCCACAATTTTCGGTGTATTTATTCATCAGATTCGGTGTCGGACTTAATGTCTCGTGTATTGCTGGAAATAGGAACGTGTGTCATGGGATTTGTCGGATATTATGATACACTAGTGTACACGACTCGTCAAAAATGACGGGATTCGATATATTTTTCAAAAATCTTGCAGATGTGGATGACAAACAATTACATCCATCCTAATAGTACTCGCATTTAAAATATTCTTGTACTTGTTCTCTATTGAAACTCGTCTCATAGATACGGTCATTAAGCATCCTGTATGAGCGTGAAAGAGAGACGGACCAACCAACTAAGCAAGCAAAAACTGTGCATATCGTTATTCATTATTATAAAACTGTGTATCAATCGAGTGTAAACTGCACTGAAGGAAGAATTTATTCATGATGAATGATAGTATCCAAATTACAAAGTAACGTTAATCCAATATTTTTTATTGCTCATATACTTTTCGTTGTTTTCGATTCGGGGTCTCACAGCACTGCCTGATGATGTTGGTGTGGTGCGTTATGTGTGGTGGCGGACAGTTGCAGTTATAAAACACATGAATAATACCTGAGCAATCAATATGTGTACACTGTTGGGCAGCATACAAATGAATAAAAGTCTCCACAAATTTAATGTGACCAATGAGATTCTCAATATAATAACCTTTGGGAAATTACACTCCAAAAATATTTAAATTTATTTATTTTTACAAATTTAAAGAGACACCTGACGTTTTATTTTGTGTCATTTATTTTTGACGGCCGTGTGCACTCGTTTAAAATAAAAGTAGATTAATTCCACAATCTAGTCAGTAGAAATCAAAAACTTGCTGTTCACAGAACAATACTGGCAAGTTTTCACAGTAATTTAGGACTGGCAGTTACGGTGAAAAAAATTATTTTTTTTCGGATTTTTTTGAAACTTGAATTTGATGCTTGAATAGAGCTGGATTTAGAGACAATTTAGGTCATTTGCGCGGCTACAATGGCGCGCATTGTTCAGAAAACACGTCTTGCGGCAGTACTGGACTTCCGACGCTGTATTGTTGTGGTGTGTGTGGTATTGTGTTGTGTGGTGTTGTGTTGTGTGGCGTGGTGTTGTGTTGTGTGGTGGGGTATTGTGTTGTGTGGTGTTGTGTTGTGTGGCGTGGTGTTGTGTTTTGTGGTGTTGTGTTTTGTGGTGTTGTGTTTTGTGGTGTTGTGTTGTGTGGTGTTGTATTGTGTGGTGTTGTGTTGTGTTGTGTTGGGTGGTGCTGTGTTGTGTGGCGTTGTGTTGTGTGGTGTTGTGTGGGGTTGTGTTGTGTGGTGTTGTGTTGTGTGGTGCTGTGTTGCGTGGTGTTGTGTTGTTTGGTGTCGTGTTGTGTTGTGCTGTGTTGTGTGGTACTGTTTTGAGTGGTGTTGTGTTGTGTGGTGTTGTGTTGTGTGGTGCTGTGTTGTGTGGTGTTGTGTTGTTTGGTGTCGTGTTGTGCTGTGTGGTACTGTTTTGAGTGGTGTTGTGTTGTGTGGTGTTGTGTTGTGTGGTGCTGTGTTGTGTGGTGTTGTGTTGTTTGGTGTCGTGTTGTGTTGTGTGGTACTGTTTTGAGTGGTGTTGTGTTGTGTGGTGTTGTGTTGTGTGGTGCTGTGTTGTGTGGTGTTGTGTTGTTTGGTGTCGTGTTGTGTTGTGTTGTGTGGTACTGTTTTGAGTGGTGTTGTGTTGTGTGGTGTTGTGTTGTGTGGTGTTGTGTTGTGTGGTGTTGTGTTGTGTGGTGTTGTGTTGTTTGGTGTCGTGTTGTGTTGTGTTGTGTGGTACTGTTTTGAGTGGTGTTGTGTTGTGTGGTGTTGTGTTGTGTGGCGTGGTGTTGTGATTTGTGGTGTTGTGTTTTGTGGTGTTGTGTTGTGTGATGTTGTATTGTGTGGTGTTGTGTTGTGTTGTGTTGGGTGGTGCTGTGTTGTGTGGCGTTGTGTTGTGTGGTGTTGTGTGGGGTTGTATTGTGTGGTGTTGTGTTGTGTGGTGCTGTGTTGTGTGGTGTTGTGTTGTTTGGTGTCGTATTGTGTGGTACTGTTTTGAGTGGTGTTGTGTTGTGTGGTGTTGTGTTGTGTGGTGCTGTGTTGTGTGGTGTTGTGTTGTTTGGTGTCGTGTTGTGTTGTGTTGTGTTGTGTGGTACTGTTTTGAGTGGTACTGTGTTGTGTGGTGTTGTGTTGTGTGGTGCTGTGTTGTGTGGTGTTGTGTTGTTTGGTGTCGTGTTGTGTTGTGTTGTGTGGTACTGTTTTGAGTGGTGTTGTGTTGTGTGGTGTTGTGTTGTGTGGTGCTGTGTTGTGTGGTGTTATGTTGTTTGGTGTCGTGTTGTGTTGTGTGGTACTGTTTTAAGTGGTGTTGTGTTGTGTGGTGTTGTGTTGTGTGGTGTTGTGTTGTGTGGTGTTATGTGGTGTGGTGTTGTGTTGTGTGGTGTTGTGTTGTGTGGTGATGTGTGATGATGTGCTGTGTGACATTGTGTGGGGTTGTGTTGTGTGGTGTTATGTTGTGTGGTGTTGTGTTGTGTGGTGTTGTGTTGTGTGGTGTTGTATGATGTGCTGTGTGATGTTGTGTGGTGTTGTGTTGTGTGCTGCTTGGTTGTTTGGTGTTGTGTTGTGTGGTGTCGTTTTGTGTTGTGTTGTGTGGTATTGTGTTGTGTGTTGCTGTGTTGAGTTGTGTTGTGTGGTGTTGTGTTGTGTGGTGTTGTGTAGTGTTGTGTTGTTTGGTGTAGTGTGGTGTTGTGCGGTATTGTGTTGTGTGGTGTAGTGTGTTGTGTGGTTTTGAGTGATATTGTGCTGTGTGATGTTGTGTGGTGTTGTGTTGTGTGGTGCTGTGTTGTGTGGTGTTGTGTTGTGTGGTATTGTGTTGTGTGGTGCTGTGTTGTGATTTGTGGTGTTGTATTCTGTTGTGAGGTGTCGTGTTGTGTGGTGTGGTTTTGTGTTGTGTGGTATTGTGTTGTGTGGAGTTGTGTTGTGTGGTGTAGTTTTGTGTTGTGTTGTGTGGTGTTGTGTAGTGTTGTGTTGTGTGGAGTTGTGTTGTGTGGTATGGTTTTGTGTTGTGTTGTGTGGTGTTGTGTAGTGTTGTGTTGTTTGGTGTTGTGTTGTGTGGTGTTGTATGGTGTTGTGTGATATTGTGTTGTGTGGTGTAGTGCCGTATTTTGTTGCGTTGTGTTTTGTGATGTTATGTTTTGTTGTGTTGTATTGTGGTGTGTGGTATTGTATTTGCTGTATTGTGTTCTGTAGGTTACGCGTATCACCATAAAATGTACGCCACAATTTTTCGATCGGTGTTGATTTTTATTGCAATTTATGTAGCTAGATAGTTAGTACATTCGGCTCTCTTAGCGGGAAGTCTTTCGTGTTGGAAGTATTTGATGCTCTGAAATTCGCGAATCATTTTAGACAAAAGAAATGAATTAGATAATAAATTATTGAGATATTTGAGCGTGAGTAGAGACAAAGAGTAGAGTGAGTAAAGGCATCGCTTGAAGTGAAGCAGGACATGTGAGCGATTGTCATTTCAAGCGGTGAAGTTTGAGCGGTAATGAAGAAAGGATAGGCATTTCCTGACTATAATGAACCAATTAGGCCTTTTTCATGCTAAAATGAACCAATTAAGTTTTTTTCTGACTAAAGTGGACTACTTACGCTTTTTCTGACTAAAATGAACCAATTAAGTTTTTTCTGACTAAAATCAACCAATTAAGTTTTTTCTGACTAAAATTAACCAATTAAGCCTTTTCCTGGTTAAAATTAACAAATTGCGCTTTTTTCTGGCCAAAATGAACCAATTAAGTCATAAGCCTTTTTCTAGAGTGAATTAATCAAGGTCATATAATTTTTTTTACTAAATGATCGAATTAGACTATAGGCCTTTTCTGAATAAAATAAACCAATTAGGCTCTTGCGAAACACTATTCAAGAGTAAAGATTATTTAGCTTTCGATAACCCTATCACTAACTCAAACTCAATCTCTTGAAGCACTAGAGTCAAATCTCGGCTGGGTTGCTGGCATGACTGCTGGAGTGACTTTTTTGTGGCCAAAATATTTAAGCTTGTTAATTTTTTCAATATTATTAGAGCGCAAAGACTACGAGAAAAACACGGTTGCCAGATGCTGGGTAATTTTTGAACTCAAAAAATAAAAAAATAACGGTTACAGCCAAAAAAAGGCCAGATTTTTGACACAATAGGCCAGTTTTTAGTCATAAAATGGCTAAATTTTAGCCACAAAGAGGTATAATGTTACCAACAAAAAAGACAGATTTTAGGTACATAAAGACCAAATTTTACCTCAAAAAACGTAATTTTAACCTCAAAAAGGCCAGATTTACGGTACAAAAGGCCAGATTTTAGCCACAAAAAGGCTAGGCTGGAATACCTGATCAGCAGCTGAACCTAATTTCGGAGCGTGAACCACGGTAAACATAAGACAGGTAGGAGCATTCAAGTAATTTCTAGAAAGAGCCCTGGGTGCGGTGACGTCACGGGCTCAGAACGAATAGCAGCCGAGATAAATAGAAAAACGACAATACGCCACCTGTCGGCAATATTTGACAATATCGAGGCAGCTGTACGACATGTTAGACAACAACAATACCGGCCATTGAATCGAGCGTAATGGCGAGTAGATTTTTATATAAAATCTAAGTATATCTAGAACTTGGTATGAGGTAATTGCCTTATAATTATTCACTGGAGCTTGAACGTGGAAGGTGTGAAAGTGAAATTTTTTAATACCAGTTCGTTATCAGTGAATTTATGGAAATTTGTGGGGGCGTTTCAAATCGTTTGTGGATTTATGGTAGTAAAATTTAGTTGAAGGTTTTTTTGAACACGTTTCTATGCTATAATGTAAGAAAAAATCCCGTGCAGATTTTTATTAGATGTGCTCAATTAATAACGCTTTGAAACATTTCTTAGTAAATTGTAATTTTCCATGCCAATTAAAAAGGGGGTTGAAGATAATATTTTAGACAGCTGGCATGCCAGTTTGCTTGAATTCAATGATGATAATTGTCTGTCTTTTTTTAAATGTGTCTTTTAAATTTCACTTTGTTGAGTGACTAATCAATTATTTTAACCAAAATTGTTTAATAGTTGAATTTATAATCATTGATCATGATTTAATACCTGGCAAAGATGAAAAGACTATGAAAAATTGGTCAAAAATAATTCCACATATGCATTACAAGACTTGATTATAACATTAGTTCAAATTTTAGTTCCAAATGTAATGCTGAATTTGGAGATTTAGGTATATGTGTAGCGTTGGTAAGTAATCGATTTTCCACTTTTTGGTGTCTAATCGTAGGTAATTAGATCGAAATAAACAAGTTTTCTTCCGTGCACTTTCCGTCGGAAATGAATATTTTACAAGTTATAGCGGTAAATTAGTTACCGCAACTCCAGTGTTTGAAGCGGAAAGAAATTCATCGATCCCGTGGTAGGGCATCACTGCAATGAAGTCTCGCTTCCAACCCGATCGTCATCAAAGACGAAACCAAAACTACCGCTATACCTCATTAAATACTCATTTGACGAAGAAAGTGTAACGAAGAAAAGTTGTTTATTTTGATGTTATTACCATGATTCAAGTAACAAAAATTTGAAAATCGATGAGTAGCTGTTTATTCGAGTGCATTTGTCATCAAAGACCAAACTAAACCTACCGCCATAACTTGTTAAATACTCATTTCCGACTGAAAGTGCATAGAAGAGCAATTGTTTATTTAGATCTAATTACCTATTTCTATGTACCAAAAAGTGCAAAATCGATTACTGACCAACGCTACACATTTACAGTAGAATTATACCAGTAAAAATACAATAATCAGATTCAATTTAAATAGAAAGACATGTATCACACTACAAATTGCAAAATGTAGTCTATGAAATAATTTTGCAACAATTATACTGGATTAGATTGTACTAAACTTGAATGCAGATTTTGAGAAGTGTTGATATGTAACTAATTATTCAAATAAATGACAATTATATGCAGATAGCATGTGCCATAGATTTTCAATTTTAATTTTCAATATAAAGGTAACTTTACAACTACATTATGAGAAGAATAAGTGCCAAATTTTTGTGACGAATTTTGTGCGCTTTTTTTTTTGAACTCAAATTGGGAGTTTATAAAACTGTGTTTGGCACATTCCAACGGAACGAGGGGATCACTCTAACATGTGTGTAGGACTGAATGTTTACAGTCAACATAAATTTATGTTGGCACTCGAGCTGAGGCTAGGGTTGTGCTTCGTAATCAAAACTCAAGAGTGCGAACAACGAAGGCAGTGTTGGGTTACAGCGAAAGGCAAAATTTGTTGACCGCGAGGCCTAGGCCAGAGGGTTGAGGCGTGAGAAAGCTTTCCCGCCAACGGACGTAGACTTCAAGAATTAACACACAAAATAAGGGCGAAAAAGGCGTGCTCTGCGCACAGCGAATAGGAAGCGTATAACCCCGAGAGCAGCCAATGGTACGGAGCAGACGATTGTTTAGAAGAAGTAAGAAGGGGGACTATTGGTCGTTATTCGAAAGAGGGCAGTCCCAAAAGGAACACTTTGGCTAACACGATAACAAGGGTCAGTAAGGTGTTGCGGGCCTCTCAATAAGGTGCTTCGCGGCTAGGCATTATTATACCTAAAAAAATTTGTGTTACTCTGCGTCGTGAATAGGTGTTGAATTAAATGTGATACTCTGGAAAATAAGTGAGAAACGAAACCTGTTGAGATATGTATACTTTTCTGGGGAATCAACGAATTAAAAATTTACATTTTTTTTCTTCACTTTTGCAGAAAGAAGAAGATTCCGTAACGTGGAGGTTGTTCAAAGAAAAATGTTAATTACTTCGTAAGGGAGGGTAAGGCTCGTGCTTTTGTTACAATAGATACCGCTAGAAACGATAGGTTCATATAACGTAAAAGAAAATTGGAGCAGTTGAATTAAATGTGGAATATGTGCATATATATATGTATGAGAGAATTACAGAATTAAAGTAATTGTTAAAAAATTTTTGTTGCTCCACAGGAGGGCGGCTTTCCTTTTTACTCCTATTGATTGCAAGCACGACTTCTTCATAAAAACGTCCAAAGACAGTACATGCACCGTGTGAGAAACAGGAATTGAACTGAAGCTGCCTTTGGTTAACCGAACTTGTGGTCCGAGGCTGAATGGCAAGCCTTCGTGAAGTTGGAATGTGCCAACACATCAGTTAGGCATTGTTTCATTGTATATGTCCCGAGTGTAATTAACTTAAAGGATATTGACCGGTCAATTAGGCAGGGTGATGTTCGTAAACATGTGTTACTTGCAATTCCAGTAGATGTCAATTAATGCTTTGTACCAGGGTCTCATCATAAGAAATTCCTTAACATTTTAATGTGTTTAAAAACCCCGTCAGCACTAGCATTACAGCTCACCGAAGAATAAGAGCGCTCAGAAATTGCGCTGAGTAAGTGGTATCAGCTTTCATCGGTGAGTACCATTCCTTTTAGTATATGTACTGTAATTGCCGATTATTATTCATTAATTTCTGTGTTGTTTATATAATTTGGAGGTGCGCCATTCCCTCAATTCCGAGAACCTCTTCTTCTTGTTAATGAAGTGTTAACAAGGAGGAGGGCCCTCTTCTCGTGACATTTTTAGTTAGTTGTATTGATCTTAATTATCAATTGCTTGAGATTTATAGAAAGAATAAACCAGGTTGTGGGAATGTTTTGCTAATAAGAAATACTAAAATGTGTTACCCTATAGCCTAAATGTAAATTTTATTAATATCAAATTTACCCTGGCTTTTGACATATGAAGAAGATTTTAAATGCAAGTTTATGTTTGAATGCAATAATATAGCTGGATTGTAGAGACGTCTAATGGAATAAATTGTAATGCAGTTATGCTAAGATGCTTGAAGGCAAGATGCATATTGTGATTGATCTAAGTGGGACAATTATTTAAAATCATCATTTGTGATTGTCTATATAGAGCTGATATACACGAAAAAATGGTTGGAAAGACCAATTGACTATCTTATATGGACGATTGATACAAGAAAGAATAGTGAAACAGAATATATGGGTGAAGTTCAGATTTGCATTAACATCCAAATGTATGTTCTGAAATATAATTAGGGTAAGGGAAAATTGGAGACTATGAGTAGTTTATTAAAAAACTTGGTCAAATTTTACTTTAATGTTGTCAACGATTTTCATAATTTCGTTGCAAAGAATCAATAAAGGAACACATTTAACACGTTAACTGCAAAGGGTTAAACTGAAGTTCAATATTCAATTCAAATTTAAAGTCAATTGTGGTTATTAACTTTGAAAATAGCGAACATTAACTGGATCTGGCCTTTATTAAGCTTTCATTAAGTATAAATATACAATAAGTTAGTGAATGCAGGTGGGTCAGCAGCACTATGAAAATAACCTAAGGGACCACCGGTGGGTCCCTTCGTAGGGAACGTGTTAAGAATGTTTTACATGAATGACAATATGCTTGCAAATTCTTAGTTTTCGAGTTAATTAGGTTTGAAGTTATACGAACGGCGCTCCTGAATGGCCTTATTTGCGCAAAAACAGTCATTGTTATTGCAATGAAAACGGAAGCTAACCTCTATTACAAACGTAAAGAGGTTGGGTCGTGAGGGGTAGCCACAGTTCTTTTAGTGAAAAGTATAAATAAAGCTTCTAACTCACGCGTTAGGGTGACGATCGCAATGTTGTTGACATCGACACCAAGATGACGGTGCCCATGGCGGCAGCCATTTTCCAGTCGATGTAAACAAACGTCACTAGAAACCTTTATTTATCATTTTCACTAAAAGAACTGTGGCTACCCCTCACGACCCAACATCTTTACGTTTGTAATAGAGGTTAGCTTCCGTTTTCATTGCAAAAACAGCCTTATTGCGCAAATAAGGCCATTCAGGAGCGCCATTGGTATAACTTCAAACCAAAATTACTCAAAAACTAAGCATTTGCGAGCACATTGTCATTCGTGTAAAACGTCTTATAATTGACTATATTACCTATCTATACCAACGAAATTATGAAAATCGTTGACAACATTAAAGTAAAATTGGACCAAAAGCTCTCAAGAGGAAATGACGAGTTCAAAAGAATTTAGTGATTGAGGCACTGGAAACAAATCTTATGGGTCATGAAGTTACATTTCACTATTTATGTGAATGAAAAAGATTTGTAAGACTTGTGCAAAGTTTTCAACTTATCTCATCCATCCTTGCTTCCAATTTAGAGTAGGGAAAAATGAATTTCACAACTGAAACAGAAATGCTTCAATCAAGAAGCAGGTTTTGATCAAATATTACATATTGTTATTGTAGTGTGTTTATTGTTATATATAAATTCATATTATTCTTATACCAAGTTTTTGTATCAGTTGTATCAAAATTTTGTTATTACTGCTCTAGGAGCAAATAATATTAGTCATGATTGATTGATAATTCTACCACTTTCTGTACCTTTTCTCAGTTTTTCTCATTTTCCAACTGGAGTAATATGAAATTAATGTATGCTACTTGCCAGTCACTGCCCTGGGAATGTTTCACCTTCAATGAATGCTGCATAATGATATCTACCTACTTCAGTTGGACATTAATTACACTGCCTGTTCAAAGAATGGTCAACTAAGTTAGCTAATTCACAAGGTGTCAAAAACATTCTTCTTCTCAGGTGGTCACTAAGTAAGCATGCTCAATTCCCCAAGCAGCTTGAAAGAGAGCCTCTCCATCTCATGAATTGGGATACATAGGAGCTTGTCAGACTGTTTATGATGTTACTATGACATCCTCACTACTGTAACTCCTGGAACTGTAACTAGAAGAACTTCAATTGTTATAACAGACACTTCAACATGATTTTTTACCCCTCAAACAACTTTTGAAAGCATCTCTGTAACTTCCCAATCTGGAACTAATAGAAGCTATCAAGAACCCTGGGTCAACCAGATCTAAATTTTGAACAATGTTTATTGGCAGAAAATATCAAAGCATTTTATGACTCCTCTTGTTGAAGGAAATTATTTTCTTGCCCCATCAAGGTATAAAGGGCAGCAAAAAAGATGGAATGGAAGAAAAAAGTTGTTCAAATGGAAAGAACACCTGTTCTGTGTAAACATTTCAACATTATATCACAAATATATCCAAAGCTGTGACCCTTTTTGACAATATTTATTCTTTTAATTTATGATTGGCAGTAATGGATACCGGCATTGCAAAGTGCAAAATAGAAGCTTTAGCAATTACTGCAAGGTTTGTTTACTGCAGAAACTCCAATCCAAGATGCTCATCTTCACCTTAAGATAAATGAAGACACTTGTGGAGTTTCTCATCTGTACTCTTTTGGCCTGCAATTGCAAGACTCGCTGATCAGGAGCTCAGAGAAACACCTTGGACTTCTACTGGGAGGTAAGATGATTGAACTCTAGTCAGAATGGAAAAATAAATGGCACAATGATAGTCAACTTGGTTCAGTTGATGGCTTGTGATTTATAATTCCAGGCGAATTATGTTCAGTTTACATGTGAGATGTTACATTATTTTTCAAATCCTAGACTCCCTTTGAGAGAACTGTTTTATTATTTATGAGATGTTAATTTTTTGTTAATGAAAAGCCTTATGTGACATAGCTACTGTGTACTTGCTAGAGTGTTAGCTAGAAAGATGTATGTACATTTTCTTTTCCTTTCTTTCTATCTTTCCATGTCTCTTCCCTCTTATCTTCCTTAATGGTGAGCATCATGTCTTCCATTTTTCTGACGAGGGAGAGTTGGGCCAATAAAGGAGGGTAGGTCTGACTAGAAAGGGAAGTGAGACTTTCTTTTAGAAGGGAGCTTGTGACTTTTAAACACCTCATATTTAAGGTTTACATTCGTGCTTGTACGTAATTCTGTCCCCGTGACATGCCTGTGCTACTCAAAAAATTCCTCGAATGTCATTTCCGCAGCAAGTCCATATTTTTTGTACCTGAAAAAAAAAATACCTTGAATTAAAAATTTTATATATTCATTGATTTCTTTTGGTACTCTGATGCCCTCTTTTTGATCTGAGAAGAACCAAAAGAAGGTGCTTAATATGAACATGAGATGTGAACCGAGCAGGACCGCGTGAAGAGCGGTGTGGCGGGCTGCACGCTGTCCATCAACTACTTGTACTACAACCGCTTCCTGTCAGGCTGGGAGCATCTGGTGGAGCCCTGGAGGTGCGTTGATGTGCCTGTTCTTTTTGTCTTGCTCTCTTGGTTGGCTAGACATGCATTTTCTGTTGTTTTTGTTGTTTTTTACTGATTTTCCTCCTCTCACTTGTTTAACCACAAAATACCAAATTTCATTTACACACGCCATAGCTATTAGGTGTGTAATTAGGTGAATCTCAAGTTAAATCTCTGAATTGAATAGCGTTGATCTAAACGATGACTGCTTGAGACTCCTGAACTAAATTTTATGCTAGAAAAAATTAATCCTAAGTGAGAACCAGTAAAACTTGATTCAACATAGATAAATTGACATTATCTAAAACCTTATTACTCAACTGGTAATGCAAAAAAGCCTGAAACCCAGTAATTAACTGATATGACAATACCTGGGTCCCAGCTATTCGATTGACGAAATACATTATCTGAGAAGGTATTTTATATGTCCTTCAGGTGCTCCGTGTCATGGCTCAAGATCTTGGATGAAGCGACTTGCATGTCGCCGCTGTCCGTGCCACTGAAGGCAGAGAAGAGCATGGAGCTCAACATCACGTCGTCGCTGCTGGAGCTCTACAAGATGGTCAAGATCAGCTGGACCAAAGACTATTATTATACAACAGAGACGGTGGAGCTGCCTAAGATAGGTAAGCTGCGCTCGTTGTTTAGTGAGTATTAACCCTATTCTCTCTGCACAGCTTGTCTTGTTTAGAGAGTTGCTCAGTATACATGGTTTTTGCATACAAGTCTACGTAATTATATCAGTTATTTTTGAGGTTCGTCCAGTATTTGTCTTTGGAAGAATGAGTGTATCAATGATCCATGGATTACCTGCGTATATCATATCACAGTTCAGTTTGGATTTTCTAAGCCCGTTCTTATTAGAACATTTGAAACACTGATGCAAATTTGACATTTATGAACTAACATTCCTTATGTATTAGGTTGGTGTTAAACCTTCTTTATTTACCAGACTTAATTCATTTATACGCTGTCATGCAGTTTTAGAAGTGTCACTTTTTGTTTATATTAGGTGTAATTTTGGAATTGTTATAGAATTTTGAAACTATCTTTGTTTATGTATTGGTAGTTCTATTTAATCATGTTTGTCAAATTCTAGCTACTTTCAAATGGACGCTAATTTCAGAGTACAGGAAACTGAATTTGACAAGAATGAACAAATAGGAAGCATTATAGTTCATAAATGTATTAATGTAGCATACTTGAGCTGTTTTTCTTTCATAAATACATTGGCAGAGATTTGCTGCAGATCATGTGAACCGAATTGCTCATTACATTTTACACTTACTTGGTGGTGTGCCAAATAATCAAGGGAATCAGCTCAGCCAATGTGTATTATCATGGAAATATTCTTCCAGTATTTTATAACTACTGGTACACCCTCTTTTTCGAGAAGGGGGAAAGCTGTTTGCTGCGGGTGCTGCGAGAAGGTCGAGGTGTAGGTTTTTTTGGTGTACAGGACCCGTCAAAAATAACGGGAATCGGTAATTTCCAAAATAATATTTCAGGTGTGGATTAAAAACAAATATATCCAACCCCGCAGTACTTGCGATTAAAATATTCTTAATCTAGTGCACTGGTGAAACTTCTATCAAAAATAGTAATTAAGTATCCTAAACAGCGTGACAGCGACAAATCAACTGAACTTCAAAATGGCTTCCCCATGATTTCCGATGCTTTTCTATGGCTTTTCTATACTTTGTAAAGTCTCAACAGTTACTGCTGATATTCTAACCTACCAATACACGTGATATTCATTCCGACTCTGAATCTGCGGGGTTAAGGCACCGCAAATTGTAGAGTTGATGAAGCTTGTATGACAGATACGCTCATCTCACACTTTCGGCTGGTGGGTGTCACACACACATGGACGGATGGACGGACAGACGCACGCGGCTTCATTTAAAATATAGATTCTTACCGATCATCCCTGCTTTATATTTTGGCATTGTTTGTAGGCTGATAAATTTTTCAGCCTAACCTATCTCGTTGCCGTGCTATAGATGGGCACCATTGTCACCATAATCATCACACAATTAATGACGTTAGCGTCAAAAGCAATAGAAAATATAGAAATTCTCTTTTTTCAGAACCAACAGCCGCAAAGCTATTGCTGTGAGTGTCGCTTGCTCGGACGGAAGGGAGCCCTCTCAGCTACCGTCGCCGCACGCCCTTCATCCCCTTCACGCTGGTCAACGAAACGAGCTGCTCTCACCTTCACCACCTTCAATTCCTTTGCGTGTGGGTGAGTGCTCATGTAGAGATAGTTTGCCTAGGTAGGCAAAGATGGACGTGGTGTGATCCAGAGGTAGGTCGAATATCGTCTATACAAAACAGGTCTCTGTTTGATTTGTTTTTGAAAAGTAAGTATGGAAAGAAGTGCGCACTGTTCACAGGGTATTTTTACAGTACCGTAACTCCTTAAGGGGATACAACTCTTATTTCTATGGGAATTAGTGCTCCTTGGGGAAAATGTGAGATCCCTAGCTGAGAATTAGGTAATCCTTTTTTTTTGTTTAAAAAAAGTGTTTTTTTTTCTGGACCATAGTTTTCAAGTTCACTGCTGTCTTGCTTTTCGTTCGCTCCTCTAATTTTTTGGGGCCCCTCAGGGGGATCAAGTTTTGTATCTATGGGAATTAGCACTCTTAGGGGGCCAATGTGAGGACCCAAGCTTAGAGTGAGGTAGGCCTTCTTTTTGTTGAAATTAAATGTTTGGTTATGTTGAAGGACCATCGATTTTTCGGTTCACTGTTCTGTTTTTCATCACTTACTACTTTCTACTTCACCTTTGATCTTGTTTCATTAACTCCTTTCTCAAATTATTATTCCTACACCCTTTCTGCATAGATTCAGCGTTCCTTAAACTCCATACTCGATGGTGCCTTCATCCTTCCTCTCTTTTGATTGCATTTGTTGCTGCGGATAGGGAGGTTTCAAATAACTAATAATCTAAGCTAATCCCTCTTATTCCCATCCTTTCTCCTGTTTGCTTTCAGGGATATTCGGATTCATATGCATTTTCTGGTGAACACTTATGGTCCTACTCACCATTTCACGGTTTGCAATGAGTCATGGTCATCTTCTTCATCTCGATCTTAGCACAAGTCTCCTTTCATCACACACACATCTCTTGCAAGTTCTAACTTCTCTCACTGTGACCATGAATTGCACCTACATCACAGAAATGCGGTTTTGTTGCGAGTTTGCTAATTTTTCTTTTCCTTTCAGGTTCTGGAACAGAAGACAGTGGACCCTCAATCCATTAGCAAGAAAAATAAGGAGAAGAAAAGGAAATGGCTGCAAATGTGCAAGAGAGGTATGGAGAAACGGTCAATTTTCGAACCAGAAAAAGTGAAGCTGCCGTACGTGTTTATAGATGTAAATATATTTGATACTGAGAGGAAGACTTCTTCAACGTTCAATTGTTACCATAATAGATTCAACTTAGAAGCACCCCTCGGGGGTTACGAGTATTTTATGTGTGGGAATTAGTGCTCCTATAGGGAACATGTGAGATCGCAAGCAACGTTTAGGAAGCCCTTTTTTCAATGGAATATATTTTATTTTTGATGGACTGATTCAGTCTTGGTTTTGTTCGTCAAAATCAGTCATTTGCCTGGCTTCTGCAAGACAGGTCGTAAAGTAATCGATTCAAACTGTCCCGAGCCTAACACTTGTTGCTCGCAGATAACGTTCTTCATCATCAAGTTTTTTGTGAAGTTTAGAACTTCACAATCTATCTGAGTACATCATTATGGAAGACATATGTGAAAGAAAAAGGGGACAAAATAACAAACAATTAAGTTTCTTCCATTGGTGAAACTTGGTCCCCGACAGTGTCCCATTTTGATAACACCGATAAGACCTGTGTTTCATTTACAGTCCTGCAGCGCTACATGAGCATTGAACAAAATACAAGTTATTGCGTTTACTTGATTAGGTTGAATTTAATTTGCATGTTCTCCAAGTATTCTGTGGTACAGCGGTACATTGCAGAGTTTTACAAATGATGGAAAACACGGAGCACTTCTGTTGAAATGAAGAGGGGCAAATTTTTCTTAGAATTATTTTATGCGATTATTAAGCTACCAGAAGACTTGAAGTAGTTCACAATACTAATAATTTGGTGTCAAGGGGTTTAGGACCCAATGTATAATTAATCAACAGGGAGACACAACTACTGCGTCAAAGGAAATTAGTTATCCCAGGGGGATACGAGGGATAGGCCAGGTCAAAAAGTTCTCAGACAAATGCCATAATTTCTTTATTAAACAACTCATTACTTCTATTTTTCTACATAAGCTCCATTGTGGTCTACACAATTTCGTAATTTATGTTTCCACCTAAAAATGCCTTCTTAATAAAATTGGGGGGAGGGGGAGCTTGTGTTCCAGTAGGTTCTGTACGAGAGAGATGTTTTCATTTGTTGCTGTTGTGAGTCTTCCTCTTCATGGGTCGTCATCAAGTTGGACTCTTCCCTCTTTAGAGAGTTTCAATCCAATCATAAACGACTGCTCTACATGGTGCAGAGTCTCCATAAACCTGCTGTTAGCAAAGCTTCGATGATTTCAACAGGTTTCCAATTTAGTTTATTTAAAAATTTGATGTTAGCTCTGATCTCAAAATTTGCCATTTGAAAGGTTGAAAATTACTATTTTGAGATGCAACCTCTCTCGATGCTGACCTGACACGGACTGATGAAACAGCTGCAAGTTATCAAGGAAGCTCTAAGGACAGGTTTCAACTTGTAAATCTCTGTTCAGTACAAAATTATGGCAATTATCTGAGAACTTTTTGACTAACCCTCTTATTCCATGTTGCACTGCTTGAAGAGATTTAACGTGAAGCCGCGCTGTAACGCATTATAGCCAGACGTCGTATCGACTTAGAAGTTTGAAGATGAAGAAACTGCAATATTGCCGTGCGAGCTACGTTGGTACCTCAGGGGTTTCAGCGTGCGGTACGTCTTCCGGCCATAAATGGGTGGGCAGCTGAAACCCCACTACGGGGTTACGGGGTTTGGATGCCCAGTGCGTTCGACTGTACAGTGTTGTGAACAAATTTTAATGTGGAGACACTTGTAATCTTGAGTTGCAATTATAACCACGATGCTCAGATAATTTTGATGTTTCAAATAATAGTGAGGTTCATCTTGTGAGGTGATTTGGAAGAGACTGGTACGAATTAAATTATGTGACCTTCGGTGTGACATAGTTTGAGTAACTGAAGCGCTAGCTACTACTAATACTACTACAAATTGTCCCATTTTGGTTAGGCCGATATGACCCGGATCCAAGATATGTACAGTTCATCATAAAAGGGGTACAACTTCTGTATCCAAGGGAATTGGCGATCCTAGGAGGAATATGTGAGGTCCCGAGTAGCGAGTTAGGTAGGCTTTTTTTGTTGAAATAAATTTTTTATTATGGGATGGACAATCTTTTTTTCACTGTTGTCCTGTTTCTCAGCTGCTACTACTACTACTTTTTCATTCAACTTTCATTTTGTGTCATGAACTTCTTTCTGAACGTACAGTTTCAATGCACCTTGTGCATAGATTCCGCGTTTCCTTAATTCCATATTTAACAGTCCCTTCTTCCTTCCTCTATTTCGAACGTCTTTGTTGCGGTTAGGGAGCCTTAACCTAACATCTGATCTCGAATCAACGTTTCGTAAAATATAGACAAAACTTTTAAATATCGTAAATCACGCTCTAAGAGTCCCTAGGGCTTTGCAAGTTTCAAAAACGTTATTTTCACTTTCCAGCTTGCGTGTTAATGTTTGAATTTTTTTTTAGCATTCATTTTTATCCTTTCACGATTTCTGATTTTATCAACGATAGTACTTCTAAGGTGTGGTAGTAGCTGTAATGTGTTCCAAAATTGTCCAGCCCATGCTAATTGTCTTGGTTTTTACAGGGTCGGCCAGAAGTAACTTACTCCTCTAATTTGAAAATATAAGTAAAACTATGAACGCTAATAAGTTGAAATTGATTTATTAGAAGAAACAATTTCTTATAGGTTAACAACACTATTGTTATTAACAGGAAGAGACAGGGTATTGTTGGGAGAGT
This sequence comes from Morinoia aosen, assembly GCA_030386875.1. NCBI lineage: Eukaryota > Metazoa > Arthropoda > Malacostraca > Amphipoda > Talitridae > Morinoia > Morinoia aosen. The sequence goes on from CM059558.1 coordinate 55,970,262, forward strand.
GCTTTCCAAATAAGTTAATTGTACGATTTGGTAACATCCCTTGGTCTCCTTGTTCTCCAGATTTGTCCCCATGCGACTTCTTCTTGTGGGGCTCCCGTAAGTCACGAGTTAATGTAGCCAATTTAACAAATTTACAAAAAGTTGAAAATAAAATTTTATATGAAATAGCTCAATAGCTACACTAAGGAGAGTAATGGAAACGACAAAGAAATGAGCTCTAATTTGTCTAAACAGTCGTGGCACTCATTCGAACGTATTCAAAATTTAGCCTTGATAAACCACAAAAATATTATTCTTTCAAATTAAACAAGTTTCAACTCCCTAGCGTTCATAGTTTCCCTTGTATTAGCAAAATAAAAGACTCGGTTACTTTTGGCCCACCCTGTATATGTATAGCGATTGGTGTTATTTTTTAAATTTATAGCATTTCTTTGAGAGTTCTCTTCACGTTGTTCTTGGTGTTATAACGGAAAGGTATTTCTAAGAGATTTCAATTCTGCAGGATAGATTTCACAAAATGTGTATTTTACGTTTCAAGCGTCTGGTTAGAGCTGAAGTCTTATAATTTGTTATGTCCAACAGGAAAGGAAATAAGATTTGTAATTTCTAATCGGTGACAGGAGGAAACATAAGTGTGGCCAACTTGTTATCTGATGGGGGACTTATTCATAAAGTAATGGAATTTGTTAAAAAAGTGAATGTATTAGGGAATATATGATGTTGAATCTGAGTGGACCCACCCAGTTCAAGAGTGGCGAGGTTGTGTTTCAATGTTTGTATTACGGTTTGCCTATGTCTTAGTCTTGTAGCAGTTGGTATGTTCTGCGGTACAATTTAGAACCTAAATGGCCGAGCGTACTGCGCTCATCAACGCAGAGTTGAGTAAGGGTTCCAGCGCGGGTAAGACGCTCAGCCAAAGTGAGGGTGGGAGCTGGAACCCCAACTTTGGGGTCCTAGCTTCAATCCTTCCACATTCATTGTTTCATTGCATCCATGCAACCTGATTCTTCAGATAAAAATTAAGAGTTTCAGCTATATTGGCCTCAATCTTTGTTCATATGGTGATTGAATCCTTATGATAACGGGTAAAAAGAAGCTAATGTTGTGATAAATGTTAGAATGTCCATGACGGCTCCTTTTCGGGTGGCTCATGTTAAACGGTAGTTATCGACATTTATGTAATGCTATATTGCTGTGTAACGAATGGGGGTGAAGTTCTAGAGAATTGTTGTGGCCCGACGAAAGGAGGGCGTACTTAATGTGTTATGCCAGTTATTGTTGAAGTCGGACATGAGTTCTGTTTTTCGCTAAAACGTGTATTGTATTGAGTTGCATCGTACTTGACGGAGTAAGATGGAATATGCGAGCAATAACGTGGTAATTGAAGTAATCTGTATAGATAGCGGAGAAAGATGGAAGACACTCATGACCTCAGTGTATCACCGTACAACAACACAGCAACTTTGGTAGAAATGCCAAAGCGACAACTAAATAGCCTATGACCGAAGTTGTTGTTAACTGAGATTATTATTATTATTCATTTATATTTATAATTAACCAGAGCTAATGGAATATTATAGGATGTGTGCCGTATATGTCTGTACACATATATATATACATGTATATATATACCCCTCAGGGGGATACAACTATTTTATCTATGGGAATTTGCGCTCCCAGGGGGACTATGTGAGGGCCTGAGCTAAAGGTTAGGTAGGCTGCCTTTTTGTTGTAATAAAATAGGTTTTTGTTTTGTTAAGGACCATCTTTTTTCGGTTCAATGCTGTCCTGTTTTTGAGCACCAACTACTTTCTTCTTCAACTTTTTTCTTGTTTCATGAGCTTCTTTCCTAGCTTACTGTTTCTGTGCACCTTGTGCATAGATTCCGCGTTCCCTCAACTCCATACTAAATAGTGCCTTCCTCTTTCCTCTCTTGGAACATCTATGTCGTGGTTAAGGGAAGCTAAAACTTTCTTATATAATAATAATCATAATGTCTATATATATAGTTATATATATGAATATTTATTAATTAAAGGACGTAGTGTTCAATATTTAATTGCTACAATAATGTATTCATCGAATAAATATGAATGCAAGGCTTCTTTTTCCATATAATATGCATGTTTTACTGTATTGAGGAATTTTCACTGGGAAAAGTGTAGCTACTGGAATGAGGACAGCCATACTGTCACTATTCCTGGAGTTACTCAAAGCTATACTTTTAGTTCAACAATGCTCGTTATTCAAATTTTCAACTATTTAGATGTTGATCATGTACAGAGCAATTAGAAAATTAATCTAAGCTAACACGTTCTTTATAACGCAATATGACTTAGCGGTGATTATTCAAAAGTCGTCTGAACAAATCGGTAGGTAAGAGAAAGACAGCACAGCAGATTATGAAAGAGGTGCAAGAGAAAGATTTGTACGGAAGATTTGTACGTCGGGAGCCTTTTCTTATAATTTGTAATTTAAATTTATACGAGGCCTGTAATATATATATATATATATATATATGTATATATATATATATTCTGAAATAAATGTGCATTAATGATGATGGACATCGTAGAAAACTAATCCTGCTTCCTATGCTTATCGTTCAACAAGTCCTCTAAAAGAATTGAAGACTTTCTTGAAGCGGAAAGCATTGTTTGCCAGACTAATTTCATCCTGTGGGTTATTTACGTTGACGAACTATGAACTCGGTGTTTCTCTCTGAAATATAAAGTAACATCATGAGGACTTCCATTTGATTTATCCTTTAAACACTCAAAAGAAAAAATCTGAATTTTAGAATTACAATGAGTATGCAAGTCCCAAACGGAGCTTTGTATTGATAGATATGAAGGTTTTGCTCAGTATACACAAAAATTTTAATTATGACGGGGCAATTAAGCATTGCATACGAGATTATGAAAGTTTTTCAGTATCATAGTTTCCAGGTTATTTAAATATTTCCCAATACGTATGTGCGGAAAACCGGCAGTTCCTGCCATGGTGCAATCATACGTACGGCAGTCAGTGCATCGCTGCCGCGAGTGTGGTGTGAGTCACGTGGTATGGATGTGGTGACGTGTCCGCTCAAACGTCTCCTATTGGCTGGCTTGTCTAACGGTTTCGAGCAGCTGTTCCCTTTGAAGTGGACTTACCTGTCTTATGTATACCGTGGCGTGAACCCAGTTTCCGAGGCCTGGATAAGCTGTCATTTTCTCAGTCGCAATCTTGCCTGCGTCGAGTAAGGATGTCGCTCTGTTCGTCCCGAAACCGCGTCACATGAGTACGATATTCTCTCACCGTGATTCGTGGTGTTGAACGATCCCAATTAGCATTTATTTTCGAGACAACAACTCTAGTGAATTCTATTGTGAAAATTTTGTAGTGTTATTGTCAGCTGTGCAGCCAGAGACCTGGTGGTGCTGACTAGGATTCTTGAGGCGAGTTCGTCCAGCAAATATCGACTGGACAAGTTCACATCAAAGTCCAAGTTTAGAAACACGTGTTCCTGGCAGCGCTGTGTTAGTTAGGCGTGGGTGTGTCGTGCAGGGAGTCATAAATCTCCTAAAGTGGCCTACTCCTTAAAATACCTTACGTCGACGTAATGTATAGTTCGCATACGGTACGCCGTCGTAGCGTACAGCTGGCGTCGGAATTATATTACGTCATCGTAGTATACAGATGGCAGCGTAACTCATTCTTAGCGGACTTACGCAGTAATGTGTTCATTACGTTTATGTGAACTGTTAGTCAAAATTGACTTTTGGTGTGAACTTTAGTTCACTATTCACTTTTGTGTAACCGTACGATAGGAGACAAGACGCATGATATGGACCGACCGAGGGATGTTTCCCAGCCTTACGTTTTTACCGGAGCATCCATGATTTTAGCCGCCCAAGTACAGCCTACACACTGAATGGCTAAAATCCTAGATGCTTCGATGAAAAATATAGACTGTTTATCTGCATCGGAAAGAAATTGTATTGAGCTTGCGATGGCGGTTCTCACGTCACCATACTCAGTCCCTAAGTTCTTACTCGTCTTTCATCATAAGTTTCCCCTAGTCATGCTCAAAATCTTTCCCTCGTTATTCGCCATAGTTTTCCCTCGTCTCCCCTCGTCATTCGCTTTAGTTTCCCCTCGTTTTTCATCTAAATTTCATCTCGTCTTTTGCCTTAGTTTACCCTCGTAATTTAAGGGAAGACGGACAAACGAAACTGTGAGGGTTGCCGTGAAAATGGCATTAGGTGTCCAGACGGTAGGGATTATTCAGAAACTATATAGTAAACTCTAAACTAAACCCTAAACAGAAACTGTATAGTAAATTGTAGTAACATCAAAAATGACGGGATTCGATAATGTACGATAAAGCACAAAAATCCTGATCAGGATAGATTTCACTACTTCTATCACAGATACAGTAATTAAGCACGTCTAGCTTATTCCTCCTATGTCAATCCGCAAGAGCAGGTCCGGACTCGTATCACAGATACGGTCATTACTTCAGCACATCCAGCTCATTATCGAAGAACTTAAAACGATTAAAATTCCAAGGGAATTAATCACATTTAATGGGAAAACGTTTCGGAATCCCGCTCCATTATCAGTTCAAAAAAGTACAAATTATTATGTCTGAAATAACAGATAGAAAACAAAATTTTTAAAAGAGTCATTAAAAGATATCATGCAAACAAAATATGCAAACAATTTAAAAAGATTGCTATCTAGTTATTATTTGCAGTTATACGTACAGACTCTAAAATCCTAAGGATTTAAAAAATGGCAGCGAAGTCTAGATTTTGGAGTCGGTGGACGATATAGGTACGTTGCATTTTCGGCGTGATTGCGTACTGCGGAGTGAGAGGGGTGTGCAAATTGGGTTCTAGTACAGAAGCCTCTACCCTTGTGCTCTGCCATTCTCATATACAAATTCTATTGCGACATGCCGACTTACGATGATGTGCACCACGGTAGGGACAAAAGGTAGGTTCAAACTAGTCTTTTTTCGTTGACGGTGTGGTTTTGCTGACGTCACGGCAACGAACCAATAGCAGCGTTCATTTTACATCTGGTAGCAATGCTACTCCCATCCCAATTGAAATTCTGAGCCTTTTACTGAGCGTTTTCAGGCAGTTATAAGCCAAGAGATAGTCGTTTTCAAGCAGTAAATTAGCTCTTTTCAGTGCAAATGTCACTTATTTTAAGCCCTGTTAAACGGCTATTTCTGGGCATCGAAACGGCTAAGGCAACGGCCATTTTGAGCATCTTTACTACTTGAACGAGGCTAGAGGTTGTCGAAAAAGGCTTGAAAACGACTTTAAACGACCCGAATGAGCCCGAAAACAGCCATTGACTTGACCTATGAAAGGCCATTTGAATGAAGGGCCCTTTTCAAGTCCTAATAGGCCAACTATAGGTAGGAGTCGGTTTGAAGTCGTGATTTTTGGCCCTTTTGTGCCGTTTTTGACCTTTTACGACTAATTTACTACCTGAAAAGAGCGATAATTTTCAATTGGGATATCTGGCTCCACTATTGACCTAACGACATGGCGTTTTGGTGACGTCATAATGTTTTTTTTAAATAAAGCATTTCTATAAGCTAGCCTAACAAGAGGAGGTGTATTTTCTCCCATAGAAATGACCCTACCTTGTTTCCTCTACCGTGATGTGCACTGCACACAACTAAATAAACTAGAGAGGCTCGCATATCTATCGGAAGCGTATCCGTGTACCGGGAAAAAAGAGCCCACTTTATAATAATTGATAAGAGCAACGCGTAACTGAAAGTTTTGAAAGTATTTTACACAGTAATTTTATTTCACATCACATTTTTCTCAGAAGGTGCTCCAAAATACGGGAAGGAGCAATATAAATGGTCTTTAAGGCTTTCTTCAATAGCTTGTGACGAGTATTGCTTTGAGAAAAATATCTTAATTTGGGAATTAATACCAGCTAACAGAAATCCATTATCAGTAAGATATGTGCGTAAAAATTCAAATTCACAATGAACATTTCTGGAGGTTGAATATATTCTGTTACCCCTATTGATTAGAGTTTGAATACAATTAATTTTGAAGCTCGTTAAAGGAAAACTAAAGAAATTGGAGACTAATCCTGTGAAAGTTGGTTTACGGTATACTGAGGTCTGAAAGTGACCTCCGTCTCTCGTCACGAGACAGCCAAGGAAGGCAAGGGAGTTGTTCTCTTCAACTTCTACGGTAAACTCAATTGATTGATACTTAAGATTAATTAAAAACTTCTCAACAAGAGATGGATGGCTAAATAGGACAAAAGCATCGTCTACGCATCGATTGTAGAAAACCGGTTTAAAATCAGATGGACATTCATTTAACCACTTTGTTTCCTGGAAACACATAAAAATGTTGGCAAGTGACGGTGGCAACGGAAGCCCCATTGCTAGACCATCTGTTTGTTCATGCAGTCTTCTAATAAATATGAAGAAGGAGTGCATTACAGATTATTCCAGCAGGGTACTGAATAATAACATGGCGTCTCAAATAATTCATTAATATTTCGTATTTGAACACGAAGCCTGTTTAACTTATTTTTCAAAATGTCATGCCACTATACCATCTTAAATTTTTATAAATTTTTACATAATAAACGTGTCTTTGGGCAGTAACGTATAAAAAAGTTCAATAGAGAAACTTAGGTATTCAAGTTCTGTAAACCTTCGTCCTTATAAGTACTCAGCGTCTTTATTAGGGCCTTATATCTGCCGTATGAAAGACTGGTGTCTTTATTAGGGCCTTAAATCTGCCGTATGAAAGAGTGGTGTCTTTATTAGGGCCTTATATCTGCCGTATGAAGGAGTGGTGTCTTTATTAGGGCCTTATATCTGCCGTATGAAAGAGTGGTGTCTCTATTAGGGCCTTATATCTGCTGTATGAAAGACTGGTGTTTTTATTAGGGCCTTAAATCTGCTGTGTGAAAGAGTGGTGTCTTTATTAGGGCCTTTTATCTGCTGTATGAAAGACTGGTGTCTTTATTAGGGCCTTATATCTGCCGTATGAAAAAGTGGTGTCTTTATTAGGGCCTTAAATCTGCCGTATGAAAGACTGGTGTCTTTATTAGGGCCTTATATCTGCCGTATGAAAGAGTGGTGTCTTTATTAGGGCCTTATACCTGCTGCATGAAAGAGTGGCGTCTTTATTAGGACCTTATATCTGCCGCATGAAAGACTGGTGTCTTTATTAGGGCCTTATACCTGCTGCATGAAAGAGTGGCGTCTTTATTAGGACCTTATATCTGCTTCATGAAAGAGTGGCGTCTTACACAAGCCCGTGAGCCTCAAAGCGGGAAAAGTGTTTACAAATGCAGTTTACTTTTGCCCCTCAAGTGGGCAAAGTGGCCCGCCTTCATCCCACCTGCTTAGCAAGCTGCTCAGCTCCGGTCGATATGAGGGGGAGGAATGTGAGGGGCGAGCCGAGGGCTGCCGAACCGAGGGTTACCAAACCGAGCGTCGAGGGAATCAGCAGCTTGATGAGGGATGAACGGAGCGTGAGGGAAAACAACGAACGAAAGCTAACGTTGGGAGCTAGAGAGAATGAATAGCGATATAATACCGTGCGAATTTCCACAAGAATCAACGATATGTGAGTGCGAATGTAGAAGGGAATCGACGATAGAAGTGTGCGAATGTCTACGGTAAACAAGAACAAATGAAACGACGTAGGTGTATGTAATGAAGTGGAGGACGCTTTTATTGAAAAGAAAGAATATTCTGATACAAGACACTGGAATAAGATAGTAATTTGGTTGAAATAATTGCGAGTTTTCAGGTGGTTAACGAAGTTTGTTTCAAAACACTCATTACCCTGATGCTACTGTCTGTGAGGGTTGGACCTCTACCTTCTACGAAGGAGGTGTACAATATCTTTTGTACAGGAGGCGTACAATATCTTCTGAACAGGAGGCGTACAATATCTTCTGTACAGGAGGCGTACAATACCTTCGGTACAGGAGGCGTACAACATCTTCTAAACAAGGGGCGTACAATATCTTCTGTACAGGAGGCGCACAATATCTTCTGAACAGGAGGCGTACAATATCTTCTGTATAGAAGGCGTACAATATCTTCTGTACAGGAGGCATACAATATCCTCTACGCAGGAGACGCATCGTGTCTTCTTTATAAGAGACACATTGGATGGACTGTCCTCCCCGCCTTCCCTCTCATATTGCCGTCTCACACAACAGAGGCCCCTCAACTTCTTATTGAGTCACCTTGTTAAATCCTTCGCCTTGAAAGCACCTCTTAGGAAACCCTCTTGCAAGTTAATATAGTTTCCAGTTGCAGCTCTCATCATTTCGATGACTTCAGTCATAGAGGAAACTACTACTACTATACTACTTATTACTGCTATTTGAACACTATTTAAATACTACTGTATGAAAAAAATTTATTTGGCTACTATTTGAGTGCCTTTAAAGTATGAATGTTGTGCACAACATGCATGCATCATGTAAACATAACTCACGTATTCTCGTAGCAGCACACATGTGCACTATGTATGAGGTAGTTGTGTGTTGTACACAGTACTCTGATGTTCCGTGTACCGCACATGTGCGCATGTGTTCGCTGAATGCAGTACTCTTCATTACTGCGCAGAGAACATGTAAATGGTGCATGCATATATTACACATGCAAGCTGTACACAACACAAATATGGTGTTTCAACTTAGACCATGAGAATAATTTCAACCAATGATAAAATAGAACGTCTATTGCAAGAATAGAAAATGCTACGGCTATTGCAATGATAGAAAATGTTACGGCTATTCCAATGAAAGAAACTACTACGGCTATTGCAACAATAGAAAACACTACGGCTATATCAACAATAGAAAATACAACGGCTATTACAACAATAGAAAATACTACGGCTATTACAACAACAGAAAATACTACGGCTATTACAACAACAGAAAATACTACGGCTATTGCAATAATAGCCGTACTGACCATTGTCTCACCGTTTTGCTCTCAGGTCTCAAGTGCAAGCCTAGCCACATTACAGAGAACAAAGAGAAAGCTGCAGCACAAACTGGTCAGATGTATTGAGTATACAACATGCATTTCGAATTCTACAGTTAATAGTCACGCATGCATTAACTGGACTGCAAAGTTGCTCGTGTAAAACTCATAACACAATCAAAATCAACTATGACATGATAAGTATCAAATATATTCTCCCTAGATACGAACACGGGCACACTCTCGTTATTTTATGAAAGAATTAAAAATCGACCCTCAAAGAGTTCAAGTCTCATTTCTGTAAACGCTTTTAGCAGAGCTGCTGTATAAGATAAGGCACCTCACTGGAGTCCTGATAAGGCAAGAGATTTTTCGTCATCACACCGCTCCTTCTCTCCTCCTGTAAATAAAATGTTTTTTATTTTTTTATTTCTTCTTATCTCCATTATGTCATTGATATTTCACTTCGCTTCTGCATCTTTTCACTTCACCTTTTCACTTCACTTTGCCTCTTCCTCGTCATTCCACTTCTCTACCTCTTCACTCCACGTCTCTGCCTGTTGCTATTCTCTTCACTTCTCTGCGTCTTCTTCTTTCCTCCATTCCTCTACCTCTTCACTTCGCCTCAATTCTCAACTCGAACACTTCACTTTATCTCGACACGTAAACACTCTTATTCTGCACCATCAGCTAATTTCAATTCACCCAATTACTACATCACTTGCAAATTTCTATTCATTTAATTCTGCATCACCTCCTAATTGTACCTCACCCAATTTTTATAACGCCCACCAATTTCACACCATCCAATTTCTACACCACCTCTCAATTTCACTTCACCCAATTAAACCTCCCAATTTAACATCACTCATTTCAAGCACTTTGAATTTTACATCACCCAATTCTACTCCACCTCGCATTTGACATCACCCTATTCAAACACTTGCCTTAAATTTGACTTCACCGAATTTCAGTTCCGCATCTCATTTCATATCATTCAATTCAAACATCAACTTTAAATTTCACATCACCCGATTCTCACACTAAGCTCAATTTCTCATCACTAAATTCATACACCGCGTCACAGTTTAGCACATTCTAATTTCTCGTAATTTCATTTTTCTTGCACTTAATTTCTTCACCCGTCCCTAATTTACTCAATTTCGCGGCTTTCAATTCTTTCACTACTCCCCTAATTTCACGTACCTCAAGTTCCTTCACTACTTCTCACTCTTACGCGCTCCCAATTCTTTCACTATTCCCCAATTTCGCGGGGTTCAGTTGTTTCACCAGTTTCTAATTTCACAGCACTCAATTCCCTCCCCAGAGTTCAATTACATGGTTATTAAATTCCTTCGCCACTCCCTAATTTCCAGGCACTCAAATTATTTCACCAGTTTCCAGTTCCACGATACTGAAATTCTTTCACCTCTCACTAATTCCTCGACATTGAAATTCTTTCACCTGTTTCAAATTCCACGACACTGAAATTCTTTCACCAGTTTCCAAATCCACAAACCACAAACGCCTTTACTATTCCCAAATTTCGAGGAATTCAAACCTTCTCCAGTCCCCAATTTCACGTCACCAGTCTTGATTTTGTCAGCACGAGCCCCAAAAAGTGTTGCTGAGCTTCAGGTCCCAATATGTGGTACAGTTGTTAACTCACGCAAAATACCACCTTTTAATTCAGATAAAATACCACTTTTTAACTCAGTTGAAATATAACATTTTAACCTAACTAAAATACCATCTTTTAACTCATAAAATACCACCTTTTACCTCCAATAAAATACCACATATTGAGTGTTTGCTCGCAAATCAAAAGAACGAACATCCCCGTAGCAGCAGCGTTGGAGCGTTTCATCGAGCAGGTCCGAGAGACGTGGTGAGAGGGGCTGTCAGATAAGGCCTTTGACATTAGCTTTTCATAGAGGAGTAAATAATGACTTCTCCTTTGTTGTGTGTTACTGATTAAAATTCGTCATGAATGAATAAATTAAAATTTCTTATCAGTGTCGGGCGAGGAACAGCTGCTCGTTAAAAGTGATAGGAAGGTAGGGCAAGTTTATAAATTAATTATTTTGCTACTAATAGAGTTGAGTCGAAAAATCGTCACCTGGATATGATAGTGGTTATCTTGGTGTTCAGAACAGCCGCTTTCACTTAAATTTGCCGCTTTGATGAGATTGCGTCGGTTTTATGGTAGGTTAGCATTACAGGGCATGGTGCTACACACGGTAACCCCTATGTGAGCCACCGGTGGTACACGCAGGAAATTTTCATAATGCTGCTGACCGACCAGTAGTCAGTAACTCAATTTTCATAAATAATTAAAGCTAATTGAAGGCACGATTCAGTGAAAGTTTACTATTTTCAAAATTGCTTACTGCAATTGGCTTGAACACGTTCACTGTCGTCACCGTGGAGGGAGTATATATGGAGGGAGCATAGCCGTCTGTGAAGAGAACCAGTTTTTGATATTTCTCCTATGCCTGTGGTAACCAATAGCCGTCTAGCAAGTGTGACGTCAGCACGGAAGCCAGTTACCTACTGACTACGTTGGGATGCGCACACGCTCGCTGAATGCTCTTCGAACTGTTGAATTAATTGTCAGTCATTAATTTGGGATTCTAAGACTCCGAAAGATAATAAATTGTGTTTCCTCACTTGAGGACACTTAATAATATCAAAATTACTAGCAAAGATACATTTAGAGTTGAAAACTATAAAGATTACAGGCCCTTGAATATAACAAATTAGAGAGCGACTTGCACGCGCACCTCATCCTTCGATTAGTTGAGCGGTACTAATTTTGCTTTCGAAAATGGGAGGGCGAATCGTAGAGGAGGTGAGGAGGCGAAGAGGAGCCAACTTCAGCCAAGCGTCTGTGGTTGGCTCACGTGTGGGGCCTTGCCAATGCCCCAGTCTCCCAACTTTTGCAGCTAATTTGAACCCGGTTGGAATCGGCTATGCTCCCTCCAGTATATCCTAGCTCCATGGCCGTCACCGCCAATTGGCGTGACTGGCTGACACGCCAGTCAGAGAAGAATAGGCTGAAGGAACTCGGGTATTTTGCACTTTGACTGCGACAGGTAAAACTGAAGTTTAATATTGAATTCAGAGTCATTTGTGGTAAGCAATGTTAAAAATATCAAACATTAACTGGATCATGCTCTCATTTAGTTTTGATTTAGTATTTATTTTAATTGAGTTTGTGACAGATGGTTAGTCAGCAGCATAATGAAAACTCCCTCAGTGACCAAATATGGCTCACGTCGCAGTCAAAGTGTTAAGAAGGAGGGGAAGAATTAACTTATATTTCTGTTGGTTTTACTGGAGGGCTAGTGTGCCTATCATTATTTCAGGGCCAATGATAACGGCAGTTAGTGTAAATTCAAGAGCGGAGCGCTATAGTGGTCGGTAAGCAACTAAGCTGTAGGGTAAATATCAATTTCTGCACCCTGTACCACTTGAGCGCGTGTGAAGCGGCAGCGAATGTGGTAAATTTAAGTTGAATATTGAACTTTTGCCTAACCCATGGCGGTTAATTTGTTTAAGTATTTGGAATGAGTGGTAGCTTACGTGCGTTAACCATGAGAATACACGTCTGCGTTTTTCTCTCAAAGTTATTGTTCAACCATTGACATGGCCATCATAATACCTACGTATATTTATTTACCAGCTAAGGAGATAGATGTTAAGACATTTCAAAAGCCAGTCCTATACATACGCTTCAAGTATTAACTTTATTGGCAATAAACCGTCTTTATTGCTTTCAATCAGTTCCCCTTTCGTCTGAGGCTGTGATGTCAGTTCCATCCCATCACAGTTTAGAGTGGCATTGGCCCCCATGAATTGGCCCCCAAGTTTTTTCCCAGATATTTCCATGGATATATTTGTGCTACTTTTAAACAGAACGTGAGGAAATGCGAGCTGCAGAGAGAGGGAGAGAGAGGGAGAGGGAGAGAGGAAGAGAGTGTGTGGAGAAGCGCGTACAAAAAGGCACAAATTAGGTGGTGCGAAGGACGTGAAAAACTGTGAGCTAGTTATTGGAGAGGATAAAGTGCAGGGCATTGAGATGGTACCTTAGAATTTAACATAAATAGTAAGCACCGTCTCGGGCTTGATTTATTACCCATGGAAACCCATCTACCTTTTAATATTAAGTCAGACTCTGAACTTTGATGCATTATCTTCGTGTATCATGAAACAATTTTTATTAAAATGACTCATCATAACAGATAAGTTTGGAAAAACTCGAACGTATCAAAATGACGAAGACTTGAAAAACTTATTTGGTGTCAGCCCATAACATTTAGTAAATATTAGATATAATTGTACGAGTACAGGTATAATTTCATTTGAATACGTGCACAGTTTCTACCAACAGCTTTGTAATTAGAGCACAAAGGCCAAGTTTTAATTTGTCTCAAATCTCGATAAACTTCAATTCGAAAACCGCTTGCAATTTTTATGAACCATTAAGACAAGCTTTCTCTTTGAAAAATTTTCTTGAGATACTCAAGTGAACGTATGAAATTTCACTTCTCGAAAAGCCTTTAGTTTTATTTCAATGTTGCATGTAGAACTTGGAATCAAGTACTTCTTATGTAGTAAAAATAACTGATATTCCCTGTTTTTTAACAGAGATGAAAACACTCATTGTTGCGGGTCAACTCACTTGATTTTAATTATCAGTTGAAGAACTTTATCTTCATGTTGGAAATTACTGGTGACCCAGGTCGAATCGTAATGCTAAATTTATTATAAATTTATCTTTTTAATTTCAGGAACCACATAAATTCTACATGCATAACATACATCACGTAAATACAAGAAACACCTACTGACTTGAATATTTTGTAGTGTTTTTTTTTCGAATTGACAACCTTTCATGAACGCTGTTGGTGATAGAAGCATTTGAAAAAAAACATGACTCAGACGCTTGAAGACTTGCTCGGAGAAACCTTACTAGTTCCAAGAAATTCTGCGAGCAATTCGAATCCAAACGGGATTGCACAAATAGGAAATAGCCTCAGAGGCTTGAAAATAAGACTGGACCCTGACCCTACGAATCAGGAGGAGCAAGATGGCACATCCGGACAGTCTACGTTGACGAACAGCGCCCTCAGGTGTTCGCAGACGGACGAAGTTGACCCCAATGATGATCTTCAAGGTGAGGTATTTGAATATGGGTGTGCTGGGGTATACGCTAATGTGAAGAGTGCATTAACATCTGTAGAATTTTTTGTCGTCCGGCCAACGCCAAATAAGTGTTCATTGTAATAGTAAATACTTCGTAGAAAATAATTATCAGGTTTTGGGTGGGGTAGGCATTGCTTAGATGCACAACTGGCGAGGCCACAGAAATACGGTACATAGTATGGTCCAGTTCTACTGGGCATAAGAAATGCGTCTAATTCCACTGGGCATAAGAAATACATCCAGTTCCACTTGGTATAAGAAATGCAACCAATTCAACTGGGCATAAGAAATACGTCCAGTTCTACTTGGTATAAGAAATACATCCAGCTCTACTGGGCATGAGAAATACGTCTAATTAATCTGGACATACGAAATACGTCCAATTCCACTTAAAATAAGAAATAAACAACTCCGCCACCTGTACTCTGGAAGCTGCTTCCAGAATTCCCTTCCATGAGGTGCTCCACAATTGGCTCAGAGCTCACCCTCGCACGGTGAGTAATAGTGTTGCCTGGACGAATTTAATGCTTGTTAACTACAGACTGAGCCTATTTGAGAGAGCCTCCCATCCCTCGCTACACTCAGTGAACAGTCACACCAGCGTCAAGAGTTTTCTCTTAGCGCTTTACATCTGCACTCCACATGAACAGTCAAACTCGAACTGAAAATTATGTCCACTGCAGCTAGCGTAACTAAAGGTCTACACGCGTATCACAGCAGTACTTGGGTCTAAGCTAAGGTTACGCTGATTTGTTCAAGTGCTGAGAAAACTGGTACCAAGGAAGATTTTTACCTCATTATAGCGTGCTATATATTGAGCAGATTGATAATATTATTGAAGAGCGTAGTTAGCGTCATCTTTAAATCTCTGGCTTCTCGCTCGTGTCCTTTTGCCCCCGACGCTCAATTCTTTGCCCTGTAAAGAAATATTATTAGTGGGAATTTAAAGGACTTAAAGGTTGGGTAATATTTACAGGATTAAAGCGCGTATGCTTTTATTTTCACTTGAAAAGAGGAGCTCTTGTATCACAATTTTCTTATGTCTTAAACAAGTAGCTCAATATTAATAATTATGCAAAAAAAACAACAATAATGTTAGCTGAAATTCTTTCATATGCACTGAATTTTTCGCAGTAGAAGTTTCATTTAAAGCTGAAACTCCAACCGGATAAATTACACAGTCGAACCATAATTCTAGGTCTGCACGCGATTTTTTCCAGATGCTCTGCAAAAATGACTGATCCGACTCATTAATGGAAATGAGATATTTTCAAAATCTCACTTGAATTGCTAGAAAATTAATTAAGATGAGGATTAATTAAAAGATCAATAATTAATTAATCATTTGGAGGTCGACAGCCTTGACTTTATGGTTCCGTAATTTAGAGTCGCCCTGCTAGCCCCAACGAGCGTACAGCCACCACGATGGCCCTGCTTTCGGAGTTCCGTGCACAATCCTTAATTATTACGCTCGCTTCCGTAAATTGAAACCTATTATAAAAACTTTAATTTGAGCTAACTTATTTTCCTCACCTATGTACAACCTAAACAGAAATATTTACGCATCAGGAAACATGCATATGCCAATACCTCCTTCACTCAGTTCAGCTGGAAGCATAGCCTAGTATGCATGCTTGGCGTAGTATCCTTGACCATAAAGTTGATCATCGAGTTCTCCGACTTCGGCTTGTGCAGACATCATCTTATACGGATGGAAATTAGCCCAAATTATTCAACTAACGCGATCCTTCAACCAAATCATGCCTCCCTCAGGTCAACTTTGTGACATAACTCGAGGGTTGGCCGTACTGGCAACGTGGGCGCGTAGCGGAATATTGCCATTGTGATATCAAACTTCGGACCGTCCAGATTTCAAAATGCTAGAGGAAATAATAAAGTCTGCTGCCATTTCCGTGTCAAAGTTTTCTCTGCAATTTGGCACCAAACTGCCTCGTCTGAAGTTTGAATTGCCAAGACGCGAGTTTTTCCAGTTTTTCTCATGACCTGTTGTGAAGGATATTTTTTTGGCGCAGTTTACGATTTTCGGGAGCACGTGCTCGGCTCGCTTTACTGCTTCCTTTGCAACAAATAAGTGCTACACAACAGGAGTTCATCTACTCGATAGCAACGCAAACGTCTATTGAATTAATAGAATCGGATACCTTTCAGATGCACTTGAAATAACATTGTGTTTTTTAGTTTTAAAGACGGTAGTAGCACCGAGTCTGTACCAAAGCCGATATCGCACCGATAGAATAATATTTCGTGCTCTGGAGAGAAGAGAAATATATTCCAGCTTTCTTTTGGTTTGATCATCTGTAATGGGAGTTGTAACGTGCGTGTCACTACCGCGAGAAAATAACAAAGGCAAAACGGTGATACGCTGTGAACATCTTTTCACTATTATCTTTAATGAGCTCTTTTTATTTATACTTTGAAATTCTGAAGCTTTTATTTTAATTGCTGGAGCTTTGACATGCTGAGGCTTTAAAATTTTTATTATAAGGCTTATTAATTCACAATGACGAGTAAGAATCCAGCTCAAAACTTCGAGCATATACTGTATTGATAACCTCCCAAAACTAAAAATGGTAAGTGCTGCATGAAATTTATTTAACACAAGTACGTATGAAAGCTCGTGCAAGATGTATGTGTAATGCAAAGACATGGTATTTATGACTACTTATTTAGGAATTTAACTCGTAACGCCGTTGAAATTTATGAAATTTATGAACCAGTAAACTGTACGCTGAGTGTCATTACCTGGACGAAGCATTTATTAGTTTTAGATATACTTTTTATTTAGTGAATTTTTAAATCATCAATCTTTCAATTCGAATCTTTGCCAATCCTGATTTTTATAGCTATTTCTCACTCGAAGCTATGTCGCTACTTTATTTATAATGTGTTTTAGGCTTTTAAGTTTTGAATTTGGAATTCGGTCAACAGAAGTTGGAGAGTACAACTTGGTGAGCAAAGACGGCGTGGTTTTGGACATCGTCAACGTGCGCGACTTGATGAAACCTGGCGTCGTGATAGCCTTGTACTTCACCTGCTCTCCTGACGACAGGTGAGACTTAATTATAAGTTTGCTCACTTATACTCTTAGTGCTCCCCTGACGACAGGTGAGACTTAATTATAAGTTTGCTCACTTATACTCCTGGTGCTCCCCTGACGACAGGTGAGACTTAATTATAAGTTTGCTCACTTATTTTCCTGGTGCTCCCCTGACGACAGGTGAGACTTAATTATAATTTTGCTCACTTATACTCATGGTGCTCCCCTGACGACAGGTGAGACTTAATTATAATTTTGCTCACTTATACTCATGGTGCTCCCCTGACGACAGGTAAGACTTAATTATAATTTTGCTCACTTATTCTCATGGTGCTCCCCTGACGACAGGTGAGACTTAATTATAAGTTTGCTCACTTATACTCCTGGTGATCCCCTGACGACAGGTGAGACTTAATTATAAGTTTGCTCACTTATACTCCTGGTGCTCCCCTGACGACAGGTGAGACTTAATTATAATTTTGCTCACTTATACTCATGGTGCTCCCCTGACGACAGGTGAGACTTAATTATAAGTTTGCTCACTTATACTTATGGTGCTCCCCTGACGACAGGTAAGACTTAATTATAAGTTTGCTCACTTATACTCATGGTGCTCCCCTGACGACAGGTGAGACTTAATTATAAGTTTGCTCACTTATACTCCTGGTGCTCCCCTGACGACAGGTGAGACTTAATTATAAGTTTGCTCACTTATACTCATGGTGCTCCCCGGACGACAGGTGAGACTTAATTATAAGTTTGCTCACTTATACTCCTGGTGCTCCCCGGACGACAGGTGAGACTTAATTATAAGTTTGCTCACTTAAACTCTTGGTGCTCCCCTGACGACATGTGAGAAAATTAATTATATGTTTGGTCACTTATATTCCTGAGAAAATGTGAGAGACCTAATTTTAAGTTTGCTCACTCACACATCACGCACTCGGCATCGCTGGTATGACAGGGGAGCCTGAGTAACTGTGCTTGCTCGCTCATTTATTCATGTCTTTTCTTCTCATTCAAAGCTCACGATCTGAGGTTCTGTTGGGCATGATTAAGGCAGCGGAAATTGAGCGCAAATTGCATAGCAATTACACGGTCAACAAATCGCTCCCTTTGGTTGTATAATAAGGTTAATGCAATACCTTAATTATGATCATTTGTTCTGATCTAATTCGAGACGTCGTAAGATTGGCCGAGTAGCACAAATACCAACGTTAGAATATTTTTACATGATGTAAGATGATTTAAGAAATGAAATTCTTATTGTAAAGTACTATTATGGTAGTTACTGCTTACTTGTTGACAGTAATTATTTTTATGTCGATTTCAGTGTAGTGATAAAATGACAATTCCAGCTTACTCATGGAACATTCAAGGCTTACAATACTTATGGTAGCTGATAAATTATTTAGTACATGAGTAGCTCATAAATTATATAACAACTGAGTAGCTGATGAATTATTTTACCCCTGAGTAGCTAAAAATTATTCAACTCAGGAGTAGGGGATAAATTATATTATTTTATAATTAGGCAGCTGATAAATTATTAAATATTTGAGTAGGTGATGAATTATTTAAAATCTCAGTTGCTGATACATTATTCAATGCCTGAATTTCTAAAGATAAGCCATATATATATATATATAATTCCGGAATTTTCAGTCGAGCTTCTTTTGTGTTGACCCAAATCCATGCATTATGCGTACAGCGTGAATCGTATTTTTCCCTAAAAATCTGCTAAAACCACACTGAGAAAATTTTTCTGACGAATTTTCTTTAAAAATTAGCAGCTCGGACGTTTCTAAGCTTCCATCTCACGCCGCACGACGACCATTGCGCGGTGTCCTCAAAAATCCTGCGTTTGCCTGGCGACTGCAGTACCTCTTATTGCGTGTTTAGTGAGGCCTTCGTGTTGAGGTGTGCCTAATGAGGCCATTATGTTGAGGCATGTCTGATGAGGCCTTTGTGTTGAGGTGTACCTAATGAGGCCTTTGTGTTGAGGTGTGCCTAATGAGGCCTTTGTGTTGAGGTGTGCCTAATGAGGCCTTGGTGTTGGAGCATGTCAAATGAGGCCTTGGTGTTGGAGCATGTCTAATGAGGCCTTTGTGTTGAGGTGTGCCTAATGAGGCCTTGGTGTTGGAGCATGTCAAATGAGGCCTTTGTGTTGAGGCATGTTTAATAAGACCCTTATGCTAGGGCCATTTCCAAACCCAATGTGAAGGCTTGTATTTTCAAGTCTCAACTTCACAGCAATATCCTATTGTTCTCTCGGTTCCTTCGTTGCAGCGGTCAAACCGTTGCTTTGCGCGCTAGGTATTTATCAGCACATCTGTTTGTTTTAAGGTATCATTTTATTAATAGGACAGGAATCAAATAAATCGGTTCTTGCGTACCTCACTGGTACGATATTCCATCAAGACGTTTATTGCGGTGGGTTATGCTGAAATACAATGTTGAAAAATTAAGCTCAGTTCTGAATTCCAATAAAAAAAAAAAAGATGAACTGTAATGTACCATTTTATCAAGTACTTCAAAATTTTTGTTTTTGTTTCCACCAGTGGATTTTTTGAATTATTGTGAAAATCCCTTAGTAACCAGCGGTGGGTCCCTCGTATTGTAAAATTCCCCTCAGTGACCACCGGTGGGTCATCAATCAGACAACGCATTGTAGGGAACATATTTCACACCGTATCCACTGCCCAGCGTACTGTTTCGCTCGATAACCCCTGATTTCACCCGTCCGAGCATATTCTTTTCACCGGGCGACCAATACTATGAACACAACGGCGAAAAATTCAAACTATGCGACATTGTTTACAAGTTCCTGTGGCATTTCCAACAGAGAAATATCGGAACACCTGGAGACACTAAGCCGAAGTCGGGGCCACAAATTGTCACAAACTTGTTCGGACGAGTCTCCCTCGTCCAGCCGTGACGAAGCCGTGGTCGTCGTCGTCGTCGTCGCTGGAGACGAGGCGTGCTACCGTCGCTCGCTGGTCACCTCGTCGTTTTGTGCCGTGCCCTTCTACCACCATCGCGTCAGGGTGAGTAGTGGCAGTGGTAGTGGCAGTGGTAGTGGCAGTGGCAGTGGCAGTGGCAGTGGTAGTGGTAGTGGAAGTGGGAGTTGAAGTGGTAGTGGCAGTGGTAGTGGCAGTGGTAGTGGCAGTGGCAGTGGAAGTGGCAGTGGTAGTGGCAGTGGTAGTGGCAGTGGTAGTGGCAGTGGTAGTGGCAGTGGTAGTGGCAGTGGTAGTGGCAGTGGCAGTGGCAGTGGTAGTGGCAGTGGTAGTGGCAGTGGTAGTGGCAGTGGTAGTGGCAGTGGTAGTGGCAGTGGTAGTGGCAGTGGCAGTGGCAGTGGTAGTGGTAGTGGAAGTGGGAGTTGAAGTGGTAGTGGAAGTGGAAGTGGTAGTAGTAGTGGTGGGGGCAGTGGTAGTGATAGTGGCGGTGGCAATGGTAGTGGAAGTGGTAGTGGCAGTGGTAGTGGAAGTAGTAGTAGCAGTGGTAGTGGAAGTGACAGTGGAAGTGACAGTGGAAGTGGCAGTGGAAGTGATAGTGGAAGAGGTAGTGGCAGTAGTAGTGGCAGTGGTAGTGGAAGTGGAAGTGGTAGTGACAGTGGCAGTGGTAGTGGCAGTGGCAGTGGAAGTGGAAGTGGTAGTGGTAGTGCTGGTGTTAGTGGCAGTGGTGCTGGCAGTACATATTGGTATTGGTATTAGTAGTGATAGTGGCAAAGGCAGTGGTACTGGGTGAGACATTAGCAGTGGTATAGTGGCAGTAGCAGTAAAGTAACAGTCACAACAGACGTTGACAGTGCAGTTGAAGTGTCCCAGGTAGAGACGGTTG
The DNA here is from genome assembly GCA_030386875.1 of Morinoia aosen. Taxonomy (NCBI): domain Eukaryota; kingdom Metazoa; phylum Arthropoda; class Malacostraca; order Amphipoda; family Talitridae; genus Morinoia; species Morinoia aosen. The sequence continues at coordinate 55,991,366 of CM059558.1, forward strand.
TATTGACGGTGAGAGTGCAGGTAAAAGTGCGGATAATGATAAAAAGTACAACTTCAACACACACCATGGGATGCTTTAAAATACCTCGCGAGTTTCCCGGGACTCCACAACAAACGAAATAAACTTCTCTCGCTGTTTGCTGTTGATAAAATTCGCGCAGAGCTACAGCTTGATTTTCCGTCAGTTCTCTCATCATGCATCAAAAGTTTTCTTGGACGCTCGGGCTTTTATTTTATTGATTTTATTTTTGGTGCCACTCCCCACACGCACGCTTCCCCACACGCACGCCTCCCCACACGCACGCCTCCCCACACGCATGCCTCCCCACACGCACGCCTCCCCACACGCACGCCTCCCCACACGCACGCCTCCCCACAAGCACGCCTCCCCACACGCACGCCTCCCCACACGCACGCCTCCCCACACGCACTCCTCCCCAGGGCTGCCCCAAATATTTACATCCTTCCTTTGCCTCGTGGAGACGCCGTCTTTCAAACAAGCCGACGAGGTCTTGTTCCCTATGACACAAGCCGTATTTCATCTCGTGAACGCAACAGCTTTGATGAATGATAAAAGAATTTTAATTTTTTAATTGAATTCGTTATTTTAAATAAATGTTTATTGTTTAATTTGAATTTGCATTGAAATTAAATGAAAATTCAGTCCTAACGAGTTTCAATTTTAAACGTTATTATGATTTCAGTTCAAAAGCGAGAAGTCTCCAGCTCTCTTATAGAATGTGTGCTCTGGTGGGTGTGTCTTGTACAGAGCCTGTCTTATTCGCATGGGTGCTGTTTTGAGAAGATTTGTTGCATGTGTGCTCACCGTGATAGGTTCTTTCAGCCGTTAGTTAGTTTTCGAATGGTCTTGTAGTTCTCAAGTTTTTTTTTCTATAAACATGGATCACACAAGGTAACTGCTACAGGGAGATCTAGTGTACGGTATAAATGTTGAAATTCTTGATCATGTACAGTGTTAACGCCTCACTTCATGATGATATACGGTGTAAGCGTCAAAATTTAGGATCATAAACAGTGTAAACGTCAAACTTGAGGATCTTATACGGTGTAAAAGTCAATCGTCAGGATCGTATACGGTGTAAAAGTCAATCGTCAGGGTCGTATACGGTGTAAAAGTCAATCGTCAGGGTCGTATACGGTGTAAAAGTCAATCGTCAGGGTCGTATACGGTGTAAAAGTCAATCGTCAGGGTCGTATACGGTGTAAAAGTCAATCGTCAGGGTCGTATACGGTGTAAAAGTCAATCGTCAGGGTCGTATACGGTGTAAAAGTCAATCGTCAGGGTCGTATACGGTGTAAAAGTCAATCGTCAGGGTCGTATACGGTGTAAAAGTCAATCGTCAGGATCGTCTACGGTGTAAAAGTCAACCGTCAGGGTCGTATACGGTTTAAAAGTCAATCGTCAGGATCGTATACGGTGTAAAAATCAATCGTCAGGGTCGTATACGGTTTATAAGTCAATCGTCAGGATCGTATACGGTGTAAAAGTCAATCGTCGGGATCGTGTACGGTGTAAAAGTCAATCGTCAGGGTCGTATACGGTTTAAAAGTCAATCGCCAGGATCGTATACGGTGTAAAAATCAATCGCCAGGATCGTATACGGTGTAAAAGTCAATCGTCAGGATCGTATACGGTTTAAAAGTCAATCGTCAGGGTCGTATACGGTGTAAAAGTCAATCGTCAGGATGGTATACGGTGTAAAAGTCAATCGTCAGGATCGTATACGGTGTAAAAGTCAATCGTCAGGATCGTATACGGTGTAAAAGTCAATCGTCAGGGTCGTATACGGTTTAAAAGTCAATCGTCAGGATCGTATACGGTGTAAAAGTCAATCGTCAGGATCGTATACGGCGTAAAAGTCAATCGTCATGATCGTAAACGGTTTAAAAGTCAACCGTCAGGAGCGTATACGGTTTAAAAGCCAATCGTCAGGATCGTATACGGTGTAAAAGTCAGTCGTCAGGATCGTATACGGCGTAAAAGCCAATCGTCAGGATCGTATACGGTGTAAAAGTCAATCGTCAGGATCGTATACGGTGTAAAAGTCAATCGTCAGGATCGTATACGGTGTAAAAGCCAATCGTCAGGATCGTATACGGTGTAAAAGTCAATCGTCAGGATCGTATACGGTTTAAACGCTAAACGTCAGGATTAATTTTTCTTGTTGTCTGTGATTCTTATATTTGATCATAAACCTACGCTGCTCAGACTAACTGAAAAGTGGATTGCAAAAAAACTCGGATAACCGTCGGCAAAGATTTGCTTGACGAGTTGCAACGACTGCCCCGTTTAACGACGCTAGCGCGGCCCACTTTTGTTATATTGTGGCTTCGTCTTCATTTAGGAAACATTTATATTGTGGTCTCGTAACGGTACAAGGATTTTTCAGCTTCTTGACCCAAATTAATGTAAAGCAAGGGGCCAAATATCGTGCTTAATGAATGAAATACTTACATAACCTCTCTTTTAGTGATGAAAAACGCTTCTATTGCAGTCTCGCAACGGTAGAAGGGTTTTTCAGTTTCTTAACCTAAGTCAATCTAAAGAGAGCGAGTAGAGTTCAAGCTCAATGATTAGATGGATTATACTACCTCCTGTTTTTTGTCTTCTATAATCACCAGAGGAGCTTCTTATATCTGAAGAAACTGCCGCTGTAGCGGAAGTGAAATTGAACCGAGATCTTTTTTGTCCATAGAAGCAGATTGGATCCGATATCTTTTACCGAGATACACAGTTTGTTGAACCAAGATTTCTTACCATCTTACTGTTACAGAAAAAATCAACTCACTCTTGCAGCAAATTCAGTAATTTTCATGCTTGGAAATGAATTTTCTAGCTGATGATGATGTCATCGCATGTGCGCTTTGTTCCCTTTTATAAGTTGGAAAACAGCATCAGTGTGTGTTGTGTTTGTAGGAATTACGCTATGTGGAGGCAGTACAGACAGGGCTCAGAAATTAGCCTACTTTTGGTCAAAATTCTGAACCTTGAGTATTATTCGAACAAAATTTGACCGTGAAAATAACTCAGCATCTGATAATTGTGATGTTGAGAGCTTGCTTTCTAGGCTCAAATTTTATTGTCAAAAAGTCTAAACTTGTGAATTTTGGATGTAAGAAGAATTCTGGTTACTCTGTTGATTTGATATAGTAAGTTCTTAGCACACCGGTTACTTCTTTCCCCCACCGGTTACTTCTTTCCCACCACCGGGTGATTCTTTCCCCCCACCGGTTACTTCTTTCCCATACCGGTTACTTCTTTCTCCCACCGGTTACTTCTTTCTTCCATCGGTTACTTCTTTCCCCCCACCGGTTACTTCTTTCCACCCCCGGGTTCCGGCTTTCTCCCACCGGTTACTTTCCCCCCCCCCCCACCGGTTACTTCTTTCCCCCCACCGGTTACTTCTTTCCCCCCACCGGTTACTTTTTCCCACACCGGTTACTTCTTTCCCCCCACCGGTTACTTTTTCCCACACCGGTTACTTCTTTCCCCCACCGGCTACTTCTTTCCCCCCACCGGTTACTTCTTTCCCCTCACCGGTTACTTCTTTCCCCCCACCGGTTACTTCTTTCCCCCCACCGGTTACTTCTTTCCCCCCACCGGTTACTTCTTTCCCCCCACCGGTTACTTCTTTCCCCCCACCGGTTACTTCTTTCCCCCCACCGGTTACTTCTTTCCCCCCACCGGTTACTTCTTTCCCCCCACCGGTTACTTCTTTCCCCCCACCGGTTACTTCTTTCCCCCCACCGGTTACTTCTTTCCCCCCACCGGTTACTTCTTTCCCCCCACCGGTTACTTCTTTCCCCCCACCGGTTACTTCTTTCCCCCACCGGTTACTTCTTTCCCCCCACCGGTTACTTCTTTCCCCCCACCGGTTACTTCTTTCCCCCCACCGGTTACTTCTTTCCCCCCACCGGTTACTTCTTTCCCCCCACCGGTTACTTCTTTCCCCCCACCGGTTACTTTTTTCCCCCCACCGGTTACTTCTTTCCCCCCACCGGTTACTTCTTTCCCCCCCACCGGTTACTTTTTCTCCCACCGGTTACTTCTTTCTCCCACCGGTTACTTTTTCCCCCACCGGTTACTTTTTTCTCCCACCGGTTACTTTTTCTCCCACCGGTTACTTTTTTCTCCCACCGGTTACTTTTTCTCCCACCGGTTACTTCTTTCTCCCACCGGTTACTTTTTCTCCCACCGGTTACTTCTTTCTCCCACCGGTTACTTCTTTCTCCCACCGGTTACTTCTTTCTCCCACCGGTTACTTCTTTCTCCCACCGGTTACTCCTTTCTCCCACCGGTTACTTCTTTCTCCCACCGGTTACTCCTTTCTCCCACCGGTTACTTCTTTCTCCCACCGGTTACTTCTTTCTCCCACCGGTTACTTTTTTCTCCCACCGGTTACTTTTTCCCCCACCGGTTACTTCTTTCTCTCACCGGTTACTTTTTCTCCCACCGGTTACTTCTTTCTCCCACCGGTTACTTTTTCTCCCACCGGTTACTTCTTTCTCCCACCGGTTACTTTTTCTCCCACCGGTTACTTTTTCTCCCACCGGTTACTTCTTTCTCCCACCGGTTACTTTTTCCCCCACCGGTTACTTCTTTCTCCCACCGGTTACTTCTTTCTCCCACCGGTTACTTTTTCCCCCACCGGTTACTTCTTTCTCCCACCGGTTACTTCTTTCTCCCACCGGTTACTTTTTCTCCCACCGGTTACTTCTTTCTCCCACCGGTTACTTTTTCCCCCACCGGTTACTTCTTTCTCCCACCGGTTACTTCTTTCTCCCACCGGTTACTTTTTCCCCCACCGGTTACTTCTTTCCCCCACCGGTTACTTTTTCTCCCACCGGTTACTTCTTTCTCCCACCGGTTACTTTTTTCTCCCACCGGTTACTTTTTCCCCCACCGGTTACTTCTTTCTCCCACCGGTTACTTCTTTCTCCCACCGGTTACTTCTTTCTCCCACCGGTTACTTTTTCCCCCACCGGTTACTTCTTTCCCCCACCGGTTACTTTTTCTCCCACCGGTTACTTCTTTCTCCCACCGGTTACTTCTTTCTCCCACCGGTTACTTTTTCCCCCACCGGTTACTTCTTTCTCCCACCGGTTACTTCTTTCTCCCACCGGTTACTTTTTCTCCCACCGGTTACTTCTTTCTCCCACCGGTTACTTCTTTCTCCCACCGGTTACTTCTTTCTCCCACCGGTTACTTTTTCTCCCACCGGTTACTTCTTTCTCCCACCGGTTACTTTTTCTCCCACCGGTTACTTTTTCTCCCACCGGTTACTTTTTCCCCCACCGGTTACTTCTTTCTCCCACCGGTTACTTTTTCTCCCACCGGTTACTTCTTTCTCCCACCGGTTACTTTTTTCTCCCACCGGTTACTTCTTTCTCCCACCGGTTACTTTTTCCCCCCACCGGTTACTTTTTTCTCCCACCGGTTACTTTTTCCCCCACCGGTTACTTCTTTCTCCCACCGGTTACTTCTTTCCCCCACCGGTTACTTCTTTCCCCCACCGGTTACTTCTTTCTCCCACCGGTTACTTTTTCCCCCACCGGTTACTTTTTTCTCCCACCGGTTACTTTTTCCCCCACCGGTTACTTCTTTCTCCCACCGGTTACTTCTTTCCCCCACCGGTTACTTCTTTCCCCCACCGGTTACTTCTTTCTCCTACCGGTTACTTTTTCCCCCCACCGGTTACTTCTTTCTCCCACCGGTTACTTTTTCTCCCACCGGTTTCTTCTTTCTCCCACCGGTTACTTTTTCCCCCACCGGTTACTTCTTTCTCCCACCGGTTACTTCTTTCCCCCACCGGTTACTTCTTTCTCCCACCGGTTACTTTTTCCCCCACCGGTTACTTCTTTCTCCTACCGGTTACTTTTTCCCCCCACCGGTTACTTCTTTCTCCCACCGGTTACTTCTTTCCCCCACCGGTTACTTCTTTCTCCCACCGGTTACTTCTTTCCCCCACCGGTTACTTCTTTCCCCCACCGGTTACTTCTTTCCCCCACCGGTTACTTCTTTCTCCTACCGGTTACTTTTTCCCCCCACCGGTTACTTCTTTCTCCCACCGGTTACTTTTTCTCCCACCGGTTACTTCTTTCTCCCACCGGTTACTTTTTCCCCCACCGGTTACTTCTTTCTCCCACCGGTTACTTCTTTCCCCCACCGGTTACTTCTTTCTCCCACCGGTTACTTTTTCCCCCACCGGTTACTTCTTTCTCCCACCGGTTACTTTTTCTCCCATCGGTTACTTTTTCCTCCACCGGTTACTTCTTTCTCCCACCGGTTACTTTTTCTCCCACCGGTTACTTTTTCTCCCACCGGTTACTTTTTCTCCCACCGGTTACTTCTTTCTCCCACCGGTTACTTTTTCCCCCACCGGTTACTTCTTTCTCCCACCGGTTACTTTTTCCCCACCGGTTACTTCTTTCTCCCACCGGTTACTTTTCCCCCCACCGGTTACTTCTTTCTCCCACCGGTTACTTTTTCTCCCACCGGTTACTTCTTTCTCCCACCGGTTACTTCTTTCTCCCACCGGTTACTTTTTTCTCCCACCGGTTACTTCTTTCTCCCACCGGTTACTTCTTTCTCCCACCGGTTACTTCTTTCTCCCACCGGTTACTTCTTTCTCCCACCAGTTACTTTTTCTCCCACCGGTTACTTCTTTCCCCCACCGGTTACTTTTTCCCCACCGGTTACTTTTTCCCCCACCGGTTACTTTTTCCCCCCCCACCGGTTACTTTTTCTCCCACCGGTTACTTCTTTCTCCCACCAGTTACTTTTTCTCCCACCGGTTACTTCTTTCTCCCACCGGTTACTTCTTTCTCCCACCGGTTACTTTTTCCCCCACCGGTTACTTTTTCTCCCACCGGTTACTTTTTCTCCCACCGGTTACTTCTTTCTCCCACCGGTTACTTTTTCTCCCACCGGTTACTTTTTCCCCCACCGGTTACTTTTTCACCCACCGGTTACTTTTTCTCCCATCGGTTACTTCTTTCTCCCACCGGTTACTTTTCCCCCCCCCCCCACCGGTTACTTTTTCTCCCACCGGTTACTTCTTTCTCCCACCGGTTACTTTTTCCCCCACCGGTTACTTTTCCCCCCACCGGTTACTTCTTTCCCCTCACCGGTTACTTTTTCCCCCACCGGTTACTTCTTTCCCCCCACCGGTTACTTTTTCCCCCACCGGTTACTTCTTTCCCCTCACCGGTTACTTTTTTCGCCCACCGGTTACTTCTTTCTCCCACCGGTTACTTCTTTCTCCCACCGGTTACTTCTTTCTCCCACCGGTTACTTCTTTCTCCCACCGGTTACTTCTTTCTCCCACCGGTTACTTCTTTCTCCCACCGGTTACTTCTTTCTCCCACCGGTTACTTCTTTCTCCCACCGGTTACTTTTTCTCCCACCGGTTACTTCTTTCTCCCACCGGTTACTTCTTTCTCCCACCGGTTACTTCTTTCTCCCACCGGTTACTTCTTTCTCCCACCGGTTACTTCTTTCTCCCACCGGTTACTTTTTCTCCCACCGGTTACTTCTTTCTCCCACCGGTTACTTCTTTCTCCCACCGGTTACTTCTTTCTCCCACCGGTTACTTCTTTCTCCCACCGGGTACTTCTTTCTCCCACCGGTTACTTTTTCCCACACCGGTTACTTCTTTCCCCTCACCGGTTACTTTTTCCACAACCGGCTGCTTTTATCTCCCATTGCTTACATATTCCCCTCACCCCACCGGCAACTACTCCCACTGGTTACTACTCACCCCCTCCTCTTCCCCACCACCATCCTAATGGGTAGCAGCTACTAATTGCTGCCATCCGCCGCTTGTAAACGTTCTTTAAAGCCTCGATTAGTGCCCAAATTAGTCCTCAGTTCTTGATTATGCGAACAATTAGCGGACCTCCGACGAAGGTACACCGTACTAATGTAATTTTACCGGATTGTACGAAGTCGCTGAATATCTTAGGAGTATTTTTCGCCACCCAAATGCCCATTAACGCTGGTCAAAGTCAACGAACGAGAATTTTTTCCGTACGCCTTATCTTGACGTGGCATAAAATTCATGTGAATTCCTGTAGCAAAAGTTAAGTAACATTCTCGCTTCAGTTTTGTTTTTCTAAATGAAGCTAAAGAAGCCAAACAACTCGACCTTTGTTCGTTGTTGTCCGGATCAGGGCTCCTATTAAATATATAGTATGTGCTCCGAGTACGGTAACCATACCCTGTCTTTGTCATGTCTTCTGTCATCTTCTTCCATGACTTTTGTCATGTCTTCGGTTATGTCATTCTATGTCTTTATCATGTCTTTTACCATGGCTTCAGTCATGTCATATCTTTTTTCATGTCTTTTGTCATGTCTTCAGTCATGTTTTCTGCGATGTTGTCGATCATTTCACCATGGGAAACTTTCCCGCACCACATGCCATTTTCCATGACATAGTTTTTTACATCTCTTACCAATTTTTCGGACCCTTTTTGTATGATGTCTTCGAAAATATTAAAATATTTTCTACAGCTTAATCTACCATACTTCTTTTATACGACCAGGCCTATAATTTTCTATTCAATATCTTACGATGGTATCTACAATATTTTCTTCCACGTTTAATACAGCATTGTCTTCAGTATGTTTTACAGCTGTTGGCATATGACCGTAGCTATAACCGTAGTAGTTAACCGTATTTATTGGTGTATATCCGTAAATGTTGGTATGCGACCTTAACGGCCACTCCTCACTAGCCTGTTTATTGCCTTTAACTAAAAGCCTGCCTCTAGTCTTAAGTACGTCCATTAGCGCGCCTGGAGCGCACAAAGAAACTGGCACAACTTGTTGGCTGGCCGACGACTGACTGGCGCTACTCAGGACTGGAATAACTCGCTCGGAAATTGACGCTCGTCAGTTTTTGCAGGCGACCTACTTGTTCCACGGGAGGTGCCCGCTCCTGATGAGCTTTAAATCAAACAAAAAGGCAGGAATGAGCGATCAGGAGGTCATCGTACACGCTGTAGCCTGCCTGATGAACTTTTATGTGTACTCGCTTATTCGTGCCATTTTAGGGTTTATTTTGTACGTTTTCTGAGATGAGTTAAGCCTAAGTTCAATCTACAACTCAATTTTAAAGTTTTTAAACAATTTTAAACTATTTAAACAATTTATTTACCACAGGTGATACAGAGGTAGAATGTTTCTTAAGTCTAGTACAATGGTCAAACTAGAGTATAGCTACCTGTGGGCCCGAACAAGTTCAGAGACTTCTAGGGCATCCTACCATCACGTTATTCTAAGATGTACAATAATGTTTAACCTAATTTACTTAACCTAGTTTCGCATTAGACTGATCATGGAGATAATTAACTCGATATTTTATGCTGTAATTTACAATATAGGTCAAATCGGCTATATTTAACAGTATGTTCGATGAAACGATTTAAGAGCAGACTGAAGATCGGTTATGTTACCCATGGCAAGTTACATTATGACATTATCATTAGTTACATGTAGGAGGCAAGATTTTGACACGGTGATCTTACACGACTAGTATTCTGATAGGAAGTAAGACTCAAGATGTCTTTAGAATACTTTGTACGAATTACTTTCACGGATCTCCGCAGGTATTGAGTTCCAAGTTTTAGTTCCAACGAAGAGGATACTGTGTTGCGACCGGGCCTTTGAATAATAAGGAAGCATGAATTTACTTCTATTTCGGGTTAAATGGTCGTGATGACCAGTTTGCGCAGTTAATAATTGTTTTAGGCTATTGTCGCCATCATTTCTTAATGGTTTGTAGATGAAATTACAAATGGAGTTTTTGTAGAGATCCGAAAGTTTAAGTATTTGTAAATTTTTGCATGAATCATTTGTGTAAGCATTATATTCTAGATCAAAATTTGTTAACAATGTATAAATGTCAAACAATAACTTGGTCCAGTAAATACCGTTTATTTAAAAGATTGTTAAACTTTTTCAAATGACCTACCGATGGGTCGTATTGCAAGCAACGAGATAAATCAAATAAAAAGGCAAGAATAAGCGAGTAAGATGTCATCGCACACGCTGTAGCCTGCCTGATGAACTCTTCCTCGCTTATTCGTGCCTTTTGGTTCAATTTTACCTGTTTGCTGCTTCTAATGGGGTAAACTGAAGCTCAATATCTTATTCAAATTTAAAATAAATTCTAGCATCCATTTTGAACATAGATAGATTAGATTAGTCGTTAGTTTTAGACTCCCTACCCAGCAACAATTGCGATCCAAAGAGAGGAAGGAGGAAGGCACCATTTAGTATGGAGTTAAGGAAACGCGGAATCTACGCAGAAAGGCATATAAACAGTTAGTTGTGAAAGAAGATTATGAAACAAGACCAAAGTTGAAGAAGACAGTAGTAGGTGCTGAAAAACAGGACAGCCGTGAACCGAAAAAATGTGGTCCTTAACATAACAAAGACATTATATTTCAACAAAATGAAGGCCTACCTAACTCTCAGCTCAGGCCCTCACATTGTCCCCCTGGAAGCGCTATTGAACATAGATAATATTCACTGGATCGTACTTTCATTTAGCTTTGATTAACTATTTATGAAAATTGATTAAGTGACTACTGGTCAGCAGCATTATGCGAATCCCCTCCGTGGCCACCAGTGGCGCACGTTGCGGGCAGAGTGTCAAAGCTCAGAAAAGCGCAACCGTAATTCTCCAAGTCGCAGGATGTTTACGTGTGTTTTGATGAAACTTGTTCATTTGTACCATCTGTGCTGTGTGGCGCTCACAACGTTCGAGGTTGGTCACGCGAGGTTGACAGAAGTACCCTCACAAGTTGCTGTAAACCTGCGTTTTATTTACCCCTGCTGTCGACGCCAGCAGTGAATGTCTTCAACAACAGCCCCTCTGATTTTTACGAACGTTATTAGCACGTTAACCGCCATGGGTTTAAACTGAAGTTCGATATTCAACTCAAATTTAAAGTCAATTATAGATAGCTATTTTGAAAATAGCAAACATTAGCTGATCGTGATTTCATTTGAATTTGATTAAATATTTATGAAAAGTGAGTTCGTGATTACTGGTTGGTCAGCAGCATTGTGAAAAGTCTCTCTGAGTGCCACTGCATGGTGGATCAAAGGCGGTTAATGTGTTAAAACCCATAAAAGTTTAGGGTCTCGTTTCTGAATCTCAAAACGCATCAATTTTCGGTATCAAAAGCTCGGCCGTCGGATTTTTGTGCTTGGAAAACTATGTTTATCTTTGTTACTCTCTTTGTTCTTTTCTACATCCCTGCTAAAGAAAGTGAGCTTTACTTGCGTGTTATTGTCTCTTCTTGGGCACGATTTTCAGTGAAGCTTATACGCTTCAACATCAACACAGTTCACTTCAAGTTCACTCCAACATTATCCACTGCTAGAGAACGACTCTGAACCCATTAATATTAACATGTTAAAATTTCAAAATGAAGGCGGTTCCCTAAACAGTCCACTCATTAAGTTCACCTATTCTAAACTCATAAGTTATGACACTCTCTTCACATCGCAGATAATCTTTTGATAATTATTACCGGGTCTAACATCATTTTCTTGCGAAAGACAGAGGTGCTGTGAAAAACTAAAATTTTAGAGCGGTGTAAATTTAACTCACAGTACGTGAGATGCAACGCAGAGGTGCATACCAGGGAGGACAAATCTAGGCATTGATCTGTTTTGACCCGAAAATAAAATATCAAATGAAGCGATTGTTCGATGACCAGAGAATAATCTTTTGATCTGTAGTTTTCCGCTCACTGATAACCTGCGAAAACTATACTGATGAATCCTGAAATTTGTGTATGTGTTCTATATACGTTCGAATATAATTGGTAACCTTATGCGATAAGTTGAATTGATCCAATCTTAAGCGTATGACACTGAACCAAAGGTTAATGAAATGTAGGTAACGTCGGAAATACAGTTTTTTCCCCCGAGGGATTGATGCGATAACAAAAACCCAAACATTGTATACATAATTATAATTCTTTCCAGCGCGTCAGCGATGCGGGCTGTAACAATACTCATATACCTTCAGCTATAGCGGATAGGGAAGCAATATTGCCTGCAAAAAGCAAGTCCTGCCGTAACGATATCATAAATGAGAGCAGTTACCAGGAGGCCAGACCGGCCTTTTTGTAGCCAAAATTGTAAAAAAAGAAACCTTTTTGGCGTAAAATTTGACTTTAAAAATAGCTGGCATTTGGAGTCTTTGAAAAGTGGCCCAATGCTGAGTGATTTTTGTGGTAGAAATATACTCGAACCTATGCTGAAATCCGCAAAATTGTTCAAAAAAGCTCGATATTGCGACCCCGGCTGTTGAACTTGCGGATTTATCTACAGAGAGCCAGTCGTTTGGCCGCTGGACTGCCACGTTGTGAACGATAAAGAAAGTGCGATCGATGAAGCTGACGTAGTATGGTGTATGGACACAACACGACCAGCATGGCTGTGTGACACGCACTGTACTTATCTCTTTTATGTCGGTCATAATCTGCTTAATAATGGTCATTAAAAGTTATTCTGGCTAATAACTTCACAACGAGTCGCTTGTTTGTCCCGTTGTAATCTTCTGTGAGCGCACGCTAAGATGATCAGCCGAATTTATTCTTGCTTCGAATTTTTTTTCAAAGGATGTTCTGATTCTTTTAATAGTGTATTTTTAAGCTCATGTAAACGTCCGTTCATTACTACGATGTAGGCTTTCTTGAAATAGGTAAATCATATCGTCAATACAACCAAGCAATTTTATGTCATCAAAGCCACCAGTTGGTGCAATTTATACAGCACAAACTTCAGAACTCAAATCATGAAATGGACTCAATTATAGTCGCACTCGTAAATATTTTCATTTTTTATCACAGTCGAACGTTTTTTCACTTCCAATTCGTTCTCTTCTTTGTGTACGTTCTACAATAACTGCGTTGGGGAATTACTTGCATAGAAGCGCTGTACTCTATTTCAGTTTTGACTGATTTATTAGTAAATTGGTTTCTCGGACGGTATGTGATTTTGATTATTTGGAATACGTAGCGGAGTTAAAATCCTCCACGCCGTCACGTCGACGGAAGTTGAACGAGCTGTGTATGTGTGAACAAAAATTACCCTCTGAGGCATTTTTATTGGAGATGTTTTTCAATGATTCCGTCTTTTCACGACTTTTGTTCAGTCTCAAAGTAATTCAACTTTTTAAAAAAATAGCTTGTATTGGTTATGTATTAGTTTTGGTTATGCAAAAATAGAGAGGATCAAATAATGCATTCGTAGGCTACAAATCTGTACGTAAATTTTCGTTTTGACGATTGAAAGCGAATACCTCAATGGAGAAATGAGACAGTGACAGTTCGAGATTAAAAGTCCCTATGTTAAGTTAAGTCAAATCTATTCAACTTAGTACGAGTTAAATACAAGTGCTCAACTTAGTACCTGTGCAAATTAAAAACAAGGGCTCAGCTTAGTACAAGTACAAGTTAATTAAATATGAGTGTCCAACTTAGGGCTTAGCATGCAAGTTAAGAATACGCACTTACCTCACCCGTCACCGGTGCTCGCCATAGCCGTGTGTCTATAGGACCTGCCTCCGTGCGAGGAAACGAGGGTTCGAGTCCCGGCGCTGGATGGCGATTTTCTCTGTTGGGTATAGGGGAAAAATTCCAAGCACAATACCCTACTCTACCCAGGTGCCTGAAATGGGTACCGGTCTTGACCGGGGGAAACTGTCATGGCGTCCTGGTGTTAAATTATAAGGCATTTAAAAATCCAATGTACAAGGTGATATGGATCAGGCTTGAAATTGGAAATAAAGCATCCGTAGATGCCGCTGTTTGTTTTTTTGTTTGTTGTTTGTTGTCTTGTGACGTTAAGGAACTACCCCTCATGCTTCATTTCTCCTTACAGAGAGGTTTGTGTCGCAAGTTTAGGGTCTCGAGTCTCGCTTCCCTCGTACTACTTGACGCGAGATCGTCTCGAGTGTTATCAAGACCAAGCATAGAGACCCTCGCAGCAGACCCAGAAGGCCTCAAGTTCCCATGGCGACCTCGGTCTGTGACAGATATATTGGAGAGTGCCAGCCTCGTGTACCCTGATGAAAGAAAAGCCAATTACGCCGACTTCAAGGACGGATTCAAAGCACTTTACTTCGCAGCTCATTGGGTAAGAATTTATTTTAGGGACCTATTCGATCCTTGAGTTACACCTAGCAGATTTGTCGTTGAATTTGAACTTACACAAATTACTTGAGCAATGTTTCCATTTGATTGGAACTTAGATTCAGAATTCGACCCCTATTTCAAATATTCGGAAAAAGTCACTCAAGTTCCCAAAACAGATCTTGAATCGCAATTTTTCTGTCAACGACCCTAGGCAATCAATTAGAATCTTTCCTGCTATATGATTCAACTTGACAGGGTAATTTACGAACTAATTAACTGAATCCTTAGTCTTTTTTAGAATTTTCTGTTCTCATTTAACTCACTTTAAATGCCGTTGTAAACTTCAATACCGAATTCTGGGCGAATCCTTTAATTGATCAGTCTAATGTACAACTAGTAAAAAATAATTTTACACCTTATAACAGCGTTGATGACTGGATCCCTAGAAGTCCCTGAACTTATTGGGCCCACGGGCCCCTATATTCAAGTAGTCCATTGCAGTAACTTAAAGAAACAATCATTTTGGTGTATTACTCAAGGTAAATAAATTATATGAATTGTTTATGATGTTTGAGCATTGCTTAGCCACATGCTTAGTATAGTACGTTCCTCTATTGATAGTCAACACAATTTCCCTTTCGAAAAGTTCGTAAAGGACTGCTCGATTTTTACTAGCGCAATCACTTACAAAAAATTGCTGAAATAAAGTTATTATGTTAAATTAGTTATAAATTACACTAATTTCTAATAAATTCTGATTTCAACCAGATTTTTACGTGAAATTGGCTGCACACCTGGTGAAGTAGCGGCACGACTTCTAAATTCAGCGTGAAAGTTATTTAGATATTTGAATGAGAGACTCTTTTCATTTTTCCAGTGTCCCCCATGCAAGGCTTTCACTCCACAGCTCATAGAAACTTATCGGCGTATAAAAGAAAATGGTCACAATTTCGAGGTAGTCTTCGTAAGTTCTGACCGGTGAGTACTAAAGGAAGTCAGACACAAAATAAGTTTGAAGCATTTTTTTGGCCTCACAGGCTTTTTTTATCGATCAGACATAAGATATCAGTTATTCAAATAAAGCTATATTTGTGATTAGTGCGACTTCATTAGATGCTCGAGCAACAGATATGTCATCAGTACTTAGTGACTCACCGATTAACACTTGTATTTATTGAATAATGCAGAATGATAGTAGTAATAATAATGTTAATAGTATTAATATTTACTGAACTCAGTGAAGGTAGTCTCCAAAACACAAGCTTGGATCTTAACTGCTTCAGTACTGCAGTATTCGCCCGTTCAATTAGTGCATTCAAGTTGTAGAAGTATGAATAACCTGAACAGGATTGAGTAATCTAAAAGTACTCGCATTTTAAACCTACCCTGCAGGGCTGAACGATTCTCATTTTTCAAATTTTACTCGAAAAACCTCAATCTTGATGATTTTCCCACGCATCGCAGCCAACTAGACAGAAGAGCTTTTACTCCCGAATGGACCGCAACTTCGACAGCAATTTTTTTAAAAGATAGCTCTTGAAAAATTTATGCTGAGTGCTTCATTACGTAACTTTCTGCAATTTCTGGCGCTCAAAGAAGATTTTTATGTTAGAAGATGTCTTTCAAACGGTTTGTAGCAATGAGAAGTGCTGAGCGTAACTTAAAGCGAATGAATTGAAAAGAATGCTTATTTTATCCTTGGATTTTTATCCATCAGATATATGTTCCTGAAGAATAGGTTTACTATTCATTTGGGGCCAACTTACGGGGAGGGCGGGGAGGGGTTAACAAGTAGATAGGAAATAAAACCACGATGGAAATGTACTACCTAAATTGATAAATTTTGGACGAAAATTCCTTTGGCATAAATAGAGAACTGTTTCAGATTGTTCACAAGGCTACTTGAATCGCTACTCGGGCCTGCTCAATGTTTTCAAGCGGGTTTAAAGTTACATGTATGATTTAAAGCGGTTATAAAATTTAAGGTATGATTTTAGGCGGGTGTAAAGTTGAATGCAAGATTTTAATTAAGTATAAAGTTGAAAGTATGATTTTACATGAGTATAAAGTTGAAGGAATGGTTGTTGATATGGTTATTGGAAATCTTTTCTGTTAAATTTGAACAGGAGCTTGGAGTCCAGCACAGCTCACCACGCGACCATGCTGTGGCCGGGCCTGGAGTGGAGATGTGAACAAGAGAGACGAGAGCTCGCTGCTACACTTCAGGTAAGTCAACACATTTTCACACAGTCAAACATTTTCAAACATTTTTAAATAGTCAAACATTTTCCATGATCATTCCATCATTACAATCGAGTCGTACGAATGGTTTTCCAGCTTCTTAACCTAAGGAGAGAGAGTGAGTGGAGAGCAAGCTCAGTGAGAAGCGATGTCTCTTTTCTCTTCTATCAGGCTTCTTCGTTTGTTATAACCCTCAAAGAGCTGAAAACGGGGCGTTTTCTGAATATGATCGGTTTTAACTGGCAGGAAGCTTGGTCATTAAAAATGGGAAATGTGGAATGTTGTGAACTAGTTTATGATTTAATGAATAATAATGGAATTCAGACGACCAATTTTTACCATTAGAAGCCAATGCCAATTTCAAAGTTCTTCAATAAAAAGTTATTGGGGCAGGCATATCCTTAGTATGAGATCCTCCCAGAAATAGTGATGCTGGCATTTTTATTGAATGAGATCTCAGCAAAGACAACTGTCATTTTAATTATTGTCATCTTAATGAAACATTCTGGTACATTTTCACTGAATTGAACCCTAAGTAGATTCGAATACGCATCTTAAAATCTCCATCAGAAGATTTACTAGGTTAATACGGAAAAGCAGTTTTCAAATCCGCATCTAAGGAACTACTGGGGCAGGTGACACACACTATATGATTTTTTAAAATTTTTGCTGAATTGATCGCTTATTAACCTACCGTTGTTGTGTTCCTTGTGTCGTTTCCTCGTCAATTTCAGTACTGAGAGGTGTTTCTTAGCTTGCATGAGGGGATAATTTAAATTTCGTTAAAAGCATTATTGTTTTATATCTTACTTTTTGATGGGTTATGGTACTTATTGACTTATATATATTTAATTAAACATACTGAATGGAAACGATTACCCTATTTGCAGTAGCGACCGTTATGTACAGTTGTGATCAATATTATTTCTAAATTCCATTTAAGGAGCAATTTTGATAAAATGCTAAAATCTTGTAAGTGCAAGCCTACAACAGTTCGAGCCGCTGATTTTTGCAGAATGCAATACCTACTTAATTGCTAATTTTATGAGCAGGTTGAGAGCATCCCGACCCTCGTGCTGCTGGGGCCGGATGACAGCGTGCTAACTTACGCTGGCCGCACGCACCTAGTGAGGGACCCGCACGCCGAGGTGAGCTTTGTCACAACCCTAGTTACGTGCTGGTCGTGACAGAGTAAAGTAATGCCGGCCGCACGCACCTAGAGATGGACCCGCACGCCGAGGTGAGCTTTGTCACAACCCTAGTTACGTGCTGGTCGTGACAGAGTAAAGTAATGCCGGCCGCACGCACCTAGTGATGGACCCGCACGCCGAGGTGAGCTTTGTCACAACCCTAGTTACGTGCTGTTCGTGACAGAGTAAAGTAATGCCGGCCGCACGCACCTAGAGATGGACCCGCACGCCGAGGTGAGCTTTGTCACAACCCCAGTTACGTGCTGGTCTTGACAGAGTAAAGCAATGCCGGCCGTACTCACCTAGTGAGGGACCCACACGCCGAGGTGAGCTTTGTCACAACCCCAGTAACGTGCTGGTCTTGACAGAGTAAAGCAATGCCGGCCGTACGCACCTAGTGAGGGACACATACGCCGAGGTGAGCTTTGTCACAACCCCAGTTACGTGCTGTTCTTGACAGAGTAAAGTAATGCCGGCCGCACGCACCTAGTGAGGGACCCGCACGCCGAGGTGAGCTTTGTCACAACCCCAGTTACGTGCTGGTCTTGACAGAGTAAAGCAATTCCGGCCGTACGCACCTAGTGAGGGACCCATACGCCGAGGTGAGCTTTGTCACAACCCCAGTTACGTGCTGGTCTTGACAGAGTAAAGCAATGCCGGCCGTACGCACCTAGTGAGGGACCCATACGCCGAGGTGAGCTTTGTCACAACCCCAGTTACGTGCTGGTCTTGACAGAGTAAAGCAATGCCGGCCGTACGCACCTAGTGAGGGACACATACGCCGAGGTGAGCTTTGTCACAACCCCAGTTACGTGCTGGTCTTGACAGAGTAAAGCAATTCCGGCCGTACGCACCTAGTGAGGGACCCACACGCCGAGGTGAGCTTTGTCACAACCCCAGTAACGTGCTGGTCTTGACAGAGTAAAGCAATGCCGGCCGCACGCACCTAGTGAGGGACACATACGCCGAGGTGAGCTTTGTCACAACACCAGTTACGTGCTGGTCTTGACAGAGTAAAGCAATGCCGGCCGCACGCACCTAGTGAGGGACACATACGCCGAGGTGAGCTTTGTCACAACCCCAGTTACGTGCTGGTCTTGACAGAGTAAAGCAATGCCGGCCGTACGCACCTAGTGAGGGACACATACGCCGAGGTGAGCTTTGTCACAACCCCAGTTACGTGCTGGTCTTGACAGAGTAAAGCAATTCCGGCCGTACGCACCTAGTGAGGGACCCATACGCCGAGGTGAGCTTTGTCACAACCCCAGTTACGTGCTGGTCTTGACAGAGTAAAGCAATGCCGGCCGTACGCACCTAGTGAGGGACACATACGCCGAGGTGAGCTTTGTCACAACCCCAGTTACGAGCTGGTCTTGACAGAGTAAAGCAATTCCGGCCGTACGCACCTAGTGAGGGACCCATACGCCGAGTTGAGCTTTGTCACAACCCCAGTTACGTGCTGGTCTTGACAGAGTAAAGCAATGCCGGCCGTACGCACCTAGTGAGGGACCCACACGCCGAGGTGAGCTTTGTCACAACCCCAGTAACGTGCTGGTCTTGACAGAGTAAAGCAATGCCGGCCGTACGCACCTAGTGAGGGACCCGCACGCCGAGGTGAGCTTTGTCACAACCCCAGTAACGTGCTGGTCTTGACAGAGTAAAGCAATGCCGGCCGTACGCACCTAGTGAGGGACCCGCACGCCGAGGTGAGCTTTGTCACAACCCCAGTAACGTGCTGGTCTTGACAGAGTAAAGCAATGCCGGCCGCACGCACCTAGCGAGGGACCCACACGCCGAGGTGAGCTTTGTCACAACCCCAGTTACGTGCTGGTCTTGACAGAGTAAAGCAATGCCGGCCGTACGCACCTAGTGAGGGACCCACACGCCGAGGTGAGCTTTGTCACAACCCCAGTAACGTGCTGGTCTTGACAGAGTAAAGCAATGCCGGCCGTACGCACCTAGTGAGGGACCCACACGCCGAGGTGAGCTTTGTCACAACCCCAGTTACGTGCTGGTCTTGACAGAGTAAAGCAATGCCGGCCGCACGCACCTAGTGAGGGACCCGCACGCCGAGGTGAGCTTTGTCACAACCCCAGTAACGTGCTGGTCTTGACAGAGTAAAGCAATGCCGGCCGTACGCACCTAGTGAGGGACACATACGCCGAGGTGAGCTTTGTCACAACCCCAGTTACGTGCTGGTCTTGACAGAGTAAAGCAATGCCGGCCGTACGCACCTAGTGAGGGACACATACGCCGAGGTGAGCTTTGTCACAACCCCAGTTACGTGCTGGTCTTGACAGAGTAAAGCAATGCCGGCCGTACGCACCTAGCGAGGGACCCACACGCCGAGGTGAGCTGTTATCACCTTTCCAGTTACGTGCTGGTCGTGACAGGGTAAAGTCATGCCTCACGCACCTAGTGAGGGACCCGCACGCCAATTAAGGTGAGCTGTTGTCACAACCCCAGTAACGTGCTGGTCTTGACAGGGTAAAGTCATGCTGGCCGCACGCACCTAATGAGGGACCCACACGCCGAGGTGAGCTGTTATCACCTTTCCAGTTACGTGCTGGTCGTGACAGGGTAAAGTCATGCCTCACGCACCTAGTGAGGGACCCGCACGCCAATTAAGGTGAGCTGTTGTCACAATCCCAGTTACGTGCTGGTCGTGGTGCGGTTTATCACACTCACTACTTGGGTTCAGGTTCATAATACTTCAAAAATTTTACAATGTCACAGTTGTTGCATTGAGAAGTAATAAGCTGGGTGTAATAAACTAAAGACCTGATGAAAGACCAACTAAAGACCTGATTCAAACACAAAACTATGATAGCTATCATTCACCGTGACAATAATAAACGTGACAGTGGCATCAGTACGTACATAACTAAACACATATCTTCGAAAATCATTGTAAGCGCAATTATGAATCGTGAACATATTGAGACTCTATTTATAAAACCAATGGAAAATTGTAAACGGATTATACTTGAAACTGTGTACGTATAGGCCTCCAACAGCTTGTCCTGTATCTTTCCTGAACGAGCTTCGTAGTATTATACATTAGTTTAAGGAGTCTCTTTACAATGACGTAATAATCTGCGGGGATTTCAGCTACGATATTTTAAAATATGAAAGCTGTGAGCAAATCTCAAACTTCTTAAAAGTTTTTCAGTTTAAATCTTTTCTTCCGATTATCACAAAACCTAGACGTGTTTCATGAGAATCTGCTACGCTGCTCGAAAATATTTTTATGGTAGATCTAACTGATTTTCTTACCGAAGTAATATCTTCTGACTTATCTGGCTATTTCCCGGTATTTCTCATCAAGAAAATTGTCCAGAGTGCTTGTACCATCCCACAGGCTGAAAATAACTCATATCGTTGTCTAAACGAATATAACTTGGGAACAATGCGAACTGTTCTAGAAGAATTAATGCCATCATTGGACACCTATCAACAGGACAATAATGCGATTAACATTGATGAAGCGATACTAAATTTAACTGAAATTAAACGGCCGCATACAATCAGTGTTGTCCAATAACCATCCGCACAATTACTCCGAAAAATAGACAAAAGACCTGGATTACTGAAAATGTCGTGATCAATATAAAGAAACATCAAGCGTACCTAACCTTATTATACGAAAGACGGATATCTAAAGAAACGTGCCTATAACAGATTCATGAATCATGTGCAAAATCAAATACGAACATCGAAACAAAACAACTTAACGCGCCAGTTTACTGAACACAAAACTAATATTAAAAACTTGCTCCTGCACAATTCATGCTATGAACCGAATAATAATGCTAAGAAAACAATTCAGTCCATCGTTCAAAAAAAATGTAAAATATCATGGAAAAAAAGATATTGCACCAGTGTTTAACAACTTTTTTGTAAACATAGGGAAAAATATGGCTGATAATGTCTCTAGTGAACCTGTAGCCCACTTGCAATACATGGACTTGGTCCGTGAACACAACTCTTTCTTTTTCACGCGAACTAATCCCTCCGATGTAATTACGTGCACATACAACTTGAAAAATAAATCAAGAGGATTAAGGACTTTCTCGGCTAAAGTTCTTAAGGCTAAAGGTCTTAAGGCTATAATAGCACAGTGCATATCTAATATTATCAACCAATCAATTTTCCACGGTATCTTCCCCAACTCTCTCAAAATTGCCAGAGTGACCCTTTTTTTGAAAATAGTGATAAAAATAGTGATCAATATAAAGATAGGTCAATAATTATAGACCTATCTCTGTACTACCAATTATGAGCAAAATATTCGAGAAAACTGTGTATAAAAATGTTTATTGTTATTTGAACAAAAATTTTTTCTCTACGACAAGCATTACAGTTTTCGTTCTGAAAAATCGACGACACAGGCTGTATTAAATCATTTACAATATCTGTATTCTAATATAGATAAAGGAAAGCTTGATTTTTCGTATTTCTTGACTTCTGAAAAGCATTCGATTGCGTACGCAATAAAATTTTACTATCGAAGCTACACTGTTATGGCATGAGAGGAGTTGCACATGATTGGTTCAAATCATACTTAACAAATCGAAAGCAATATGCTGGCATAGACGATGCACAATCAGAACTGCTGACAATCAGCCATGGATCGAGTATCGCAAGGGTTGATCCTTGGGCTTCTTCTCGTTTTGATATTTAACAACGATAAAGTTAAACCTACTTCATTCTTTAAATTCATACTTTTTGCCGACGACAGCACGCTCTCTGTGGCTCTTCCAAAAGAAAACCCAATTTTAATTGCAGAGAGTATAAATGATGAGTTGCAAAATTTTTCAATATGGCTTAACTAATAAAATATGCCTCAATATAAATAAGACAAAATACATTACATTGAAGTAATAATTGGAATGCAATCTCTGTTGAGATCCGTAGAAAAAGTTTTTACAAAACTTTCAAAATAAATCTCGAATCCCTCTTCCTATCGAAATATTAATCCCATAATTAAGGTAATTCCAGTCAATTCTTTTATTTTATTTTATTATAAGACTTATCTTGATAAGGTAATCGGCCATGATTAATGACATAGATCTTATATTCCTGCTCGTTTTCTTGAATATACTGTTCCCACATAGCTCATATTAACTATTATTTTTGTTAAAAAATTAAGGATCGAAACATGGTTACTCATGTATGCCCCTAGATTAAGTAAATTAAGTTAAACATAACTGTACACTTTAAAAATAGCTTTTCATGATAGGATGCCCTAGAAGTCGCTGAACTTACTCGGGCCCACAAGTAGCTATACTCAAATGTGCCCATATTACTAGACTTAAGATACCATCTATTGATGTATCACTTGTGGTAAATAAATGATTAAATTGGTAAATTGTTAATACATTTTGGTCTTAAAAGTGCGTCTACTAATATGTGCTACCACATTTTCAATATAAACGAAATTTAGTCTTTAGGCTCATAATTGTCGTGTAAATAACTATATCGTATAGTCACGTTTCTTCGCTGGAGCCTGTTTGCTCGAGGGGGTATTTCGTGCGTGATTATTTTCTTGACTCAAACCAAGAAATAAATTTGATAACAGCAATGTCATACTTTTGTAATTTTGGAGTAAAGTTGATGTTATTTCCCAGGAATTTCCATGGCGAGACGAGTCTGTAGAGATACTGGAGGAGCGGCATATGGCAACGCTGCTGGACCGACCGTCGTTCATTATTTTTACCGGTAATGCAAGCATAAGATGTTATATTATAGAACTACTGCTATTTATTTATTCTGGGTAGTATTCTCTTCAGACTTGGGTGAAGTTAACTAACTTCTTTTCGCTACCTTTGCTCATTCAGGAAAAATTACTTTTGCTGTGCATTTATTCGGGGTAGTATTTTCTTCCGACTCGGTTGATATCAACGTACCTGTTTTCGCTGCTTTGCGCGGAATTTCGTATCATATTCTAGGTGCTTGGATAGAACTTTTCTTCCATGAGAGGCACAGTTAACGTTTGTGGCCGTTCTACAAGCTCTCACAAAAAATAACTACAACGAATTTATTCCGGAGAAATTCACTCATTACGTGCTTCTATACATCACATCAAGAATTGCTATAGCGAATTTATTTCGGAAAAATCTACGTCATTTCATGCGTTGCTTAACCTGAAAGTTGGCTGTTAGAGTTTTTTTTAGCTGAATTATTCATCACGCAGGTTTGTTATACATATTTCAAGTTGCAAGTGATTCGATCACACGTGCTTGCCACGGGAAAATTTGGCGGCGCTCAGTGAAAGCGGAGACCCACAAAGAAATTTGTGACTAACGGTCAAATTTGGTTTGTGTCCAAAGCTTATAGTTTCGGGTTTAATATGAATTATAGGCATTTTCTTCAAGAAATTCGTGAATAAATTGGTCACAAATCATTTATGATCATTAAGAAATATAGGGTGATCATTCCCACATCGTGTGAGTTTAACGTATTTTTTTTGCGAGAAATTTGATAGCAAATTTGTCACGCATTATTTCTAGTTTAAAAATAAATGAAGTGATCATTCTCACTACGTGTGGGTTCGAGGTATTTTTTCAAGCAATTTGTGCGCAAATTCGTCTCGTATTTTTCTGATCATTAGAGAAACATGCTATGATCATTCCCACATCATGCGAATTTGATTTTTTTTTCAAAAAACTCGTGAGCAAATTTCTCACGAATTATTCAGGATCATAAAAGAAATGTACTATGTTATATTTCGCTACGTGTGAACTCGAGGTATTTTTTTCCTCGAAATTCATGCGAAAATTCGTTTCGTAGTTTTTCTGGTCATTAAAAAGACACACTTTGATCATTCCCACTACATGTGAGTTTGAGGTATTTCGTCAAGAAATTTCTGAGCAAATTCGAGTCGTAATTTTTCCGAAGATCGACGAAACATCAAATAAAAACCAGCCACTTGTGAGTTCAAGATTTCACAAAAAACTCGTGGGCAATTTGTGGAACAATTGAGTAATGAGATAATAATGGACGAAATTTAAAATATAAGCTCCTACCGCATGTGAGTTCAAGATTTTTTTACGAGGAATTCTTGAACAAATTGAACAATAATATAATAATAATCGACAAAGTATAAAAATACAATACCGACCCCAGACACAGAGGAGGACGCGGCGCTGGAGCGCTACCGCGACGAGCTGCTGCCGGTGGCGGAGGAGTACCTGCTGCACAGGGCGCCCTCGGGGCCTCCTGACGGGGACACCCTCGCCTTCTTCGTCGCCCCTGAGGTGGGGGGTGTATCTTGAGGAGGAGAGGTGTTCTGAGGTGGGGGTGTGTCTTGGGGTAGGGGGGGGGGTGGTGGAGGTGTGTTTCCTGAGGCGGGGGCAAATGTTAATAAACCGGGAAACCGATTTTCCCTACCCTAGCCCTCCTAGGTCTGAGATCACATTTTCCTAATCCTCGCAGACGTGGAAGCTTCCTCTAGGTGAGTGGAAAAAAGAACACTTCACTGACAAATGCTCCAATGTTCAAGGAACATCTTTCGTGGGAAGTAAATTCACGGAGTAGTGTGTAGGAAAACTGTATCTTAAAAATATATTATTAGAATGCTCTAAATAAATTATTCGGAGATGACAGAAGATGTCAAGAGGAATGTCCCGTGCTCCAAAATACTCGTGGGCGTGTGTAAAAAATACTCCCATGTCTTCGTACCAATAAGTTTTCCGAAATACGCCGCTTCATCTTTTCAAGTTAACCTTCTACATCTTTGTGTCTTCCTATCATCGCCTGTACCTTAAGGAATAACGATAGTGCATTCATTATTCTCTCTGCAGTAAATTTACTCGAGGAACAAAATATAGAAAGTAAAACATAACTTGTTGGTGCCCGGCTGATATGTTTCTCCATTATTTTCTCTACCGTAACGAAAACTTCTACACTCGTTAATCCCTCCTCAGCTAAGTTACTCGAGAAATAATATGATCAAATATAAAAATTAAGTAAGGCTTTTTTCATGCCGTCAGTCTGTCATGCAACAAAATATGAAAATGAAATCGTACCTATTCCGTGCCGCCAGTCTGTCGAGCATCAAAACATGGAAATGAAATTATGACTTTTTCGAGCCAGCAGCCTGTCATGCTACAAAATATGGAAATGAAATTATGCATTTTTTCCTGTCGCCAGTCCGTGATGAGCGAGTACGTGCGCGGGGTGTGTGGTGTGGACGAGGCCCTTGTGCAAGTTTGCGTCATCGACGTAGCAGACAACCGCAGGTACTGCCTCCAGGAAGACACCGAGGTGTCCACAGCCGCTCTGCACGCTTTCGTCAGGAGGTCAGACTGAGCTTCGTAGAAATGGTGTTATTTTGCTTCGTTATAGCACATCAATGAGTGTGGAAGCAATGGTTTTATTAGCTTTGAAGAATCGGTTTTATTAGCTTTGAACAATCGGTTTTATTGAGCATCAAAGAAACAGTTTCATAGAGCTTCGTAGGAATTGTTTCATCTAGTTTCGGGGTAACGGTTTTTATTGGGCTTGTTGAAAATATTTTATTGGGCTTCGAAGAAACAGTTCTGTTTGGCTTAAAGAAACAGTTTTATTGTGCTTCTTGCGAACATTTTATTGAGCTTCTACGAAACAATTTTATTGAGGTGAAAATATTCGGTTTTATTGAGCTTTGAAGAAGATATTTAAATGAACTCCAGAGAGGCTGTTTTGTGTATTTCTAAACAGAGCTTCCAAGTATATTTGTAGGTGTTTATTTTTACGTCGTAATGTGCTCATAAATGAACGCGTACTAATTAAATTTCTAAAGCAAACTAACCTAAACATGTACATTTTTAGGATTTTAAAATAATTGGGCAGCATTATTTCAACTTTTCGTGTCAATTGTTCATAAATTTAAAACCTTTTCTCGAAGAAATATTTACTATCTAATTATTTGTAATTCTTCTCCTGTGTCAACCTTTTTGAAATAAACTTTTTGTTTTTTTCTTTTGTACTAGTTTTTTTTAACGAAATCGCAATTCTTTAGTCAGACTTTCGGTTCTGACTTAAAATTTTCCTCATCTGTTATTGGCTTAAAATCTTTGTACTATTCGTATGTTGACTATTTGCTCAACTTGAACGTAAGTTGGAGGAGTGATTCTTGTTTCAAATGCTAGTCTGAATCATCCGCAAGATATCAGTTTTATTTATGTTCTAGACGAAGGACAAGTTTCGGAGCGAAACTTAATCTTCCGAGTTCCATAAAAATTCAACGAAAAAACTAAAGCCAGCTCTTAGAAATAAATTTTTTTCTTAATGGGTAATTTTTCTTAAATCACATCACGTAATTACTTGATTGCATTTGTAGTTCCCCTATCAGCAAGGTGTTTTACTTTAACATTTATTAAAACTTTTACACAAACAACAATTTCGATCATTCAGTACTCCGTGTTCGCAAAATTCGGGACAAAACCGAAAAAAATGGAAGAAACAAACGACTTTTTTAACTTTTCATGAATGTTTCTTATAACTTTTCCATTCGTGCGAGGAGATAATAGAGCACAAAAATCGTTAGAAATAATTAAATGTATGCGTTCGTTTATGGCGTTTTTTTAACGCTCGCTGAAATAATCTTCGTGTTGAGTGACGTGCTTGGTTGCCCCAGGTGTAGCACCGATTTATGAAAAGATGCTCGAATGGATACGCGCAAAGGTTTCCATATATGGTCCAGTATCACAATCAAGTCGGCCATCGTGTTTTACAACATCAGATCAGCTGCAGTGCGTGTTTTAGATGTCATGTAGATATGCTTTAATGGGAACCTACAAAGGGATCCATGTACGAGAATTCATCGCAATACAGCCAATCCTCGAGCTTTACTACATGAGCTTACCCAAGCCTCAACTTGTTCGGACAAAAGCATGTCTCGGCTGCTCTCTCTTTCATATATCTTGAGAAAATCGTCATTTTACTTCAATAATTGAGACTAAATTTTATCTCTACGAGATGAGGCTATCACAAGATAACATCGTGTAACTTGAGGGTCTCTTTGCGAGTATACAAAATGACTGCAAAATCTTAAATAGCATTAGAGCCAATAACTACGAAATCCCAAATGCGTTAGACCCAATAACTAAAAAATCACAAACAACGTCAGTACCATAAGTGCGAACTTCCAAACAGCGTAAGAGCCAATAACTACAAAATCCCAAACAGCGTAAGAGCCAATAACCATTTCCCTAAACCCGGTATCACAAGTCCCCCTTTTGCTCAGGTACACGCGCCATGAGCTGGAGGGAGAAGCACTGCAGGATCTCGCCTTGCTCGACAGCGGGGCGCCTGGACACCAGAACTTGATTTACCCCGACACTGTCGACCTCAGCGCTGACGACGTGCTGTCCTAGGCACAAATTCACAACGGAGTTAGGGATTTATCGATCTGTCGACGCACAGTTCCAGTTCACAGTGAAAATAGGGAGTAACTATTGATCTGTCCACACGTTGCCCTAGGTCTTAATCCGTGGTGAAAATAGGGAATAATTGATCTGTCGATACGCAGTCCTAATCCGCAGTGAAAATAGGTAAAAATTTATTTGTCGACGCCCAGTCTAAATCCGCAGTGAAAATATGTAAAAATTCATCTGTCGACGCCCTGTAAAATCTGCAGTGAAAATATGTAAAAATTCATCTGTCGACGCCCAGTAAAATCCGCAGTGAAAATAGGGAGTAATTGATCCTCCGATCCTGAGTAGCCTAAATCCACTGGCGGAATTATAGAGTTATTAATCCGATGACGTGCAGTCCTAGGCCCAATTCCGCAGTGGAAATAGGGAGTAATTGATTTGTCGATGTGCAGTCTTTGGCCCAAATTCTCAGCGCATTATGGAGTTATTAATCCTCCGACGCGCAATCTTAGGCTCACCACAGCGGGATTACGGCACAATTTAATTGCATTTAACGTGATGAAATTTCAGAATTCTTTTCTATGTATTATCCACAGACAGATCTGTTGCAGCAGTTTATTAATCGGAATTCATTTATGTGTCTCACACAGAAGAGTGAGTAGTTTTGACGTGTACAAAACTTTCTCCAAAATTCTGCTCAGAAAGGTTTATCGAGGTGAAGGTATTGTAGTTGAGATCACAAACTTTTATGAAGGAAGTACAGTTTAAATAAAACATATAATTACATGAAAACCCTCACACAATGATGTCTTGTGCTTTTTGTGAAATAATTATTGAGTGAGCAACCACACGCAATGTCTGAGTCAATCGGGGTATAACATAGCGATGCATCTCAAAAAATTCTCCATAAATTATATGAAAAGCTAAAAAATGTGCTCACGTTATATTATCTTCTGTAATTATTCGTTACATATCTGAAATGAGAAAACTGGAAAGCCTTCCTTCTGAAAGAAACACTTCTCGTATAAAATGGTTACTCCCCGAAAGAGACACAGAACAAGTTTTCGTGTTTCTATCCATTGCAATTATTCGCTCCACATTTTAAGCGAGGAAACTGAGAAGTATTGCAGGAAAAACTTCTCGCATAAATTGTCTACTGTTAAGATAAATATGAAAGTTTCACCGTAATTCAACGTGTAAAAAACTACCTGGAACTGGCCCCGTCACACATGTTGCTGATGCACACTAGAATTACAGAGCGTTACGCCTTGTGAAAAACACATAAGATTTTCACTGCTCTTTTTTTTGTGTGTGAGTGAAGAACCAAGACCAGCAAAAAAACTCATTAGAAATTACCGTTTAGAGAAGGAACTACATATAGGCCTATACAATGAAAAAAACGGAGGGTTTTTGCATTTATTTTGTGAGCCTAATTAAAGGCCGTTAAGAAACTCAATATAAATTACCGTTTATAGAAATAGCCTCATGGATAGACAACCATTATACCTTTACTCATACTTGTGCCTACAGATTAATAATATTTTATTCGTTTTTCAACTGTACTTAATGGCCTTAAGTATTTATTTATGATCGTTACTCAATTTTTCCATGGTTCTTCATTATGTCATATAATTGCAGTTATTTATTAATGCTTTAGTCTGTTAAATAAGCAAGGGTGCATCTGATGAGCTCACCGGAGACCTTGTGATGTACATGTCTTTTGTTGCTAAAGTTGGCGTATTGGCACATTAGTCGGTCGTATTTTGTCTTACTCAATCGACATGTGTTCCAGTATAATAAATGCCGCATCCGAATCATCGTCTTGATGCCTCATGAATTAGCTTGATGTGTCGAGATAGAGAGCAAATTTGCTGTTCTTTTGTTTGTTGTCCAATCACACATTGTAGGGATATTTCTGGGATTCCAATGCATTTTTATTTTCATATATTTCGTATTGTATCCACGCATTGCAGTGATATTTCTCGGCACTAATAACATTTTCCTTTCCATGGATTTTACATTTTATCTCTGCTTCAAATTAACGGAGATGACATGGCATTTACTGAGCAAAATTGCATTCATCATCAGATTACAAAACAATCTCAGAACAATCATAACTCCGCTGGGCCCGGTAATGTCGGGATAGCAATATAAAAATACTCTGAAGTAAAACACTCGCTGAACTTTAACGATCTCAACTTATCCTACCTTCAGCTTTGAAGTCCAGCTACCATGGTTTCAATGATTTATTTTTCAGCGGTGAAAAGGTTATCCAATTTTTATTCTGTTCGCACGAATGAGAGCGTTGACGTTGCAGTGTTTCCATGATATAAATCTGTTACAACATCATATTTACTTTTACCTCGCCAGAGAGAAGGTATGGAAAAATGAATTACGTCAATACAAAGATAAATTGATCACAGCAGCTTTCGAGTGCAGCCTCTGTCACAGATGTGTAGGCAGCTATCGCTTGAGGCAAGAGACGCAGGCGCTGCGCATTGTTGTCCGTGCGTTCTGATGAAGAATGTGCGAACAAGGCATGTTTTTAAAGAAATCTAAGCATTGAAACCGTTTTCAAGGAATCTATGACATGAAATTTATTTATAGAAGCATACTTTCGAGGAATCTATGAATAGAAGTTTTTTTTTCAAGGAATCTATGACAACGAATCTATAAACCGGAGTGTTCATTGGAGAAATTTATGTAGCGGTTTGTTTTTCTAGTAATCTTTGAAAAATAAGCTACATAGAGGCGCCTTTTCTTGCATTACCCACCGTCGTATCGGTACAACGGATAGCGCAGGGTCTTCTAAGTAAACTTACGCTACCAGATGCACCAGTACGACGTCGTAAATTCACTGAAAATCTGGTTCCTGTAGTGAGCTGGAATGACGAAAAAAATGGTGTTTTATTCCAATTGGCTTCTGTTAAACATATCACTAATGCCTAGAAATGGGAAAAATTAGTTTATTTCATTGCTATAGTTGTTAATACTAACAGTTTTAGAATTACGCTTCAGACATTATTAGTATTGTAATACTGGTTTATATATCGAGAAAAAAATTGAAAAAATATTGAATTGTCTTCGTATGACCGTGAAATTTGCCATAATAAATCTTGGTCCTTGTTTTTGGTCTTTCCTGGAAATAATATGTTTTAATGAGTTTTTAAAATCAACTTTATCGTAAGAATTTTTTTCTTCCCTATACATAACATGGAATAGTTCCGAGGGCCAGTCTTCTGCAGAAAATTTGTGATTGCGGTAAAAATTTGTAACTGCGAAGCAAATTTTTAATTGCCTAGAAGATTCATAATTGTAGGAAAATTCGTAATATTAGAAGAAATTCATAATTGCGGACAAAATTCGTAATTGCAGAGGAAGATCATAATTATGGAGAAAATTGTAAATGCAGACAAAATTCGTAATTAATTGCTAGTAAAAATCGCTATTGCAGAGAAAATTCACGAACACTTCCGTACGTGCAGCGGAAGTAGCGACAGGCGTGTTTGGAAATCTTCGCGTGTTTCAAGTTCCCCAGCAAACTTGTTCTCCTCAGAACGTGAGATGTTGCTTTGAAATATAAAAGATAATACAGCTTCCTTGTTTCTTTCGATGAAAAATGTTTCCTCGTTTTGTTAAAATATAAATTTTCATCCAGGCGCTGATAACAAGTTAATTGCTTTCTAAATAATGCAAAAAATCCGGCTCGGAAAACAAGCCTCTTCTTCAAGTTTGAATGTTTTTCATTTCGTTTAAAGGGCAAGAGTGAAATCTCCACGCTGCTTCTAATCAATTAAGAAAAGATAACCATTAATTCTCACAATATCACACATCCCCGAGCTCACATTCCTTGCGCTTTATTTAAACAGATGAAGTGTCATCAGAAAAAAATTGACAACTTTCTACTTTCCCAATGTTTTATTTGCACATTCTTTTTGACACCCTGAAAGCAACGCAAATATAAGGCTTATTTATTATCACGTACTAGTTCACCACCATTTATTTGAAATAAGAAAAAAAAAGGAGAGATGAAAGGAAGGCTGTAAAATAATAAATTCAAGCTCTCGAGAGTTGATGAGGCCGAGTGTCGTAAAATTAGACGACTTGCGTCATTTATCAATACATCGACTACGGCTGGTAAAACAGAAGCTTAATATTCAACTCAAATTTAAAGTCAATTGCAGTAAGCAATGTTGAAAATAGCAAACATTAACTGGATCATGCTTCATATAAATTTGATTTAGTATTTCTGAAAATTGACTTTATGAAAACTGGTCGGCGAGCAGCATTATCATAACTCTCTCAGTGACCACCGGTGGCTCACGTCGCACCAAGTGTTAAATAAACGGTTTGCTCTCAGAAGTAAATTTTTCAAACAATTCACGCAGTTGTAGCGGCACAACTGGCAGCATAAAGTATTCAAAATTTTATTCAGCACCGTAAGTTATTCAGAATCAACATGGAAGAACCTACGCCATTGTCAACGCCGCTATGACAACGCGAACAATTTGACAATTCACAGATCAGTCAGACAGGGGCCTCAGTCCTAAGTCAGACGGGGCCTCAGTCCTAAGTCAGACGGGGCCTCAGTCCTATAAGTCAGACTCAGTCCTAAGTTAGACGGGGCCTCAGTCTTAAGTCAGACGAGGCCTCAGTCTTAAGTTAGACGGGGCCTCAGTCCTAAGTCAGACGGGGCCTCAGTCCTAAGTCAGACGGGGCCTCAGTCCTAAGTTAGACGAGGCCTCAGTCCTAAGTCAGACGGGGCCTCAGTCCTAAGTCAGACGGGGCCTCAGTCCTAAGTCAGACGGGGCCTCAGTCCAAAGTTAGACGGGGCCTCAGTCCTAAAGCCTACGGAAGTTGCTGCTGTTCTCCACTAGTGTGCAGACGGGCAAGAGCACTTCATTCAAGAGGCGACATTCCAGTCACGAGGCGACATTCCAGTCGAGAGGCGACATTCCAGTCAAGAGGTGACATTCCAGTCGAGAGGCGACATTCCAGTCAAGAAGCAGCATTTCAGTCAAAAGGCAGCATTCCAGTCAGGAGGAAGCATTTCAGTCAAGAGGAAGCATTTCACTCAAGAGGCAGCATTTCAGTCAAGAGGCAAAATTTCAGTCAACTGGCAGCATTTCAGTCAAGAGGCAGCGTTTCAGTCAAGAGGCATCATTTCAGTCAAGTGGCAGCATTTCAGTCAAGTGGCAGCATTTCAGTCAAAAGGCAGCATCTCACTCAAGAGGCAGCATTCCAGTCAAGAGGCAGCATTTCAGTCAAAAGGCAGCATTCTAGTCAAGAGGAAGCATTTCACTCAAGAGGAAGCATTTCACTCAAGAGGCAACATTTCAGTCAAGAGGAAGCATTTCAGTCAAGAGGCAGCATTTCACTCATGAGGCAACATTTCAGTCAAGAGGCAACATTTCAATCAAGAGGCAACATTTCAGTCAAAAGGCAGCATTTCAGTCAAGTGGTAGCATTTCAGTCTAAAGGCAGCATTTCAGTCAAGAGGCAGCATTTCAGTTAAGAGGCAGCATTTCAGTCAAAAGGTAGCATTTCACTCAAGAGGCAGCATTCCAGTCTAGAGGCAGCATTTCAGTCAAGATGCAACATTTCAGTCAACAGGCAGCATTTCAGTCATGAGGCAGCGTTTCAGTCAAGAGGCAGCATTTCAGTCAAGTGGCAGCATTTCATTCAAGTGGCAGCATTTCAGTCAAAAGGCAGCATCTCACTCAAGAGGCAGCATTTCAGTCAACAGGCATCATTTCAGTCAAGAGGCAGCATTTCAGTCAAGAGGCAGCATTTCAGTCAGGAGCAGCATTTCAGTCAGGAGGCAGCATTTCAGTCAAATATTCGGACGACAATAAGTCGAGATCTAATTCTAATAACTTAGCGCTCTAGCCTGCGGAAATGAGGGAAGTTGCAACTTGTTAAGATATTTTGAAAACCCAGGATGTTTTTTGGACCATCTTCATGGACAATAAGCTGTTTATTATTTTCTCTTCTTATGCTACTCAAAAACCGGACGATATTCGGGAAACCCTGAATTATAAAACATTCAGTGTTGTTTTGCGTTACATTACTGGTTAGCATATCAGGTCTCGCCTAAATAAAATTTAGCGAGTGCTTTTTTATGCCTTTGATAGTTAGCACATCAAACCCAGACCTGCTTTGAAGTAACAGAGCGTTTTTTATCCAACATTGCTCATTAGCACATCTGGTCCCAGCTCCAAGCAAAACTGATGCATCGTTATTATGTGCAATATTGCAGGTTAGCACATCTGGTCCCAGCTCCAAGCAAAAGTGACGCAGCGTTATTATGTGCAACATTGCAGGTTAGCACATCTGGTCCCAGCTCCAAGCAAAAGTGACGCAGCGTTATTATGTGCAATATTGCAGGTTAGCACATCTGGTCCCAGCTCCAAGCAAAAGTGACGCAGCGTTATTATGAGCAACATTGCAGTTTAGCACATCTGGTCCCAGCTCCAAGCAAAAGTGACGCAGCGTTATTATGTGCAACATTGCAGGTTAGCACATTTGGTCCCAGCTTCAAGCAAAAGTGACGCAGCGTTATTATGTGCAACATAGCAGGTTAGCACATCTGGTCCAGCCCCAAGTAGAAGTGACGCCGCGCTGTTTTGTGCAATATTGCAGGTTGGCTCATCAGGTCCAGGTCTATTTTAAATGATGCATACTCCACCAAAAATCTATCACGTCAGACCCGCACCAACTGAAGTCTATTTTCTTTTCTGGAGTTGCGGGTGCGTCACAGTAAAGATAGAACGGAAGGCCGGCACGCGTTGCCATTGTTCAGGTCGTCCGTAGTTTGAGGTGAGCAAAAAATTCCACAATGAATGCACGATTAGTGGCTTCATACAAGAGTGGTCCAGAGCTTTAATTGATGTACGAGACGATGTGAGGAAACACAAAAGAATGTGCGCTCATGTGATCAGAGTACAGAGGTATTACTCAATTTAAAGTATTCCAGATTGCTGTTGAATGTGTCGCTTAAATTAGAAAGATTTAGATGAAATACTGAAATAAAATGCAGAATTTAGGGCCCGAACACCGTAAAATGCTATTGAGGTTCCCATACGATACGATGGCTATAGGGCCGACCGCAAAATCTAGAAGCCTCCGAGGAAAACGTTAGCAGGATCTTTTGCTGGCCTCGTAGATGTATGGAACTTGACTGGAAGCCAGGGCGGCTGTTCCGTTTCAGCTATTAATTCCTTTACGGAGCCCTCTGGGTTACAGTAATGATATGTCCGTATCATTATTTTTAGAAGTTAATTTCACGAAGTCTACCGTGTTTTTAGTTAATTATCTGGTGCAGAGGGTTAGCGCATACCGTGTTTAGTGGCGCAGAGGGTTGGTGTATACCGTGTTTAGTGGTGCAGAGGGTTGGTGTATAGCGTGTTTAGTGGCGCAGAGGGTTTATGTATAGCGTGTTTAGTGGCGCAGAGGGTTCGTGTATAGCGTGTTTAGTGGCGCAGAGGGTTGGTGTATAGCGTGTTTAGTGGCGCAGAGGGTTAGTGCCTATAGTGTTTAGTGGCGAAGAGGGTTAGCGCATACCGTGTTTAGTGGCGCAGAGGGTTGGTGCCTATAGTGTTTAGTGGCGCAGAGGGTTAGTGCCTATAGTGTTTAGTGGCGCAGAGGGTTAGCGCATACCGTGTTTAGTGGTGCAGAGGGTTGGTGCCTATAGTGTTTAGTGGCGCAGAGGGTTAGGGCATACCGTGTTTAGTTGTGCAGAGGGTTGGTGCCTGTAGTGTTTAGAGGTGCAGAGGGTTAGTGCATAACGTGTTCAGTAGTGCAGAGGGTTAGCGCATACCGTGTTTAGTGGTGCAGAGGGTTAGCGCATACCGTGTTTAGTGGTGCAGAGGGTTAGCGCATACCGTGTTTAGTGGTGCAGAGGGTTAGTGCATACCGTGTTAAGTAGTGCAGAGGGTTAGTGCATACCGTGTTTAGTGGCGCAGAGGGTTGGTGCCTATAGTATTTAGTGGCGCAGAGGGTTGGTGCCTATAGTGTTTAGTGGTGCAGAGGGTTGGAGCCTGTAGTATTTAGTGGTGCAGAGGGTTAGTGCATACCGTGTTAAGTAGTGCAGAGGGTTAGCGCATACCGTGTTTAGTGGTGCAGAGGGTTAGCGCATACCGTGTTAAGTAGTGCAGAGGGTTAGTGCATACCGTGTTTAGTGGCGCAGAGGGTTGGTGCATACCGTGTCTAGTGGCGCAGAGGGTTGGTGCCTATAGTGTTTAGTGGTGCAGAGGGTTGGTGCCTATAGTGTTTAGTGGCGCAGAGGGTTGGTGCCAATAGTGTTTAGTGGCGCAGAGGGTTGGTGCCTATAGTGTTTAGTGGCGCAGAGGGTTGGTGC
The DNA here is from genome assembly GCA_030386875.1 of Morinoia aosen. NCBI lineage: Eukaryota > Metazoa > Arthropoda > Malacostraca > Amphipoda > Talitridae > Morinoia > Morinoia aosen. The sequence goes on from CM059558.1 coordinate 56,027,698, forward strand.
CTATAGTGTTTAGTGGCGCAGAGGGTTGGTGCCTATAGTGTTTAGTGGCGCAGAGGGTTGGTGCCTATAGTGTTTAGTGGCGCAGAGGGTTGGTGCCTATAGTGTTTAGTGGCGCAGAGGGTTGGTGCCTATAGTGTTTAGTGGCGCAGAGGGTTGGTGCCTATAGTGTTTAGTGGCGCAGAGGGTTGGTGCCTATAGTGTTTAGTGGTGCATCGGGTTGGTGCCTATAGTGTTTAGTGGCGCAGAGGGTTGGTGCCTATAGTGTTTAGTGGCGCAGAGGGTTGGTGCCTATTGTGTTTAGTGGTGCATCGGGTTGGTGCCCATAGTGTTTAGTGGTGCAGAGGGCTAGTGCATACCGTGTTTAGTGGCGCAGAAATTTAAACATCGAGCTTTGGCAGATAAAAACCGTTCGCAGTGCATTGCTGTCGTTTTTTCGCCAAGAAGTAGTATTTTAGAAGAAATGACAGAATAGGTTGGAGGGAAATTATTTTACTGAGTTTGCTCTTCATTCTCACACCCTCTCTCCTCACGTTGAAAAGTTGAAAAATCAGGTTTACAACCCGATTGTAGTTAGAAGCTATAGATAAAAGCCTTTTATACAGATGAAACGCATGAAGAATATATGCATGGATGACACGCATAGAAGACACGCATAGAAGACACGCATAGATGACACGCATAGATGACACGCATCGATGACACGCATAGACACGCATAAAGAAAAAGAAAGGAACTAGCCGCAACTATCCCATGTATCCAAGTGTTCAGACTGACCATTGGTAAGACCGAGGGTAGCCGTTATTGCATGATGGAGGCAATTTAAAGCTATAGGGAATGCAAAGTACAAGATGATGTGCAAAAAAATGATAACTTATTCGTATGATGTTAATATTATTTATAACATTTATAGATTTTTAAATAGTTCAAAGTTATTTATGATTATTCCAAAATAGTTCCCAGCTCACAAAAGTACAACGGACCAATTTACTGTGTATCAGAAAGTATATCAGAAAGTCTAACACGCAACTAAATTCATTTGTAATGGTTGTAATGGTCGGTTGATATCCCTTTGATAAATGATAAATTTTTTCTCATTCCGTGCACAAATTACCAATAAAATATGCAATGAAATATTAAAAAACTAACAGTAAGCCAAAATAACACGCCTCTAATCCTTAGATATTTCGCTAAAAAACTGTAATAATTTAAATTCCATCATAGACAATTTTAAACAATTTAAACAATTTAAACAATTTATTTACCACAGGTGATACAGAGGTAGAATGTTTCTTAAGTCTAGTACAATGGTCAAATTTGAGTATAGCTACCTGTGGGCCCGAACAAGTTCAGCGACTTCTAGGGCATCCTACCATCACGTTATTCTAGGGTGTACAAAAATGTTTAACCTAGTTCACTTAACCTAGTTTCGCATTAGACTGATCATTGAGATAATTAACTCGATATTCTATACTGTATTTTACAATATAGGTCAAATCGGCTATGTTTAACAGTATGTTCGATAAAAAGATTTAAGAGCAGACTGAAGATCGGTTATGGTACCCAAGGCAAGTTACATACATTATCATTAGTTACATGTAGGAGGCAAGATTTGACATGGTGATCTTACACGACTAGTATTCTGATAGGAAGTGAGACTCAAGATGTCTTTTGAATACTTTGTACGAATTACATTCACGGATCTCCGCAGGTATAGAGTTCCAAGTTTTGGTTCCAACGAAGAGGATACTGTGTTGCGACCGGGCCTTCGAATAATAAGGAAGCATGAATTTACTTCTATTTCGGGTTAAATGGTCGTGATGACCAGTTTGCGCAGTTAATAATTGTTTTAGGCTATTGTCGCCATCATTTCTTAATTTTTTGTAAATGAAATTACAAATAGAGATTTTGTAGAGATCCGAAAGTTTAAGTATTTGTAAATTTTTGAAAGAATCATTTGTGTGAGCATTATATTCTAGGTTCTTTACCGCTCTGATAGCTCTTTTCTGCAGAGTGAAAATTTTGTTGGTTTTATTTTTATCAGTTCCGTGTCATGCTTCTATTCCGTATTGCAAGTATGAAGAGATGAGCGTTCGGTAAAGCATTTGTAAAGCTGTTTCAGGCAAAAAATTTTTAACTTTATTTAGGATTCCGATGGATTTTGATAATTTAGAACTAATATGAGCGATGTGCTTTTTGACGGTCAGATGTTTATCTATTATGATGCCCAGAAACTTACATGAGTGGGTTTCTTTGATTTCATCTTCGCCAATTTTAATGCATGGGAGAGATACATTTTTCTTGTATGAGTATGGAATATAATTTGTTTTGTCAATATTAAGGGTTATTTTATTAGCTTTGAGCCACGATGAAACCTTATGAAGTTCATTATTTATATTCTCCACAATCATAGCGGGATTTTGGTTCGGAAGGACCGAAGAAAGCGTACTGGCATCGGCAAAAAGTATGAATTTGAAGAATGATGTAGATTTTATAATATCATTGATAAAAATCAGAAACAGGAGAGGCCCAAGAACAGATCCTTGTGGAACTCCATGGCTAATTGTCTGTGGGTCTGATTTTGCGTCGTCAATGACAACGTATTGCTTCCGATTTGTTAGGTATGATCTGAACCAATCATGGGCAATCCCTCGAATGTCATAACAGTGTAGTTTCGAGAGTAGTATTTTATGGTCCACACAATCGAATGCTTTTCGAAAGTCAAGAAATACAGAGAAGACAGGCTTTCCTTCATCTATATTAGAATAGAGGAATTGCAAATGATTCAATATAGCCTGTGTTGTTGATTTTTTAGAGAGAAAGCCGTATTGTTTATCGTAAAGAAATGATTTTTGTTCAAAATAGGAGTACACTTTGTATACACAATCTTTCCGAACACTTTGCTAATAATTGGTAGTACGGAGATAGGTCGATAATTGTTTACATAGGTTTTTTCACCACTTTTAAAGATAGGGGTTACTCTAGCAACTTTAAGGGAGTTTGGGAAAGTGCCTAGGAAGAGAGATTGGCTAATAAGATTGGATATCAGCGGGGATACAATATCAGCAATAGTTTTAAGTACTTTCGTCGGAAACGTTTGTAACCCACTCGATTTATTTTTCAGGTTGTTTATGCACGCAATTACATCGGAAGAGTTGGTAGGCGTAAAGAAAAAGGAGTTGTGTTCTCGAATATGATCCATGCATTCCAGGTGATCAGCAGGTTCACTTGGAATACCATCAGCTATAGTTTTCCCTGCGCTTACGAAGAAATTGTTAAAGAGATTAGCAATTTCTTTCTTCTCATGGTATTTTACATTATCTTGAATAACATATTCAATTTTCTTTTTATCAGCGTTATTCGGTTTACAGCAGGAGTTAAGGAGGCGCCAAGTCTTTTCAACGACAGCTTTAAATTGAGTAAACTTGCGCGTGAAGTAGTTCTTTTTTGATGTCTTTTTCTGATTTGTCACATAGTTTTTGAATCGGTTATATGTTTCACTAGAGAATCGCCCTTCGCAAAGGAGGGCTAGGTACGCTTGACGTTTCTTTATGTTTATCACGATGTCACCAGTAATCCAGGGCTTTTGTTTATTTTTCGGGGTAACTGTACGAGGTACAATTGGGCGACATTGATTGTATGCGGCCATTATAGTTTCAGTCAATTTTACTACTGCTTCATCAATGCTCGTTGCATTATTGCATTGAGAGATGTGCAATGTTGGTATTGATTCTTCTAGAGCGGTGCGCATTTCCTCTAAATTTGATTCGTTTACTTTACGATATGAGTAAGTTTCAGCCCGTGGCTTGGTGCAAGCAATATAGACATTTTTCTTAACGAGAAAAATTGGAAAATGATCTGATAAGTTAAAGGTAATGATTCCGGAGAAATAATCACTTGGGTCTGTCACAAAGATATTGTCAAGCAGCGTAGTAGATTCAGAGGTTATTCGTGTAGGCTTTGTAATGATCGGAAGGAAGGATTGAGACTGAAAGGTTGTTAGGAAATTAGAGATTGGTTCATAGCTTTCATGTTTCAGTAGATCATAATTGAAGTCACCGCATATTATTATGTCATTGTATAAGGGCCTGTTGAACTGAGAAATAATACGATTCAGCTCATTCAGGAAGGATGTAGGACAGGCTGTAGGAGGCCTATACACCGTTCCAAGCACAATGCGTTTACCATCTCTAGACAGTTCTACGAAGATTGATTCTATATGATCCTGATTCACTGTTGCACTCGCTATGGTTCTCGAGTCTATGTGGTTAGATACATATGTGCTGATGCCTCCGCCCCGCTGTTTTTTTCGTAGCGAATGGTAACTATGATAATTTTCAAATCGAATCATGTCTTTAGTCGAGTCGTCTAGCCAGCTTTCGGTGAAGCTAATCACGTCTAGGTTATATTTAAGTTCAGTAATAGTACATTGTACCTCTTCCGATTTTGGATAGAGTGACGTACAGTTCCAACACAGGAGTGAGAAATCTCGGTCAGTTATTCGTATAGTTTCGTTGAATTTTGATATATTAGTATACCTACACTCTTGAGAGTCGTTTAGGTTTGGATATATTCTGTTCAAATGATTGAGATCTGGGTCGATTCCCTCGAATATCTCAGGGTGATCAGTCATTTAAAATTAGTAAACAGTAAGAAGTAGGTACTATAGAGCTTAAAACGAAATACAGAGTCAAGCTTAAAGGGATATTCCTGTCTAAAAAAATAGCTTATGAAGTACGAGAGAATAGAGTAAAAAATCTAGTACGATTTCGTGAGTACTACAAACTCAGTCCATGAGCGAATAATATTGGAGTTCAATAGCACAACATTGGTGTAAACAGATTGCTCCATGAGGGCGCTTTCACAAGTTCACATACAACAGGTAATAAGTTTTAAAGATTATAGCGACAATGATATAATCAACTAATATGGTTTACGCGTAATTATAACTTTAGTATTAAAAAAAAATTCACAGTAACATTGGTAGGTAAAAAATTGCTGATTGCGTTGTTTCAAAAGTTCACACACAGCTGTCATAAATGTTTACAAACACATCTGTTATACATTTGTCTAGATTGAGGTTAAACTGATATCAAGTTGAGGTTAAACTGACATGATACCTAATTGAGGTGAAACTGACACGAAACTGACATTTTCATAATACATCCCTTGTAGAAAGTAAGTTGTTAAAGTAGTTCAAATGCAGAAACGCTAGTCAATAAAAAATACTTTTTTGTTTGAAGCTTGATTGGTTTATCTCTCGGTTGCGCTTAATGCGTTAACAACTTAAAAAAAACATTAATAGTAATTTTGTTGCTTTCTATAGAGTCAAATTGCTTGCATCAGCAGTCAAGTTACTTTAATAAGCATTAAAATTGCGTTCACCAGTTTTCGAACTGTTTTCATCAGGATGCTAGTTGTTCAGCCAACATTGCAGCACCATTTACGATAGTTTAAAGTTTTCATCAGCTGACTGCTGTAGTTTACAGACACTCTTAGCTCTGAGGAGCATAACCTGTTTATGGGAATTGAGGTACATCATCTTTGGTGGTCAATCGTCTCTTAGGGAATCGAACATTACTTTGTACGAATTACCGAAAAATATGAGATTGGCCTTTTGTTTCTTGATGAACACAAAAGTCTTACTGGCATTGGTGTAGAATTTTATTTTCATTGCTCGAATGTTTCTCAGCCTTTACGATATGAGACACTTTTGAGCAAGATAAAAAGTGTGCTTTGGTTGGAATAAAATTCGTATCGTGGGTTCGTGTGCGAAACATCAGCAATGTGTGAAGGATGTTTTGAATGTGTTAAGATATTATTCTACATCCTACATCGTTATTGGGAACATTTGTTTATATGAATACCAATACCAATGTTAGAAACACCGCCAAAAATTTTTGTTCTTGTTTATGATTCACAAGGTCGTGCGATCTCCGAATAACAAATAGAATATTATTTTCTGATAATATTGACTTCTGACCAAACGAAGCGTACGAAAACACGTTTTGAAAAATATTCCAACTTTCTTAGAAGCGTTTCATTCCTGGGGTGCCAAAGTTATGTTTTAGAAGATATTGGTATTGTGTTATTTACTGCGATATTAATATTTTTTAATGCTGGTGCGTCAAAGTCCTTCTTGAGAAGATATTAGCTCTGTTTTATTTATCGCGATATTAATATTTCCTAATGCTAGAGTGCCAAAGTAATTTCTTAGAAGATATTAGCTCCGTGTTATATACCGCGACATTAATATTCTCCCACGCTGGAACCTCAAAGTAATTTTTGAGAAGATATTAGCTCCGTGTTATATACTGCGATGTTAATATTTCTCCACGACAACGTCGATGAGGCAATACTGGAAATATGACATTACGCTATGCTCAAGCGAGAGACAATAAGGAAAGTCTGGTCTCTTCTGCGGACCGGAGCTACGCTCAGCAGCGTGTGCACACATCGTCCGGTTCTGTGGACCGAAATCGTCAATTGTTTGCTGGTGCTGCTGCTCACACCTCACTTACGCCACCAGCTTACGACATCTGCTGAATCATTTACGTCAAATGTTACTCCAGCTGTTACTGCGATTGTTACTCCAGCTGTTACCCTAGCTGTTGCTTTAGCTCTGGCTGTTAATCAAGCTTTCACTACAGCTGTAATCCTGGCTGTTAATCCAACTGTCACTGGTGATCTTCCTCCAGTCGTGACTGCAGCCGTTACTGTCACTTACTCCAACTACGAGTATAATACCAGCTCTTACTGCCTCTTACTCCAACTATAATCCAGTTGTCACAGCCAGCTGTTATTCCAGCCTTCATTAGATCTTATACACCTCCTGTAGGGCTGCTAGAATCTGATAGAATTTTTTGGTCTAACTTTATTTGAAAAAAGTGTGCGTGAACATATTGGGCAGAAAAAAGTGAATTTTGCCTCTCTGTGGAGGAAAATTTTTTCCACCACGTTTTGTTTTGCATTAGCCGCTAATTTTTCAAGCATCGGATTGTGTACTGTGCATTGCTCACAAGAATGTACTGTAACTCACGATGATCTCGTTCCCACATTATTCTGTGCTCACCGTTTAAGAAAGGTATTAATTTTACGAGCACTCATCTTTTTCCATCCAAAGATAGAGTATTTTATTTTTCAGTTTTGACGTGTGCGGGAGTGCTTCCGAGTGTTGCCTGCACAGACTACGTACTAAGTATTCGCGCATCATACTATATCATCATACAATAGTCGCATCATACAATTGCCTTATAAGTCGCACATCATACAATAACATCATTCAACAGTCGCATAATATTATAGTCGCACCATACAATAGTCATAGAAGTGTTGCACGGTATAACATCATCATAATAACAACTGAGTGTCAAAGCAACAACGCTGGAACCCTCAAAAGCGCAAAAGAAAGTTTTATAAAGATAGTTGACGCATATGTTCATGCAGAGCGTGGACAATTTGAGCGTCGGTTATAACTATGATCGATGAAATTGCTATGCACATGTGTTTCTATAAATACCTGGATTAATATGCGATTTCTGGGAAATACTATATGTGTATACACCGGGTGTTCACAAAATATGTGTTCACTCTTTACCGCCCAGTATTATGTATTTCGTTTTGATGTAGGAGTTTATTGATATAATACAAGTTTAACGAGTTAAATGAAAGAAAAGAACATTAAATTTTAGAAAATTAAACGTCGTGAACGAAAACTTAAATGCACCTGAAACAAAAACAAAAAGTAAGTTCGCAATCGTCATGCTAAGAATCATCACATTTGTTAGGGACACCCTGTATGTAGATGTGTGTACGGGGAGTAACCGTCATTGCGTAGTGGAGTTAGTCATAAGGCATTTGAAATACCTATGTACAAGACGATGTGTATCAGGCTTAATTGGAATAAAGCATCCTTTCTCACGTACTGGGGACAGGTTGTACGGTCGTGCCTGAGGCCACTCCCGTTACATGGAGGTCAAACGACCGGTCTTCGTCGTTCCAAAACAAACTGAATTTGATTTCACGAACCTATAGATGGCCATGGAGAACACTCTACCGCTTCTCTCCTGGACAATGAAGCAAAGCAATAGACTAGCTATTGTTATCGTTATGTTGGGTTTGACTAACTATTGTTATTACTATTTCAGCTCAAAGTAATTATAGGAATTATCTATTTTCTAAGTTTTCATTTTTTAAAATTGTTTTTCAGTTCATCGCGAGTTAAAACATGAAGTAAATTGCTGACCATATGATCAGTAATTTTCTACGTCCTTTTCCACGTGATAAACTGGAACTATTTTTAGTATTATATTGGGTTAGATTCACTATTTCTATCATAATTTGAGGACAAATTAATGTTCTTCATTATTATTATTCGTTGAAACTAAGATAGTTTTTGTTATATTGGGTTAGACTAATTATTTACCACACAATATAGAGTCAGATTAGTAGTAAATATACACAGCCACAGAAGAGCCTGTCCTTAATAGTACCAATAGTTAATTTCCCCTGCGAATTCATGTGTAGATTTCTAATGAAAAACTTGTGTTCTTTAGATATGACTGAATTTTTTTTACAGAGTGAATAGATTCTTAAAACATATTTTAAGACCTTTTTTTAAAGTTCAAATAAAATATGACTTCAATATTAACAGCGTTCTTCGTTTATAAGTTTCTAGAGTCAGATAAATTATTGTTATCATTCGGTTTCGTTCGACTTATTATTACATAATAATACGGTGTAAAACTAATTATGCCATAATTTCATAAGGTTGAACAAACAACGGGTATTATACGCTAGATTATACCATCAAATACATCGACGTTTCATTAATGAAGCAAGCGGTTTTTCAGCTGCAATTCCTATGTAATTACACGTCAAAGAGTAAATTAAATTATTCCGTGTCAAATTTTTCAATTTGGATTCTAGAGTTGGACAACCTGATATTCCTGTCAATTCATTGAACACTTTACCTTATTCAATGATACTCTGTTCTAACTGCTCCTAAATGGATTAATATCAGACCGTGTGGTCAATTATTTGCAAATACTTTAAAAAATTCTTAAAGGTGTTTTCTGTTGTTAAGAAATAGTTTTAATTCTTATAAATATTCACTGGTTTAGGTTTCGAATAGCCACTTGATTTTAGAAGCAGGCTGTAATTGCCTCTTGGTATTACTAGCAGGCTCCAATTGCCACTTGATTTTAGAAGCAGGTTCCAATTGCCACTTGATTTTAGAAGCAGGCTTCAATTGCCACTTGATTTTAGAAGCAGGCTCCAATTGCCACTTGATTTTAGAAGCATGCTCCGATAGCCACTTGATTTTAGAAGCAAGCTCCAATTGACACTTGATTTTAGAAGCAGGTTCCAATTGCCACTTAATTTTAGAAGCAGGCTCCGATTGCCACCTGATTTTAGAAGCAGGCTCCTATTGCCCCTTGATTTTAGAAGCAGGTTCCAATTGCCACTTGATTTTAGAAGCAGGCTCCAATTGCCACTTGATTTTAGAAGCATGCTCCGATAGCCACTTGATTTTAGAAGCAGGCTCCAATTGCCACTTGATTTTAGAAGCAGGTTCCAATTGCCCCTTAATTTTAGAAGCAGGCTCCGATAGCCACCTGATTTTAGAAGCAGGCTCCAATTGCCCCTTGATTTTAGAAGCAGGTTCCAATTGCCCCTTGATTTTAGAAGCAGGTTCCAATTGCCACTTGATTTTAGAAGCAGGCTTCAATGGCCTTATGATTTTGGTTCCAATCGCCACAAGTGGCAGTGATGTAAGGAGAATAGCATTCTATTTCATTCCGTTTGACTCGGGATGCTATCATTCTATCATTCCGTTTTATCATTCCATTCTACTGGATATCACTCGCTTTCGTGTCAAAGTAAATTCTGTTGCCTGAAATACTGAATCTGTAGCGCATCTGAAAAGACTTCTCTCCAATCTAATATTGAAATAAATGGGATATTGCGTAATAATATTATCTAATAATGCAAAATGGTATGTATTAAAATTATCCTCAAACGAAATGCAAAAACCGACGAGTTGTTGAACACATTTCAACAAGGGTTCCAGCATTTCAGCAAGGTCTCAGACAATTATTTATTAATATCAGCATGATTTTTCAAATTTTTACCGTGAATTTTCGATACGATATATCGTATTTCTGCTCATAATCACGGCTGAACTTGAATGAGATGATTAACTATCATTTAAATTCATACGTCTTAGAAATTATTTAATCGAGACCTCGAACATTTCTATGTACGCTGCGTGAATGCTCATTCTTCTACCGTGTCTATTTATTGCAAATGCAAATATGTATGGTAGTTGAATGAGAACTCAATTCCCAACTTCAAGTACTTATGACTAAAATTAAATAACATTAATCATTGGCCTTTTTTACGGCTCACTCGCACTAAAGGCACACTTCAGAGCAAATAAAGAAATTGAAGAGACCAGCATTGTTTGGTCATCATGTGCTCGTTGAAGGGCTCCATCCAAATAGAAAAACACCATTTTTTCTCAAAGTTATTTAATTTTATCGTCTTTAAATAAAGTTTGGTCCTGAAAACCACTTGACCTGCGGCAGCCGAACAAGTTTTCACGGTTCATACTCATCTCTGGGAACAAATTTTATTCGCAAAAAGATAAATTGACGATGTTCGCCGAAATATCTATTAAAATTAGCTGCATCAGTGTTGCTCAATGAATGATTTTGCATCATTGATGCAAACCGTCATTGATGCAAACCGTCATTGAAGCAAACCGTCAGTGATGAAAACCGTCATTGAAGCAAAACGTCATTGAAGCAAGCCGTCGTTGAAACAAACTGTCATTGACGCAAACCGTCATTGAAGCAATTCGTTATTGATGAAAACGTCATTGATGCAAATCATTGATGCAAACCGTCATTGGAGCAAACCGTCATTGATGCCAACCGCCATTGATGCAAACCATTGATTCCAACCATTGATGCAAACCGTCATTGAAGCAAACTGTCATCGATGCAAACCACACAACCGCCAGCTGAGGCAGAAACAGCAGGGCAGCCAGGTATATATAGCGCAGCGAAGGAGGTTCAGTCACAGTTCCGATCGAAGCTTAGCTCAAACGACACTAGCTTTAGGTAGACGAAGCAGCGAGAAAATTACTTTGGTTTCTTGATATTCTCTGGTTTCTTGAATTCACGAGTCCCTATGGCTTGGGTGAAGGTGAGAGAGAGGGAATGTTTCATGAAATGAAGGTAAAAGTTTTGTCTGATTCCGCTACTTATAAACTTGGGGTTCCATCTCGTAAATTTGTCAGCGAGTTTGGTGTGAAAGTTTTTTTATTAATCTAATGCCTCCTTAAAGGAGAAGCCTTTCGTTACCAATGCTCAAATCATTGAAGTGTGGAAAATGGAAAACTTTTTGGGTGGCATTTTAAAAAATTTACTTCGTCGTAGCGGTATTGATAAGTGCGTAAGTTCTTTCGAGTCATTTGGCTATCTCGTATTCTACAGCACTCAAAGTAGCCAAAACGAAAGAAAAACTCAAGCTGCTAGCTGTGCCGCTACGACGACCTAAATTGTTCGAAAATCCAGCTTCTGAATCGGAATGAAAAATAATGCCCAGAGACAAAAACATGAATGTTGTGGACTGGATTGTATATTGACTCATACGTGCCCTCACTGTCAGGAAGCAATATTTTATCGCAAGAAAGGTACAACATAAAAAGCCTTTTGATTTTCTCAATGTTAAAGCCTTGATATCCTTTTACGATTCGATTTTTAACAATTGTCGTTCATCAAACACTTTGAATCGCCTCCTTTGGATGTGTATTAAAATGCTTTTTTCAAAGCTATGCATTCACAAATCATCATTAAATTAAGTAAATTACCTCGGAATCAAATCCGGTAAAAGTGAGCGCAATGTAAAATTTAGGGAGAAAAGCTCAAGCTCAAGGATTTCGGTGAAAAAACAACGTTTACCTTAGGTCGACAGACGATCTTAAGTCGCCAAGCTGTCTCAACTTTTCAAAGTTCTTAAAAAGTTTTGAAATTCTTATAGAATTTTCAAATTATATATAAACTTTGCCAAATTTTACATAATTTTTTTTCCAGAAGTGGTATAACAATTTTCAATTCGTATAACTTCCCAAAATTCGTGTAAGCTTTCTCAAAATTCATATAAACTTCCAAAATTCTGTCCCTGCTTGGCAGGTGGTATTGGTGGCAGCCATTACGCTGGTGGCAGCATCACAGGGCTCGGGTGCCACAAAAGAAGAGTACAACTTATCCGTTGGTCATGACCGGAGCCAAAATGTCCAACTGGTCGGGAGCGCTTCTCAGCAGGTGTCCCGTGTGGTAGACGCCCCACTCAAACCAGCCGCTACTGGTATGATCATTAACTACCTGTAAAATACGGTGCCCGTTTTATACCTATAATTTTATACATTTTATACCTACCTAAAAATTTGATCCCCCCTGTATGCATAGCCCTTATGCCAGTTGGCGTGACCTTAATACCTATAAGCGCAGCCTTTATGAGCATACTTTTATGCCCTTACCTATCAACTGAAAAGTGCGGCTTGTATAACTTTGCTTATGTTATTTACTTGTATGCATAACCTCTAAACCTAGAAGCTTAGCGTATATACTTGAATGAACAGCCTATACACCTGTATGCATAGCTTACATATGTTCTTGTATGCAAAATTATTTACTATTGGATGTACTCTGTATAAGTATTGGATAGGAACTTATTTTGTGTGATTTTTTTGCAGTTCAGAAAGAGAAAAACTCGGGGGGTAGATTCTATATTTACACAAAATAATGTAACTATATTCTCGAAATGATACCTACCTTCTAGCCCGGTCAAATGTTTAAAGAAGATCCAAGTTTCACGAAAAAAATCAACATAAAACTCTCATTCTCGCCTTTTCTCCCGACTTTACAGTCACCTCACCACCACCGGAATATTTTTAGATCCCAGCACAACGGTGATGACAAATGTTTTATGTTCTTGTGAGACTCCTGACCCAAATATCATGTATGCTTAACGTATACACCTATGCGTAACCTATATACCAGTATACAATTTAAACAATTTAAACAATTTAAACAATTTATTTACCACAGGAGATACAGAGGTAGAATGTTTCTTAAGTCTAATACAATGGTCAGAGTTGAGTATAGCTACCTGTGGGCCCGAATAAGTTCAGCGACTTCTAGGGCATCCTACTATTACATTATTCTAGGGCGTACAATAATGTTTAACCTAATTCACTTAGCCTAGTTTCGCATTAGACTGATCAACAGGATAATGAACTCGATATTGATGTTTAATTTTACAATATAGGTCATATGGACAATATTTAACAGTATATTCGATAACGATTTGGGAGCAGACTGAAAATCGGCGATATTACTCATGGCAAATTGCATTATTAGGACCAGACATGTAGGAGGCAGGATTTGACTTGGTGATCTTACACGACTAGTATTCTGATAAGAAGTGAGACTCAAGATTTCTTTTAAATACCTTGTAAGAATTACTTTCACGGATCTCCGCAGGTATTGAGTTCCAGGTTTTAGTTCCAACGAATAGTATACTATGTTGCGAGCGGGCCTTTGAATAATAAGGAAGCATGAATTTACTTTTATTTCGTGTTAAATGGTCGTGATGACCAGTTTGCGCAGTAAATAACTGTTGAAGGCTATTGTCGCCATCATTAGCTAATGTTTTGTAGATGAAATTGCAGATGGAGATTTTGTAGAGATCCGAAAGTTTAAGTATTTGTAAATTTTTGAATGAATCATTTGTGTGAGCATTATATTCTAGGTTCTTTACCGCTCTGATGGCTCTTTTTTGCAGAGTAAAAATTATATTGGTTTTATTTTTATCAGTTCCATGCCATGCTTCTATTCCGTATTGCAGGTATGGTGAAATGAGCGTTCGATAAAGCATTAGTAAGGCTGTTTCAGGCAGGAAATTTTTAACTTTATTCAGGATTCCGATGGATTTTGATAATTTAGAACTAATATGAGTGATGTGCTCTTTGAAGGTCAGATGTTTATCTATTATGATGCCCAGAAATTTACATGAGTTGGTTTCTTTGATTTCACCTTCGCCAATTTTAATGGATGGTAGAGATATATTTTTCTTGTATGAGAACGTAATATAATTTGTTTTATCGATATTGAGGCTTATTTTATTAGCTTTAAGCCACAGTGAAACCTTATGGAGTTCATTATTTATACTCTCCGCAATCGTAGTGGGATTTTCGTTCGGAAGGACCGCAGAAAGCGTACTGTCATCGGCAAAAAGTATGAATTTAAAAAATGATGTAGATTTAATAATATCATTGATAAAAATCAGAAAAAGGAGAGGCCCAAGAACAGATCCTTGTGGAACTCCATGGCTAATTTTTTGTGGGTCCGATTTTGCGTCGTCAATGACAACGTATTGCTTCCGATTTGTTAGGTATGATCTGAACCAATCATGGGCAACCCCACGAATGCCATAACAATGAAGTTTCGAGAGTAATATGTTATGGTCCACACAATCGAATGCCTTTCGAAAGTCAAGAAATACAGAGAAGACAGTCTTTCCGTTATCTATATTAGAATAAAGGAATTGTAAATGATTTAATATTGCCTGTGTTGTTGATTTTTTACAGCGAAAGCCGTATTGTTTATCATAGAGAAATGATTTTTGTTCAAAATAAGAGTACACTTTTTTATACACAATTTTCTCGAATACCTTGCTAATAATTGGTAACATGGAGATAGGTCGATAATTGTTTACACAGGTTTTTTCACCATTTTTAAAGATAGGGGTTACTCTAGCAACTTTGAGGGAGTTCGGGAAAGTGCCTAGTAAGAGAGACTGGTTAATAATATTGGATATCAGCGGGGCCACAATATCAGCAATTATTTTAAGTATTTTAGTTGGAAACGTTTGTAACCCACTCGATTTATTTTTCATGTTGTTTATGCACGCAATTACATCGGAGGAGTTTGTAGGCGTAAAGAAAAAGGAGTTGTGTTCTCGAATATGATCCATAAATTCCAGGTGATCAGTAGGTTCACTTGGAATACCATTGGCTATAGTTTTCCCTACGTTTACAAAGAAGTTGTTGAAGAGATTAGCAATTTCATTCTTCTCATGGAATTTTACATTATCTTGAGTGATATAACCAATTTTCTTTTTTTCGGCGTTATTCGGTTTATAACAAGAGTTAAGGAGGCGCCAAGTCTTTTTAACGTCAGCTTTGAATTGAGTAAACTTGAGGGTAAAGTAGCTCTTTTTTGATGTTCTTATCTGATTTGTCACATAGTTTCTGAATCGGTTATATGTTTCTCTAGATATTCGCCCTTCGCAAAGGAGGGCTAGGTACGCTTGGCGTTTCTTTATATTTATCACGATGTCTCTAGTAATCCAGGGCTTTTGTTTATTTTTCGGGGTAACTGTACGAGTTACAATTGGGCAACACTGATTGTATGCGGTCATTATAGTTTCAGTCAACTTTACTACTGATTCATCAATGCTCCTTGCATTATTGTTTTGTTGGGTGATGTGCAATGTTGGCATTAAATCTTCTAGAACGGTGCGCATTTCTTCTAAATTTGATTCGTTTATTTTACGATATGAATATGTTTCAGCCCGTGCTTTGGTGCACGCAAGATAGACATTTTTCTTAATAAGAAAAACTGGAAAATGATCTGATAAGTCAGAAGTAATTATTCCAGCAAGAAAATCACTTGGGTCTGTCATAAAGATATTGTCAAGCAGCGTGGCACATTCTGAGGTTATTCGTGTTGGCTTTGTGATGATCGGAAGGAAAGATTTAGAATGAAATGCATTTAAGAAATTAGAGATTGGTTCATAGCTTTCATGTTTCAGCAAATCATAGTTGAAGTCACCGCATATTATTATGTCATTGTAGAAGGACCTGTTGAACTGAGAAATAATTCGATTAAGCTCATTAAGGAAGGATATAGGACAGGCTGTAGGCGGCCTATACACCGTTCCAAGCACAATTCGTTTGCCATCTCTAGACAGTTCTACGAATAATGATTCTATATGATCCTGATTCAGTGTTGCACTTGCTATGATTCTCGAATCCATGAGCTTAGAAATGTATGTACTGATGCCCCCGCCTCGCTTGTTTTTTCGTAGCGAATGGTAACTATGATAATTTTCAAATTTAATCATGTCTTTGGTCGAGTCATCTAGCCAGCTTTCGGTGAAGCTAATCACATCTAAGGTATACTTAAGTTCAGTAATAGTGCATTGTATCTCTTCCAATTTTGGATAGAGTGACCTACAGTTCCAACACAGTAGCGAAAAATCCTGCCGGGTTATTCGTATAGATTCGTTGAATTTTGATATATTAGTATATCTGCAGTTTTCAGAGTCGTTTAGGTTTGGAAATATTCTGTTCAAATGATTGAGATCCGGGTCGATTTCATCTAATATATCAGCGTGATCAGTCATTCAAAATTAGTAAACAGTAGGCAGTAAGTACTATTGTACAACTTAAAACGAAATACGCCGCCCATATTCCTGGATGCTTAGCGCATTCCATTCCAATCCAAAGATTTCCATTTCTTCATGCGTTTTAGGATTCTTCGGACATTTCGGCCATCAAAATAAAGGCTTCCACAATAAGCACGGTCACAAGGGCCATAAAGGGCACCACGCTGAGCACGGCCACGCCAAGCACCATAAAGGACACTTTGGAAAAGGACATAAACAGGTGAGAGCAGCGAGCCTGGAGAAACCGTTCTCTTCCTTTCTCTCCTTCTTTCACTTTCTCTCCCTCTTTCACTCTCTCTTTTTCTTCCTCTCCCTCACTCATTTTCCCTTTTTCTTTCTCTTTTTTGTTCTCTCCCTCTCTCCCTCTCTCGTTCTTTTTTTCTTACTCTCATTTTCTCGCTTCTTTCTCTCCTTTTCGCGCTTTATTTTCATCTCTTTCTTTTCTCTCTCTCACTCACTCTTTTCCTTGCTCGCATGTTCCCACATTCTCTTCTTCTCTCCTTCTTTTTCTCCCTCTCTCACTTTCTGAGCTGCGGACTTTGCATCTGGTCATCTCCGAAAATTTTCGCAACTCAAAGAATGAGAGGGAACAAATTCATAGGTCACGACTGGAAAATAAGAGCAGGAGTTTTTCTTATCGCGGCAGCCGGTGAGTGGGATGAGATATCGTTGATGGCAGGATTGGGATGCGTAAGAAACGTGCTATATTTCAATATTTTTTGCTCAGTGTCTCATGATTCCAGCTACTCAGCGCTGCATTTGGATCAAAGCATGTTATATGCATGGTATACGTACGATACATACGCACATGGGACAAAAAGTGTACGGCTGAAGAAATTTAATGGTTGAATTTGAGAATGAGTCGATCTACTCTGTATCTTAGGTTGTGTGGTGTGTGCGTATGGAGGGTGAGGGGTAAGACGATTGAGCCATTGTATTTTTGTTTGCTTCTCTCACGTGTTTCAGCTTCAATTATTCTGAATTGAATAACGAGGGACTCTGAGCTTAGTTTTTTACAATAAATAGTCACGGTAGGCAGTTTGAGCACATTCATTTGTTTCAGTTTCGAACTTCATGGATTTTTCAATATATACAGACATATTTTTCTGAAAATGTAGTTTAGCCACATAGCAGCATAATTCCTGAATCTCCAGTAGATTTCATTGTTATTTTTCCTTTCACGATATGAAATTAAGCAAGTGCGCCGTTAGTTCATATCAAAAACCATTTCTCTGGTTATACAAGGCGTTGGTGTGCGCTTGGGCGTGCTTGGACGGGTTGGGATTGAACGACATCTTTTATTTGTGATGCTTAAAAAAAAACCTTCTCGGCAATGACAGCCTTGTTAATATCCGCGTCTTTAAAGTGTGGCTTAAGTCGATTTCCGATAAAGTTTCCTTAAAGTGTTAGTGGGCTAGTATAAATTTTCAAGGAAATACGTAAATGTTTGAGGGCTTATATGAGTGTTGGAGGATTTGTAAATTTAAGTGGTAGTAGGAGATTGTTTAAGTTGAGTTTGAATTTTTTCCATGAAAGACATTTTTTTTGTTAGACGTGGAAGAAAATAGCTCGATATCCCTGCAGCCAAGATTTTAGTAGCAATATTAATTAAATGAACTGTGAGTACATGAATTATTAGCAAGGTAAAGTCAGTGAAAACTCAAGTTGGTTTGCCAATTAGCCAGAGGAAGGATTTTTATGCTAATTTACCAATTTGCATAAGGAAAAATTTTAATGCTCATTTACTAATTAGGGAGAGGACAGATTTTTACCTTTTCAAAGTAAACAGAATGAGGACGGAGAACTGCTGAACTTAAGCAAACGTCTAATTTCAAGATAGCAAGCTTTCGCTCCGGGAAAATCATTCTTCTTCAATTTCAGAATGGGTTTGTAACTCGGCAAAAATCTTTGGTGGAGTGTGAGTAGCGGTTATTTTTGTGCGTTCTAGGTAATTTATGTGTGTTTTCGTTAAATTTTGTGTGTTTTTAGTGATTATTGTGTTTTTCTTTAATTTTTTCGTATTTTTGGTAATTATTTTAGCGTTTTTGGCAATGAATGTGCTCTCGGTAATTTTGTGTGGTTTAAGGGCTTCTTCGACAAGTTGGGCAAGAGCTACGGCGGCCACCACTTCAAGAAGGGCCACCATGGACACTTCAACAAGGGCGCGAAGGGCAGGAAGGGCCACAAGAAGGGAGTCAAAGGCCATCACAAGAAGGGCCACAATAAGAAGGTAACGCCCAACCAGACAGGGACACAGTGCAAATGGCTGTTAAATTAAATGACTATATCATCAAATTGTTATTGAATTAAGAATATGTGGCATCAAATGGCTGTTGAATTAAGTGACTATGGCATCAAATTGTTATTGAATTAAGAATATGTTGCATCAAATGGCTGTTGAATTAAGTGACTATGGCATTAAATTGTTGTTGAATTAAGAATATGTGGCCCCAAATGGCTGTTGAATTAAGTGACTATGGCATCAAATTGTTATTGAATTAAGAAAATGTGGCATCAAATGGCTGTTGAAGTAAGTGACTATGGCATCAAATTGTTATTGAATTAAGAATATGTGGCATCAAATGGCTGTTGAATTAAGTGACTGTGGTACCAAGTAAGAGGAATTTGATGAGTACATCACTTAATGAGAGTGCAATTTTGTAATTCGTGCATTTAGCACCAGAGAAATTTAGTAACTGGAATTAAGTGAATCTGAAAATCAGGAATTGTGTTATTAATTACCTTTTTCATGTGATTATGTTCTATATTGCAACAG
Organism: Morinoia aosen; assembly: GCA_030386875.1. Lineage (NCBI taxonomy): Eukaryota > Metazoa > Arthropoda > Malacostraca > Amphipoda > Talitridae > Morinoia > Morinoia aosen. The sequence goes on from CM059558.1 coordinate 56,046,992, forward strand.
ATGATGCGAAAAAATTATCACAATTTTCATCCATTTATGAACTCATAAAGTTCGTAAGTTCTAATTTTGAGGCCCGAAAATAAAACAGAAACTAATTCACCCCGGTTCCTTCGCATCGTTTTCTATTTTTTCTGTTCTCCATTGAGAGGCACGTAAGGGTAACAAGGCTCTCGTATTGTATTGTTTAAAACCCAGCCCAGCTTCTATATTTCTAGTTAACATCCACCAATTTCATTTCCCAGGGATTCAGCAACGTGTACCACTTTGAAGAACACGGCCGAAAGAAGAAATTCTGGGACAACAAAGACGTCAAGAAACATTTCAAGAATTACGATCATCATCACGAGTATTTCAAGAAACACAATGCCGGCCACCACAAGGGCAACAAATACAAGGTACTCGAATTTTACCTGGTGCTTTTACTTTGGGTTAGCTGAACGACTACGTTGTTGCAGCTTCCTTTGTTATTATTACTCTTCAACGACTCTTACAGGAGGCGTCTCCATTTTCTGTGCAGGTGAAGTGTTTTTTATCAGACTTAGCATTCATTCTTTTTCTTTAAGTTTTTATATTTTCAATGTAGCTGAGGTGTTCATTATCAGGCCTAAGATATAATTTTTCCTGAAGCTTCTCCAACTTCAAAGCAAGCGAGGCGTTTTTTAATAGCTTTAGGACTCGTTCTTTTTCCTTAAGCTCCTTCATTTTCTTTGCAGGGGAAGTGCTCTTTGATAACCTCAGCATTTATTTTTTTCCCCTTTCAGGCTTCCCCAATTTCAATGCCGGTGAGATGTGCTTTGTATGGCTTAAATATTATCAATTATTTGCCAAGAAAACTCAAAAAATTTTTAGGAACCTGTTTGAGCTCCTAAAAGCACAACTCAGCCTTGCATGACAAAGATATTGTATGAGTGAGCCAAGAGTGACCGATTAGTGTTGTCTCACCTGACACCACGGGGTGCGTCTAATTGTTTTGAAGACGGAGGCCAATTATTCTACCATTGGATTTTAACACTTTTACTGCGGCAGGTAATACTAAAGTTTAAAATTTATTTGAATTTAAATTCAATTGTAGTGAGCAATATTGAAAATACCAAACGTTGACTGGCTCATGTTTTCATTTAGTTTTGATTAGGTATTTTCAAAAATTTATTTTGTGAATACTGGTTGGTCAGCAGCACAATGAAAACTCCTTTAGTGACCACATGTGGCTAGCATCGAAGTAAATGTGTTAAATACCGATAGCATCGCTTGTCTCTAATTCTTAGTTGCCTCTCTAAAGTGATCCATGTGATGTTTGGCCCGATCGTCAGTTTTGTTTCCAGGAATGTTTCATCACTAACTAAACAGGAATTTTTGTCGTTTCAGGGATAGTTTCACAGCTAAAATGGATATTTCGTTTCGTTTCCGGTTTATTCATTAATGAAAAATAGATTTCGTTCCATTTTTATAATAGTTTTATTACTAAAAAAATTTTGTTCCATTTCTGGGATAGTTTTATAACTAAATGTAAAATGTCGGTCTGTTTCCAGGATAATTTCATTAATAAAATAAATTTAGTTATCTTAGAGAAGTCTTTTACAGAAATTATAGATTCAACGAAGATTTTGGCCCATGGGAAGCGGAGTGACTGAATCTACTCTTTCTTTTTCGAAGTGATGGTTTGTTTACTTTTTACATATATTTAAATAAGCATTCATAAACTCAAATCATCCATTAGACGAGCGTACATACAGGATACAACATAATCATAATTCCTAACCTTGGTTTTTGAATTCGGTATGAATTTCAGCACTTCTTGATTGCTTCATTCGGTAAACGTAAACCGGAATAGTTTGAGTAATTTGTTCAGAAAACTGCTTCTGCTTTACAATTGGGTGGCTAGATAACTACCGTACAAACTTGCACTAACTTTCTGTACCAGACGTCATCAAAAACATTATATTTTTTCCTAACGAATAATGAGCAATGTTTACCTTCAATTTAGAGAGGTAAGCACCGCAACAAGTACGTCAAAAAAGGCCAACCATGACCATGACCGATGTAGTATTTTTCCTGATTATTATTATGGAATATTTGCCCTTTGCACCACAGCAAGCTGGGCCAATAATATATTTTTCACTGATAATGAATAATTAGTATTTGCTCTCAACATAGGGTGGAAAGCACCACAACAAGCACGGCAAGAAGGGGCACCACAAGCACGGCCACCACCACGACTCCCACCAGGGGCACAACAAGCACTTCGGTCACAAAGGGCATCACGGTCACCACAAAAAGTTCAGTCACAAAAAAGGACACCATGATCATCACCATGGCCATTATTAATGTTACTGTTAACTGGGAATTGAATGTTCTGATATTGAACTTTTAACCGAGGTCGTTGAATGTTCAGATATTGTACTTTTAACCGGGGTCGTTGAATGATCTGATATTGAGTTTAACTGTTAATCGTGGCTGTTGAAGGTTTTGCTATTGCTATATCTTGACCGAAGTAGATAAATGTTTTGAAAACATTTTTAAACTTTAACATACGTAGATAAACGTTTTGAAATTGTTAACTAAATCAATCAGTTAATAATAAAATGATATTCAAAGACATATCAATTGAGAATAACTTTGCTCCTAACAGATATGGAATGTGATGACATCCTATGCAATTGACGTCATGGTGTTTATTTAAAGTTCAATGCTAACGCAAAAATGAGCAACAGAGAAAGAGTTGCAATCAGTTTAAATTTGATGACATTTTTGGGAGCTTAATATTTTTTCGTAATTAGGAGCTGAGATGAACGCCGTTTAACTGTTTCTCAAATTCGACCGCACAAGCCGAAGTCGCGAATAGCCATAATACGAACGATCCTATTATAAATCATATTATCATTATATTATATATTATATCCAATAATCAATTGCACTTATTCTGTTTTTGGTATTCTTAGTTTTAACGGCGATGCTGAGTTTTCAGAAAATTTTCAATTAACCTGGCAAAAGCCTAAGTTTGGACAAAAAGTGTTAGCTATTTAGCTTGATTAAAAAAGTGTTAGCTATTTATCTTTGATAAAAAGTCTAAGCTATTTAGCTTAGATAAAAACTGAGCTATTTAGCTTGAATAAAAATGTTTAAGCTATTTAGCTGGAATAAAAATGTGTAGGCTATTTAGCTTGGATTAAAAGTGTATCCTATTTTGTCTGGATAAAAATATCTAAGCTATTTAACTCGGATAAAGAGTGCAAGCTTTTAGCTTGGATGAATGGTGTAAGCTCTTTAGCTAAAAACATTTCCCTCTTATTTTCTGACGCATTACTTTCCAAACAATAATAAAGAACATTGCACAATTCTACATACATCACAAAGCTCGATGTTTCGTTCTTGCCAGAAGAATGATATATGTATTTTCAAGTATATTTTCCTCCGCTAAAATGAAGAGTAGACAACGACGATCTTCTATTTATGAGACCCTCGAATGTTTTCCCATTTGGGACTTCAACTGTCGATCTCATTCCGTCGCAAAATTTATGAATCTTTTCCCTTCCTAATTGAGCAAAATGTTCCCTTGTTGCAAACGAACATACAGCTTTTGAGGGAACGTACGACTGAAGATTTCATTCTGTATTGAATTATTTTGTTCGGTTGCCCTGGAGAAATCTTGTATCAGCCCTTCAGGGTTCAATAAAACGACTCCAATATTGCGATCACCATGGAGACACGAGCTGAGCGCGTGTTTTCTCGATCACCGTAATGTGCTTCATGGAGCGAGCTACATTCATCTTCAAGTTTTCCAATCGGGAAATGTTGTTCTTCTTCGATGCCCCCTGGCTTCTGCAGCTCAAAGGTCTTGCCATTTGATATGGATTTGGTCCAGATTTATAGCTTTGATTCGTTGGTTTGTTTTGGTATAAGAAATTCCTGCATGATTCGTTTCAAGATACTCGAATCATGAAAATGGTAGCCTGACTCGCTCGTATACAAGATACAAGCCAGCAATAAAATGTGGGGATTGCGAACAGAATAGAAAGTGCGGGCGCAGTTATTTTGACATTCTATTTCATTCTCTTTATGATGTGTGTGTATGTGTGTGTGGGTGTGCGGGTGTGACATCGCTCGTGAAGTAAGGGTACAGCAAATGGGAAGGCTTTTCATGCGCAATGTTGTAAAAATACCTTAAAAAGGACCACAACCGTAAAGTAATTCACAACAGTCGTATTTACGTCATTACTTTATTGTCATTTTGAAGAGTTAGAATTTTTCTGAATGGAAATCAACGCGTGTATTTGTTGTTCTTCATATATTCTATTTCTCTGTGCTTTATTATTAAGGAAAACTCGAAACGATGAAATTGAACGAAGATATGGTATGCATTTATATCATGGCTTAGATTTCTGGATGTGACCGAAATAGAAATAATACATGTACATCTTGTATTTCTTACAGACTGAATGTAATGGAAGATTTAAATATATCTATTTTTTGAATAATTTCATTATTTTCCTAATCAAGCAGCATGAGCGATAATTTCAAATATGAAAAAAGGATTCCAAAGCAAAACTCAAGTGACCCTTTTTGCTACATGATGAAATTGACATTTCTGACGCAAAAATAAAAAAAATACACTCGCGAAAATGAAGTTAGGTTATCTGAATGGGCTAAATTACTTTATACCAGGTGTTGTGTAATTCGATGTATGTACAAATTTTAAGCATGTACAGAAAATGCAAAATAAAACGATCTTCATGAGTGACAAAAACCTCAAAACTCATTCGTTTTCGAGAAAGGATACATTGAAATAATTTTAGATTACCGTAGGAATAGGCAAAAGCGGGCGCCAACAGCTTGCCCAAGAAATTGGATTTTATTCGCTGGCTGCAGGTAAGCCTATTCCTACGGGAATCTGAAATTATTTCAGTTAATCATTTCTCGAAAACGAAAAAGTTTTGAGGTGATTGTCACTCATGAAAACCGTTCTATTTTGCGTATTTCTGGATATTGTTAAATATGTGCATCGAATTACGCAACACCCTTTATATCCCTAATATTTTCTTAATATTACCTTGTATATCCCATATATATCTCTAATATTATCTTGTATATCCCAAATATAATCTAAGATATCCATAATGGCACTGTAAAATGGGATCTTTGCAGTCTTAAATCATTCCACGCATCCACTCATCCTGAATAAAAAGTCAAGTGGATTCACGAATTTGCTGTGGCTCAAGTGTCATTATTTTTGCCAAGCTCTTTAGTTTAGGTGTTAGTGACTAGAAATTTAAATGTTTTGAACACCTTTCTATTGCTCATTCCGGGGAATTCTAGAGGGTAACAAAAAACGAACTCGTATGTTAAACGGTACGTCAGGCCGGGTATCAGTGGTATTCCTTCTCCCAATCACAGAATAATTCGATTGATTATTATCAATTAATTACAAATCAAGTGTATCAATGTTTTACCTCTTCCCAATAACCAAGAATGGAGTGGAAATAATTCGATAAGGTATTAAATAACTGCGAATTAAGCGCATCAATGATGCATTCCTCTTCCCAGTAAAATAAAAAGAACGAATATTCGGTCGATTGTTACTACAATTTAATTCAGAGTTCGTTTTTCTGTTGCCTACTTCTTCACGAAACCCTCACAATGAAGGGAAAACTCGCCGATACTCGCAATCAATTGTACACCAACACGACACAAATGACATACTAATCCTAGTTTACTCAATCTGAAAAACAAAACGCAAGAGACAATTAAAAGAAGACGACCTGATGCGAATCAGTTAACATACCAGTAATGTACCGCACCATACGGGTAATGTACCGCACCATACGGGTAAAGTACCGCACCATACGGGTAATGTACCGTACCATACCAGTAATGTACCGCACCATACCAGTAATGTACCGCACCATACGGGTAATGTACCGCACCATACGGGTAATGTACCGCACCGTACCAGTTATGTACCCCACCATACCAGTAATGTACCGCACCATACCAGTAATGTACCACACCATTCCAGTAATGTACCACACCATACCAGTAATATAACACACCATACCAGTAATCTACCACACTATACCAGTAATGTACCGCACCATACGGGTAATGTACCACACCATACAAGTAATGTACCCCACCATACCAGTAATGTACCGCACCATACCAGTAATGTACCGCACCATACCAGTAATGTACCACACCATACCAGTAATGTACCACACCATACCAGTAATGTACCCCACCATACCAGTAATGTACCGCACCATACCAGTGATGTACCACACCAGACCAGTAATGTACCACACCATACCAATAATGTACCACACCATACCAGTAATGTACCACACCATACCAGTAATGTACCGCACCATACCAGTAATGTACCACATCATACCAGTAATGTACCAAGCCATACCAGTAATGTACCGCACCATACCAGTAATGTACCGCACCATACCAGTGATGTACCACACCATACCAGTAATGTACCACACCATACCAGTAATGTACCACACCATACCAGTAATGTACCGCACCATACCAGTGATGTTACCACACCATACCAGTAATGTACCACACCATACCAGTAATGTACCACACGATACCAGTAATGTACCGCACCATACCAGTAATGTACCGCACCATACCAGTAATGTACCACACCATACCAGTAATGTACCACACCATACCAGTAATGTACCACACCATACCAGTAATGTACCGCACCATACCAGTAATGTACCACACCATGCCAGTAATGTACCACACCATACCAGTAATGTACCACACCATACCAGTAATGTACCACACCATACCAGTAATGTACCACACTCTCTAATCAAATGAAGACGACCGGCCACTAGCCGGCAGCCACTATGGATACAACGTGTGCGGCGAGGCGGAACAGAATCGAACCGACTTGGACCCGCGCGAGGGTTGTGTTTCCAATGGAACCAACCCTATTCCAGCGCCAGAACTCTGACGTCTCATAATACATAAGGTCTGGATGAAGTGGACAGAAGCCATTTTTATTTACGCGCACTGGTCTGACACCCCGTAATGAAATGGACGAAACCCAATCTATCAACAGGGTGTTTTTTGAGAATTTGTCTAATCCAAATGTGCGAGATGATGAGAGTGGGAAAAAGAATTACGTAACGTATTTTAGCGGATGACAATAATGAGAGCGAAAATGAACTGATTCCGGTATGTAATATGATAGATGGCAGGAGCAAGAAGTGCTACAGTGTGTGCTATTTTAAAGGGGCTTTCAATGTTGAGGCTTTTCGCTAAGAGATTCTAAAATTGAACTGAAATGAAGAGGAGAATCATTCATCGAAAGTAACTAAACCCATTACAGTTTCAAAAATAATTCCTTGGGGGTAGAGCAGTAATTCTGTCAAAATCCGATTTGAAATATTAAAGTAGATGGTAAAGAGCAGTGAAATGGGTTACTTAAAATATTGAAGTGGATGGTAAAGAGCAGTGCAATGGGTTACTTAAACTATTAATGTAGATGGTAAAGAGCAGTGAAATGGGTTACTTTAACTATTAAAGTAGTTGGTAAAGAGCAGTGAAATGGGTTACTTAAACTATAAATGTAGATGGTAAAGAGCAGTGAAATGGGTTATTCCAACTATTAAAGTAGTTGATAAAGAGCAGTGAAATGGGTAACTTAAACTATTGAAGTGGATGGTAAAGAGCAGTGAAATGGGTTACTTAAACTATTGAAGTGGATGGTAAAGAGCAGTGAAATGGGTTACTTAAACTCTTAATGTAGATGGTAAAGAGCAGTGAAATGGGTTACTTAAACTATTGAAGTGGATGGTAAAGAGCAGTGAAATGGGTTATTTAAGCTATTAAAGTAGTTGGTAAAGAGCAGTGAAATGGGTTAACTAAACGATTAAAGTAGATGGTAAAAAGCAGTGAAATTAATTACTTGAAGCATTATAGTGCATGGTTGTGAGGAAGGACATGAGTTATTTTATTTCTCTTTGGAAGGAAAATAAGTTAGAAAATGAATTACTTAAAACAATGTGTTAGATAGTAATGAATGTTGAAAAAGTTTTCCAAAACGTAAATGAAATTATAATATATGTGTTAATAAATAAATAAAAGTTATATATTGGAGTCTTATTTGTGGGGAAATTTTTTGTAAGGAAATTCTTGTATTATAAGGTAATTAAAACACCTGTTAAATTCATGGACATATTTTGGGCTTTGCGAAATTAAATTTTCGGTGCAAGGTTTCGGCAATGCAGAAGATTTTGTACGTAATTTTTTTTATGATTCCGGAAATATCACTGGCTACGAATTTTCCTCTTACTTTAAATGCAAAGTCACATAATTATAATGCAGTCTGATTAATTTAAAAAATATCGTTGTTAATACATTTCCGAAAATGAGTTTTCGATAGAAACCACAAATTACTCTGATTTAGTTAACGACAAATTGCACTGAATTAATTGTTAATGGAAAAAATTACAAATCATACTGATTTAATCTTTAAGGAAATCAACGATCCAAACTTATTTTGATAAATAACAATAAATATGATTGATTTACTTGTTAATAGAAACCAAAACTCCCTCTGATTCCTTCAACAGGTTTTGGTGAGCCGTACGTCAAAGGCCATTCGGTGCAGCTTAAGTGAAGAAAAATTGTTTAAAAAACTATCAACACACCTTGATGTATAGTGAAGGTTCTTTCGTACCTTGTTGTAGAGTAAAGGTTCTTACACACCTTGTAGAGTAAAGGTTCTTTTGTACCTTGATGTATAGTAAAGGTTTTTTCGTACCTTGTAGAGTAAAGGTTCTTCCGTATCTTAATGTATAGTAAAGGTTCTTTCGTACCTTGTCGTAGAGTAAAGGTTCTTTCGCACCTTGTGGAGTAAAGGTTCTTTCGTACCTTGATGTATAGTAAAGGTTCTTTCGTACCTTGATGTATAGTAAAGGTTCTTTCGTACCTTGTTATATAGTAAAGGATCTTTCGTACCCTGATGTATGGTAAAGTTTCTTTCGTACCTTGTTGTTGAGTAAAGGTTCTTTCGTACCTTGTTTTGGGGTAAATGTTCTTTCGTACCATGTTGTAGAATAAATGTTCTTTCGTACCTTGATGTATAGTTATTTCGTATCTTGAAGTATTTTGAAGGTTCTTTCGTACCTTGATGTATAGTTCTTTCGTACCTTGATGTATAGTTATTTCGTATCTTGAAGTATAGTGAAGGTTCTTTCGTACCTTGTTATTGAGTAAAAGCTCTTTCGTATAATTTTATTTTCCCAATTTTTTTAATATGTCATGAAATAAATTGCGTATGTACAGTCTTGGCTCTTGGGCTACGGGAAATCTCGAGGCAACAGCAGTCGCAGTCGCCAAACTCCTTCCAAAAGTTCGAAAATAAATTCAGCTCAGTGACACCCGAGTTTTCATGTCGCCAGGAGATGTGCTTCTCTGCAAATGTTCCAAAATTTGCCCTGAAGGTAAAAACAGTTTTTTAAAGAAAACAAACTTATTACAAAAATATTCTACAGAGTTAATCTGAAACGTCTCTTCGTCTTGTTTCAGAGTTGATAATGATCTAAAGGGCCAAAGCGTAAAATTTTACTCATTGCCTTTCATTGATAAGATTATGATTACCTAGTCATTTTTTGCACTTTTACTTAATACTCAGACTTGCAAAATGTACAACATTCATATACACAAATGTACAACGTCCATTGTTGAATATTGATGTTTAATTGAGCTACTCAAAAAGGCCATAATAAAAAAAACGGATTTAGAGCTAACAGCAGCTTTTTAAAAGAAATGGTTCAGGCAAATAAAAGTATAAACAAAGTAAAGTCGAGGGCGAAATTCTTTTTCATAACAACGATGGCATAACAAACGGTCGACACTTTAAAAAATTTGACACGTATTCAAGATCTTACACAACAGCACCTCACGTACAATTCAGAAAAATCACTGAAACCGTTTACCCGGATCGAGAAGAATCGACGGACGCGCTTGCCGAAGCGATGATGCGCAGTGCGGCGTGTGAAGCAACGCGTCCAATTGTTGGCCGCATCCGAGAGACGCTTCGGTGAGGTAACCTGAGGTGTGGACCTGCGTAAATGGAATAAAACTGAAAATGACAACTGAACCTAGCCAAATGGCCCATTCTCAAGTTGCCCCTTAAGTCCCTCGGTTAAGCAACGTGAGATGTGGACTTGAAAAGAACAGCAAAAACAGTCAAGTTAACCATTCTCGAGTTGTCCCCAAGTCCTGGGCAATGTTTCGGCGAGGGACCAGGAAATGTGATCTTCCAAAAGTAAAATAGAATAAAAAATGGCATCAGAAAAGATCCAAATGACCCTTTCTTGAGCTTTCCCAAAGTTGTGTGGCGTCATCACGTACAAGCACCGACGAAAATCGCTTACGAAAATAAAGTTTACATGCAAGCAGAATTAGAGCAAAATTTGGAAACAAAAACTTGGACACGAGTTAGTGAGAGTAGGGCGAATTTAGCGATGAGTGTCGGTTTCAGGAGACGGGAATTTTGAAGGTTCAGATTGCATTTGTAGGACTTAGGAGACCGCCCCTGAGGTTGTCCTATCCTATTTCATTTATTGTTCTGTTATAAGTTGAAACTATTCGCCGCTTGGAAATGAAAGGAACATTAATATTATTCGAAGTTTATTGAAAATTCAACTCCTCAGAAATATGTCGATTAAGATTTTTTTTAGAAAAGTACGGTACTAACACAGATACAAACACAGCTTCAATCTGTACGTTAAAACAACTGCCTTGTACATAAAACTATCCTCTGATATCTGTGTAACATTTGAAAACTCTGGAAACGAGTTTTGAAGGGGGATGTGAAAAGAATTCAAACTTCTTTACTATGAACAAAATCCTCATTTCAATTCATAAGGAAATACAGTAGGTATAAGGGGTTTAATATTTATTTGGAAAATTTGAACTGATCAAACTTGGTTTTAATTTTTGCAGCCACTAGAACAGATGCAATAAAGTACACCTGATTGTTAGCTTACATTTAAGAAATGCATTAACTGTTAGGCGACCAATTACAACAGTTTCCCTGATAGAATAAAATATGAATATAACAAACGTGAATTTTCTTATAATAAAGAGTTTCTCTAGCATTGGAGGAAAAAATGCAAAAGCATTAACATTTTGCACGACAATTATTACTACAACGGAGAAAAACGTGAAATCTTGTGAAGTTCGACGTGGGGAAACATTGTGATCTGTATGTATACAACGCTGAAGATATATAGCTTCTGATTATTCTGATGAATGATCATTACGCTTGAATTGCCAAATTCAGTAGGTAGTTCATAAAGCGAGATAACGCTAAGAAAATTTCTTGTATTCTAGCAAACTTTCTTAGTCTTGCTCCATCATCAGCTTGTAATGAAAATATCTGTTAAGGAAAAGCAAGACGTACTTTAAAACTCAACTATGACTCAGTAGTACGCAATCATGTTCTATGTAAAGGCTGTATCACTTGACTCAATAATATAAGTTAGATTCTTGCTTATCTTAATAGTTGTTTCATTGCCGGATTAACGATAGAGCTGGAGTGAAGCATTTCAGGAACAAAATAAGATTTTTCTCTTTCCTTTCCGGTAATGGGAGTTTTTATTTTCTGTACTTTTATTTTTCTGTCAATCAGCTTATATTAAATCATGCTTATTCTTTTTTACATTTAAATTCTTGCGAGCTTCAATCTAAGAATAAGTTGGAAACTTAGATTATAGACGACTGTTTTTTAAAAAATATTCAATATCATAAGACGGTTTAAATACTATTCATCATAACGTATCGTAACGTTACAACCATGATGGCATTATTGCAATATTGTAGTGTTGATCTGATGAGATATGATCATTTAATTAACAGGTATAATCATAATAGGTTAAATAAATCTTTCCAAAACGCGGACATATTTCAATGAAATTTGGCATAATGAGGGTGTGTAATGATAGTTCAAATTTTCAGAAAGTTGAAAAAATCAAAAGAAGCTTTTTAATCGTATTAAATTTCCCTTGAATCAATTTTTGTTGATTATAAACTAATTCATTGATCAGAACAACCGGCATCCAAAATATAATTAAGTCAAACACAACACAAAGAATTGCAGATAGTCGTTGAATAAGAGACCTTCATCGACACAAACACAGAGGTTTTTGCTCGAAAAGATGTGACTTGAATACCTTGGATCAAAGGCCAGCCAGCTCGATTTAATAAAATAATAAAATCTAACCAAGCCTTCTGAACTGAGCGACTTTTGCTGTAACACTTCTCAAAATAACTCAACTGAGATAAATCTCATTTGAAAGTTTATGTTAACTAAAATTCTAGCCAAAGTCAACTGAAGCTTCCGCACATTTATTGACGCATATTCAAACAAACTAAGGATCATGAGAGCGAGCAAACACTAGGGTTATTCCAATTCGAAAATTTCAAATGTAATTCTCAATCCTGAAACAATTCCAAATCTTTAGGTGATTCTAGTTCCTGAAGTAATTCTAAATCCCAAGGTAATTCCAAATCCTGACGTTATTCCAAATTCTGAGGTAATTCCAAATCCTGACGTAATTCCAAATCTTCAGTTAATTTCAAATGCTGTGAGCTAATTCCAAATTCTGAGGTAATTCCAATTAATTTGGAATTGCTTCATTCGACGTTTCAGAAATTCGAAATGTTGTTTTGTCGACCAAAACTCTACATCGGGAGGCTTGTGCTATTTCATAGCGGCCTTTATTGTAAAGGTTTTCATAAAAGAGGCTTTCATTATAAAGGCTTTTCACTAAAGCTTCCAAATTTAAACTGAGACAAAGAGAAGATCGCTTCGTCAAAAATAGTGCAAGCCCCTTTCAGTTTCTCTAATAATTTTTTGCGAGCTGCTATTCTCATAAAGTCGCGAACTTAATTCATTGCTTCCGGTTTGAGGTAAACTGAAGGGAAAGTTTGTTTTCCTTTGTCTGAATGTTAAGCATTTGCCTACTTGCAAATTAAAAGAAATGAATATCAAGTCTTTGCTTACCCGCAAATTGAAGAAATAAATTTCAAGCTGTAAAAAACTTCGTGGTTCTTTGTGTGCGTATAGGGTATTCGAAAACGCTTAGGCTTATCCAAACGGTTTCTGTAACAATATAATACAAACACACTTAGGATCTATCTTTAAAAACAAAGTTCATTGTACTTCAATTTCACAATTTTCCCCTATTATGCCTTTTAATAAACGAAATAAACACAATCAACGAAAACACTAAAACCTATCATATACACGAAATGAATCAAGGGATTATTATAAAATAGTTTATGACACAATAATAAAATATTAAAACCTTACCGAATTATTAGCCCCTTTCGACATGCTCTTCCGTGTATAGACAACAAGTGAAACGCCTAGAGCCCACACAGATCTTTACGAGAGCTCTAGACTAAGATGAAGTTCAAACTAAATGTACCTACCGCACACGCATGAGCTTCGCTAGCGCAAGCCTTCGCCGGCCTGCAAATTAAAAAATTAAAAATGAAAACAACGTTTTTACTTACCCCTAAATTAAAAAAATAATATCAAGCCTTTGCTTCTCTCTAAATTAAAAAAAATTAATGTCACGTCTTCGCTGGATGACTTGAGTTCTATAGTGATTTTGAGATGCACGAGCTGTCTTAACCCAGTAACGGGTCAATTGTTTTGCTTTAGAATGAAATACTAAAATTATTTTCCTCATATTATCAGCATGAAACGCAGCACGCTGTGAGTATTTCTTCGAAGAATTTAGATTATTAGAACGATGTGAGTAATTTCTTAAGTTCTTTCAGAAAGGACGTTGTTCGAGCTGTCTTAAGTCAATAAGAATCCTATACGTCACGCGGTCTCTCGTGTCCGTGCATCTACACATCGTGGTTCAAGACTGAACTGCTACACAATGCATTCCAAAATTGGGTTATGATGTTTGCAGAATGAAAGTGGGCAAATTAGTGCCAACACATATTTTTTGGTAGTACATTTTTCCCGTAGATCATGCCCGTGAGACTTTGCAGCTCTTGCGTCCAGGAAATGCAAGGCTTATAGAAGAAAATAAACTACTCTACTTCAAGTAGTAAATTTTTTGTAAAATCTAGTTTTGCATCATCTCTTGTTATTTTTATTGTATCATTTTTGATATTATGTGAAAAAGTTTTGTCACCTTTTTGCTTTGAAATAAAGCACTTACATATCAAAATGATAGCTCCGAAATTAGGTATTTCTGAATATAATCAACTTTTGGAAGAATTTCACATTAGATTGAATTCATAATTTTCTTAAGAGCTCGAAGATTGTGATTGCAGTATCATGTTACCTCATTTCACGTTTTAGTACTTCGACCAATAGTTTCTTAAGCTCTCACACCGAAATTTGAGACTAAGCAATTCATGTAAACTGCTTGCTTAACCCCGGAACAAGTTTCCAGCGCAGTCTTTGTGACGCTCCAATCACCGAATTCTTGAAAAAAGTTGCTATCGTTGTAGTCAACCACAAGGGGGCGGCGTCTGCTTGCTGGCTATATAATGCAAGCGTCTTGCGGTATGGTCATCAGTTGCACGCCAGTGCCTGTCAGGTGAAGTGGTTCTACACACAGCATGGCTTCAAAAAAAGTAAGTCTTGCAATCATTAAAATTTCCAAAGCTTTTGGAGACGTAAAATTTGTTTCATACAGCGAGAATATATGATGCGTAAAATATAGTAAAATTCTATTAAAATCCTAAACTGAAAATTTCATGATAAACGGCGTTTAAGTACAAAAAATTAAAGATTCAAATTCACAGCTTTTTTTTTATTGCATATCCGCACTTTTTGAAGGAATATTCTGGAGCTTATATCGGCAAGCGGAAAAACTGAGGGAATGCATAAAATCGTCCCTACGTATAACATACAAATCCATTTTAAAGTAATGTTCAAACTCATAACTTTTACTATACAAGGAACATTCGTATTTTTAAAACCACAATTTGTAAAGTGACGGGCTGAAACTACTAGCTACAGGGAGAAAGCCAGCTACAAAAATGCATTGGCTTTTAGACGATCAATTGCGACAGTGTGTCCGATAAATTAAAATGATCATTAAACTTGTATGAATTTCTAAATGGTGAATTTTATCTTAGCACTGAAGGATAGGACACAAAAGTATAAACTTTTTACTAGAGAGAAAGGCGACATGTTACGACCAGTAAAGTATGACACATCACGATTTTTTAAACGAAACATTGCCATTGATTGTATCATCATTACAATCACGTAGGAATTACGAAAATCAAATCTATTTCTTTACCTAATGAAGAAAGAAGTGTAAGCTAATTTTGCAGAGGAGTTTCTGTTTAACCTCTTCATCGGTTTTCCTTTTTTCCTACAACCTTAAACGAAGCTGCGTTACTCTTTCGTAAAAAATATATAGCAGAACTGTACTCGACAACCACGTGTCTTTCTTGTTGTAAGTACAGTGAACTAACCTCATGACACGATGAAAATAAACTCATACATGAAGTGTGTGCAGGTGCGAATGTTGGTATGGGCTGCAGTTGTGTTCTGCACTGCGCCAACTTTCCTTATTTTCTATAACAATAAGAGGAGCTGCGTTACATTTTTTAAAATCCGCGTTAGCAAAACTGGACTCGAACCAGGACTTCTCATGTTCAACGTGCACTAAACTAACCTCGTGCCCCAAAGAAGATTAACTCATACATATCGTGCATGCAGGTACGGATGTTGGTATGGGCTGCAGCGGTGTTCTGCACAGCTGCAGCAGCTTCGTCAGCTCGTCAGGAGACAGACGGGGAGGGTTCGTCAGTAGTCCTGACGAGCGCTGCGACATCCGCTGGCTTGTTGCTGGATCGTCATGAGGACCCACTGAGTGTCAGCAGTTCGGTGCAACATTCGAAGGTGGTCGACGTGCCTTTGTACGCTGCAGCAGGTAAGCCGTGAGTGTATGCTGCAGCAGGTAAGCCGTGAGTGTATGCTGCAGCAGGTAAGCCGTGAGTGTATGCTGCAGCAGTTAAGCCGTGAGTGTATGCTGCAGCAGGTAAGCCGTGAGTGTATGCTGCAGCAGGTAAGCCGTGAGTGTATGCTGCAGCAGGTAAGCCGTGAGTGTATGCTGCAGCAGGTAAGCCGTGAGTGTATGCTGCAGCAGGTAAGCCGTGAGTGTATGCTGCAGCAGGTAAGCCGTGAGTGTATGCTGCAGCAGGTAAGCCGTGAGTGTATGCTGCAGCAGGTAAGCCGTGAGTGTACGCTGCAGCAGGTAAGCCGTGAGTGTATGCTGCAGCAGGTAAGCCGTGAGTGTACGCTGCAGCAGGTAAGCCGTGAGTGTATGCTGCAGCAGGTAAGCCGTGAGTGTACGCTGCAGCAGGTAAGCCGTGAGTGTATGCTGCAGCAGGTAAGCCGTGAGTGTATGCTGCAGCAGGTAAGCCGTGAGTGTATGCTGCAGCAGGTAAGCCGTGAGTGTATGCTGCAGCAGGTAAGCCGTGAGTGTATGCTGCAGCAGGTAAGCCGTGAGTGTATGCTGCAGCAGGTAAGCCGTGAGTGTATGCTGCAGCAGGTAAGCCGTGAGTGTATGCTGCAGCAGGTAAGCCGTGAGTGTATGCTGCAGCAGGTAAGCCGTGAGTGTATGCTGCAGCAGGTAAGCCGTGAGTGTATGCTGCAGCAGGTAAGCCGTGAGTGCATGCCAGTCTGACTAACGCTTTGATCGCAACGTGCACCACCGTTGGCCAAGGAGGGGATTTTCGTAATGCTGTTAACCTGCCCGTAGCCATAAACTCAACTTTCATAATGCTTAATTAAAGCTAAATGAAGACGTGATCCAGCTGATGTTTACTATTTTCAAAATTGCTCACTACTATTGACTTCAAATTTCAGTCGAATATTGAACTTCAGTCAAGCGCATTGCAGTCAAAGTGTTAATTCATGTCAGCAATTAAATTCGAGAGTGGTTCACCGAACTCGTATCCGCTTGAGTGTTTCATCGAACTCGTATCCTACGCGTTCATTTTATGTATAGTGTGTCTTACTAGCGGTACAAGCCGTAGATATGCACTTGTCTCGATGCATTATTTCTATGTACAGCAAAATTCGATTTGTGTCATATTCGACATACTATGCAGTGAAGGGTTTAGAGAAATGCTGCGTGTGTTCTGAACAGACTGAAAGAAATGTTGTGTGCATGTACGTAAACAAACACAGAGAATAAATTTGTTAGTCAATAGCAAGTCAACCTGCGCGCAAAATGCAAGGCACCGTGCTCATCGAATGCATGTAAGTGAGTGCATCAAATGTAACTTAGTATGTGCATCAAATGCTGGTAAATATCCTCATTACGCGTCGCAAACACGTGCATTAAAACGCAAACAAATTAAAGCATTCAATACAATTCAGCATTGGTGTAAAACGAGAGTAAATATTTACAGCAGATGTAGGTAAAAGCGTGCATAAAATGCAAGTGAATTGTTCGGAAAATTAAATGCTTGTAAATTTGTTCAAAAATCAAATGCGAGTAAATCAAATGCTAGTAAAATAAATGCTGGGAAATTTAATAGAAAAATCTAAGCAAACAAGTTCATTAAGTACAACTGCATACCAACATCTACTCACAGCCTTGCAGAATGATATTGATGTGTTTTAGTGGGGAGAAAAATAGTTTGATCTTAGAATACAAGCCCTGTAGCCTCGAGACCTTAAGATCTGCCAGTATAAATATGTACAAGTACTTATACGTTTACATTTCCACTGTTAAAATTTTGATGCTTCTGATGTATCGATTGTGAAAATAAATGGCTGAAAATGAGTGAATTGTGTGAGATGTTTAAATTTTATGGATGGTTTAAGCTGTTTACATGTATTAAATCACTTGAAAAGTTTAAATTGCACAATTAGTGATAACTGAAATACTGTTTAAAAAGTTTTGGCCGTTTGAACTTTTCAAATTATTCGAATGATTTAATGTTTTGCAGTGTTACAGGGGCTTGAACTATTTGAATTGCTCAAATGGTTTAAACTTTTTCAAATCGTTCAAATTGTTTAAACTGTTTTAAGCATTCGAATGGTTTAAACTTTTTAAATTGTTCGAATGATTTAAACTGTTTGAATCGTCCAAATGGTTTAAGCTGTTGAAATAGTTTAAAATGTTTGAAGGTTTTATTTCAAAATGTTAAATCAGCACCTGGTAGCCAGGCTACGTAGCAACGGAACAGAGGCGACAGAGCTGAGACGAGCTCCTTCTACTATCCGGGCTGGCGATGGCGACCGCCATGTTGGGAGGCCTAATTTCTTCCAATTTTTTCCAGGTGGTCACCATCATGGCCACCACGGCCACCACCATAAAGGCTTCCATAAAAAGCACGGACACAAGGGCCATAAAGGACACCACGCTAAGCACGGCCATAAAAAGCACCACTCAGGACATTTTGGCAAAGGGCACAAGAAGGTACGAAATCGATGTCATTTTACGACCTGCTTATTTTTCACAAAAACTGGGTAATTCGAGTGTTGTTGTCATATATCAGAAGTAGTTATTTGTCACAACAACTTTGCAATTCACGTGTTGTCATATACCAGTAGCACTCTTTTTTTTGTCGCGGCAACTTTGCAATTCATGCGTTGTCATATACCAGTTTTTTTTTGTCACAAAAGCAGCAATTTAAGTGTTGCTGTGATGTATAAGAAGTGTTTATCTGTCACGACAGCTGAGAAATTCATGTGTTGTTGTCATATACCAGTAAACTTTGTTGTCAATCGATATGATTGTGAAATGCAGAATTCAGTGGTTGAATATTGATGTTTCAATGCGCATGGTGTACCACTACGAGGTGACGCAATAATGTAGACCTAGACATACTAGGTCTAGGTCTACAATAATGTAGACCTAGACATACTCTCGCTCAGAACTTGCTGGAATCTGTTGCAATGGGACCAAAAATATAGATTATAGGTCAATTAAATAACTTTGGTCACTATGACCGCTAGTTGTACCGAAAACTAATCATGAGAATGGCCTTGTTTTTACATATCTCAGATTGTTGAAAAGTGTTTTTTTTTTGCTGGCGCTGCTAGCTATAGAAATGAATAAGTATTTAAACGCAACAAATTACCAAACAGTTCTAAATTGTTCATCATGCTTGAGAAACCATTCAAGAGCTTGTATTTTAAAGCAATATTCTACAACTGCACGGAATTTCGTATGAATTTGAGGGTCGAATTTAACATCTATAACGGGAGTAAATAATTTCGATACAGCTACTGCTTGGAAGCAGTTTCTCACAACTCCAGTGATCCAGTGAATTTTGAATAAATACAAGGGTCTAATTTTTCACATCTAAGACGAAAGTATATGAAACTTTTCAAGAGCTATTGTGCAGTCCCAATTTTAGACATCAGTACACTTTTATACATAGAATACGTGGGCTTCATGTGGCTCACACAGAGTGAAAAAAAATCCTTGATTGAAACGTGCATGCATTTTTAAATGTAAAGCACTGTTGTGGGGTGTAAATGGAAGTGTTTTTACAAATCACAAATGTAATGAATTTTTCAGTTTTTCCATTGTAATTGACTGTTTGTCTATCAAGATGAGACCTTTAGAAAGAAACACGTATGTTGATCATATTATCCCGATTGAATGAGGAACAACGGCAATTTGCAACAATTTGACATTATTTGCACGCATAAAGTCATATCCAGTTCTGAAGAAATAATTCAGTTATGTATTATGAATTCATGACATTAATGAATTCACATTCTTTAAATTATGAAGTGTAATTCATCTCAATTGATTTTTTTGTGATTGCTTACATTTGTCGAATGTACTTCTCTTAATATACTGAATTTCGTTTATCGAATACTTTTATTAGTCTACAGAATTTTATTCATCTGCTGACCAATAAAATAATTTGTATGTAAAATAATAAAATCCTACGTGAATAATTCTGAATTAATATTCGTATTGCTTTCATTGTATTAGTCTAATGAATAATATTTTTTCCAAGGGCTTCTTCGACAAAGGAGCCAAGCACTACGGGGGTCACCACCACAACAAACACTACAAAGGCCACTTCAAGCACGGAAAAAAAGGCCAAAAAGGACACAAGAAAGGCTCCAAGGGCCACCTCCACAAAGGACACAAGAAGAAGGTGGGTGATAATTGAAAAGCACAAAATCTCTCAACTATGTGCAATAAAAAAAGAAAACGCTGAAAACATTTTTTGTGCATAAGAATAAGTTTTTATCAATAAAAATGCACAAAAAATATGACAACGTTGTGGTATTTCAGCAATACTTCTGCGTCTGAGCTATGTACCTTCGAAAGATGGCGGGTCATCTTGCATAAAAAGACGGCATATTTAAAAAAAAAGTGGGAAATTTTTCATTCGTCCTGGAACCTGGTAAATTTATACTGAAAATTATTTTGAAAATTTGGAGTAATAAGCTTCCATTAAATATATTCGAATCATAACCAAAGCTCGCCCATTAGCTAATGAAATCTATGAAAGTCATGAAATGCTCGCACATTTTCTTAAAAAACCCATCAACGCAATTAAGTGTTTTCTCAGTTCACCTTAGAATAACTGCCTCCTTAATTAAATGAGCGACGTTAACTAGTTGCTATCCCCTATACTTGCAGGGCTTCCACAACCTGTACCACAAGAAGGAGTTCGGACACAACAAGAAATTCCACGACGACTTCAAGAAGCACAAACATTTCAGCGATCACAAAAGCTTCGACAAACACTTCAAGAAGCATCATGGCGGCCATCACAAAGGAGGACACTTCAAGGTAGGTTTGTCTCACTTTTTGGCAATGATATGATCTCCATATCACATTTTGGCATTGATCTGTTGCTTAACACTTTCTAGCAATGATCAGTCTGTTGAACAGTATAGAGATCAACATTTTTATTTTTTTTATACGACTTCATGTGCGAAAATTCTTGTGACATGATTTTTTTTAATAGAGAATTGTTCCGCAACTACCTTAACACAGAAACAATCAATCTTGAATAAGAATAAATATTTTCAAGGAAAGCTATGAGGTACACTTCGTGATGAAAATCATTTACTAATCATTTTTCGAATAAGTATCTGGAAATTTTTACAACCGCATAAACTTTCATTTTTGCTGCGAAGAAAAATCTATACACTTTCATAGTTGCTTCGACGAGGCATCAACAACTTTTATAATTGCGACAAGGTATCAATAAATTTTCATATTTGCAACAACGAAATATCAGTAAACTTTCATAATTACTGTGCTGGAGTGCTCACTTACAAAACGGAAAAGTAATTCACTAAAATTAACCAAAATTGCTAAACTAATTCTTGGGAACTGATGCTTTCCAGGGAGGGAAGCACCACAGCAAGCACGGCAAGCACGGTCACCACAAGAAGGGTCATCACCACCACCACGACAAGGGCCACAAGAAGCACTTCGGCCACAAGGGACACCACGGTCACCACAAAGACTACGGCCACAAGCACGGTCATCACGACCATCACTTTGGCCACCACTAACCGTCAAGATGAACACCGGTGTTTTGGTACAAGTTTTATTGTACCAAACTCGGCTGTCGTTAATAGTTTCCTGGTTTTACGAATTGACCGAACATTATTGTTGATACTGATTGACTCGATTGAGAACTTAGTGCAATATGACACCTAGAATTAGAACTAAATAAGCTACACACGTGCGGAGTTTTACAAGGAATCATGTATGATTACATCAAATGATCCAGGGTAGTTACCATGATGAAATCGATCACCGATTGTGTGAAATTGAAAATTTTTTGGAAAATTTGAGACTTTTATCCCGAAACTTATGCGCTCAAAACTGGATGAAATATTTCTAGTATCTTCAAAACTCTCGAGGACGAACTCAAAACTACGAATCAAAAACCTACTAAAGTATGTCGTGCCGATAAGAATTTTTTCTTCTCTCATCCCGGTTAATAAATCAAGCTGGCATCACGAACGGCCTCGGCCTGGAATGTATTTAGCAATTGAGCGTCGAGTGGTGCATACTCGTGCGCTGTTTGCGGGCATCAATTTTACCGCTTGCTCATCAATTCCACAAGATAAGTGAAATTGACGGGCCAACCCACTCACTTTAAACTTTATATTGCCCACATGTAAGTAGAAGGTAAATTATGAACCAGCCCACTCAACATTCGCTTTCATTTTTGAACTTTAGAGAGCAAGTTGAAGGCCTTTCAAAACTAGTTCTGCAAAGTTTAGTAAAGTAGCAGCCGATGCGTACATACATACTAGCAGCAGAAAATTCCCGCAGTTGGGATAATGTAAATGCTGCGGCAAAATTTTACTGCCATGTCTTCGCTTGCTGTGTTTTGTGACGTACCCCAGATATCGATTTCCAGCTCTGGTAGCTAGCTCTCTAGTTGAGTGTCTCTTCGTGGCCTTTGATTTTGCAACTGAACGAACGAACTTGACGATGATTGAATTCCAGGCAACTAGGTTGTTTTCTAATTGATCGTTAACAGCATGCCATTTTTTGCGCTTGCTGGAAGTTAGTGCTGTGGTATTGACATTTCAAGAGAGCGATTGCAATTTTTATTTATTTCAGTATTTGCTTGTTATATTCTCACACAGAATTTTTCACTGCTCGAAAGTCTTTGTACTTGAGTATCAAGCAGACTAAAAATGCAAGAATTCCCATGAAAGAAACACCCACTTGGGAGTTGCGTGTGATATTTGTAACGTTTTGCTTACCTTCATCTCTTTGGTCATTGAGTTTAGGATGTATTGTGCAATAACCATTATTTGATGATTTGTTCATTGTTATTCATTCCAAGGAATGACTCAAATAAATGCGAAATGAAATGCAAACTACCTTTCAAAACCTTCCTTTTTCTTAACTACGTAAAGATGACGTAAATATCTCATTGAAGTGAAAAATTAGCCATCCGTACTTTGAGAACATCAAAAATCTCTTCCAGTTCAAGATCATTGAAAATTGAAAACTCTAGGGAGCTGAAAATATCAAATGAAACTCAAATATTTCTACATTACTCGGGTATTCTTGTGACGTATACGTGTACAAGTGACACAGAAGTGTTATGACATTTGGCACAAAAATTTTCAAGTAACGCAATAGCATTCATATGATACAGAAGTTTTTAAGTGACAACGAAGTGTTCATAGGGTACAGAAGTTTCCAAGTGACGCCGAAGAGTTCCTATAGCACAGAAGTTTTCAAGTGACACAGAAGTAATCATCTGGTTCAGAAGTTTTCAAGTGACACAAAAGTGTTCATATGGCACAGAAGTTTTCAGGTGACACCGAAGAGTTCCTATAGCACGGAAGAGAGCAAGTGACAGAAGTATAAGCCCACCAGTAATCAGTTGGCTGCGCAGAAGCTCATTCAGCAGGAATAGAATTTGTCTTCAGTTCAGCAAGTAATTCATTGATCAAGAAGCTGCTCACGATTCAATGTCAGGGCACGATTCAATGTCACAGTTTAAATTTTTCTTTCGAAGTAGCCCACACAATTGTCTCTTATCAACTGTTGTCTTAAATTCAAGTGGAAGAAAACTAAGAAAGGGAACTTTAATTATTCTATCTCTAATAGCTGGAGTCGGGACTGTCTTCCATTTTTCACAGTCACGTGAAAGGCTTGATGAAGCTTAATGAAATTGTAATTTAATTCATTTAATCTTTACAATTTACGAATAGTTATACAGTTTCATTTTCTGCTTCCCACCCACATATCCAAATTTATTTTAATTAGACCGATCATTTATCGAGCACTGATGTTAACCGCTTATTTTAGAAACAATTGACTCTGAATCAAGTGAATGACTAAAGTTTCAAGGTTTTCTTTTGCGAAACTGATTCCATATTTTTCACTAACAACATTCGAGCACTTACCCTGGGGCAGCGTCATTGCATAGAGGCTGTGAGACTGGTAGTGGCCGTCGCTTCTCGCTCTTTAGTCCAGGCAAGCAATAAAAACATAGAAAAATTCTCAACTACACAGAGATGTGAGTGTTCATTTTAAAATGTCAGCTGCAAAGCAATGCTAATGAAGGTTCATTTTAGTACGTTAGCTGCAATTTATATTGCTAATGGATGGTTGTATCAGCACGTCAGGCGCAGTTGAAAAAGTAAGTGAATGAATATGCCAGGAATTCAGCTTCCATTCAAAATGTTACTGAAAGATCATATAAGTTCGTTCGCTGCTATTCATATTGCTTTTGGACTGAAAGACCATATCGTAACATCAGCTGATCTTCCTGAGGCACAGACCCTTTTTGTATAATGCTCTTTGCACGTAGGTCGCCAATATTATTTCTTTTACACGATGACTGCGCTTGTGCGGTTGCTATGGTAAATAGGTAGTTAATAGTCAAGATTAATGAACGAATATACTGTTCGAAAAAGCTTTTCAAAGAAGTGTGAAAATTTAATAGCACCGTGATATTCAACTTCGTAGGCAAAATCTTTTGTAATTAATGGTGTCGAAATAATTAAAATATTGTTCGTTTACATCGATACGCAAATGAGAAGTATGTGCGAATTCACTTATACGTCCCAATACGCAGGCAATGTGTCAATTTAAGTATTTTAATTAAAATCTAGAGCATTTTTCAATCCCCCATCTCTACTATGATGTGACATTAATATGAAACCCTAAACGTATTTTTGGGAACGCTGTACGCTGCCACCGCCACGTTATGTCAAACTAATAAAATTTTATGATGAGGTATGAGCTACTGAGAGTGTGTCATGATGAATTTTTAATGTTAATGGGGAATATTATAACTTCACGAAATGACAACATTTAATTTTCACCATTTTTTATTGACGTTAATGTTCGCGATTAAAGTCGGTCCTAACCTCGTGCAGGTAAGTAAAAATATTTTCATATAATGCTGAACACTAAATCTCTCGTTAAAAAATATTAATGATCATTATAGGATGCAATGATGTTGAGATTACACCTGACAGTTTTGATCGCAGTTGCGTCTGATTTTACTTTGTGCTCATTTGTATCGGAGTGAACTGAATATAACGTAAAACCAATTCAATTTAAGTTTCTGATAAGGTTGCGTCTAATGTAAACCACCGACGGGTTCAGATATACTAAAGCAAAACACGGTGGTGAAGGAATTTGCATTCATGAGAAATACAACGACTTCTGTAGCAAAATGCAAAGTTGTCACTCGTCCCAATTTTTTTAATGAAAAACAAATATTTTACAGCACCAGAGCTTAATACCCAATATCTCGGAAGGGTAAAAGCGCCTAGCTACCTCGCTGCAATATTATCCAGCCAAAAATTCGAAATTAAATTGCTTCTATTTAATCGCATCTGGCATTTGCAAGAAACAGCGTATTTTAAGCTACTGAAATTGTGAGTATTACACTTGAGCTATTTCAAAATTTTCTAACCCGGCGTTTTGAAGCAGGGGGTATTTCTCAGCTTTTCAAATTCTTGAGTTTCAAAATCAAATTATGAGGTTCACTGATACGCGTTGCCTTCATTGACCTGATGCAATTTTATCAATTATTATAGGCATAGTGACGTAAAATTGTAAGTTACTAGAATAGAAATTACCGAACTTTAATAGCGATGTTTACAGTTGGTATTGCACAGAATCATTTAGAGCCACAGGCTGAGAATTAAAGAACTGATTCATAGAAAAATAAGGGAAAGCTGATCTGAAGCCCTTGCTTTTTTTCAATGAAGTCCACGACTGAAAATTGGCAGCTGGTTTTGATGGCTTTTCTTCAATCAATGTTGAAAGATCAAATAAATCTGCTGATTTTCAAAATGAGACTGAATAAACACCCAAAAGCGTCAACTGCGGTTTAAAATAATTTTGGAAAAAAACGAAAGATAGAAAAACGTATATTCCCAATACAGTTGATCTAAAAGTGTGCGTAAGAGTTTAAAAGGTCCTTAGTTGATACACGTTCATGTGTCTTATAACATCCCATGTCAATGTTTCTACGAAAGGTCGAGAGAAAAACATGAGAAAAATATTCCAATGGTTAAGTTATCCTAAATATGATAATGCTTTTTAATGCATGTTCTCATAACAGAAATAAAAACTATGTCTTATAGATGTAAAACGCTTTTACCAGTCCCCACGCACATTGACGTTGAGTTAATTTGTATACATATAGCCAGCAATGACCGCTTTTATGTGAGGCGCCCCATCTACTATTTTATATGGAGACTTCAAGATACATAAAGCACAAGGTAATCCTCCCCTACCGTGTGTAATGAAGATCTTTGAGTTTTACGTCATTTTATGAGAACAATGGAATCTCAACTTGCACACTTCCCCTTAAAAACCTGAACTTGTGCACCTCAACTTGGAAACTTCATACACAAACCTCATCTTGTGCATCTCAACTTGTACACCTCAACTTGTGCATCTCAACTTGTGCATCTCAACTTGTGCAACTCAACTTGTGCACCTCAACTTGGGCAACTCAACTTGTGCAACCCAACTTGCGGATCTCAACTTATGAATCTCAACTTGTGCATCTCAACTTGTGCACCTAAACTTGTGCACCTCAACTTGTGCATCTCAACTTGTGCATCTCAACTTGTGCATCTCAACTTGTGCATCTCAACTTGTGCAACTCAACTTGTGCACCTCAACTTGTGCAACTCAACTTGTGCAACCCAACTTGCGGATCTCAACTGGTGCATCTCAACTTGTGCACCTCAACTTGTGCACCTCAACTTGTGCATCTCAACTTGTGCAACTCAACTTGTGCACCTCAACTTAAGCAACTCAACTTGTGCAACCCAACTTGCGGATCTCAACTTGTGCATCTCAACTTGTGCACCTCAACTTGTGCACCTCAACTTGTGCATCTCAACTTGTGCATCTCAACTTGTGCAACTCAACTTGTGCACCTCAACTTGTGCAACTCAACTTGTGCACCTCAACTTGTGCACCTCAACTTGTGCACCTCAACTTGTGCACCTCAACTTGTGCATCTCAACTTGTGCACCTCAACTTG
Organism: Morinoia aosen; assembly: GCA_030386875.1. Lineage (NCBI taxonomy): Eukaryota > Metazoa > Arthropoda > Malacostraca > Amphipoda > Talitridae > Morinoia > Morinoia aosen. The sequence continues at coordinate 56,074,013 of CM059558.1, forward strand.
TGCACCTCAACTTGTGCACCTCAACTTGTGCACCTCAACTTGTGCACCTCAACTTGTGCACCTCTACTTGTGCACCTCAACTTGTGCAACCCAACTTGCGGATCTCAACTTGTGCATCTCAACTTGTGCATCGCAACTTGTGCACCTCAACTTGTGCACCTCAACTTGTGCATCTCAACTTGTGCATCTCAACTTGTGCATCTCAACTTGTGCAACTCAACTTGTGCACCTCAACTTGTGCAACTCAACTTGTGCAACCCAACTTGCGGATCTCAACTTGTGCATCTCAACTTGTGCACCTCAACTTGTGCACCTCAACTTGTGCATCTCAACTTGTGCATCTCAACTTGTGCATCTCAACTTGTGCATCTCAACTTGTGCAACTCAACTTGTGCACCTCAACTTGTGCAACTCAACTTGTGCAACCCAACTTGCGGATCTCAACTTGTGCATCTCAACTTGTGCACCTCAACTTGTGCACCTCAACTTGTGTATCTCAACTTGTGCACCTCAACTTGTGCACCTCAACTTGTGCACCTCAACTTGTGCACCTCAACTTGTGCACCTCAACTTGTGCACCTCAACTTGTGCACCTCAACTTGTGCACCTCAACTTGTGCACCTCAACTTGTGCACCTCAACTTGTGCACCTCAACTTGTGCACCTCAACTTGTGCACCTCAACTTGTGCAACCCAACTTGCGGGTCTCAACTTGTGCATCTCAACTTGTGCATCTCAACTTGTGCACCTCAACTTGTGCACCTCAACTTGTGCACGTCAACTTGTGCACCTCAACTTGTGCACCTCAACTTGTGCACCTCAATTTGTGCATCTCAACTTGTGCATCTCAACTTGTGCATCTCATCTTGTGCAACTCAACTTGTGCACCTCAACTTGTGCAACTCAACTTGTGCACCTCAACTTGTGCAACTCAACTTGTGCACCTCAACTTGTGCACCTCAACTTGTGCACCTCAACTTGTGCACCTCAACTTGTGCATCTCAACTTGTGCACCTCAACTTGTGCACCTCAACTTGTGCACCTCGACTTGTGCACCTCAACTTGTGCACCTCAACTTGTGCACCTCAACTTGTGCATCTCAACTCGTGTATCTCAACTTGTGCACCTCAACTTGTGCACCTTTACTTGTGCTTCTCAACTTGTGCATCTCAACTTGTGCACCTCAACTTGTTCATCTCAACTTGTGCACCTCAACTTGTGCATCTCCACTTGTGCACCTCAACTTATGCACCTCAACTCGTGCATCTCAACTTGTGCACCTCAACTTGTGCACCTCAACTTGTGCATCTCAACTTGTGCACCTCAACTTGTGCAACTCAACTTGTGCATCTCAACTTGTGCACCTCAACTTGTGCATCTCATCTTGCTAACTTCAACTTATAAACCTCAACTTGTGCACCTCAACTTGTGCATCTCAACTTGTGCATCTCAACTTGTGCACCTCAACTTGCGCATCTCATCTTGCTAACTTCAACTTATAAACCTTAACTTGTGCCTCTCAACTTGTGCACCTCAACTTGTGCATCTCAACTTGTGCACCTCAACTTGTGCATCTCAACTTGTGCACCTCAACTTGTGCACCTCAACTTGTGCACCTCAACTTGTGCATCTCAACTAGTGCACCTCAACTTGTGCATCTCAACTTGTGCATCTCAACTTGTGCACCTCAACTTGTGCATCTCAACTTGTGCATCTCATGTTGTGCACCTCAACTTGTGCATCTCATCTTGCTAACTTCAACTTATAAACCTCAACTTGTGTACATCAATTTGCGAACCTCAACTGGCGAATCAAAAAGTCAACCTAAATATTTAACATAAATTCTTGAATTTAAATCATCGTCCATACGATATATGCTCTGTTTAAGTTGAGAATAGCTGAAACAAATTTCCTCCCACGTTAATTCATGCAAAATGTGTGCTGATAATTGGATGTTCTGTAACGTTTCATGCACTTTTATTGCTAAGCCTTCCTAGAATTTAGTTGATTGCAAGCATTGTTCGACTGTGAATATGGAATAAATTATTCCCATCATGCAAGCCTTAGATTTTCGACAACTCACGGTACGAGAAGTACATCAAATTTGCATGAATTTAATACTCAAAACTTTATTTTACCCTTTGAATAATAGGTGTTTAGTCCTGTCTTATGAATACCGAATTTTAAGAATCCATTTTTTCATTTAATATTTGCTTAAATACTTCTATTCTCGAACCGAAAACGATTTTTAACACAGGAGCATTCAAATGACACAAAATTATTCAAGCAACACAGAAGTTGTCGCGCGGGACAGAAGTTGTCATGTAACACAGAAGTTGTAGCGCGAGACAGAAGTTGTCGCGCGACACAGAAGTTGTCGCGCGAGACAGAAGTTGTCACGCGAGACAGAAGTTGTCGCGCGAGACAGAACTTGTCATGCAACTCAGAAGTTGTCGCGCGAGACAGAACTTGTCATACAACACAGAAGTTGACGCGCGAGACAGAAGTTGTCATGCAACACAGAAGTTGTCGCGCGAGACAGAACTTGTCATGCAACTCAGAAGTTGTCGCGCGAGACAGAATTTGTCATGCAACACAGAAGTTGTCGCGCGGGACAGAAGTTGTCATGCAACACAGAAGTTGTAGCGCGAGACAGAACTTGTCATGCAACACAGAAGTTGTCGCGCGAGACAGAACTTGTCATGCAACACAGAAGTTGTCGCGCGAGACAGACTTGTCATGCAACACAGAAGTTTTCGCGCGAGACAGAACTTTTCATGCAACACAGAAGTTGTCGCGCGAGACAGAAGTTGTCATGCAACACAGAAGTTGTCGCGCGAGACAGAACTTGTCATGCAACTCAGAAGTTGTCGCGCGAGACAGAACTTGTCATGCAACACAGAAGTTGTCGCGCGAGACAGAAGTTGTCATGCGGCACAGAAGTTTTCGCGCGAGACAGAAGTTGTCGCGCGACACAGAAGTTGTCATGCAACTCAGAAGTTGTCGCGCGAGACAGAACTTGTCATGCAACTCAGAAGTTGTCGCGCGAGACAGAACTTGTCATGCAACACAGAAGTTGTCGCGCGAGACAGAACTTGTCATGCAACACAGAAGTTGTCGCGCGAGACAGAAGTTGTCATGCGGCACAGAAGTTGTCGCGCGAGACAGAAGTTGTCGCGCGAGACAGAAGTTGTCATGCAACTCAGAAGTTGTCGCGCGAGACAGAACTTGTCGTGCAACTCAGAAGTTGTCGCGCGAGACAGAACTTGTCATGCAACACAGAAGTTGTCGCGCGAGACAGAAGTTGTCATGCGGCACAGAAGTTGTCGCGCGAGACAGAAGTTGTCGCGCGACACAGAAGTTGTCGCGCGAGACAGAAGTTGTCGTGCAACACAGAAGTTGTCGCGCGAGACAGAAGTTGTCATGCGGCACAGAAGTTGTCGCGCGAGACAGAAGTTGTCGCGCGACACAGAAGTTGTCGCGCGAGACAGAAGTTGTCATGCAACACAGAAGTTGTCGCGCGAGACAGAAGTTGTCATGCGGCACAGAAGTTGTCGCGCGAGACAGAAGTTGTCGCGCGACACAGAAGTTGTCGCGCGAGACAGAAGTTGTCATGCAACACAGAAGTTGTCGCGCGAGACAGAAGTTGTCATGCGGCACAGAAGTTGTCGCGCGAGACAGAAGTTGTCGCGCGACACAGAAGTTGTCGCGCGAGACAGAAGTTGTCATGCAACACAGAAGTTGTCGCGCGAGACAGAACTTGTCATGCAACACAGAAGTTGTCGCGCGAGACAGAAGTTGTCATGCAACACAGAAGTTGTCGCGCGAGACAGAAGTTGTCATGCAACACAGAAGTTGTCGCGCGACACAGAAGTTGTCATGCGGCACAGAAGTTGTCGTGCGAGACAGAAGTTGTCATGCGACACAGAAGTTGTCATGCAACACAGAAGTTGTCGCGCGACACAGAAGTTGTCATGCGGCACAGAAGTTGTCGTGCGAGACAGAAGTTGTCATGCAACACAGAAGTTGTCGCGCGACACAGAAGTTGTCATGCGGCACAGAAGTTGTCGTGCGAGACAGAAGTTGTCATGCGACACAGAAGTTGTCGTGCAACACAGAAGTTGTCACGCGATACAGAAGTTGTCGTGCAACACAAAAGTTGTCACGCAACACAGAAGTTGTCATGCGACACAGAAGTTGTGACGCGACACAGAAATTGTCTCCTACACCTTCTGTGTCACGTGTGAACATCACTGCACGCACCAGAGGAGCGTAACAAGCACAGGTGAAAGCGTGACAGGTTACAGGTGTTGGCTGCAGCCAGTGTTGCCAGACACTGGCTCTTCTGAAAAAAAATCTCAAATTTAGCCTTTTTAAAATGAACCATGTCAAGGACTAACTTTCAACACCCGGCAACCCTGCAGAGCTTTAAAATGCTGAGTGATTTGTATGAGTTAATTCAGGTTGAAAACTGAAAAATTGGTAATTTTGTCAGAAAAAAGGCGAAACTCTTAATCCTGGCTGGAACGGAATTTTTGCGTTCACTTAAGCGTCTTCTTCGAAAAAATTTGTTGGCTCTTCTAGAAAAAGTGGAGGAAGTGACGATTGTTAACGCCGTTCTTTGCAGCTGTGTTTTTCTGTGAAGCTTGATCCGATGTGCGCCCGTGTGTGTTGTATGTTGTGTGTGTATTGCTTTGTGTTGTATATTGTATGTTTGTTTTTTTGGGTTGTATTTGGGTATGTATTGTTGTTTGTTTTACAGTGACTGCATATTGTTGTGGGTTGAATTTGGGTGTGTATTGTTGCTTGTTGTACAGTGTAGGACACAACAAGCAACGCTGTTCTAAAAATGGAGATGAAGTAATTTGGAGCATAATACGACATACATTTGCGTTTGCTGCTCTGCAGTTTATCATGAAAGGTTAGAAGTCGTTTGAATATACAGTGAAAAACAACTTTTAAAAAAAGCGAGAAAGAATGTTGAGATGAAAATTTGACAAAATGTTCTTACGTAGGACAAAATTCTCCCTTCGCCCCTTTCAAACTGAATAAAAACGCCAAAAATAGAACACACAAAATTCAAATGCACAGCTGTAAGGGACATGAAACAAAAGCTCAATCAACATCACACTTTCATTTAGCCATTACGACGTAAAAAATGAACCGCGCAGTACACTTGCTTAATATTGATCGAACATCGGATTCTTTATCTAATACACCAAAGTTGAGCGCGAATCGATGCCAGTTTTCCTTCGACGATTAAACGTTAAACTGTAAAAAAGTGGGGGACAGCAACATACGATCGAGCACAACACACGATCGTATGCAACATACGACCGAGCACAACACACGATCGTATGCAACATACGACCGAGCACAACACACGATCGTATGCAACATACGACCGAGCACAACACACGATCGTATGCAACATATGACCGAGCACAACTCACGATCGTATGCAACAGACGATTGCACGCAACACACGATCGTGTGCAACAGACGATTGCACGAATCACACGATCATATGCAACAGACGATTGCATGCAACATAAGATCGTTTGCAACAGACGATTGCACTCAACAGACGATCACATGTAGCAAAGGATCATACAGAACATACGACCGTGCTTAGTATGATTGTTCGCAATAGTAAGGGATCGCAACGTACGATTTTACGCAACATACGATCGTAAGCAACTTGAAATCGTATGCAATGAACAATATTATCGTACGCAATAGTGAAAACATTAACATATGACCGTACGCAACACACAACCTTACGACATACGAACGTACGCAATAGTACGGGCATACGTCTGAGTGCAAAAATTGCAGGGAAGGATTCTAGTTTTTTCATTACTGTGTATAATTTTCTGAAAATCTTTTATTTATTTGCATGCATGTGGCTGAAATTTTTTTTCTTGAAGCTAGGTGAATATATGTTCTTCTCAAAATCAGAGGAAAATTTCATTTTCTATTTTTTTACAGACTTGTCTTTCAGGAGGCTGTTTATCACAGTTTTTTAACTAATAGTTGAATTAGCGCAAAATTCAAATTATTGTGTACTGGGCACTGAACGCTAGGAATTATTCTGAAACGTTTATGCTCTCACACTAAACATGGTAAGAATATTTGGAAGTCGAAATGCTAGTAACAATGCACGGTTCTGTTGAATGATCAATGTGATGGTAAAATCCTGTGATGAGTAAAACCAAGTGAGGAGTAAAATCAATGTGATGGATAAAATCCTGTGATTGATAAAATCATGTGAGGAGTAAAATCAATGTGATGGATAAAATCCTGTGATGAGTGAAACTATGTGAGGAGTAGAATCAATGAGATGGATAAAATCATGTGATTGATAAAATCATGTGAGGAGTAAAATCAATGTGATGGATAAAATCATGTGATGAGTTAAATCAATGTGGTGTATAAAATCATGAAATGGATAAAATAATCTGATGGACAAAATCGTGTGATGAGAAAAATCCATGCAATGGATAAAATCACGTGATAGATATAATAATGTGATGGATAAAATCATGCGATGGATGAAATCATTCTTTATTCCTTATGTCTATTTGCTGTAAAATTTCACAACGAACGTAAAATTTCATTTATATCGCATTTAAGCTAAGTTTCTTCCACAGTGTACATTCCACGCGTCAAATATTACAGCATTGCCATATTTCTTCAGTGCGTATATTGCGACATGCTTTATTCCTTCCGTGCATATACTGCAATTTTTTTCTCCCGTCTGTATACTGTGATAATTACGTTTGTTTTCTTCCGAGCGTATACTGCAATGTTTTATAAGTGAGTAAAGTTCTGTCATACGTTCCTAATATTTACATATTCCCGTGATCCCATATTCACATTAATAATAGCAAAATATGATAACTAATATTGAATTCTTCTCTGCTAAAAAAATTGTTGATCATGCTATTTTCCTCTCGTAAGCTAATGTTACATTTTTATTATATCTCGCAATGTATTTTTGCTCAAGTAACATCCCGCACTCCATATCCTAGAATTATTTCATTTCCATAAGCACACGCAACAGTGGTGTAGCTTCCTTACATTTTCCATCTTACAGAAAATGCTGTTACTGCGAAAATTACGGATACTTAATAACAGTTACTTGAATACAGATACTTGATAGCAGATACTTTCTTACAGATACTTCATTACAGATACTTCAATACAGATACTTCATTACAGATACATCATTATAGATACTTCATTACAGATACTTCATTACAGATACTTCATTACAGATACTTCATTACAGATACTTCATTACAGATACTCCATTACAGATACTTCATTACAGATACTTCATTACAGATACTCCATTACAGATACTTCATTACAGATACTTCATTACAGATACTTCATTTCAGATACTTCATTACAGATACTTCATTTCAGATACTTCATTACAGATACTTCATTACAGATACTTCATCACAGATACTTCATTACAGATACCTCATTAAAGATACTCCATTACAGATACTTCATTACAGATACTTCAATACAGATACTTCATTACAGATACTCCATTACAGATACTTCTTTTCAGATACTTCATTACAGATACTTCATTACAGATACTTCATTACAGATACTTCATTACAGATACTTCATCACAGATACTTCATTACAGACACTTCGTTACAGATACTTCATCACAGATACTTCATTACAGATATTTCATTACAGACACTTCATTACAGATACTTCAATACAGATACTTCATTACGGACACTTCATTACAGATACTTCATCACAGATACTTCGTTACAGATACTCCATTACAGATACTTCATTACAGATACTTCATCACAGATACTTTATTACAGATACTCCATTACAGATACTTCATTACAGATACTTCATCACAGATACTTCATCACAGATACTTCATTACAGATACTCCATTACAGATACTTCACTACAGATACTTCATTACAGATACTTCATCACAGATACTTCATCACAGATACTTCGTTACAGATACTCCATTACAGATACTTCATTACAAATACTTCATTACAGATACTTCATCACAGATACTTCATTACAGATACTTCATTACAGATACTTCATCACAGATACCTCGTTACAGATACTCCATTACAGATACTTCATTACAGATACTTCATCACAGATACTTCATTACAGATACTTCATTACAGATACTTCATCACAGATACTTCGTTACAGATACTCCATTACAGATACTTCATTACAGATACTTCATCACAGATACTTCATTACAGATACTTCATCACAGATACTTCATTACAGATACTTCATCACAGATACTTCATTACAGATACTTCATTACAGATACTTCATCACAGATACTTCGTTACAGATACTTCATCACAGATACTTCGTTACAGATACTCCATTACAGATACTTCATTACAGATACTTCATCACAGATACTTCATTACAGATACTCCATTACAGGTACTTCATTACAGATACTTCATCACAGATACTTCATTACAGATACTTCATTACAGATACTTCATCACAGATACTTCGTTACAGATACTCCATTACAGATACTTCATTACAGATACTTCATCACAGATACTTCATTACAGATACTTCATTACAGATACTTCATCACAGATACTTCATCACAGATACTTCATTACAGATACTTCATGACAGATACTTCATCACAGATACTTCATCACAGATACTCCATTACAGATACTTCATTACAGATACTTCATCACAGATACTTCATTAAAGATACTTCATTACAGATACTTCATCACAGATACTTCATTACAGATACTCCATTACAGATACTTCATTACAGATACTTCATCACAGATACTTCATCACAGATACTTCATTACAGATACTTCATCACAGATACTCCATTACAGATACTCCATTACAGATACTTCATTACAGAAACTTAATTACAAATACTTCATTACAGATACTTCATCACAGATACTTCATCACAGATACTTCATTACAGATACTTCATCACAGATACTTCGTTACAGATACTCCATTACAGATACTTCATTACAAATACTTCATTACAGATACTTCATCACAGATACTTCATTACAGATACTTCATTACAGATACTTCATCACAGATACTTCGTTACAGATACTCCATTACAGATACTTCATTACAGATACTTCATCACAGATACTTCATTACAGATACTCCATTACAGATACTTCAATACAGATACTTCATCACAGATACTTCATTACAGATACTTCATTACAGATACTTCATCACAGATACTTCGTTACAGATACTCCATTACAGATACTTCATTACAGATACTTCATCACAGATACTTCATTACAGATACTTCATTACAGATACTTCATCACAGATACTTCATTACAGATACTTCATTACAGATACTTCATGACAGATACTTCATCACAGATACTTCATCACAGATACTCCATTACAGATACCTCATTACAGATACTTCATCACAGATACTTCATTACAGATACTTCATTACAGATACTTCATCACAGATACTTCATTACAGATACTCCATTACAGATACTTCATTACAGATACTTCATCACAGATACTTCATCACAGATACTTCATTACAGATACTTCATCACAGATACTCCATTACAGATACTCCATTACAGATACTTCATTACAGATACTTAATTACATATACTTCATTACAGATACTTCATCACAGATACTTCATCACAGATACTTCATTACAGATACTTCATCACAGATACTCCATTACAGATACTCCATTACAGATACTTCATTACAGATACTTCATTACAGATACTTCATTACCGATACTTCATCACAGATACTCCATTACAGATATTTCATTATAGATTATCGTGCTAGTGTGGCCGTGTGTCCAAATCGTGCTAGATAGGGGGAAGTTTCTTTAAAAAAAATTGTGTTACGGTAGAAGTAATTCAATTTCAAAGTTCAGAAAACTAACTATTGATTTTAACATTATTTTCAAGCTTTAATTGTATGTTTATACATTTTGTCTGTTTATTAGATATGTAAAAAAGAAATGGTGCAATTAATGTTGATATGACAGGACAAAAAGTAGGAAAAAATTACGAGTACTGAGGTAAATCTTTCTTGCGTTTTTCATGATGATGTTGACTAAGTTTCTCGCCCTAAAATGAGCAGCAAGAATTGTTTATCGAAAGCTAGCTGACGTATCAAAAAACGACAAAATATCGCAAGCGGAACTTAAAATGAAAATTCCAGATTTGTATGAGTACCTGTAAATATTTCATTATTGTCATGCATCAGCTCGTTGAGCGTGAAAAAATGTTAGACAAACGTTGAGTCGTCTAAACAGAGGAATATCAATATACATACACCTATTCATTGACCTCCTAAATAAGAATTGCTCTCAATCACTATATCACTACCACTATCACTATTATAAAAGTAGCCGCGTCCGTCCGGCCGTGTGACCCCCTCTTCTAATCGATAGCTTTGATAGCAACAAGGATAAAGCTTAAGAAATGCAAGAAATCATTCTTTTGCATCATTTTCCTTTTGCGATTCAATTCCCTTTCACTTGGAATATGGTATCCAGGATTCGCAATCGGCTTGTTTTCACAAATAGAAATTTCCTTTGGAGCTTTCTCTGTTGAGATTCATCATGTTGCTTTGATATTTTCAATTGATAATGCGAAAAGAAAAGTTTTAAATTCGTTTGACCAGTAACCTGGCTACCACTTAGTATAAGGCCTAAGAATTTGGAACTTAAGTTATTGTTTTCTAAATTGTGATTTTCTTTAAAAGCTTCGAAGAGATAATAGACGACATTTCAGAATAAAATTCCGGCAAAAGAGGCCACCAAGGATAGAAATGTGTCCAACCGCAAGAGAGAAGTAGCAAGACTTCGACAGCAAAAAAAAACGCCGAAGACGATTGGACGAACAACGCGAAATGGCAAGACGAAGCAATGCTGCTCGCCAACGAGAAGCTAGAGCTAAATTGACCCTTGAACGGCGTTTAGAAATTCTACGGAATAATGCAGAGCAACACCGAGTAGCAAGATAGAGCTTAACACATGAAAGAAGCGAGGAAATTCTTCGGCGTAACACTGGACAACATCGAGTGGCACGAGAGAATTTAACTCAAGAAAGAGGGGAAAAATTCTTCAGATTAATGCCGATCAAAATGTACATCAGCTTTTGTGTTACCGGTGGATGCGGGAAGGGAGGAAGAGACTGAGTTATCGATAGGAGATTTTTCAGAAATAAGGGAAAATGTTCCAGTATCTGACAGCAAGGAACTCTCTATAATGTTGTACATGACCGAGAAAACCAATGGAAAATAAATTCTATGGAAACCCTGTGAGTTTCCATATAATAAACCTGGTTGCACAGTATATAAATTATTTCATAAAATCACTTCATCAGTTTACAGACCCATGTTTAACACATCAATTAGTTTGAAAATGTTATTGATGTCAATATTTATCGATACTAATACATTTAGGGTAAAAATAAATAAGTGATACCTAATACCTGCAAGATCAGATACATGCGAATTGAGACTAGAAAAAAGTTTTCTCCCAGTACTAGCGAAACTTCTTTTCTTATCAATCATAATAATATTAACAGTATTTTAACGGGCATTACACTAGTAATAATAATTATTCTCGGGAATGATGAATGATAATTGCCTTTGTAAATAACAATTGCCCTCCTAAATAATAATTGCCCTCGTAAAAGGTAATTACTTTTATAAGTAATAAATGCGCTAGTTAATAATTGCCCACATAAATGGTAAGTGTTCTCGTATATAAGAATTACCCTCATAAATTATAGCCCTCATAAATTGTCCAGATTAGAACTTTTCTCCCACGTGGACCACTTACTTCTAAAAGGCAATCTTCATTATGGCAAATTAATTAACTTGTAGCAATAGAGCGACTTTCATTTTAGCAAACTGATTAATTCGAGGAAAAAGATTCGTGCTATCGACGGTGAGCGGTCTGGACAACTAGAGCAGTGGTCGGACCATCTGCTGCACAATACTGCAGGGATTATTCGAAACCAACTCCACAGTAAGCACAAACTCTGATGAATTCAACCACTTTTTGTTACAAATTTGATCCAAACTACCATCAAAAATGTTATTCTTTTAAAAGATGGAATACAATTGTACACAGTTCTCTACTGGGGAAAATCAGTAATGAATTTAAAACTGGACGTAAAAAAAATTCCATAAAATTTGAGACAAGGGCTGAAATTTTTTTTTCGAAGTGCGTTGCGGACTATACGATGCACGTGCTATTTCACTTAACCTTCTTGGCGGTTACAGTTTATAACTATTTTCCTCAAAGAACGCTCATTTTTGTCTCAGAGCTTTGCAGCAAAATCGTATGATACTACACACAAGCGAGACCAATTGCTTACTCTAACCAATTCCATGTGAAAAATTTTGCCTGCCAAAAATAAAGGTTATTCCATTCATAGGCTGGTGATAATATTCCTTCTGCGCAGATTCCATAGTCGTTTTAGTTCAATTTCTTTTGTGTTTATTCGCCTCTGACAGAATTAAAAATGAAAAATGATGTACATTAGGCCCCAAAAAACTGCAGTTTGCTCGGAAATAAATCAAAATTACGCAACAAACGCTCCCATACAACGGTCTTTAAATCCCGCATCTTACACACTAATTAAGGAAAATTGAACCGCTGATTCTTCCATTTGTTTCGAGACACAATGAAAAATGGTTCATTGAGTTTCTTGTAAGAGCTAGCAATTGAAGAGCCGTCTCACTGAACTCGTGCGAAAACAGGAAAAAATAAACAAAAACACAGGCAGGAAAAGATTTTTTGTCTGTTCAAGATTGAACTCAAGGAGGCGAACAAGCCATCCCATTTTTTGTTAAAACACTGCCGAAATTTTAGAACTTTAGGAAATGAATAATGTACATGTCATTGGCTACTAACTATTGTACATGCATTGTTTAGTTTAAAGTTGTTCCCTCATGAAGAAAGTATATTTAAAATGAATTATCTTCTAAATTGAAATTATTCTTCATCTCTCAAACATCATTTCAAAAAAGTTAATTCTCAACAGAAACTATTCTTCATCTTCAAAACACTTTACTTCATAGATAATCCTAACAATCCTAGTAACGACCCTTCACAATCAAAATCTGATTACAAAGAGTACTCTTCAATTGAAAACCTATTCAGTTACAGTTAGTCTTGAAAGTGAGTTTCGGCCGCAAAAATAGTGCACTAATAGGACGAGAAAGCTAAAATAAGAAGTAGAGTGTTGAATGCGATTGTAAGAGCAATTAACGTAGTCTGTGTGTTAAAGTTTTGTTTGCAAAAAGACAAAACTTGGAGCTTTTAACCGAAAATTGCTAATTTAGTAACACCAGTGCTAGCAGGGTATGATACCGTCCGATGTTTTTCACAAATAATCAAGTACGCAAAATAAATAATAATTGTTAATTTCTTAGGTACGTATTCTGGTACATAGAGAAAGTACACAAACATTTAGACAGGTGTACAAATGTATTGAATGATATCGAACAAGTCATTTCAGCTCTAGAGATACATGAAGAATATTATCGAGTTCCAAAGGCAACTTTGTTCAATGAATGCGTTAGATCCTACATTACAAGTAAGCTAATATACTACTTGTTGTGTCGTTACTTTCAGCACAACATAAGGTTTATTTAATTGTAGCTGTAACTACGATTTCTGAAGCCTTAAACTTCGAGGAGGAGATTGAAACTCTCAGTAAGGCACCTATCCATCTACTGGTCACTGGAGTTCGCACAGCTTGCTCTTAAGTCTAGTGCGTAACAAAGAACTTCCGCCGCCGTACCATCCGGCGCCTGCGGTCAGGGCGCTTCCGACCCATCCGAACCCAAGCACGATAAGGACATCCTGTGAGCCTGCCTTGCGAGGCATACAACAAAGATCTTCCTGGACTCGTAAACCTCAGCCTCCGGAACTCTTACTCACAAAACCAGTGTCACATTATAACGATGCATATTTTAATATATAAAACTCCTATCACACTATGTGTATAATTATAAGCTAGCCTATAAGCTAGCGTAGTTATGTATAGCGAACAAGTTAGTGTACAAGTATGTGTGTGTGTGTAGTAGTGGCTAGCTAAAATGCAAACGTCCATGTAAAATTTTCTTGATCCGTATATCTAATGATTAGCAACATCATTTCACATGATCAAACGAGTATTGTAACCTCAGCAGTGTCACGCATCAATCACTCAGCGAGCTTAGCAAGCAACAATCAATCATTTAAGCAAGAACAAAAAGAACTGTTTGCTTTCGCATTTCATCTGCTGAGGCGGCCCATGCAAAACAATAGAGAGCGTCCAACCGCTTGCAGATGGCCACGCCCACTTGCTGGACATCGTCTCTTGCCATTTCTTTCACGTAAATGAAATAAATTTTAGAATTTTACGTTCGCTTAGGGCAAAAACAACACTATTGTTCAAGTCTCTTTGAAAACCCGAGATTTTTTACTCTCTCGTGCTCATGAAATGCTCTTTGTTGACTCTGGAGAGCAAGGCTTTTTCGACAATTTTAATTATGAGTTGTGAAAGTTACTGTATCACGTTAAGAAGATGAATGCGTCTCGTAGCCGGCATTTCGTTCACCACAGCTCTATGAAAATCATCGCACTTCTGAGGAAGACTGAATTGGTCACGATCTATGGCGTACGTGATCACTTGCTGGTCGGCCAGGGCGATCAATTGCTTCTTTTCAGTCGCGAGTGAAATGTTTGGAACAAAAAATATAATTTTAATCAGCCATCTCCGACACGTTAGGTAACGCAGGACGTCTGGTAAACGTTCGGATAAGATGATGGATACTTCAACCATGTAGCGCTTCGTAAATAAGAATATACGAATTCAAGAGTGGAGAATTCAGTGCATGGAATAAGCATAGCGAGAAACGGGGAATTTCAGTACTTGTTCATACTCTTACTTTTACATAATGTAATGTTTCCAAATTTTAGATTACAACACTTTTTCGATAGTTAAGGAAGAATTCACCGCAGAATTAGCCATAAATTTTCACCCCAAACGGAAGGGTAATGACTTAATCTTAGGAAGCAAAATATTTTTTAAATTGGTAATAGTTTGATCTAGAGTTACATCCAACAAAACTACCCGTGAAACTGCACTGGCAATTTGATTTTTATTTGAAAATTTATCCTCAATTTTACACTGCCTCGAATGAATTTAAGATTTCTTCTTGTATAACGTACCAATGAGCTGTTCAATTTACCCACTCAGCTCGTACCAATTCACACTGGATTTTTATTGTTATTTCAAAATTTTACTAATATCAGTCATTAGATCTTATTTTGGTCAGCACCACACAAAAATCTGCCCCCAACGCAACAACAAATGTTCATCGCTTTCATTACTGTGAAACTTCATCAGAACCTTAATGAATGGCCGCAGCCGCTTTATTTAATTTTTCAGTGTTCTGAGCACACCGAATATTACTGAATTCACTCTATCAGAAAAAAATATAATTTCATGCAGAACAGTTACGTCGTAATCATAATATTCGAATTCATTTCATTGCAGTATTTTTAATGCCCCATGCTTAAATTGAACCAACGGAAGCAAATGTACTCAAGGTATTTAAATAATTATTAGTGTCTGTTGTTTTGCGAAACCTAAATGACCTTTGGATCTGCTTAATTTAACGCCCTCTAGATTTACGCACCGGCAGTATCCCTTTTTCCACTCGTGTGTGAAGTTGAGGAAACTTTGCAGTGGCTCTAATAACTTTTTACTGGAGCCTCATCTCATGTGGTGGAATAAATATTGTAGCCATCCACTGCATGAGGAAATTTTATCCTTATTTCTGCAGCATCACCGAGCCTCGAGAGACGCAGCTGCTGATGTTGGTGGGTGAGTGATAAGTATCCTTTCAAATTTATTCTGCTTGCTATGACCAATTCTTTCTGAACAATCGAAGCGGCGTTGCAATCTTAAATTTAGAAGCATAACATTACGTAAAAAAAAGAGTATGGACAATTGGCACAGCCAATTCGAAGTCAGAGAATATAACTCTCCATTTCCTTCTTAATTTAAATGAATACTGCAAAACGGGTTGATAGCATTGTGCTATCATGCGATACTAGTTGTACGGTGTTCATAGTACGGAATTAGTATATAATTTGAGGAAAACGGTGGTTCTGATTTGAAATACGGTGACTGTAATGCGGTATTTGAAATACGGTGACTGTAATGCGGTGTTTGAAATACGGTGACTGTAATGCGGTATTTGAAATACGGTGACTGTAATGCGGTATTTGAAATACGGTGACTGTAATGCGGTGTTTGAAATACGGTGACTGCAGTACGGAGTTTGAAATACGGTGAATGAAATGCGGTGTTTGAAATACGGTGACTGTAAAGCGGTGTTTGAAATACGGTGATTGTAATGCGGTGTTTGAAATACGGTGAATGCAGTGCGGAGTTTGAAATACGGTGACTGTAATGCGGAGTTTGAAATACGGTGACTGTAATGCGGTGTTTGAAATACGGTGACTGCAGTGCGGAGTTTGAAATACGGTGAATGAAATGCGGTGTTTGAAATACGGTGACTGTAAAGCGGTGTTTGAAATACGGTGACTGTAATGCGGTGTTTGAAATACGGTGACTGCAGTGCGGAGTTTGAAATACGGTGAATGAAATGCGGTGTTTGAAATACGGTGACTGTAAAGCGGTGTTTGAAATACGGTGACTGTAATGCGGTGTTTGAAATACGGTGACTGCAGTGCGGAGTTTGAAATACGGTGACTGCAGTGCGGAGTTTGAAATACGGTGACTGTAATGCGGAGTTTGAAATACGGTGACTGTAATGCGGAGTTTGAAATACGGTGACTGCAGTGCGGAGTTTGAAATACGGTGACTGTAATGCGGAGTTTGAAATACGGTGAATGCAGTGCGGAGTTTGAAATACGGTGACTGTAATGCGGAGTTTGAAATACGGTGACTGTAATGCGGAGTTTGAAATACGGTGACTGCAGTGCGGAGTTTGAAATACGGTGACTGTAATGCGGAGTTTGAAATACGGTGAATGCAGTGCGGAGTTTGAAATACGGTGACTGTAATGCGGAGTTTGAAATACGGTGACTGTAATGCGGAGTTTGAAATACGGTGACTGCAGTGCGGAGTTTGAAATACGGTGACTGTAATGCGGAGTTTGAAATACGGTGACTGCAGTGCGGAGTTTGAAATACGGTGACTGTAATGCGGTGTTTAAAATACGGTGACTGCAGTGCGGAGTTTGAAATACGGTGACTGTAATGCGGAGTTTGAAATACGGTGACTGCAGTGCGGAGTTTGAAATACGGTGAATGAAATGCGGTGGTTGAAATACGGTGACTGTAAAGCGGTGTTTGAAATACGGTGACTGTAATGCGGTGTTTGAAATGATGTGATTATCATTATGACGTGGTTGTAAAACGAAAGTCGTAATTCGGTAATAGCAATTCTACTAGTAATGCGTAGTTTAAAATCATAGTAATACGGCGCACATAGTAATGCAGCCATATTAATACCACCACAGCAATACAGCGTTAATAACATGATCACAGTAATACAGCACCTGAAATACGGTATAACGCTAACATGAAGTTACACAAATAAATATACAGTGCCAGCAACAGGCGTAGTAGCTTGCCGCTACAATGTGAGGTTCTCGAAGCAAGACATGAAAGTCTGACCGTGCGTGATGCATGAGGCGCTACATACAACTGTCTCAATTCTCGAGTAACATTTACGTGAGAGCGAATCTTTTTTTTGAAATTTTAATACACAAAAATAAAGTACCCTAGATCATAATTTTGAGTATATTTCATTCGCATGTAGAAAATAGTGTCATTCTTATTCTGCAAATGAACAATTAAAAAAAACACCATTTTTTCCAGAATTCAATTTAACTTGGGAGACACGGGGCTTATAAAGCAAATCAGGGATTTCCCCTCATGAAATTATCAAGCATTTATGTATGCACAGCTAGCATGATGGAAAATATTTGCAGTTAAAAATAAAAAAAATCAGTGGAAAACTCTGCATTGCTTCCGGATTACAGCTTGTTTCGATAACGTGAACTGGAACGCGACGTTTGGGAGGTGCTTTCCATACTCTACTGATCAGGCGTAACCAAAATGATCCGTCGAGTATAAAAGGTAGGCTTTCTCTGTGCATCTTCAGTTGATTGGTGACACCCACACTAGCAACATCTCCTGACACAGGAGCAATCAGTCGCCATGCGAAGCAGCTTTCAAGTACGTGGAAAAAATCATAAAACATGTTCATCACTACAAATGGAGCTTTAATGCTTACAAGTACTAAATTGACTCTTAGGGTGGGTGTCGAAATTTTCAAAACTATGACACTAAATAGAACGTAAACGATACTGCATTCAGAAAATGAACGAATACATAATTTTCCAAGCAATAACGCATCAACGATTGATATTACTCAATGTTAGCTGTTAAGTGTGCTGTTTAGCTATCATATATTTTGACTGGAGTTGCAATTGGGTAGAATAAATATCTATTTAGATTCAATGACTATTGACGACACCTGACACATTGATGGCATGCACCATTTACTGATGTCAAATCAATATGAAAATTGATCTCATTCTGATAATTTTTGTTGCTTTAGATGACCTCGGTAGTTAAGTATATATGATTAGATTTTTTGATTGAATTTTACATTTCTGGCATTAAATTAACTTCATTATTGCAGGAGCGGCCAAAACAGTTTGGTTGCGAAAAAAATGACACTAGAGAATGAGTTTTTTTTCCTGCTCTTCTTAGACCATTTTCAGCCCAAGGAAGCTGTAAAACTTCTTTTCAGGCAAGTTATTTATACTCTCATAAAATCATTGTTTCGTTATGGAAATGATATTACGGAAACATCAAACATCATCAAAACTCTTCGCTTGGAATTCATTTCAAAAAACGCGTAGGCACTATTGACAAACGCTGACCTAACAAATCCCAAGCGATTCCGTCTCTCAAGCATCGCACCATTTGGGATGATGAAATTCCTTTTCTGTAAGGACGAAGAGAAATTGCTCGTCTCGCACACCGGCCTCACCTGCGTGTCGACGCTATCGTATATCCGCATTCAGGCCGCGTCACGTGCACTGTTGCTACCACAGCAAACGGCACTCGAATATTCCACTCCGATGCGCAGGAGAAATTCACAGCCAGTTTTCAAGCTTCCTTTTCCGCAGTTATTAATTTACAAGCTTTTGTGAGCCGGAAACCAAATATATCGTTGCTTTGGCAGGGCTAGAGTTGATTTTGAGGAAACGTGGAAAAATGTAAGTTTTGGGAACTTGTGGTCCAACTGGAATATTTTAAGAGCACGAGAGCTTCTTTGTGAACTTGGGTTCTTTGAAAACTATTCTTCAAATCATACTTTATGATTCCTTACGAAACATGATTTTTAAAACATGCAGATTACCGAATAAAATCTCCACAAGTACTTGTCGAAGAGAAATATAATGATATTAATAGGGGAATTTCATCACGCAGTTACTTTTTGATTTAGAGCTGGAAGCAGTCGCCTTAAAAAGTACTGTATACTTAGAGTAGAATCATGAAATTAATTTCATAGTACATTTGATATTGAATGTCTTCAAACAGATGAAGCCTGTGTTTCAGATATTGTAATTCTGATGCTCTGCTTCATTTTCTGGAACGGAACATGCACGAGGGAGCCTGAATACAACGTCAAAAGTCCTTTTGAACTGTATAGCAACTGAGTGAAGCTAGTCTCGTCTGAAAATGCATTTTTGCACCCCGTTTTCATTTAGTCGAAATAACACGTACTATGTTATGTCAGACTTCGAAAACGGAAATGGTTTTCTACGGCAGAATTAATGCATTTCATCAGTCAGAAAAGTACAAGGAAGCTTAAAAGAAGAGTGCAGAACACTATTAGAAGAATAAATTTCGTAGCTGCGAATTCAACTTGAAGTCAGTCGAATTGTTCTACGTCACATAGGTACTTGATAAACGTGATGTGTTCGTTTTATATAATTATATAAAATTTTTGTGGTGCTACAAAATGCAGATGCATTCACACGTCCATACCTACTGATTTATTCTTACCAAAATTTGACATACATTTAAACACCAAATATGTTACAGAAATAGAAATTCATAAAACATGGGAAATATTATGACCTTATAATTTTAGGAATGAAGTGTGTTTGAATATGGATAGGATGAGTTATTTCGGGGCGAATAAATTATGCTTTCGCAGTTGTATACAGTCGGTGAGCTCAACATAAGTTTTTAGAGGTGTTCCCTCGAAAACTTTAAGACGACAAATTACATGTATTAAAGATTACATGGCGAAAGCTGGAAAGTTAATAAAGATTGTTGACGCTGAAGCAAAGGCTCAAAACTCTTTGGTGTATAGTATTTATAGTTGAATTTGTTCTCCAATACGGTTTTTGAAATTCACTACAGAGTCTAATTTTGTTCTTCATCCTGATTTCGGTGACAGCCTGCAACGAAGACCGGTCTAACGACGGTGGTCGTGACGACGTTAATACGACTACCAAAATGAGGCCTTAAATCATTTAACTAAGGAATCTTTCAAGTTCAATTGTTTTACGATAAAATGGGATATGAGTTCCCCAAATGATTTCGACCGGTTAACTGAGGCCCTTCTAACTTCATTTATTTTCATATTTTCATAGAAACGACGGTGGTCATGACGATGTTAATTTGACTTTCATCAGGAAGACTTAAATGATTTAACTCAAAGCAATTTTTTAAGTTCATTTATTTTCATTGCAGCGACGGTGGTCGCGACGACGGTTATAAGAATAAACAAATTGTGGCGTTAATTAACGCGTCAATTAACCTAAAGAAACTTTGAAGTTCCTTTATTTTCGTAGCAACGACGGTGGTCGCAACAACGTAAATTAATACGAATTCCTAAAATGAAGACGTAAACTATCGAACTCTAAACAACGTTTTAGTTTATTCATTTTCATAGTAACGACGGTGGCTATGACATCGTTATTACGAATTTCCAAAATGAAGGCGTAAATGATTGAACTTTAGACAACTTTTGAGTGCATTTATTTTCATAGCAACGACGGAGGTCATAATAACGTTAATTTGAATTCCTCAAATGGAGATTTAAACAGGCTAACTATGGCAACTTTTAAGTTCAGTAATCTCTCCAGGCCCTGGTGTTGCTTGCGGTCGTTTGGCCAGCATGCATCATCACCCAGAGCGCCGCCCACCAAGGGGAGACCGACCAGGTAGTCCTCTTGGGGGACACGACAAACGGAGATCGTCTGCTCAGCAAGAGCGGCTTGAGGAAGTCGTCGTACCAAATTACGCGGCCACAGATAGAGGACTTGGCCATGAGCTACAGCCAGCAGGTGTCTGCTGTCGTCGATGCTCCTCTCACGGCAGCTGCGGGTGAGGCAGTATTCTAAGACATGAAACTTGAACATAATTCTTTTGCATAATATTTCGTTATGATTTTTTCGATGAAGCATCCGTGATTTTAGCTTCCCATTCCTCCTATACAGCTGCTGGTGAGGCAGTATTTTAAGACTATAAACAAAAACATAATTCATTTGCGTAATATTCCATTCTGAATTTTTTGTTGGAGTATCCAGGATTTTAGTTGCCTAAACATAGCTTATGCGCCCGAAAACTAAAATCGTAGATGCTGCGACGAATAAGTTAATCTTTGACTTATCACAGATATTTTGATGTTCATATCCACAGCACGTACACAGCATGTGAGTTTATGTATTAATACAAATACACACAGAATTGCGCAGCATTCACACATGTTTATGTTTTCATACCAATTCATGTTCTCATACCAATTCATAGCAGCATAGATATGTATGTTATGCTGGATCAAATACAGAGCTTCCGCAGATTAAATTTTTACTGCAAAGTTCACTGTAGGCTTTTTATGCCTTAAAATCAATGTAGATTTAGTGGCTATGAAGAAAGTTTATTCTTTTTTCTGATTTCGAATAATTTAAATCATGGTGTGCTGACAATATTGTTTTTTTAAATTGATGACAATATTGTTTCATGAAAAGCTATGAGATCAGACCTATTCCAACGAAGAGGTAGTAGTAGTAGTAGTAGTAGTAACATAGGTTTGCTGGCGCTTCAGTTATTTAACAACGAAGAGGTAATGAAATATGTGATAATCTGTTCGAAAACTATTTATATAATGAGTTGCCTGAACAGAAAATTTTTAAAACTTATAAATGAAAATCATTGGGTGAAATTTCTTATAAAATTTAATTTTTAAAGTCTAATAATTCTACATTTGTTGTTCTGCTGTGTATAACAAACTTAAATAAAATTTTGAATAAGAATATACAACATGCTTGAGCGAAGATAATCAATGTAAGCAGAAAAAATAAGAGGCGCTTTTTTCGAAATCTAAAGTTAGCAGAAATGAAGGCTGTCTCCATGATAAACATTTATTCGAATTATCTAGCTTTCACTCTTGGAAACATTTAGGAAAAGATAGTTGAATACTGGGAGTAAAATCCGTGGACTTTTTATCGTTTTTAGTCATTCTCCGAACGAATCATGATAGTCCGGCACTCAACTTTAAATGATTGAAATTACTACACAGATACTCAAGCGTCAGGAGCAATTTACAAATGCTTATTGAACTATTTAAATACAACTATTTTTCACCTTGGTCTTCATATTTATATAATATGCATGGTACATTTTTTGAACTCCCTTTTGAAAACTTCTCATATAATGCGCTTTTCGTTTTCAGAATGATAATTTTTAAAGTTAACAAAAAGAATCTTTATATGTTTCTGTTGACAACTTCCAGTCACAGGAAATGCAAACCAAGTACAAGTGGGTAGCATACTACTTGGTGCTAAGCTTTTGAATCAAAACTTTGAAACGAATGATGAAATTTTCTTAAAATTTTTGTTCTGTTCAAGTAATGAGTGTCCCAGAAGTATACTTCTTTTATTTACTTTTGATTATCTCAAACAGACATTGCCGTTAGAATCTGTGTCATTAGCTCGGCTTGATGTGTCGTACAGGTAAACATTCGTCGCATTGGTTCAATTAATTAAAGAATAAAGGATTTGATTTCTATTTTTTGCAATCAATTAAAGAATTGAGGATTTGATCTCTTTTTTTTTGATGGACAAATTCTTGACTGAAACAAAACGTTTTCATGTTGCAATATTTTCCCAAAGTGCTTGGTAATTTAATCTACTGGTTAAAAGTGAATTGCTATACAGTAATTTTAGAGGGGTAAAAAACCTAGAATGAGCCAGTGGGCTAGTTTCTGCGGCCATAACGTTCATTGTCTACTTTATTATACGCAGAGCCATCGTTTGCCACAAGCGTAAAAATATATTTAGCCGAAAATTGATTATTTATTTTAATTTTTTGACGGTAATTATTATTTGATGGCTTGTTCACTGCTGTGTACGAACAGGAGGCCACGACCATTTCTACCACCATAGTAATTTTTTTTTAATATTTATGACAAAACTTACTATTTGCTTATTTAGTATTTACTGTTGAACAAACGGCCACGAATATCATCATCTCTATTCACTTACTTACTCTTGATTATTAATCAGGCGGCCCCGACCATCACCACCAGAGTAATTTATTTTGAAAATATTGACAGAACCTATTACTATTTGCTTATTTACCATTTACTGTTGAACAGGCGGCCACGACCACCACCACCACAGCAAGCACCACAAGAGCCACAAGAAGAGTCACGGCGAGAAAGGTCATAAAGGACACCACGCCAAGAAGGGGCACAAGAAGCATCACAAGGGAGACTTTCATAAGGCCCATAAGAAGGTGGGTAATGAGTGGCACTCTTAACGATGATTGTAATATAAATATACATAGTTATTATATGATATTCTCTAAATAATTTCAGTCTTTCTGTAAAAACTTCCATCAAAATTGGAGGGCAAATATGCAGAGTGTCCTAGCCCACAAATCATAGGTCAAAACCGGAGAGTGTATTAAGGGATAATTTCACCTCATAGCGACGTAGATGTCGTTCAGGCAGATTAGCCTAGTTCCCAGTTCAGTTCCTAATTAGAAACGTGGGTAAGAAAAGCTAGTTTGGCAACCCTGCGATGACCACCACGCCTCTAAAGAGCTTTTTACACTAGGTGATATTTCGGCCGTGAGGCGCGACACGTGTATACGAGGCTCACCACTCAGGCTAATATTTGTTTGTGTTTATACGAAGTTTCCTATTCGCTCTGATCGAATTCTTAATGCGCGACACTCAAGAGCCTCGTAACTACCGTGGCGAATAGGGAACTTCGTATAAACACACACGAATATGAAACTCAGTGGTCAGCCTCGTATACACGTGTCGCGCCTCACGGCCGAATTGTCCCCTAGTGTAAACGGCCCTTAACTTGAGTGTCCTAAAATTCTGTGCTTTGTTGGTTAGGACACTCTGAATATTTGCCTTCCAATTATGTCAAGGGGAAATATATATAAATAGTGAAGTGAAGAAACGGATAAATTATGTAAATTGGGAGCAAAATAAGGCAAGGAGGGAAGCCAGCCTATTATACTCTGGTGTGCATTATTAGTCAATATTTCTGTAAATGAGCTTCAGTTCTTGTTAGTTAATTATTTTACCTTTTATGTGTTTTAAATTATTTTGAGCCATTTTTTTATAAGAGTCAAGTGATTTGTCTATGATTTGGCGCACTGACTCTCGGTAGGCGTGTGAATAGCAGCGAAATTATCACAAGAAGAACTCTCGTAAATTGTTATTGCGTTAAATTACTGTTATTTTAAATTTTTATTGAATTTTCAGGGACATTTCGACAAGGGCTCGAAGCATCACAAAGGACATCATCACAAGAAGCACTACAAAGGCGACTTCAAAAAAGGAAAGAAAGGAATCAAGGGCCACAAAAAGGGCAAGAAAGGCCATAAGCATCATGGACACAAACACAAGGTAACAAAAACAACTATTTTGCCTTTTCAAAGACGAACAAATTAGAAACGGCTCAGAATCAAAATATGCAGAAGACAATTTATGCATTTAGCTGCGACCCAAACGTGCATCAGTTTGGAAATTGGAATATTTAAATTCACTATTTACTATCTGAAAGCCTGTCGCTAAAATTGCTGAAAATGCTCATAAAATTTCCAAGATATTTATAAATCGAACTGAATATTACAACGTTAAGATTTCAAATTCAAAATATCACCAGAAAGGTTTCAAATAGGAGACAGCAGCTGAAGGTTTTTAAATTGAACATTGCAGTAGCATAGTTTCAAATTAAATTCATCAGCAGCAGGTTTTTAAGAAGAATATTGCAGTAGTAGGATTTCAGAAAGCATCGACTGACATGAAAAAACAAATATAACTAAGTTACCATTATTATCATATCAGGCATACCTATTATGCTATGCTGCCCATTGCGTGCCTTGGAAAGGTTCAACTACAGCAAAGTATCATATAGAGGCATATTTTATGATCATCCATAAGATCATATCATATGATCATTCATACGGTGCTTTCAGAAAAATGTGCTGGGAAGTTTAAGAAGAAAATATTTTGCACTAACTTCCTATTATTTTTGCTCGACGTAGAAAAAAAGCTTTTGTCTGACCCAAAAATTGTATGGTAAACTAGTAAATTTTATTCTTTCAGTGTTAGCACTGAAACAAACACATGTTCATCAACATTTATATCGTTTAACTTTCGTGTCTCCCCTAATTGTTAGCGCTGCAACAAACTCACGCTCATCAATGTTATTATTATTGTTTAATATTCGCATTCAAACTTCAGGGATTCAAAAAATCCTACGGAAAGAAAGAGTTCGGAAAGAAAAAGAAATTCTACCACGACGACGAAATCAAGAAGCACTTCAAGAAGCACGACGGCCACCACAAGCACCACAAGTCTCACAAAGCCGGACACTTCAAAAAAGGAAGCAAAAAGGTCAGTTTCGAAATTGCACATGAATTGTGGTTTTCAGATTCTTAGCATGGCTTCACTGTTAAGGTTATGAAGCTTCGGAAACAGATGGTTAGGACACTTCCCGTGTCAGAAATTGCTGTCGACTGCGGCACCGAACGTTATATGATAGTTTGTCAGTGTTGGACATCGTTGTCGAGAGCTGTTTCTGACTGCTACATAGAACTGGGAATAGGATAAAATATGGCAACCAAACGAACTGAATAATTCAAACTTGGGCTGCTACCCGTACCCTATGACCCATCTAGCCTCGTGCTGCCACTTCAGGATATTCTCTCACGTATTAACTGCTTCAGTATTCCACAGTACTGCCGTATCACTCTCAAATTAATTATTTCCCTACTCCCCCGGCGCTGCCATATCACTCTCATATTAATTATTTCCGTATTCTCCCGGTGTTTCCATATCATTCTCATATTAATCATTTCCGTACTTCCCCGGTGTTGCCATATCACTCTCAAATTAATCATTACCGTACTCTCCCGGTGTTGCCATATCGGGACCCTCCCCTCATATTAATGGTTTCGGTGCTCACTGCAGGGGCACAAGCACCACGACAAGCACCACAAGAAAGGTCACCACAAGAAGGGTCACCATCATCACCACGACAAGGGTCATCACCAGAAGCATGGCCACAAAGGGCACCACAAACATCATAAAGCTCATGGACACAAGAAGGGCAGCCACGACCATCATGAAGGACACCATGGACATGGACATGATGACCATCATGGACATGATGACCACCATGGTCATGATGACCACCACTGGAAGCATGATGATCATCACCATGGACATGATGACCATCACGGACACGGACACGATGACCACCATTGGAAGCATGATGACCATCACCATGGACATGATGACCATCATGAACACGGACACGATGACCACCACTGGAAACATGATGACCACCATCATGGACATGATGACCACCATCATGGACATGATGACCACCACTGGAAGCATGATGACCATCATGAACATGGACACGATGATCACCACTGGAAACATGATGACCATCATGGACATGGACACGATGACCATCATGGACATGGACACGATGACCACCACTGGAAACATGATGACCATCACCATGGACATGATGACCACCATGGACACGGACATGACCACCACTGGAAGCACGATGGCCACCATGGACACGATGACCACCACGGACACGGACACGGTGACCATCACTGGGAACATCACGCAGGAGGTCATCATGGCTGGCATTAATTCGATTCATGAAAACCAGAGTATTTTTAAATTAACACCAATGTATAAAGAGTTATGTTTGTCGAATACATGTGATATCTAAAAGTTGTTTTTATTCCTGTTTTTATTAAAGCGATTCCTGTAAATGTAAACCAAGACACGAATATGAAAAATACAATGAGCATCAACGCTGAGACTTTGAATAACTTTTAGAAATAATTTTTTAAAAGTCCTTTTAATTTGGGCTGCAGCGCCAGTGAGATTTCCTGACAGCTTTGAAATTCTGCTCCTTGTTGCGCAAAAAGAATAAACAACCAAAATAACCGATAATCATCTGAAGAGTTAATAAACAAAGACCAGCGGGGACTTGGAACCTTCGTTTTTCGGAAACTATCCTCTGTCAACAGCATACTGTATATACTCACTTAAGTTTATTTAAAAAATTAGCTTGCTTTTAACACGATTGCTTTGAGAATGCGTACGATAAGAGACATGAAATAATATTAGAATGTATTGACCAGAAAATTGAAGAACACGCGCTGCAGGTTTAAACTTCCTAACTTTAACATTTGCAAAGAGGCACAGAATGGCATCAATGTCAGTTGGCACCACGCTAAGGATCGTCGACGAACGAAAAATCCGTCCAAAACGGCTGCCAAATTATTGTTTCGTTTAATTGGGAACTCCTCCTCCGAGAGTTTGAAGGGGACTCCTTCACAAGAAGTTTTCTGGCATCCTCGTCGCCATTTTGGGGATACCTACGAAAATACAAATACAAGGGATTTTTGTAATGAAACCTATCCTCAACGAAAATCCAAATGATTTTTTGTTTCAAAATTATTCAGTAGGACTGTGGCTTAGACGTTTGTAACCTCCGTTCATCCATTTTGCCTCCATCTCTGGTGCCGTTATCGTGTCAATATCTGGTGTGGAATAACAACTAGTCAGCTGTAATTTCAATCTTGTACAAAATTTATCCGATCTAGTCATCTCGCTATGTGATTACCTAGATTTTTATCCAGTCTGATGTAGTTTAAGTTTTGTATTGACATAGTTTTACCAATGCGACTAAGTGTTTCTTTTGTATTTTGCAGCCTGATGATGATGTTAGTAACACCGAAACGTCGCCTGTAGAGACTGACAGATTTAGAATTTTAAAAACTGAGTGTTCTTTTAGTGAAGATGATAAGTGAATATCCTCGTATTTTAACACGTGTTTAACCGAAACAGGAAGACTTTAATTGATGCTCTTACTAAGGGAGGCCTTAATGAGGGACTTTCAAAAGACTTTTGTGGATGCTCAAATAAAGAAGGAATTGTTGAGAGCCCAAATTAGCAGCGAAAGATTTAAGCTTTAAATTGATTGAAAAATTATTTAAAAACAACTAAAAATAAAAAGAACTGTATTGGCAAACTCAACATGAAAACTATGATAAAGAAAAGTTTAGCGATGTGATAGAAAACAGATTTTGAAACATTTCTCTGAACACGTATGGGGGGCTTGAAAATCTTTCGTAACAGTGCTGTTTCAACAATTCTTTCCAACAAAAACATGCTCCGTTTTCACGATTTTTAGCAAGAAACACAATCTTTACATACGCAACTATCGATGGGCTTCTGCCAGACATGAAGTAAAAAGAAAATGAGCTTCTGCAAAAATTCTCTACAACAATAATGCACTCGTTTTTCAATATTTTGGGCAGCAAGCTCACTCTCTGCATACAAAACTTTTGATAGGTCACTTCCTGATCGAAACAAAAATAAAAAATGACATGATCATTCAAAAAATTTCATCAACAATGATAGGCTTCGTTTAGACAATATTGAGCAGCAGACGCAATACCTACACACGCAACCAATGACAGGGCACTTCCAGACTACTCAAATAAAAAATTAGGTAAACATTGTACCTCAGGTCTGCGTTGGAGATGTTGAAAATAAAAGCGCACACTTTGTTAGTGAATTACTCACTTAGAATTTTTACGGAGTCTCATTTAGAGAGACTGCAGTGGGTTGGTAAAATGTTGTAGAAACATTGTCAACAAAAACCCATGCACAAAAGTTTCAAAAAATAATGAAAAGCTCTGGAGAATAATTTTAATAAGTAAAAGGAAAATTATGAGAACTGAAAGAACGTTCGAAATTTTACTTCTATTTAAAGCAAATTTTAAGTTTGACCAACATCACGGCTAATAATTCATCGAAAGCGCAGATTCCTTGTGTGCTACAATTCGAAAAAAAGAACCTTGGACGATAAAAACTATAAGCCGAAATTTCCTCAATCCTTTTCTGATTTTGGTTATGAAATGAGTGAGTTCTTTCCTCATTTTGAAATCGATGACTACCTCATACCAGTGCCAGTCTAACGAGGTTGTGAGAACAGTAATTAGCTTACAAAAATATTAATTTTAAAAGGGTTAAGACTCACGTTAGTTACAAACAAGCACAAGCAAGTTAACGTCATGTACGTAAAACTTGCGTAGTCGTAAGTTAACGTCATGCACGTAACAACTTGCGTAGTCGTAAGTTAACGTCATGTACCTAACAACTGGCGTAGTAATAAGTTAACGTCATGTACGTAACAATTAACTTGCGTAGCCGTAAGTTAACATCATGTTCGTAACAACTTGCGTAACCGTAAGTTAACATCATGTACGTAACGACTTGCGCAGTTGAAAGTTAACGTCATGTACGTAACAACTTGCGTAGTCGTAAGTTAATGTCATGTACGTAACGACTTGCGCAGTTGAAAGTTAACGTCATGTACGTAACAACTTGCGTAGTCATACACCTTTCAAACAACTTACGTCGTCGTAAGTTAACCTCATACACCTTTCAAACAACTTACGTCGTCATGAAGGCGCAACAAATAACTTCAGTCCACTGAGGAGAACTCGCAACATCAGCTCTCCAGACTTTAATTTTACGCCAACAACTGTACCGACTTGAAAAAACTTTGCTAACTGTGCTGCAACGATGGCGTGAATTATTTAAAAATCATTGATCGCTCATGCGAGAGCGACGCTCCAGTGCTACAAATTCCATCCATACCGTGTTGGCTTTGAACCTTCATTTACTCTCCGGTGAAGCCAGTCAAAAACGCAACCAAAATTAATAAGGGCGAGTGCACTCGGCTAAACGCTACCTGGTATATCTATGGTCGTTACGTGAAAAATATCGTAATCCTAGTGAGCCAGTGACGCAGTGGTTATTTTGCTTACGCTTCTATTTGACCATGTCCTCTAAATTAATACGAGTGTAAATATCTTTAAAACAGCATGTTAATTGTATGATTTTTAGAATCATGTCATCAGCATAAAAAATTGAATTGATGAAATGAAAGCAGAAATATTCATGGGCTCTCCACTATCACACACAGCAATAGAATATTACAAACTTTTACAGAATACTTCTCAGTTTTCATGGTCATAGGGTAATTGTACGCCATTTTCATGTCGTACGGCTAATGCCTTAAGCATTGTTAGCTGGCTGGCAGGAGTTGAAATATTTCTTTTCCGTAATTGCAGCAGCTGAATTTGTAGCTAATGCGTTTTTATTTCCAAATCTCATTTAATAATAATAATACTCTAATATAACTTGAAAGACTATCATTCAGGTACACGATGTTTTCAACTAAGTTGATCTGCAGTCTGCGATTTATAATGGAATTTATACTACCTTCGAGGTACATAATATTTTCAACTAAGTTTGTGTACGGTCTGTGATTTATAATGAATTTTTTAAACAAGCCTTGTTTGCATGGCAGCTAATCTTTACAGCTTCTCAGCTTGATTACCTTTCGGCTGTGTCAAGGTAGTGGGCATGCAGAGTTATGAAAATACGCCTTTTACGTATCAAAGCTTACCACACGAATATGTATCATGTATAATTCATGTCATATGATGACCAATCGACCATTAAGGAAGCGTAATGAAATTCATCAAAATTGTTCAGTTGCGTTGGGGCAGTGGAAAATAGGACGAATTTATTAATAATCTTAATCGTATTACCAACCCAACCTGATGTAGAAGCTAGAAAAAGAAGATTCCAGCACTATTTTATTCAAGGGTTTTCGTCTTATCGCGGGCCCATCTAAGACATTTTTCGAAAGTGGTTACCCTTTATAAATATTCTCTCAAAAACATTGGAGCATATGCTTAATTCATTTCCTTTATTACTTATTTTATACATGTTCATTTCAGCTAGGACTGTGTGGTGGCTGGGGCCAAAACCTCATTTAAGGAAAACATCGTTGTAAACAGAATCAATATTTTCTCAAAAAACATTCGTTCTTTTGCTGTTCAATTCTCCTATTTCTGCTTCTGTCAATATCCGTTAATGTCCTGCAATTACACCATTCTGATGAATAGCGATAGAGGGAAAAAACTGCTTTTTATATTTTCAATTATTTTTCGTCTTAATTTTCCTAATTTATTCTGAGAAAAATTTTGGCAAAATCTTTTCGTTTACTTCAACTTGCGCTGGTATTAATTCAAATGCAGTTTTTTGGAGAGACAATCTTGGGGTATCAGAAAATGTATGATAAGCCTAACTGCTTCACTGTATCACACATTATTCATAACGCAAAATTGTAAAGCAAATTTTATTTAACGCATGTGCAGCGACTGTCACTTATGGAACGAAAATTCCAATTAAAATTGGGTAAAAGGCAAAACAATGCGTTCCTCACAAATGTTACAACGGTAATGCTGTCCTAATACGACCTTAATACGACCCTAATACGACCCTAATGCGACCGTAATACGACCCTAATACGGCAGTAATATGACCCTTAAAAGATCTTAATACGACCGTAATACTACTCTAATACGACCTTAACACGACCGTAATACGACCCTAGTACAACTGTGATACAACCCTTACACGACCGCAAAACGACCCTAATACGACCGTAATACTGATCACTCGTCTCGCTCGTCACGGCCTCCGAGCTGAGAGACGAAGGTCTGTCGTCGATCTTGTGGACTCAGCCAAACTTTCTCTGTGCGCACAGCACGTCTCGGCCGCTGAAAGTGACAGCGACGTCGGTCACAAAAACGCTGATTTTCTGAAGATAATCCAGCCGGGAAAACGTGACCCACAGAACCTGCTCTCAGGAATGGGAAGACTCGAGAATTGGTTGAATCTGATGATCTTTTTTTATGAGTGCACTTTGCCAATATCGGTTTTTGTACAGAAATGAGTTCAATCCGTTAAATGATCTCTTTTCTTCTTTGTTATGTGAAAGTTCACTGTCTCGCGTTTGTGTTACTTGTTTGTGTTCGTACGCCAGCAGCTTAAAATTGTTCTTTCAACTGTTTTTCTTTTCAAAACCCTCTGTAGCAATAATGTAACTCAATTGTAAAGCAAGTAGTTGAAAGTGGTAAATGCATGATCTTTCTGTAGCTTCAGTAACAACACTGTAACCAAGTTGTAAAACAAGAACGCAAAAGTCGTACATGCATTTTTTTCTACAGAATCAGTAACAATACAGTAATTCAGTTCTAAAACAAGAACTTAGAAATCATAAAAGCATTTTATTTTTATAGCCTCAGTTTCTAAAACAAAGATTCAAAATTTGTGAGAACATTTCCTTTCTGTAACCTGACTTCTAAAACAAGGATGCAGTAGACATGCTTGTCCCGGCATTGCGTAAGCAAGACACGAAGCAGTCATGAATTATTAAAGAGGTCGCCACTCAAGTACCACCTCTTGAGAACCGTCTAGTGCTGAGGTTCTCAACCAAGGTAAATATACCCCTAAGGGGTAAAAAATTATATAGTCAGGAGTAAACAATTGAAGATAATGCTGATAATGATTCTGGTGATTCTGTTTATTAATTTTTTTGTAATACAAATTAACTTCATTGTATTCTTTTTAGAAAAAGTGACATGGGAGTAGGGGGTAAATGGAGAATTGCATAAAACCGAGGGGGTTCAATGGTATAGGAAAGGTTGAGAATGGCTGGTCTAGTGGATCCTGGAAGCAGATCTTGAAGCCATTGGTGTAGCAGAGCTCAGAGACCAATAGGAAACATAAAGTTCCTGCTGCTCTCTATTCTTAATGGTATTATTTTTGCAGGCTTATCACATTAGTATTAACTGTTTATTATAATTATTAAACTTCATTAGCTATTTTTCAGACTGAAAATACTGATGGTGTGGCAAAGAAAATTTGCGCTAAAAGTGCAAAGAAACATTCGTTTAAAGTGTGCACGTTATGTCATCCTTAAAACGCTAATTAATAGGCACTTTCATTCACTGTTAGGATTCGTAACTTCAAAAAATTGTGTACATCCATAAAGAGCTGTTTAGAGACTGCTTTCCCTCGGATAACCACAAGCCCTATAATATTTAGGAAAAATTTCTCAAATCAAACCTAATTCATCACCCTTTGTGGGCCATTTTAATTCTAAGAGTTGCATGAGTGAATATTCTTATGCTAGAATAAACCATTTACATGATAGATTTTTACTATTTTAAATAGAAAACTTCAAATGAATTCATTGCAAAATATTTTGTGATTTCCTGGGTCCAAATACAAATTTCCACCATCCAGATAGATTGTTACAGTTCAAATACTGATTTTTTCAGTCCAAATACAGATTTTCACGATTCAAATACAGATTTTCATGGCCTAAATGCAGATCTTCACGGTCTAAATACAAGTTTTATGGTCCAAATACAAATTGGAGACCCTCGTCGTTGAAAATTTTTATGAGTAAACAAACGCTAAGAGTTTCTCGTCATGTGGAGAACCAAGTTTCACAGCAGAAGCAGTCTGCCCCTCTGTTCATTTGTGTGAACAAACAATTTATAAGTATTTTTCCTCGTGTGCATTAGTAAGTTTTGCAGCAGCTTTCCTCAAGGGTAATTTCTGTAAATAAATGAAAACTAAGTATGTTCCATCATGTGCAGAATAAAGTTTTGCAGCAGCCTGCCTCCCAGTTAACTTCTTTAAATGGATAAAGGTTATGCATTTGCTTTCACGTAAAGAACTTAGTGTTGCAGCAGTCTACCTCCCAGTTAATTTCTTTAAATGGATAAAGGTTAAGTATTTTCCTTCACGTACAGAACTAAGTCTTGCAGCAGTCTGGCTCCTAATGAAATGAGCCTAACACTAAGCATGGGTAAGCAATCTACTCTTAACAATTTAAAATATTTGCAAAGTTTATATTATGTTGAAATATATTATAATCCTACTAATATGCACTCATGTTTCCGTTCGTCCTTGCATCGTTATTGTGTCTGAAAATATTTATGCTGAAAAGTCTAAAAGTGTATTAATTAGACTGTTATTTATGGTTGTGTATGCAGACAGTATATATGTCTTTCGTATAACTCTCATTGATATGCATAGTGGCCGTACCTATCAGTTATTTGCATTCAACTGCTTAAAATGATGAGAAATAAATCTAAATGGCTTAAAGATTAAAAACCGAGAAGTGTAAAGGAACAAATTATAAAAGATTAGGCAACATGCCTTTAGGATAAAATAACCGTGAAATATTAAGAAACAAATCATGAAAAACTAAGCAACATCGCTGTTAAATAAAACAACCGGTAAGTACGAAGAAACATGTTATGAAAAAGTACGCAACATGCCATTAAAATATAACAGCAGTAAAGAAAAGGAAATAAATTAGGTCAAATTGGGCAGCATGGCTTTAGAATAAAATAACCATGAAGTATAAAGAAATAAATTATGTCAAATTAGGCTGCATGGTTTAAGTATAAAATAATCATGAAGTATGAAGAAACTAATTATGTCAAATAAGGCTGAATGGCTTTAGAATAAAACTGCCATCAAGTACCAAAAAACATCGCACAAACTCATTGAAAGAAAAACTCGAACTGTCACAGAATAACTTAATGTCCAGCGCCGTTAGCGAAACAAGGAAGTGGTTCGTCTCTCCAGTCTTCCTCATGCGACTGCGCTCGAAAAAACGCAAAGTTGCGGGACCTGTGCTGTCGAAATCCTCATTGTTTCGTGCATGCTCGTCTTTTTGTGATCATTCGTGCGACAGATTTCGATAGATGCTCTGACGATTTCGAGTAACGGAAAATGAAGAAAAAGAGAGAACCGAAGCAGCGAAAATCACGACCTAGATTTAGTTGAAGTTGGCTTGGTGGGTGAGGTTTTTACTCACTCACTCGAACACACATAAGAAAATCCACGCTCTAACTCTCTGAGGCGAAAATTTTCACAACGTTAACGCATGAAGGAAAACAGGTACTGCAAACCATGTCAAGTCTCTGATACAATAACTAATATCAATAAACAATAACAAGTCAAAAACATCAAATAAACAATAACTAATATCAATCAGCGGATATAATTGTTAATAAATGGCTGAAACTTTTCGAAGAAGTGGGATAAAAAGTCAACTTCAACGGCATTCTAAGTCGTCGACAGTAGATTCCCCAACTAAGAGACTGAAAGATTGATGATTCCAGTTATCTTATCAGAAGAATTTTTATTTCAATTATTATTTCAATAAATATAGAAATAAATATTCCAATATGTATCAACATATATATTTAACGCGTGCCCTGAGTATTGGGCAATATGTGTGCACAAGTCGGCAACTGGCTCAGTCACGTACCAGTATAAATGAATGACATTTCACCTGTTTCGCGACCTCTTTAAGAAATAACTGTTATCTTACCAGGTGAAATGTTATCATCAAATTGTAATTGTCATATTTCTTCAGAAGGATAGAAATGTATTCGAGCATTTAAGTCGATTTCCATATTATGCTACTTATAATCTAACCAAACCGACCGTTAACAAACGCAGAAACGCGGCGAACGTGTTTATGTACACCAGATGAGTGCTCATCTAATTAGTTGCAAACGCCCAGTGATTGTACGCTGATTTCAAAATTTGAGATACTTAACGAAATCCTTTTGTCGATTTAATAATAATTTTTTCATTTAAAATAACTAAGCAATGATGAATAAGTAATAAATGATGCAGCTTTCGTTTAATAGATAAAATATTATTTTAAATGAAACGAAACATTTTTGATAATTACATTTAATACAATAATAATAATCCTTATATGTAAATAATAATAATGATGATATTTTGATAATAAGTATTTTTAGAAATGGTATTATTAAAAGGATGCGCAAGGTAAGAAGCCAGAACATTTACTTTGAAGATGCACTTACGCATTTGTACATGTAAAATCTAAATAGAACTCCCAATTTAAAGCTAGGTAGTTCTTTACAAGCGCATTTTCATGAAATGGCAGTGAAAAAACTATATCAATTCAATGGTTCCGTGTTGAAATGTGATTACTATTTCATGTACATTTCATGACGCTTTTTGTCTGCAGAGGAACAGCAAAATTGGGTTAATTATTCGCTGTCTTGTGTATTTAGAAAATTTTCAAAATGAATAAAATTGTGAAGCGTAAACAGAAATTGGGTACTGCAGCAACTTCGGAATTTCTTTTCATTTCATGCTTAATCTTCAAAAGTTTTTATCACAACTAGTTTCAAATGTTAAGCTGGAGCTCAAAATTGCAAGTCAGCGTGCAATTTTCGTCTTCATTCTCGACACAAGAGAATAAACTGGAAATTATAAGGAAGTTTTCAGTTTTTAAGAAATCGATTGCTTGAAGTATGACAAAGATTTTTTAAGTAAGATGACTCGTAAATTATAGGGTGATACCACTTTATTTCTGAACTCGCAGTATTCTGTTACTTCACACAAGATTTTCGTGTGGACAATTTAATGTAATGTAAAATTATGCTTAACTTCGGTAACATTTTACCGGACATGACACCACATGCCGAAAAAATTACAAATACATCTTTTCCTGAGGTATCTGTATCTCAGGAAATAATTTAGTGATAGGCTTTAGAGAAAGCTAACGCAGGTTAATTTACAGATTTTTCAAGGAACGAGCACGAACAGCTTGCTAGATCTGGTGCTTGGAATTCTAACGGGAAAAAGATGCGCTTTCGAATTCGAAAAAACAAAGCGGAGGGAAAATGTTCGCTAAGAAACGAGAAAGGTTAGCATGCTATGAAGTGAGTGTGTGTTAAAAAGTAAATTGAATCTGTTCATGAGTAGAGAAGTAAAACAGGGCACATCATTCCATGTCGTAAATAGGTATAGGTCAATAGATACCATTTTAAATTCTGCCAAACCTGCAGTATTGCAGAAAATTAAATGGTCTTGATACTAATATTTCATTTAAAAAAAGAATGATGAGTGGTCTTTATGCTACAATTTTATTCAAGGCAGAGCGCAAAAACAAATTTTGATGCTCAAATTTGATTGAAAACAAAGCTTAATAAATGGTCTTGATGGTGAAATTCTATACGAAATAAAGATTAATGCATGATCTTGATGGTGAAAATTTATTGGAAATAAATCTAAATAAATGATCTTGATAGTCAAATTTTATTGAAAGCAAAGCTCACACTTCAGGATTTTGGCTGAGAAAAAACGACCAAGAGTCTTCGGTGCAAAGCCGACCGCAACTGAAATGCTGGAGCGATGAGCGAAGAAGAGACCCGCAATCTCAGGTATATAAGGCGGCCGCCGCGTAGCATGATCAGTCTTGTGGCTGACATCAGCCCTATCACACCACTCTTGGAAACATGAGGGCAGTTATGAGGGTATGTCTTCTCTAAAACACGAATTATTTTTAACGCATCTGATTTCTCTTCTCATGAAATTTCTATGTAATAACATATCTTGGTACTGCATTTTGAGTAGCCGATCTTCTGGTACGCGATACTTCCAAGTATGAATTTTTGTGCTGTTTTTGAAAATATTTTTGCTGCTGAACTATTTGAAAAGTTCGGCAACTCGGTTAAAAAAATTATCGTTTAATTTTAATAGTTAATTTCCTGCTGTGTCATTCTCATTCGATGTAGACGTATATAATTTGTATGTCATAATTCAATCGCTGGAATTCACTAGTAATATCCAATGTCACCAAAATAGCAAACTCTCATGCAATTTACACGACAGCATCACGCTTGATTCAATCCAAATTGTTATAGCGGAATTTCCAATGCAAGTTAAAAATAAACAAACCATTAGCTGTTCTGACATAGTCGACACAGACCTCATTTGTTTTCGTTTGTTTTCTCTAACTAAATAAGAATTTATGCAAAAAATATTTTGAGTTTTATCTCGAAATAATCAAAGACCACCGTCAGCTGAATAATAAATAGAAAACAGACGGTGTGGGAAAGTGTCAGTATAGAGTTTTATACCACAACATTTTGCACGTTATATCGAACTTAATTTAAGGAAATACCCGTTAACTATTGAATTCAACGTATATCTCCGTTTACTAAATAACAGGAACTAATTGTGGAAACACGGTTAATTTATCTTACGTTGACTGTAACCCTTTCGACAAAAAAATGCCTTTGAAATATTATATTAATATTATCATCATATTTAAATTTACACAAAACGTCAGACGTTATCTAATTTCTTAAATAATCAGCTTGGTGCTTTCTTGGCTGTAATGTTCTCTTCTACTCTAGGGTATTACAAGGTTTTTAATCCATAAAATTTCGTATTTTATCGATAAAATTTCATCCATACAATTTCTATTTTATTTTGCATAGATTGAAAACCATTTGATATCTGCCCTCAAAGGTTCGCACTTCAACAGTTGATTCACAAACAATTTCCGCCATTGAAGTATAACTCCCTTTTTAAAACCAAGAACTCGTTGTTAAAATAGAAGGCATTATTGTAAGATATAATAGTTTAAAAAAATTATTCGTGATGAGAACATAGTAATATAGTATGAATTAGGTATGTAATATTAATATTTACATTGCAATGCAGTAATACTTAAAGAGTATTATAATAATAATTATATAGTAATACAGTAAAAATTTCATGGTGATAGTTAAAATTATAATCAAAGACACGCTCGACCCTCAGATAACAGTGCTGCTAGCCTGCCTGACGGCGGTGTGCCTAAGCGAGGCGCACCCAGAAGGGGACTCGGAGGCCTACTCGCAGGAGCTCCGATCCTTCAGGCCTAGGAAGGCCAGTCCGGAAATGTTGACGGCAGGCAGCCAGCAGGTGTCCCACATCGCTACTGCTCCTCTCATCACCGCAGCTGGTGAGTGGAGCCTTGCCTCGTTTTCTTTATTTTTCTTCTCATGACCGCACCTGTTGGGCAGAGCCTTGCCTCGTTTTCTTTTTCTTCTCATGACCGCAGCTGTTAAGCAGAGCCTTGCCTCGTTTTCTTTTTCTTCTCATGACCCCCGCTGGTGAGTAGAGCCTTGCCTTATTTTCTTTCTTCTCATGACCACCGCTGATGAGAAGAGCCTTGCCTTATTTTCTTTCTTTTTCTTCTCATAACCGCAGCTGTTGGGTAAAACCTTGCCTCGTTATTTTCTTCCATCTCATGACCACCGCTGGTGAGTAGAACCTTGTGCCACTCTAGACATCAAATTCTGTATGAGTTTGCAAATAGCATCAACAAGTTTCAGACACCTTGAGTAACTTCACCATTAAATTTTTCTCCCCCTCGAAGATTTCATTTTCAAATTTTGTACTACTTAAAAATATCGATGTAAAATTGGATCATTTCACATTGAAATTTTCATTACAATGAAAATATCGATGCAAATTCAATAATATCATTTTCAAATTTTCCCTACATTGGAAACGTCGATGTCAAATTTGTCATAATTTTCAAATTTTCATTGCCCTGGATATATCAATGTGAAATTCAACAACATCATTTTCAAATTTTCACTCTAAAAATAATATTGATTTGAAATTCGATAAATTATGATGAAATTTTCATTACCTGGAAAATATTGATGTAAAACTTAAAACGATCTTGAAAATAGGACCATTAATTTTCATGAAACAGATTGGATCCATCAACTGATAATAAATGATTTTCTTTCCTCCAGGCGGCCACCACCACGGCCACCACGGTCACCACCATAAAGGCTTCCATAAAAAGCACGGTCACAAGGGCCATAAAGGGCATCACGCCAAGCACGGCCACAAGAAGCACCACAAAGGGCACTTTGGCAAAGCCCATAAGAAGGTAGGTAGCGCGAAGCGTCACTTGTTAATGAACCATTTTTTAAATTATTCGTAAAAAACTACTCGCACGATGAGCCATTTTGCCACCATTTAAAAGCTATTTATTAAATTATTGATAAAAAATTGATCTTCAATTTACCAAGCAGCCAGAGTTACGTATCGGGTCCGAGTAAATGTTTAACGACTTGCTATAATATTACTACCCCAAATATTTTGCAAATGTTATTGAGGCAACATCATTTTCTGTGTGGCTGAAATTTTTGAAATACTTGAAATAGTTCTTCCAGCTAGCCCAGGCTGCTAAAGTTGAGTAGGCGAAAATTTTCCTTCGAGATCAATTTTGCGTGTCAGAAAACTTCCAATATTCTATTCAAACGCTCGGAACTACTTTAAAGTATTCAGAAAAACACACACAACGCAATTTGTTTAGACTGGGTGTGAGTGTAGAAAAACTTGCAATATGCTCCTCACTGCTTGAAATTCCATAGTTTTATAATCTTTAAAAAATACCGCTCATAACAAAATGCTGTAGCGATTTATTTTCCTATAGTTTCCATTGAATACAAGCAGGCTCGTGTTAATTCCCCTCAAAATATGGGATAAATTTAAGCTTAGTGCCAGCGATTCAAATCTAGAGTGCATAAGTAAGGCTTAACATGCTTTTCCTGACACTGTAATTCACTTTTGCTGCTGTTCTGAGGATTGAGAAAGACATCACTGAATCATTTATCATCTAGAGCAGCATGACCTTTCTGAAATATTTACGCCCAGGCCAAGCTTAAGGTAAAATTGCTAGATCAAAGTCGCATTTCTGATCACCTAACGTCATTCACTCATGTCAAGTTTCGATCTTTTCACCAGTGAGAATCCTTCTGATCTGAATACTCGCGATTATTTATAGAAACCGCAAAGCCATTTTAAAACATCATAACCTCTGAAGCACCTTTGAAAATGTGCGCCTCTAAAAATGTCACACTTCCATTACATCACTTCAATGATTAATTATTTTCTATCAGTAACATGTTTAACTTCGTAGATTGGAAGAGACTCTGATTGGAAGAGAGCTTTCTGATCTCTACAACGGTTGGTATAATTTCACTCTATTTTATTGTCGTTCGTTTGTCTTCTTGAAATAGGCCCCTCTAAATCATTGCGAATGATATTCTTTTCAAACGGATGTTGAAGAATTTGAAATTGGTAAAGAAACTGAAGGAAAAGAAGGTATTAGGAGTAATTTGAAGGTATTAGGAGTTTGGAAAAAGCTGCTTTGTGAAGGAATTATTGCATTAAATTAATTCTTAAAACAAGTACGCGAAATGGCGAGCTTTACAAAGAATAACTCAAAGATTTATATTTCTCGACATCAAGTCCTACGTGTGTATTTTTAATAGATTCCATGTGTCACGTGTTTGTCTTTGCCTCAGGGATTCTTCGACAAAGGCGGCAAGCACTTCAAAGGGCATCACCACAAGGATCACCACCACGGCCACCACAAGCACGGCAAAAAAGGCCACAAAGGCCACAAGCACGGAAAGAAAGGCCATCACAAGAAGGGTCACAAGCAAAAGGTATGCATGCCAAAATAGTTACAGTTCAAATAATGAAATATTTTTCACTTATTGAAAAATACACTATCCATAACCCTGCTTCCAATTGATGGCTCTTCCCAAATTTACGGAAGAAATTTAATTCTACGAAATTTACGCTTACTAATTTGGAAAAAAGTTTTCAAGTCATCGATGAACCAAGATTTACTATTTTTTTGTGCTTCAGGCTTGAGTTCAACACCCGCCAACTTTGTTAAGTTCTTAGCAAGTTTTATCACCACTTTTTTGTATCACCACCACCGTTCTATCTCTGCGGTCTCCAATTATCTTTTCTTAAAAACTCATTGGTTAACTTTCATTGAAAATTAAGGTTAAAATAAAGTAATCAAGTGTTATTGTAAACAAACCTAGTTACTTAAATAATACGCTTCATTCAATAGAGTACATCTGTTTAAATTAAAAACCCGCTTGACAAAATTCTCAGTTGTAAAAACATATCAACCGACAGTTCGGATGGCAAAACCATTCCTCGATTTGAACATAAACTGCCGACACATCCGTTGCCACACAAATACAATACTTAGATATTCAGTGCAGGGCATCTAAGTGTATGAACATTCAGTGCAGAACTTGAAGAACGGGAATTATTTTTCGTTTTACATTACAGGGCTTCAAGAACGTATACCACAAGGAAGAACATGGCCACAAGAAGAAATTCTACGACGACAGCGACTTCAAGAAATACCACAAGGACTACGATCATCATCACAAGTTCCACAAGTCTCACAAGGAAGGTCACCACAAAGGAGGAAAGTTCCATGTAAGTCGATCCAGATCATTTTGTCTCATTGAGACTCCATTGGTGATTACATGGGAGCTTGAAAGCATTCGATTCCTGACAGGTAAAATCATCCTCATACTTGCATCAGTGAAATTATAATATTGGAATCTGGTTACGCAGATATAATTGCTGATTATGAAAATCTGAACAACGAAGGAATATACTGAAAAACATAGGACCTTTTGTGAAGGAATAAAAAATCATTAACATTATTAATGCTCGATATTTCACTATATCATTTTCGACTTTTTCTGTTGCTCAAACCTCGCATCGCATCTGCTAAGAGTGCATAATGACAATGGATGGTCGTTATCCAATCCATCTTGTTAGTCTAGAATGCTCGAGCTAGTTTTTTATTTCATTCAAATGCTTTTACTTCACTAATGTAAGGTAATTTTTCAATTCATTCAGATGTAAAACCTGACTGAAACACCTTCTGAGTATTTCAAGTCCGTAATACAACTCTTTATTACCATGGTTTGATTTAGTAACGAACTTTCCTCACGATCATTGACACTCACTTGGTAAAATATACCGCTATCAAAGGAGTTATGGCGGCTTCTATGATTTTTTCAATCAGAAAGGTTTTCCGAGCAGATTACTCCATAGCATATAGTGCCTATAACCTTCAATGGTAATTTCACAGGGAAGACGACATTCTGCAACAGATGAGGCGCGGCTTTGAGTCTGATTAATATGTTCTCTCTACGTAATTGGAAGTACAGATGGTGGTTAAAGATTTTGAACATTTAATTATTCAAACTTACTTTCTTCTCAGGATAGAATGAATTGTTTTAATTTTCAAAACTTCTCAAGATACAAGAGTGTTTCAGAATCATAAAAAGAGGAACTAGACAATCAATATTCATGAATTTAAAAACATTTGCTGGCTACTCTCCTCGAATGTATGGAACACATTCACTCAAGTGTTCAGCCGTTGATTCATGTTTCTTCTTCGACGCGGCAGGGTCACAAGCACCACGACAAGCACGGCAAGCACGGTCACCACAAGAAGGGTCATCACCACCACCACGACAAGGGCCACAAGAAGCACTTCGGACACAAGGGCCACCACGACCACCACAAGTCCTTCGGCCACAAGAAGGGCCATCATGA
This sequence comes from Morinoia aosen, assembly GCA_030386875.1. Taxonomy (NCBI): domain Eukaryota; kingdom Metazoa; phylum Arthropoda; class Malacostraca; order Amphipoda; family Talitridae; genus Morinoia; species Morinoia aosen. The sequence continues at coordinate 56,117,886 of CM059558.1, forward strand.
CCATCACGAAGGACACCATGGTCATCATTAAGGATATCATGGTCTCCAATAAGGATACCATGATCAGCAGTAACTCCTCAGCACTAAGCTGGCTGGTCAATGACTTCTCACTGGCCTGCTGGTTGGAATCTAAGGTGGTGGTTAGAGGCAGATGGATGACTAAACGATGGTTCATGACCAGAAGGCCACTAATCATATGGTTAAGGGCTTGCCGAATGAAAATCAAGTGGTTTTTGCAGGCTGGCATGTTTTCTTTAGGACTGACTCCTCTTGGACTGTGGGCGGCGATTTTGATCACACGAACGAACTTGCGTCTCGAAAAATAGGCTTTGGCATCAGGACTTCGACAAGTTTTTCTCTCAATTTAGCGTAAGAGGAAGGATGGAACAAAACGAATTTTTTCTGTTTTAAAAAAAGATTCAAAGATTTCAACTCCGAATTCAGTGAGTCTGACTTAGGTGCTGGCTGCATCATGCATTTGTAATTCATACAACATACTGTAAATGCCAGCAAAGGCAAAGTTTCAGCTGTAGTGAACAAAATGCCTAAACAGACTGACCTAGCTTTGAACTGAACATGCATTCGCAAATCTAAGCGAGAGAATCAAAGAGTGAATATAGGGAATTCTTTCCACACTTTAGGAAGACGATACTTTGATACCTCTGATAGATCTATTTGAATCAATCGGAGTTGTAAATTCTCTCACATCGTCAGAATTTCAAATGGAAGCTAAAGTGCTCGTTGCATCTGAATCTTGAAGTGAGCAAAATATGGATGAGCGCTTTGGTGCTTGATCGCTTTGCTTGCGTTTTGAGATTTGATCATTTCGGTTGAATGTTGATGCTTGATCACTATGTGTCTTGGAGATTTACTTGCGTTCTGGTGCTTGAGCACTTTGTTTACGTTTGAATGTTTGAACAGTTTGTGGGATAAGTTTAACTTGAAATATTCGTTTTTGAAGCTCGATGCCTGGATGCGTTCATGAAAATTAGGTCAATTATATCAGTTTGGAGTTGGAACTTTTGAAGTACTCGTATCTTCTGATCGCCTCCTCAGTCGTTAATTGCTCGAGGATTGCCCAGCAATGTTTGAACGTGTCGATGTAGATGCAATTGTTTTTGTTGATATTGTTTGAACTCTGTTATGTGTAAGATAGAAACTGCAAAGAAATAAAAATCCTTGACTATTTTTTTTATCAATACCCTACATTCATAGCCTAAAATCTTTATTTCTTGAAAATGTATTCTGAAGTAATGTTAACTTATTTAAAAAAAATTAAATACTTAGCTTGGTTTGAAGGAAAGAACGTGTGCGATTGAAAATAAATGAGAAGTAACAGTGAAGTAGATTTTTCAAAGATATTCCTTGTCAGTTAATGCGGCAATTGGTTTTTGTTCAATTGTACCCAAAAAGCTTAGCGATAGTTGTAACCGAGTAAAAATTTCTTGGAAATGCATGAAAAACAGTGATAATTTGAGCGTTCTTAATTCCCTGTAGTCAGTTAGTACAACAATTGTTTATATTGTTTAATTTTACCTGAAAATAAAATAATAATCGTTACCCAGTAAGAATTACTAATAGTTTGAGAAATAGTATTCTATCAAAGAAAATAAGAATTTTAAAACTCATGTATCTATAACACTTCTGACTATACACTGTGTTATTAAGAAACATCTTTTAAAATAACTACATGAACTGAAAACTTCCCTGAGCCTCAGTAATAAATTCACTACCCGCTTAATACACATAATTATTTGGAAGATAACATGGGTTTCACTTTTTTTCAATTTTCCTGAGATGACGCAGTTACGTAAGACATTCGTTTAAATGTCTGGAAAATCAATGTTCCGTTTAGCGCTACGATAATTAATTGGTCGAGATTTCTTTCTTGTCTCCATAGCACAAAGTTGATCGTTCGCGACGACTGTCCCCATGGTCAGAAGCTAGCGAGTTGCAGTTTATTAAGTTACGAGTGTGCATAGCCCGTCAAAAAATAAAGGGATTTGGAATTTACCTTGAAAAATCATGCAGACGTTGATGACAAACAAATATATCAATCCTAATATTACCCGCGATTAAAATATTCATGTACTTCGGCATAGGTAAAGCTCGTATCACGAATACGTTCATTAAACATCCTTTATGAGCGACGCAGAGAGACGGACCAACGTACTGAGTGTGTTAAATGACATTCCCATTGCACATAATAACATGGGTGAAATTACGCACAAAAGAGGATGGGCTAGAGGTAACTGACCCTTTTGATTTGCTAATAAGAGGAAAACTTGTTTTATTTGAAGGAATATTATTTTTATGGTTGTTTTCGCATCCTATTTACTCAGCAAACAAATTAAAAGGGTCGGATATTTCTGGCCCACCATGTATATAAATGTATTTTTTATTTATTCATATATCTAGGGAGACAAATGGCGGTTTGTTATATATTAATGCTTATAAAACTGTGTATCAATCGAGTGTAAACTGCATTAAAGGAATAACTTATTTATGAAGAATGATGGGATCCAAATTACACAAGAAAGTAAATCCAAAATTTTATTTTTCTGATATACTTTTCTCAGTTTTTGATTCGGGTCTCACAGCACTGCTTGATGGATCCTTCATCATTGCAGTAATGAAACACATGAATGAAACCTGTGCATCCAATTTACACTGCTGAGCAATGTACTTAGAGCATAAAATTCACAACAAATTTAATAGGATCAATGAGATCCACATTGTAATAACATAGGAGAAATTACGCACAAAAAATGCATAAATTTATTCATTTATTTACTTGTTTACATAATATTTAGAGAGACATGGTGTTTCCTAATATTAAATAAATGACTAGGGGGCACAGCCCGTCAAAAATGACGAGATTTGATATTTTCCTTAAATTAATCTTCCAGATGTGGATGACAAACAAATATGTCCATCCTAATAGTCCCCGCAATCAAAATATTCATGTACTTGTGCGCTGGTGAAACTCGTATCACAGATACGGTCATTAAGCATTCTTATGAGCATCACAGACACACGCACCCAAGGAAGTTGGATACATGGAAGCGGCATCATCGCTCTAAAAAGAATCCAATTTTTGGTAGCTGTTGGCAGACGGCCCCAGACACGGAGATGGGGCTCAGACTCAGTGCGCAACTGGCACTCGGCCATGGAGCTAGGATATATGGAGGGAGCATCGCCGTCTGTGAAGAGAACCAGTTTTTGAGATTTCTCCTCTGTCTGTGGTAACCAATAACCGTCTCGCAAGTGTGACGTCAGCACGGAAGCCAGTTACCTCCTGACCACGTTGGGATGCGCACACGCTCGCTAAATGCTCTTCCAGCTGTTGAGTTTTTCGTTAATCATTAATTTGGGATTCTAAGACTCCGAAAGATAATAAATTGTGTTTCCTCACTTGAGGACACTTAATAATATCAAAATTGTAGCAAAGATACATTTAGAGTTGAAAACTATAAAGATTACAGGCCCTTGAATACAACAAACTAGAGAGCGACTTGCACGCGCACCTCATCCTTCGATTTTTGGAGCGGTACTAATCTTGCTTTGGAAAATGGGAGGGCGAATCGTAGAGGAGGTGAGGAGGCGAGGAGGAGCCAACTTCAGCCAAGCGTCTGTGGTTGGCTCACGTGTGGGGCCTTGCCAAGGTCCCAGTCTCCCAACTTTTGCAGCTAATTTGAACCCGATTGGAATCGGCTATGCTCCCTCCAGTATATCCTAGCTCCATGCACTCGGCGTGGAAGGGTGCAGCTTATCCATGCTGCGTTCAACGACTACTTTCCTAATATGCCGAGCTCATGCGTTATACACAAGTGCAGTAGTACTTTCATAAAAGATTCAGACATAATTTTTCACGTGTACGTACAGAAATTTCATGAATTACATGAAATTTTGCTGATGATGGAGGTGGTGGTACACATCCACTGCAACACCACCTCCACAACTGGGGCCGGGTGGGCGGGGCTTGGGACGGCAGAAGTGGCTTCACGCGCTTGCCTGGCAAAAGATAGCGATGCCGGTTCCATGTATCCAACTTCCTTGCACGCACCAACCGAGCAACCAAACAACCAACAACTTTCCATTGTTATTTAGTGGATTAAAAATGAAGTGTTTGATTTTATTCAGAAGACACAACACTACCAAATTTTACATTCTTCACAACCCAACTGCAGTTTCGTGCACGACTCCATACTTCTTAAAAACCTTAACGCTTGGCAACATTGGAGCAGCGTATACTGACAAAATTTTTGTGTTTGTTCATGTATCAACATCAAAATATGATTGAAATTTTATGTTGGTATAAGCACAAATGCTGGTACTGTATATTTACGAACAAGAAAATCATAAAATTGAATGCAAATTCAAGTTGATCTAACTGACTTGGCACCAAAATACACTCGTCGAAGCAGTGAATTTTCATGTACTGCTTCAGCAAGCCTTTCTAACACAATTATGATAACACCTTACATTCAAGGTAAAGCTGGGGATACATTGACACTCTTTTCAACACTCTGAGTGTCACTTCGACGGGCACATACACTGTTGCCGGGCTAGCAGGCCGTCAAAGTGAGGTTCACTTGGACATTCTCCCTAGCCATTCTTTGCCGCCGCCTGCCCGTCAATCACTCCATCTATAGATGAGCCGTAGCCTGCAGCATGTCATCAGTAGGGATGTGACATTGAACATATTGCATATATATGCTTATGAGTATATTTTAGATAGCATAAAATATGCCCGCAAGTATATATGCAGTGTGAGCATATCGCATATTTTACTCGGAACAGCATAAAATATGGCGAACATGCATGATTAACTGTAAGTGGCAGTAAACTGAAACCTAGTAAAACCTTCCCATTACTTTTAAATTATATTCTTTTTTTCATCCAGTTTTATTTAATTCTTTTTGAATAACTGGATTAATTTTGTAAATTGAAATTTTTCGTAAATCAATAATAATTGTAAGTTGCTACAGCTACTTCAAAAGTTTACTTTAATTTTGCGGGAATTAGCTCAAGTTTTTTTTAGATATAGTTCCTTATGAAGTGTATTTGAGATTAGTGCGGCTAAAAGTCATCTACAATCATGCCGAAGGTGAACAAGGAGCATCATATTTAGAATACTTCAAGGAATTTGAAGATTTTCAAGCCCAGGAAGAATTTCTCAATCGCATTTATTGCGAGAAACAGGTGATATATAAAACTTTTTTTCACTCAGAACACGTTAGAGAAGTTTTGCGTGGTACAAGGTTTTAGTTTCTAAATATTATCACGCAGAACTTTGTTGGGCTTAGTGCACACTTTATCAAATTATTGTTATCGAAGGATATGAATAATTATTATTGCTCTTGCATTACAATACAGGGACTTCTTACTTCGAGAGCAATAAAATTAATGGATATCGTAGAGGAAACGTCTAAGAACAGATATGATACAAGGTATTATGAAGAGTTAAATTGCATTTTGGTGATAAAAAAAGGTTTTGAAAAGATAAAAACAATCAACTCAATTTTGACTCGTGAGATCTCTGACGCAATGGATGAATCCATAAAGGAATATTCGAACTAACTTGCTTCACTTTTGCTCCTCTTGTTTCTTGCGATGTCGAGTGGAAGTTTTCGCAGTGTAAAACTTGACTGGCAGATAATCGTAGAAGATTTGTTTTTAAAAATCTCAACTACCACGCAATTATCATGAGCAACCCTCGAATTTGATGCTCAAATATATTCCTCGTATAAAAGAAGGATTAAGAAATGTTCCTTGCATTCATGAAAAAATATATAGTTCAGAACCAGCCTTGGATTAGATTACTTTTTTTTTCGTTCGTTATCATCGTCCTTGACTCGCTCAGATTAGAATTATTTTTGTTTCAAAATATTTATGTTTAGATAAGTTATAAAAATTAGTTGAGAATTGTATACACTCAATTATTAATAGAAAATTATGAAAGAAATTATTTTTTCCGTGTATGAAGAAGTACACTGTATCCTGTATCATTGTTTCTGTACAATTTTCCTCACAAAAAAAAAATAAATTTGGAGCTATTCAAGTGAAGCATTTATATGGATGCATATTTCTGCTTAGCATGTAATATGCGCTTCCACAATTATGCATAGAGTGTAGCATATATGCATCGAGTGTTTCTACATATGGTTTTTCTAGCATAATTCTTGCCGAAGCCTTCATATTTTATGCTGCATATGCGCAACAAAAATCAGCAAAAACAAGAACATTGAAGAACGTGCAATCAATGACATACGAAATAAATTATTAGCGCTATTCTACTAAGCATCAGCAGCTCCTGGCGAGAAGTACTAGAGCGCGGAGCGCAGTACCTCCCAACGTAGCGTCTGGATTGCAACTGAGCAGTGTGAGCAACACACTCTGCCCGCCGACTTTGACGCTTCTGCTGCCTGCTAGCGCTGTGCCAATGTGAACGATCGCTGCCCTTTCGCTGCGCGCGCTTGCCCGCGCCCGATGGTTGTGAGCTTCCAATGCGAGTGCCAATGTATCCCCAGCTTAAGAGGAAAGCAAAGGAGGCTAGGTTTGAATCAATGCTCGTAAATAATTAAACATTCAGCATGGAGTTTCTAACTCATTCAGACTCATTATAACTCATTGCTGAGATATTCTGATTTTAAAAATCAGCCTTCATTTTTTATTGCTTTGTGCAAATTCTACGATGCAGATTCCCATATCTCTATGCATTTTGCCCGTTGAAAAAACCTCCAGTCATTTTCAAAAGGCTTTATCCACACCATAGTGAAATTCAAATGCACAAGCTATATAAATAAGCGTGTTTATGGTGTAACAATGCGCAGCGACGTTTGAATCGGAAAAATCAACTAGTAAACCGTCGAAATCTTTTACTGCTGGTAATCTTTGATTCACTGTAGGAACAGTCGAGTTGGATTTTTAACTACCTCCTACCGTGAATATAATATGAGCTAGAAACATCTCTATTGATGTGTCCATCATTTTAATTGTATTAGTCGGAAAGAATTTCTTAAGCTATGGGAATGAGTGAATGAGAAAATTGTAATCCCATTGAAAAAAAGAGTATTTCATCTAGCAACTCCTATACCTCTTATCATTTTCCAACACCCACCAAAGGGGCTATATATGCTGTGGCAAAATACGTCGAGCACCAAACTTGTATCGAACCAAGCCTTCCTTGTTCAAAGTATATATTTCACGCCTTAACCCATAGAAGAAAAATCGATTACCATGAGGTATTTCTTGTTCCCAGCTACCCTCGTTGGTGATCCCTGCTTTCAGCCTTGAGGGAATATCCGTTTCAGAAAAGAAATTATATCCATCCTTCACAACTTACGAAGCGTTTTAGTGAACGTTACCAGAGTATTGCATTTCGTTTTAAAATGCGTCAGTTGTGCCTCACTACGAAGTATTTTTAAACTATGTTACTACTTTTATTGAAGTCTGCGTTCCTCCAGCAAATACTCACTTTCAGCAGTCAATCATATTTATTAAATATCTATAAAATTAATTATTTAAATACGCAAACTTTAATTATGTTTAGACAAAGTTGCTTAAAGTTACCAAAAAGTGAATTTTTTTTTCATTTGCTATAGACGATCCTTCAAAATGAGACCCTACAATCTATACTATAATAAGAACCGCGTCCGTCGGTCGGTCGGTCGGTCCGAAGCCAGCCTGCAGTGTGTGATGAGCGTATCTGTGATACAAGCTCCAGCCCTATATATTTTGACGGGCCGTGTTCACGCGGCCTCATCAACTCTCGAGACATAGTATTTTTTTATTTCTTACGACCTTTCTCTCATTTCGCCCTCTTTTTTATTCAAAATAAAGGGGGTGGACTAGTCAAGGATAAAAAACAATAATTTCGACCATTTCATCCTCACTTCGAGTCAATAAGTCATTAAAAAAAGACTATCCGTCAAATCATTTGTGAACAAGCAAAACTTCCCGTTCCTCATACTGCAGACATTTTCTCACGACGAGCTAGCACTGTGACCAAATAACATAAGAATTTATCTATAAATATTCATTTAACATGAGTACATAAGTATAAGTTAAACTAAAGTTCAATATCCAACTCAGATTAAAATTAATTTTAGAGATCAATTTTGAAAATAAAGAACATTAAATAAATCGCGCCTTCATTTATTTTTCATTAAGCATTTATCGAAATTGAGTCTGCTGGTCGGTCAGCAGCATTAAAAAATCCCCTCAGTGACCACCGGTGGGTCACGTACACTTAAAGTGCTAATATCTTGGCAGCGTATGGTAGAAAAGCGCAATAGCAACCTCACAACTAACCCGAACGGCTACAGGGTTCGATTCCAAGAGATGACTGACTGACGTAAGGATGAAAGAATATAAAATTCACTAGCACTAACACTAGCACTAGCACTAGCACTAGCACCAGAAAGCAAAGTTTTCATTTAAAGAGAGAACGAGTGAGTGGATTTATTGTCAATGAGAGTCTTAAAATATTAAATGAGCTGGAGAAAGGATGAGGGTAAGAATCAATTAATGGCCGCTTCACCCGCAAAAATTTAAACACCTCTCTAAATTCAGTTTCTTAACGCACTGCGGAAAAACCCATCATCGTTTGTTCATTTTTATCCCGATAAAATCATCTAAATCGAGGGCTATAGATTAGAATGAGTATTTTCTGGGGTAATGAATATTGTAGCAAAATTATAGAATCTTTGTCTTCTTTCTCACTGAAGACAGTGAGTAGACTGGATAGTGTGTAGACTGGACAGTGAGTCTTTCTACTCACTATCCAGTCACTGTCTTCAAGCCAAACGGAGTATTTCTAGTTTACGATACGTACAAAGAAAGTGATAGTAAAAAAATAATTCAAAATGAAACATGAAAGTTGAAGTTTTAGTATAAAAATTATGTATAAAATAAGACTCTTAAACGACCACCATTAACGTTAAGTACGAAATAACATTGTGGCGCTTTTTCAGTGATATTTATAATTTTTTTCCTAATAAACGAAACCTTTCAGGGCAGTGTATGGCAACACTGGTCACCCAGCTTAGGCGTTAGCCAAGTAGACTTGCAAATTGTCTGTTGAAATCATAAAAGCAGCGGAGCTTGGTGTACGCGGAACACTATTAGTTGGTTGTTCATTGTCTTATATTCAAATTTCTGAACGTTGTTTAAAATATGTAATTAGAAAAAGATTAAATGAACTGTAACTTATTTCTTTACATTTGCTTCTGTTTCAGACTAGGTAAAATTAACAAGAAAATTAAACTTCATTTCCAGTTTTCGTTCCGTAGAGTTAGAACCCGTGAGAATCTCTCTTTTTGGGTTTTGGTTTGCGGACGTAATCAAATCCAATCCTTATTTCCTGCCTTGCTTGTCTTAAACGAACTTAACCCCCAGAACACCTTTTCGACGACCGGCATGGCACTGTCGTTCAACTAAACAAATGTTATTTTAGTGCCATTGATCATTACTTTGCTCAAAATAGCTAAACTGCTCTGTCTACTTCTTGAAAGATGTTGCTTTGGAATTCGTGTATGGTATACAAAGATACGCATTCAAATACCCTAAGCGGTAGAAATCAATAGCACTTAAATCAAGAGATCAAGGTAACCTCGACACCTCACCACGACTTTGAATTATTTTCGACTTGGCCATTGACTTTGTCGTTGAGCACTTCGTAAAGCAAGTACTTGGCTTAATTTAACATTACATCTATCATTTAAATTTATTCCGAACTCTAAATGCAGCATAGTTTAAGGGTGAGTTACTCATGAGCCACTGTAAAGAAACTGCTTATTATCATCAGTAAGGAAAGTTAGAAAAAATAGTATCTGTGTGTTTTTATCCTACGTTTTGGGCGCATGTGAAGTTAATAAATCGTCATTTAAGCGCTTGATTTGAAAGAATTTTGTGCACAACGGGGCCGACCCAAAATTTTTTAGCGTTCATAGTACGCGTAACAGAAAAACAAACACTACTCTCACCTGTTAGTCCAAATGAGATTAAATTTTAATTCACAAGACTAATTTGTTTTTTGCGTAAGTTGCGAAGCAGTTTCGTTTAGAAGCAAGGTGACAACAAGAAAATTTTAAGACAAGAGTAACGTCCGAGTTACCACACCCTAAATTTCATCTTTATTCTACCTGTCCCATTGTGTGGTGTCTGCAAAATGACAAAATAAATTTATGGATTCATCTTTTATGCACTTTGTGATTTGGCAACCGACAGCTTCGAATAAAAACGAGGGGGTTGAATGTTGACTGAGGGACGGTGCGTAATTTAAGTTGTGTGCTTCAGGAAATGTTTCTTATGCACAAAAATTGTTGATGTGACATGAAAAGACTCAACCCCCGTTAAAGACATTAAATAAACTTATTTCAGATTTTCTACCTATTAAAAACAAAGCCTTTTGCGTTTATAAGATTTTTAAAAACTAACTTGTTGAATCGAGTTATCTATAAACTTTTTGGAAATATGCTGTTTTTATTTCTCATTTTTTTGTGGCATGTGCCATTTATAATGCAATAAAGCGTAGTACACGCAACATGGTCATGTGCATGTAAGACTGTATGCGTCTAACTGTTTTTCATATTCATCTCCAAAGATTTTAGAAGTCTATTAAAAATTATTTCTTTGCACCGATTAACTGTTCGTCGCACAATGCTGCATTTTGTGTACCGAATTATCGCAAAATAGATGAAACTTTTATTTTTTGTTATCTAAACTGTTCATTAATTCCAATTTAAGTTTTGATGCAAATATGGAATATCAAAGCTCGAAACGATAAACAGGAACTGCTCTCAAGTTAGTGAAGAATTAAAATTTATTTAATATAATTAATTAATTAATTAGTATTTAATTAATTATATTAAATTAATTTTAATTCTTTTTAATTAATTATTTAATTATTAATTAATATAAAAAATTAATTAATTTTTATTAAATTAATTAATTTAATAAAATTAATTATTAATTAATATAAATTATTAATTAATTATTATTAATTAAATTAATTAATATTAATTTAATTATCAAATTAAATTAAACAATGTGACGCTACAGTCGATTTAAATCTTATTCTATCAATGACGAATTGGACATGCTTTGCACCCCTGAAAAATGCATCGTTAGCTTCCTATCGCTCATTCACCGCAGATAAAACAGATCTCTGGAATTCATGGACATATTTTAGCCGAAGAGTTATCCACTAATTTAATTATTTAAACAACAACGTTGCATGTTTTGGGTTGTCTAACAATTGAATTCTATTTTTCTTGGATACTCTGTAACATTTTGAAATCAGAGCTCAGCAAGACTTTCTTCTCGTTTCATCATTTGTTTGTTTTCCGCAACCTGCGCCAGCTAATTCAACAATCCAATCCATTAGCTTGATCCTTCACAGCTGTTACTTCAAATTGAAACAGGAACATCAAGAAGGTTTTTATCGACCTGAACAGCACTTAACGTGTCCGGAACAACTGAAGCATGCATTTCCTGTTCACATTTCTGCCTGATTAGTGGAGCGCTTCTGGTCGCACCCATTGTGGGACAAACGAGCTTCTCATCATTTCAAAACAAAGAAATTCCCAGTCAGGGAGAATAGTAGCGTTTGCTCAAACGCGCTCCATTCTGAAACAATTACGAGATGTTTGAAGCTTTGAGATAATGGAGGGCGAACTTTAATTATTGCTTTTTAAACTCGTTCAGTTATGCAAAAATTATTCGGACAAGGAAGACTCGTGTCAAAGTAGTGCGAATGACTGAACTTTGGTGAAATACTATTATAGGAAAATCGAGCTGCTTTTAGACTAAACTGTTGATGTCAACGATATTTAAATGCGTCGGGACAACGTTAAAGATATTTGAGCTTACGATTTGATATAATTATGAGCGAATTCAATCGTTTCTACTAGTGAACTTGGGTTACTGATGTTGAAAATCAACCTCAATTTAAATGTTAGAAACTGAGTGTGCTCATTAATTGTTTGTTCTCTGACGAGTGCATAATGAGGTTTTAAACATTTATTCTACAGCAGAATTACCAGGAAAAACATTTATAATTTAGCAGTCAGGATTTTCCCCGAGAAACAAATCAAAAAGAAGTAATTGGAGCGTATTAATGCATTGCATTTCTGCAGTCTGTTAAAATAATAAAAACTACGTAAATACTACATGACCTGTTTTCTGCAGTCTTGACATAATTCCCAGCAAAGCTGCCAAACGTTTAACATTACGTAAGTGCATAATTATGTTATTACGTAAATTTCCTCTGTGGCTGAGGTAGTGCTCACAATCAAACTTATCATAGTTAATCCACTGAGTAATCAATCTTACCTAAAAATACCCTTGGAGAGTTTATTTAGTCATATATTTGTTTCTTGTCCGCTTCTTCCGTCTCTCTGTCACGCTCATAAAGATGCTTAATTATGAATACCCGTATCTGTGAGCGAGTTTCACTAGTGCACAAGTACGAGAATATTTTAATCGCGGGTACTATTTCCCCAGCCACGGAGGATAAAGATGATACAATCACTAAGATTGGTGAAAGGTTCAGAGTAACATTTTCTATAACACTCAACATTAACTCGTTGCAGAAGACAATCCATTTATATGCGAATGTTGTGTCAATGAATCCTTTTTACATTTTCGAGTTTTATGTTAAAAAATTTTTCCTCTCAGTTATCTCGATTTTCATAAATTTTGGTATTGCAATAACTGAGCTTGAAGCATTTGCTTTCAATTTTGAGTTGAACCGCACTTAAATCATGGCAAATCCTTTATATAATATACATTATTGCTGGTCTTCACCTACACGGATAAGCTGCGCTTGAGATTGAACTCAGCAGCTTTAAATGAAGGGATGAAGGTTATAGTAGGGATGAAAAAGGTATTAATATTTTGAAGGATCACGTGCGACACGGATGTATTAGGTTCCACATGCATGAATAACGTTAGGATTTTCAATTTCCTTGCTTTACGGTAATTAATGTCACTTACTAGCAGGGTGAAACAATTTTTAAAAGTGCAAAATAATTCACGCATAACACCAATTATACTTCTCCGCTAGATCGTCAGCGGGATTTGCTTCCATGTTCTGACCCATGGCTGACAAAATTACCTTTTCTAATCGCCAAAGCCCTAAAGTTCGTTTCTTTTTTCAAATAAAACTAGGCCAATAAAAACTGGTCAGCGGCAGATAGCCCTGAAGGATTTACTGAATAGTCTTAAGTCTATATAATTTCCTGAGTAATTCTAAGTCCTTATGTTTGTTTTGATTAATCTATAGTCCTGGTGATTTCCCGAGTAGTCTTAAATAATAATAATTTAATGAGCAGCCATATGTCTTTATAATTTCATGAGTAGTGTTAAGTCCTAATAATTTCCCGTTTAGTTGTAAGACTAAATGATTTTCTGAGTACATAGTTATATGTCCTAATGATTTCCTGAGTAGTCCTAAGTTATTGGCCCTAGCGATTTCCTCAGTATTAAAAAAGTCCTAATAATTTCTTCGATAGTCTTTTTTATATTGAAATACGTAATTAAAAAATATCCAAACATGAGGATTTTAGCCAGGAAACACCAGCATGGCATTCTTAAATCCCTGTCCGAGCGTCTCCAGAACAAATTGTGCGTATAAAAGTCGTCTACCGCAACAACACCCGGCAGTTCACGAGCGATCAGGGTTGCGTGCAGTCGGGCCTCACAGCGGTTCTGAAGGAGAAAATGGCGGTTAGTGAAGTATTCTAAATAGCTTTACTCACGAAATATAGGCATTTCTTTTTCTAATGTGAATTCTATTTTAAAGCATTTCAGTAAGCGTTGAATGATGCATACGGTACATAACAAAATCAGTCTTTCACCTGGCTATTTTCCATGTAATATTTCGAAGTTTTTATCTCTCTTTCGAAACCTGAGAAATTGATCCCATGGCTTGCCGAAGCGAGGCGGTTCTTCCAGTAACAGAGAGAACGAATTCGAGAGTTTGACGGGGATAGGTCCCAACTATTCAGTGAGCTTGGGGTTCGAACCTTTCTTCCATGATTTGTCACGAGAAATCGATCCCGCCTCCTTGTTAACATTTCATTAACAAGAAGACCAGGTTCTCGGAATTGAGGGAATGGCGCACCTCCACAACATTATATAAACAACACAAAATTAAAGAGATAATTAGCATTACAGTACATATACTAAAAAAATGGTACTCACCGACGAACGCTGTCTCACTTACAAACGCATTTCTGTGCGCTATTTTCCTCGGTGAGCTGTGATGCTAGTGCTAACGGGGTTTTTAAACACATCAAAATGTTGAGGAATTTCTTATGATGAGACCCTGGTACAAAGCATTAATTGACATCTACTGGAATTGCAAGTAACACATATTGACAAGTATTACCCTGCCTAATTGACCGGTCAATATCTTTAAGTTAATTACACACGGGACATATACAATGAAACAATGCCTAACTGATGGGTTGTCACATTCCAATTGAATTAAGACACATGACAAGATGCAACCTATCTTTCAATAACGTTTTCCAACAGCACAAAGCACGGTCATCGCTTCCAATCTCATGCGTGTTCTCAGGCACCGCTTCAGTTCCAATTCCTTGAATAATTCATAGTTCAGTACAGTATCCTTTGATGATTGCATGACAGCATCTCGTAAATTTTCTTCAAGTTGAAATTGACAGTGAAGAACTGCCAAGAGAGGAGTAACCAGATAGAGACCGCCCTCCTGCAAGGATACAAACATTTAACCCATTACTTCGGTTGCAAAAAATGTGCTCATCTACATTTAGTGTTAACTTTGAATAACAGCACTTTATATCACATATTTTTCGAACAGCATATCTTGCACAATTAGAAACAACTTCTTACCCGCCCCCAAAAGACGTCTACTCAGTACTTCCTATACTGCACAGTTTGGTTACGATGTTTTCATTTCTGGAAAAATAGAAGTGGCATTTTTTAATTTAATTTTAATTTACAGGCTCCTCTACACGCGCAATATATTCAATATTTTCACTTATGTTTTCAGAAATGATTTTTAGTATGACACTTCGTTACGCGTACTTCTTTCTATGATGATGTACCGCGGTAGACTGATCGCCTAAACTCACTAACTCTTTGGTCTAGTGTGCTGTGAGTGCTGCCTTCTTCCATTCGTGAACGCCTACAATTTCTCTGATTGGCGGTCCTCTACCTCGAAAATCTTTCCAAGGGTGCTCTGACCATTATATTGGCTGTAAGCCCTCTGATGAGACCGTGTAGCTGACTCCGCCTTCTCTCAGGAACACTAGCGATCTTTTTCCCATGAAATTCTGCTCTAAAATTTTCCACTCTGTTTTTCTAAGGCCTGGTTGTTTCGTATCCTGCTGTGTTTACAATCTGGCCGCTTCGAAAGTCGCTCGTCCCCACCCTCAAGCTTGAGTGCTCTATAAATCTTGTCACCCTTGCGGTCGACTGTTTGGCGCCTATGCCCTCCACAAGGTCTCAGATAATCATAACAAGTTCATGTTTCTCACGTCTCCAACACAGGACAGGCTTACACACAAAATTCCTTCCAAACACAACACCAACACAAACGTAGCACACACTCCAGCACATGTGAAACACGCCACCAGGCACACATGTTACGCGATCAGTCACACATTTTAAGCGACACGCTCGTGCTGTTGGAATACGCAAGTCCTACGATATCCTAAAAATTTGCAAACACAAGAGCACAAATCAGTTATCACAAAGAAGGACACAAATCAGTTAAATTTCCCCAACATTAATGTTTTTCGTCACAATTAAAACCTGAAAAAACTGCTGTAATTACAATCAAAATGTAATTATAGCAAGAAACGATCAATGAAAATGCTTACCATGATTAGTTGATGCAGTATTGTTGCAGCATAAGTGCACAACCGTATATTTTTTCAGCCTTAAGTTGTAATTTATGGTCACAAAAAGTTGCATTAACTATTCTGAAGCTAACCTGAGCTTAGCCAAATTTTGAACCAATATTTTTAGAAAAATTTAAATGATTTTCCGAATTTTGAATCTTGAAGCTAAGTCGTGGTATAAAATTTGAAATAAATTAAAATAATTTCTGGATAAGTATAGAAAATTAGTACACTATTGTATCAGTTCTTGGCCAAATTAGACTAATTTTTTGCCGCCAGTTTTCTGAAATAAATAAGTTTCTGTAAATTATTCACTTGAATTCTTCTCATGTCTTCATCTTAAAGATTTTTTATTCATTCGCGGCAAAAAAGGAAAATAAATAGATTGCTGTAAATTAGGAAATGAAATCGAGTGCCTAATTAAAACTTGTTTTAAATAAGCAAAGAAACATTCTTGTTTGAATTCAACAAATATTTTGAAAACTCGTTGTAACTGAACGAGGAATATGTACCGACTTTTTTCATCCAAATATTTAATTTTTTGCATAATTATCTAAGCGAACTCCTGATTGTTTTAAAGCACTGCACAACTCTGCCTTTAACGACGAAACATTTGTATTCAAAATGTAGTCGGCTAATTTATTCTCAAGTAATTTTTATCGAAAATAATATGGAAACTGATTCCTTCATAGCGCATCAGTGCATCTATTTTTTCAATTTCAAGTTAAATGCTCCAAAATGGTTTATGACGTAAATTTCCTGGTAAATTTTTTTATGGTTCAGCAAAGTTCTTGATTTAAAGTTTCTCAGTTGTTGTACGACGAATTGAAAGAAAATTTAGAAGGAAATGCTGGAACAAAAGTAAATAAAAACTACAAATCTATTGAGCGTAACCATATTAAATGGAAATGAATTCAGCTGGTTGTCGATTGCAAGTTTATTTTTAAAATAATCAAAGCCATTAAGATACGTACAATGAACTTGAAGCTTAATTATGGATTTCAAATTGAGGTGAAACTAGTCTAAACTCTGAGGCTTAACGCAGGCTAAACTGAGGCTAAACTGAGGTTAAACTGCGGCTTTAACATCATGCTAAGTGAGCATAGGCTCGAACTATGTTTTCCTGTGCTCCGCAATTCTAATCTAAAGAGAACTCTTCGTGATCCCGACATACTCAGATGCAAGACGACTGGACAGAGAGCGACAACTTATCCTTAAGTTGAAATCATGATATTCAATCTAGTGCATCAGCTATACCTGATTTGCAATATGTTTTTGAGCGCATTTATTTTTAGCGCGCAAAAATATAATTCGGAACGTTTCTTGGAACGTTTCTTGGTTCTCTATTGCGAGAACCGAAAACTATGTTTTCCATTGACAGCAAAGGTATTATTAGTATTTTTGGTGTTTATCGATTTCGAGACCAAAAAGGTACTATTACTACGTTTGATATGCGTTGAATTTCAATTGTCGATGTTGCACTAATTATACTTCTCTACTCGGCTTCAGAATCGAGTTCTGCTGATCACCATCCTGACAGCGGTAGCGATCTGCCCAGTTTCATCTTCAAACGAGCGGAAAGATCGACCTCGATTTCACAGTAAATCTTACGATAGAGAACAAGCGATGTTGCTTCATGGCCCCAAGGGCGAAAACCTGCTGAGTTATGAGGATTCCAGCGAGAGGGCACTACTCTTGTCTCCGTCAGATCGCAGTTCATCTGAAGTGCAATACAAGGAAGATGGAAATCATGTGAATGAAATTCCGAAGCGCATTAAAGGTCGTCGCTTGAACCTCGCTCGTCACGAATATCCTGGAGCCAGGAATCGCGAAGCTAAACCAGGTCCGCATAATCAAAGTAAAAAACAAAGGGAAGTGTACTTGAAAAGACAAGAAAACGACCATTATGAACCAATCAACAATGCTGCCTATAAGAAGCGCGATAATAATATTAAAACACCAGCACTACGAAGCAAAAATAATTCTGGAAAGGAGATGGGACGCGAACTTACTCCTAGAAACATGGAAGTAATTTACAGGCCTTCGGAGGTCGAAAATGAAGTAATATTCAGCGGAAAAATTTCTCATCCCAGCGGTGAACACCTAGTAAAAGATATTAAAGTTGGCCCGAGTTCTAAGAATTCAAATTACGAAAAATCCCAATACAGCACTGATGACGTGTTGCCAAATAAACCTCATAACCCAGAAAATTTGATTGTTCACCATCAAAATGAGGAACATTCTGGAAAACTCGTTCATGGTGATGTGCCCACTTTTTTGAAAAGCATACAGCAAAAACAATTCGCTCTTGCCCAGCAGAGAATGGGAAAGTCATCTGTGCCCAAATCAGTCGGTCACAAAAGCACCGTAGAAGTCCCTTCCCTTGAAATTCTCCCTCCAGGTCCACGAGAGTCATCTGCTACGGCTGATGAGATTTTGCAACGAAGTTCTCTTGAACATCCAAGGCGAACAAAAGAGATTGTTAATCGAAAGTCTGTCGCTGAACGCCCACTTGTTAACGAGGATGAAAATTACCCGAGACCGGAAAGCAAAATTGACGTTCGAAGGGACGATCAGCTTGACCGTGATCGAGATTATGACGGAAAGCTACATGATTCTTTAAATTCTGAGCGATTTCCTTCTCGTTATTCCTTTACTCCCCGGCAACACGGCAACGAAGTCAATGAAAGTTTGCGCAGAAGGAAAGTGAGTGAGCCAAATGATGAGGAGGCTCATGAGAGGAGGTTAAAACTCCCCGATTCTGATTCCTCTGAAGTTCGGAATCGTCAACACGGTGGACAACCGAGCAAAAAATTGATCAGTTATGAGAAAAACAACTCAAGAAGCAGGAACTTTGAAGATAGTAAGGTGCTGCCCAAAACACAGCGTCATTCTGAAAGTGATGTGAGTCCTGTCTCAAATATTTTGTCTCATGCTGCAAAAAATATGTCAAGAGCTCCAAGTCAAAGTAAAAACACAAACCAACAGAATAGACGTCTCGTGAAGTATAAAAATGACATAAAAGGTGAATCAGGGAAAGCACCTCATGATTCCAGCGCCTCAGAAGAGAGAAAAAAAGTCTCACCGAGGACTAATCAGCAACTTGAGAGTGCTACAGATGACTCATATGAATCACACGTTCCGCGGAAAGATGAAGAGCGCACTGCAAGCAAAGCATATGGACCAAAACTAAAAAACGAACATGCAGTCTCCAGTACCACAAAAACTAAGCATGATTTGTATGATTTGATTTTGAAACCTCGAACGATAATTCGAGAAAAATCGGACGCCCATCCAGAGCCCAAAATAAAACAAACGAAAGTGCGCCACGAAAACTCTGGACAATTTTCAGACCGACCGAGGTCGAATATCAAGTACAGGGGTCCTGCCAAGGAAAATGCTGTCAGGCATCCAAAAACACAGAATCCAAAACACCAGCCAGGTCCTTCTAAATCCAACTGGTCTTCACAGAAAGAAAATGAACAGGCGCATCAAAAGTTATTAAAACAACCTTTGGTTCAAGTGAATCACGAGTTTGATCATCCAGTGAAGAAACAACGAAAGATCAACAGGCCTTTAGAAGAGCAGGCTCGTGCTGAGTCTAAAAAACCTTTGGAAAAACCTCATAATTTGCACACTTCCCGAAGACCTACCAAACAAAAACCACTGAAGGCTCGGCCACCACTGAAACGCCAGCGGTCACAAATTCACAAGTCTCATGCTGTTGCTTCAGACCGACATCCCACTCCGAAAGAGTCGAAGCATCATCAAGTGTCTGGAGGACCCATGAAAAGTTCGCCAAGTGGGGAGGGCAAGAAGAAGGGAAAAAGTGAGTAATCATTTTGCCATATTTTATAAATAGTGCCGTATATTATTGGATAATATCTGTCTTTTGCATTTCATACTAACGCAATAACTTGAGCATGAAACTTGAAAATTTTGATGGCATAGATTGGAGTTTCACGCTAGCTCTTGCGTCTCACGCATATATAATTAATTTCCTAATTTCCTTGTCCAGGAGAAAAACAAAAATAAAATACATGTTAAAACTGCTGCATTGTAATTTTATTAGTTGTGGTTAGTTCTATTTTTGAGATATTCCTGATATTATTCATTTCTATCGTACAATTCATACTAGTGGGGAATCCACCGATTCTTCATGATTGGCGTATCATGACACTTGCAGAAATTGTTTATAACAGTCTATGTTTGATGAAACTCCAAGCATAACCTCGTCATTTTTCCTCGACACTTGTTAGTTTAAGTAAAAGTAAAGTTTAGAAAACATGCTCATTTGAATGACCATGTTCATGAATAACTATTGATATCAAGATAAATCCTTCAGTGAGCCTTCCTACCCAAATTTCTATTTACTTTCTAGTTTTGCTTATGTCTTCGATTAAAACGCAACAGCTGGTCAAAAATTCACCGGTTCACTCTGTAGTATTGTTTCTAAAAAGCCTAGAGATAGGAAATCATTACCTGCAGTTAATGAGTTTGTAAGAATAATAAAAACAACCCCCCCTAAAAAAAAATCACGTGATTTTCGGTTGCGCCATTCTCACATGTAGGGATAAGTTAGATGTAATGCTATATTTTCAGTGAGGTGCAGAGTTCAGGTGGTTTCACTTTGCACGTAAATCACGTACAAAAAATTTAGGTAAATCACGCACAAAAAATTTAGGTAAATCACGCACAAAAAATTTAGGTAAATCACGCACAAAAAATTTAGGTAAATCACGCACAAAAAATTTAGGTAAATCACGCACAAAAAATTTAGGTAAATCACGCACAAAAAATTTAGGTAAATCACGCACAAAAAATTTAGGTAAATCACGCACAAAAAATTTAGGTAAATCACGCACAAAAAAAAGTTACGATGGAAGAAACGAGGCACTTTGCACTTAGGTACAATTTTATAAACTAGTTGAAATTTTCAATAGCAGCAAAGAGTCTTTCTGAGAAGGGGCTCCTGCGAGTAAATGGTTAGTTGTGGAAAATGTACAATGGAGAAAAAGGTCATGTAGTATTTAGGTAGATTATAATAAACAAAATAGCAAGTTTTAATAGTGAGTGAGGGTTTCACTGCTCTGAGTTAAAGAATATTTTTTAAAAATATGCATTGAAGAAAATAGGTGATATGGTGTGTGCGTAGAACTTAATGAACAAGTAGCAAGTTGCAACAGGAAATGGTATTCACGACTCACTGACAGACATCATCGTCGAATGTTCAAATTTGACAAATTGAGGTCAAATATTTCTTATATGTCAATTCTTTGAGAAAAAATTTGCCTAAATTTGGGAATTTTTGCCAGAAGAAAACATTTAGGCAACGCTTGTTCCGGAATAAACAAACTTATTCAAAAAGTGAAGTGTAAAATCACGCATAGTTTATACTTGCATCCCTGAATGAGAATCAGGAATTTAAGGCATAAAAAACCAATCATTTCTTCTTTCTCTCACATTTGTCATATACTGAACTCGACGTTGAAGAATTTTTAGCTCGATTTATCTTGTTAAACGTAGAAAATAGTTTGTTGAAGTGCATCATCCATGGTACTTCTATTTCTTCTACAACTATCCTACAATGCTAAATTTGTTTTGATACTAGACTGAAATTATTTTTCTATATTTGTTCCCCATAATAGTCAGATTTACAACCTATTCGTAGCTTTGCGTGCGATGGACTGAAATGTAAACTTTTTTCAACACTCTACCAAAAACTTAAAAACTGAGGAAAATATCTTATTGACAGAAAATACGCCGCAAAGAATATGCGAGATAATTTCCATGACGATAATTTTCTCTAAACATATTCCTCATGATGCGGTGTACTATCAATTTTTAATAGCATGCGTATTTTAGACACCACTTTTCATGTATTTTTTGCTATTTTCATGTCTAATTTTAGGTCACGGCTTCAAAATACCGGATCAATTTACTTTAATAATTTGACTGCGACGTAAGTCAGCTGTGGTACACAAAAGGAATTTTCAAAATGCTGGGCTGGTGATACGACCATTAGTCACAAACTCAATTTCCATAAATACTTACTCAAAACTAAATGAAGGTATGATTCAGTTAATATTTACTATTTTCAACATTGCTTACTACACTTCACTGGACTTTAAATTTGAGTTCAATGGTGAACTTCAGTTGTACCTGCCGCAGTCAAAGTGTTTAAGAAGCTCATTCATTTTTTACATAACACTTTTCACATATTTTTTGCTTATTTCTTGTGTAATTTCAGGTCACGGCTTCGAAAAATCGCACAAATCTGGCCACAAAGAAGCAAAAGGGCACGAAGGAGACAAGGGTCATGAGATCAAAAAAGGACACAAGAAGACCCACAACGAAGAATACGATAACGATCACAAAGAGGTAAATTTTTCTGAAGAGCTGCTTTCTGAATTCGCTTCAAAATTTCCAATTACTTTCTTGAGCTACAGGATTTGAATGTACGAGGTATCTCAAATAGACTTATTCTATGTATGATTCTAAATATGTCATTACTAGCGCGCTCTAATACTAGATATTCGAATTTGCTATGAGTGGTGTGCATTATTTTATGCCAATATTATTTGAAGGTAAATGGGACCAATAATGCCCTTAGATCTCTGTCTTTTCTTAAATAGGAAAATGTCATTTGTTTAAGAAATAACACCGTCGAGACACGTCAAAACTGTAATTGCGAGCGTTGATTAAACACTTAATTGATTTACGCAAGTGAGCTCTTTAAATTTTTGCAATGCATGGTAAGGGCCCCTAAAACTTCTCTTTAAGTCTCGTACTGACACTCAGTTTCTCGTACTGTAGTAACAGTACTGTCTCGTACTGAACTAACATTCAATTTTGATATTACTTTCGAATTGCTTCTATTGCTTTGACTCAATTTGCGCCTTTCATTTTCTTATGTTCACGCATAAGGTTATACTGCGTGCAAATTTTTTTAGGTTTTTCGTATAACGTTGAAAAGGTAAAAGTCCAGGTTCTCGCAGACGAATCAATGGCGAAGCTGTAAATCTATCTATTAAGGGGATCAACAATATAAAAATAATTTCAATAAACCCTTTGACAGCAACCTCAACGTGCACTACTGGTGACCACGGAATGATTTTCTTAATGCTGCTGACCGACCAGTAGTCACATCCTCAGTCTTCGCTAATTTTTTACAATAGCTAAATGAATGCATGATCCAGTTAATGTTTGCGATTTTAAAAATTGATTTCCATACTTTGCTTTAAATTTGACCTGATTGTTGAACTTCAGCTTAAGCAATTGCATTCAAAGTGTTAAGTGTTTAAGCTCGACATTAAATTGAGTATTTTAGTTTTAGAACAAGAAACAGCATCTTGATAATGCATATGAACAAACTTTGTCTACGTTCGACAAAATAAAGCGAGATAAAATTTGCTTCAACGTAGAGAAAGAAACTGAAATTCGATTGTAATTCGGCAATACAATTTTCTAAAGCTCATAAGTGAAATATCTCGTAAACCTCAATATCATATTCGTAATGGTAATTTTAATGATCAGCTTCAAACAGATAGACAATGCGCCAGAACTGTTTCATGTGTTTCTAGAAACATTATGATGCACGACGGCCCTAACAAATTAAGCTGCGTAATTCCTCACGTGCTAATCAACATGCTGGTATTAACAAGACTTGTTTCAGCACTACTGGCATTAACAGTACATGTCCTAACAGGTGTTCTCTTTCCTTAAATTGTCGATTCACGAAAAATTCAAAAGCAAAGACAATTTTAATAAAACTAGTCCTTTAAAAATTTTAAAAGCGTTGTTGAGACCAGTTCCATCATCATTTCTGTAAAATACAAAGCATGATTTATACAAAGCAAGCATAAAATTCCGTAACCTAATAAGTGTAGTTCAATTATTCGTGATGATGATTTTAAAATAATTTACAGTTCTTTACATGTTATTAACCTTCAGATTTTAGAATCTTTGCATATATGAAAGGAAAAAAAAAACACTTTTAAACAACATGCTCAGCTCGTATTCCCTCAGATATTTAATGCATTGTTGTTTTTTTTATGTTTAGTCTCGAATTCATTTTCGACCATACTTTTTGTGCTTGCGTTGTATTGATTAAAATTTTATTTTACATAACTGATGATAGAGCTGGTTTCCGGAACGTTTTCGTTTTTTTTAATAAAATGACTAATTTTATTAGCATATCTTTCGTTATTAATTTTTTAGTATCAGCACTCGTTCATTTCTGTGTTGCTGGTATTAACTGCACTTTTTACGGTGTTGCTGGTATGAACAACTTTCGTTGTTGTGCGGCTGATAATGACATCACTCTGGGCTGCTGGTATTAACTGCACTCTGTGCTGCTGGTATTACCTGCACTCTGTGCTGCTGGTATTAACTGCACTCTGTGCTGCTGGTATTAACTGTACTCTGTGCTGCTGGTATTAAGTGCACTCTGTGCTGCTGGTATTAACTGCACTCTGTGCTGCTGGTATTAACTGCACTCTGTGCTGCTGGTATTAACTGCACTCTGTGCTGCTGGTATTTACTGCACTCTGTGCTGCTGGTATTAACTGCACTCTGTGCTGCTGGTATTAACTGCACTCTGTACTGCTAGTAATATCAGAACACTTTACTGAGCTGCCGACAACACCAGTAGCCTCTAACCCTCACGCATTCATTCGTCAGGACCACCACGAGAAGGGCGCGCTGGAGAAAGACTCGGCCCACCACGGCCAGCACCGCAAGGGCCACTACGAAAAGGGCGACAAAGGCGTCATTGGACACAAGAAAGGCTCAAGCAAACACCAACAAAAAGGACACAACGAGAAGGTAAACTTTGCGTATCCATGGAGAATGTTCGAAATTTGTTCGGCGACGATTTCAAAGTTCCGGGGTAAAATGTGGACGACAAACTTGGTTCCATTCAAATGAATCCCTTCTTGAGCTGGCAACTTCGCCTTTCGATTCCAGCGTAATTTCGTTGCTTAGGCGCCCTTGTTACTTAAACAGTCTAGTTTTTCGCGTAAGTATTCTGTTTTATTTTAAGTTGTTAAGGAGCCTTGGTAGCTTCAGGGCGGAAGTTATCTGTAAACTGTGGTGACTTGTTTTCTAAAATTTGCCTCCAAGCGGTTACTGGTTTCCGGCTTCCGAAGTGCGGAGTTCTGCGATGAAATTATCGGAGCGAACTGCTCTTCTTGACAGAGGTTTTCCCTGCTGTGCACTGCTTTGCCCTTCTTTTCCTTTCTCTACTCTATATTGCTCTACCCTGCTTTTCCCCGCTCTGCTCTGTACTGCTCTGCTCTGCTTCTCCTCGCTCTGCTCTGTACTGCTCTGCTCTGATTTTCCCTTCTTTGCTCTGCTCTGCACTGCTCTACTCTGTTCTCTCTTCTCTGCTCTATACTGCTCTACCTTTCGTTTTTCTGCTCTGCTTTGCATTGCTCTGTAGTCCTTTGCTGTCTCATTCACAGCTTCACTAATGCCATTAAGCAGATGAAAGTAAATAGTCAATTCAAGAAGGGCATTCAACATCATTTTTATTTATTAATGAGCCACACGTAAGTTTATTATTTAACGAGCACCAATGCATAAGTAGAACATGAACTCAAAAGCTGCCGCAGAAACTGCAAAAGAAAGTGAAGCAGCTGAGGTGACTTGCCCAGATTTGTTTCTGTGCTGGATTCTGAACCTGAAAAATTCACAAAATATAAGTTAACTCGTTCTGTGGCTCAACACAAACTTGATTCAACTGCATAAGGTAATCGTTAGAAATGCTCTACAGAGCATTCTAGAACACTTAACTGGATGAATTCGAACGTTTAATATTGCATTAAACAGCAATTACTTCAATGAATTCAATTGTTTAATACTGCCTTGCACTGCAATTACTTCGATGAATTCCAATTCATTATTCTTGCACGCAATTTCGTATACTAACGGAAAATTCTGTGAGCAAATTTTCTACTCGCTCTCTCAATGTTGCGATTTTCATTCAGTACAAATGTGATTTACGGAGTAAAGCTTCCCGAAAAGTAAAAAAGAGATTTTTTCTTAGATTTCGGACAAAAAAATTCTTTTAGAGATCGAAGATGTTTTTCTAAAGATTTTCTCATATCGAAGAGATCATTTTAAAAATTAATTAAAAAATAAATCTTTTTGTAGATTCTTTCAAAGATTTAGCAAAAGCCCTTTCATTTTTTCGTCCGAAGATTCAATGATGATTCTCTTTGAGATGATTCTCGAGCCTATCTAAGAGGTGCACCCGAAGAAAGCATCGTTCAGTATCTGATCTAGTGCACTCGGGAATCTCTCGTTCCGTGATAACTGAGCGGCTTCTCATTCTGTGAGGGCGATCATGAGGGCCAATACCAGCGAAATGAGATATTGGCGCGTCAAAGAAATGTGTGCGACAAGGCGGTGTCGCTCTATAGATAAGCTCCAGCAGGGTGCCGACGTAGCATTTTATATAGAATGCGTTTTGCGAGAAAATAAAGACATTATGCGAATTTTTTGCATTAAAAAGTTCCAGCAGTGAGCCGACAAAGCATTTTATACAAAATGCATTTTGCGAGAAAATAAAGACATTATGCGAGTATTTTCGCGTTGAAAAGCTCCAACAGTGAGCCGACGAAGCATTTCATATATAATCCGCTCAGCTAGAAAATATAGAAATTATGCAAGTTGCTTAACGTAAAATAAGCTCTATCGTTGTATCGACGTAACATCTTGTATAAGAAGCGTTTTGCTAGACAATAGATACAAAATGCTAGTGTTTTTGCGTAAAATAAGGTCCAGCGGTGAGCCAACTTTACATCTTAGGTAAGAAGTGTTTTGTGAGGAATAGATGCATTATCCGAGTATTTAGAGATTCTCCACCTTTGAGATGACTTAAAGGTTTTATGTAAGAAGTGCTTTGTGAGGCAATAAATGCATTATGTGTTTTTCTCGCAAAATAAGCTCCAGCAGTGCCCTGACATAACGTTTTTTTAGAATTCGTTTTGCAAAGCAATAAAGATATTATACGAGTGTTTTACGATAAAATGGTCTTTAGGATCGCACTGTTGCACTGATGTAAGAAATTTTCCAAAAATAATTTACAAGGTAATAGAATCATTATGTGAGTATTTACTACAGACTTGTATTTTGGAAATGATTGAGTGGTAATTTTTCAGGTTTGTTAAATTTCTCAGGTCTTGTTGTAGGCTCAAAATTGAAATAGGTAGTAATTAAAAATTCATTTTAGATTTGAAATAAGGCCTTGTAATAGGGTTTGAAATTTTTTGAGTCACGTGACCCTATTGATTCTTTGACCATTGTAAGGAATAAAAAATTATGAGTGAGGTTTTTTTAACTTTTTTTGATTAATGCACATAAAATTCAATTTTATGATCATTTCCAAATACGGAATTGATGTTTTTCTTTACTTCATAATGCACTACCAATTTACATAGATACAACTATTGTATCTATGGGAATTAGCGCTCCCAGGGGAACCATGTGTGGGCCCGAGCCAAAGGTTAGGTAGGCTTAATTTTTGTTGTAATAAAATAGGTTTTTGTTTTGTTACGGACCATCTTTTTTTCGGTTCACTGCTGTCCTGTTTTTCAGCACCTACTACTTTCTTCTTCAACTTTTTTCTTGTTTCATGAACTTCTTTCCTAGCTTACTGTTTCTGTGCACCTTGTGCATAGATTCCACGTTCCCTCAACTCCATACTAAATGGTGCCTTCCTCTTTCCTCTCTTGGAACATCTTTGTCGTGGTTAAGGGAGGCTAAAACTTTCTTATATATATATTTACTAAGTAACGTACTCAACCCATATCAAAATCTTCTTCAATTCGGGGTGCAAGAACTTGATAATACAAGGTGTTTCTTAAGTACAGGACCCGAAAAAGTCTTTAATAACTTTTTATACAATGAAAAGATTTTTAAAAAACAAAACAGTTGAAGAATCCTGAGATTTATATCTTTTATTTGGTACCTACGTATTCATGATACAACAGTCAAAATAAGAATCAGAGAATACAGTAGAATTAATCATGCTTTGAAACTACCGCCAAGATGACGAACTCCAAAGGGATAATTAACTTTCATAAGCACTACATACGTACTTCTCTAATGGAAGGAGCATTTTCGTAGCCTAGCGAAGTTTCAGGAGAGATACCATCATCTTTCAAGAGAGATGCCAATTCAAGGATGCCATCATCACAGAAATAAGCTGGATCGGTCCCACCCTCATCAGTGCTATAATGAGATGCATGCGAACGCGCGCCCAATATTGCATGCAGTCGAGTGAACGCCACATGAAGAAGCCATCTTCAAAATTAGTCCAAATAAAAGGAATAAGTCACCGGACTCTACTGAAGTTTGGTTTCCAAAAATCCATTCGTTGTATCAAAAGTTGTTACTGATTTTCGAGTCCCGTATTTAAAACACTCTGTATTTACTCTGACAAAGTATTTTCTAAGAGCCTTCTCTTGCTTAAGTCTATAATCGCATTCTAACTTTCGTTAGATCCATAATATAAAATCATACAAAAATTCTGCACATACTGTGTACTTTTCAAATGAAGTTCTATCAAACACGAATTTATATTGATGAATGTTTCTGTGTGAATGATATGGTTTAAATTATATAAATGAATGTTTAAATGTTTAAATTATATAAATGAATACACTAGATTTTATATATGCTGACAATATTTAATTATTGTTTTGAACAACTCTTAAATGAAACAATTTAATTTAAATCTATATTAATAACTAAATGAATCGATGTGTTTTTACATCTACGTAACTTTACGCATAATCGTGTTGTGCGTATTTTCACAGGTATTAATTATTTGCACGACTGCATTTTGAAATATGGGTTTTGCCACAGGGCTTCAAGGAGATGCGCCACTCGAAGGAGTACATGGTGCAAAAGAAGCATTACAAGGACGTCGACGACAAAGAGTATCATGGCGACTATGATCACTTCGACAAGTTCTTCGATAAATTCAAAAAGGGAGTTTTCGATGCCGGATCATTTATGGTAATAATAATTTATTTTTAGATGTCATTTTAATAATTTATCTATTTTGCAGCAATTTTAACCCTCAGCAGTCAGAAATTATTCCTTGCTGTTATTAAAACCACCGTCATTAGACGGGCACTGGCAACATGTTGTCACGTACCGTACGATAGAGACGGAACTACCACTTGCCAGTGAACTTCGAAAAACATATAAGGGTACTAACTCGATTCGAAATTAAACATATGAGAATTTTTAGTGAGCGTACCATATATGTCACATTAATTTAAGGGTCAAGTTAAGGGTCAAGTTTCAGAGAAGCAGTGCTATGCAGAGTGTAGCAAACTATTTAAAAGTCAAGTTCCGGGTGCACATGAAATTAGATGGCCAGTTGCTCAGTTGCGGGGTTCTCAGAATTTAAATTGAACAATTCATTTACTCCAAACGATAGAGTAGATTGTTTCCTACACTTTGACTGCGACTACTAAATATTAATTTCAACACCAAACCCAAATTTATTGTCAATTGTAGTAAGCCATTTGGAAAATACCAAACATGAACTGGATCGTGCCTGCAGTTAGCTTTGATTAAATATTTACGGAAACTGAGTTTGCGACTACTGGCCGGTTAGCAGCGTTATGAAAATTACCTCCGTGTACCACCGATGGCGCACGTCCCACGTCAAAGTGTTAAGTCTAGTACAAGGGATATATTTGGGAATAGCTACTTGTGGGCCCGAATAAGTTCAGCGCCTTATTTGGAATACTATCATCAACGCTATTCTAAGGTGTGTAATTATGTTTCCCCAAATTCACCTTACCTATTTGCGCACTACACTGATCAATGAATTGGTTCACTCAAGATTCGGTGCCTCATTTCATAAATGATTTTCAAGGACCAGAAAACGGAAATTTCTACGAAAAATTTTGCTGGGATGACAGCTTATCAG
The DNA here is from genome assembly GCA_030386875.1 of Morinoia aosen. Lineage (NCBI taxonomy): Eukaryota > Metazoa > Arthropoda > Malacostraca > Amphipoda > Talitridae > Morinoia > Morinoia aosen. The sequence goes on from CM059558.1 coordinate 56,147,736, forward strand.
AAGTGTTTCTAATGAAGTTAAATGACGGCGAAGTTCGTATGTGATTACTTGAATTTCATCTGATGTTAGAGAATTTTACTGATAATTAAATTAGATGTTAGGGAAGCAAAATGTTAGAGGAATTATGAGAGACTGACTTTCATTATTTGTGCTGTTAAGTGTTATTGAATTTACGTATTAGTGCAGTTAAATTAGGAAATTATACAGTGCGGGTAAAGATAAGCTTTACCAAAAGTAAGTGCAAGCCAACATGAGTTTAATGAGGTTTAGATTTAATGCAGTCAAGTTTAGTAAAATTGAGCGATAGGGACGCTAAGGTGAGTGAAATTGAGTGACATTGAAATAAGGTGTTGAATAATTTGAGTTTAGGGAAAAGTATTGGAAGTGGTGTTAAGTGGCGGAATACGCAAAATTTGTTTTACGCAAAAAAATATATTTGAATGACTAAGATGATCTCAAAATTGGCTAGCTCTGGTCTATCAAATTCAAATTTTTTCCAAAGAAAGTTACACTCCACCAGATGAACACTTTTAGAAAATTCTCTAACAGATATATACAATGTGCTATACTTTTCGAATAAGATATGAAATATTCGTACGGTATAAAAATTTTTTTAATTGAAATTCAAATTCTCCCCGAAATTTTTTTTTATGAATTTTGTTATATTGCTTCATGATTATAAGCCGTTCTTAATTATGAAATGTATTATACTCAGTACGTTATTCCCTTTTCCCTCCGGAAGATCACGGTGGTAGAGAACAAGTCTGCGTTCTTCTTTAAAAAACGATGATATATATATTTTAGGGATTCAGTTTCCCTTAAAACTGATTAAATATAATGAATGTTTCACGAAATGTTAATTCATATCACCATTATCTAGAAAATAAGTTTTCATTACAAATATTAACGGGTAAAAACTGTGAAAATTATTATTTTCATACTTCCCATCGCACAAGTGAATATTGGGTTCAAATTGCATCATGCTGTTGTTATATGGGAGATCGTGTCCAAATTGCATCATGTTGTTAAATTGGAGATCGTGTACAAATTGCATCATGTTGTTAAATTGGAGATCGTGTCCAAATTGCATCATGTTGTTAAATTGGAGATCGTGTCCAAATTGCATCATGTTGTTAAATGGGAGATCGTGTCCAAATTGCATCATGCTGTTGTTATATGGGAGATCGTGTCCAAATTGCATCATGTTGTTAAATTGGAGATCGTGTCCAAATTGCATCATGTTGTTATATGGGAGATCGTGTCCAAATTGCATCATGTTGTTATGTGGGAGATTGTGTCCAAATTGCATCATGTTGTTAAATTGGAGATCGTGTCCAAATTGCATCATGTTGTTAAATGGGAGATCGTGTCCAAATTGCATCATGCTGTTGTTATATGGGAGATCGTGTCCAAATTGCATCATGTTGTTAAATTGGAGATCGTGTCCAAATTGCATCATGTTGTTATGTGGGAGATTGTGTCCAAATTGCATCATGTTGTTAAATTGGAGATCGTGTCCAAATTGCATCATGTTGTTAAATTGGAGATCGTGTCCAAATTGCATCATGTTGTTAAATTGGAGATCGTGTCCAAATTGCATAATGTTGTTAAATTGGAGATCGTGTTCAAATTGCATCATGCTGTTGTTATATGGGAGATCGTGTCCAAATTGCATCATGTTGTTATATGGGAGATCGTGTCCAAATTGCATCATGCTGTTGTTATATGGGAGATCGTGTCCAAATTGCATCATGTTGTTATATGGGAGATCGTGTCCAAATTGCATCATGCTGTTGTTATATGGGAGGTCGTGTCCAAATTGCATCATGTTGTTAAATTGGAGATCGTGTCCAAATTGCATCATGTTGTTAAAATGGAGATCGTGTCCAAATTGCATCATGTTGTTATATGGGAGATCGTGTCCAAATTGCATCATGTTGTTAAATTGGAGATCGTGTCCAAATTGCACCATGTTGTTAAATTGGAGATCGTGTCCAAATTGCATCATGTTGTTAAATTGGAGATCGTGTCCAAATTGCATCATGTTGTTAAAATGGAGATCGTGTCCAAATTGTATCATGTTGTTATATGGGAGATCGTGTCCAAATTGCATCATGTTGTTGAATTGGAGATCGTGTCCAAATTGCATCATGTTGTTAAATGGGAGATCGTGTCCAAATTGCATCATGTTGTTAAATTGGAGATCGTGTCCAAATTGCATCATGTTGTTATATGGGAGATCGTGTCCAAATTGCATCATGTTGTTAAATTGGAGATCGTGTCCAAATTGCATCATGTTGTTAAATGGGAGATCGTGTCCAAATTGCATCATGTTGTTAAATTCGAGATCGTGTCCAAATTGCATCATGTTGTTAAATTGGAGATCGTGACCAAATTGCATCATGTTGTTAAATTGGAGATCGTGTCCAAATTGCATCATGTTGTTAAATTAGAGATCGTGTCCAAATTGCATCATGTTGTTAAATTGGAGATCGTGTCCAAATTGCATCATGTTTTTAAATTGGAGATCGTGTCCAAATTGCATCATGCTGTTAAATGGGAGATCGTGTCCAAATTGCATCATGTTGTTAAATGGGAGATCGTGTCCAAATTGCATCATGTTGTTAAGTTGGAGATTTCGTCCAAATTGCATCATGTTGTTAAGTTGGAGATTTCGTCCAAGTTGCATCATGTTGTTAAGTTGGAGATTTCATCCAAATTGCATCATGCTGTTAAATGGTAAATTTTGGTTCTTGAGAAAGTGTTTCACATTTCTAATTAATTCTTTTTATGTCATAACTCAGGGGGACAAGCACCACTCGAAACACCACAAGGAAGGTCACCACGAGGAGGGCGAGCATCACCATCATCACAAAGGACACGAGAAGCATCACGGTGATGACGGCCACCTCCATCACTACTTCGAACATGGACACGATGAAGGGCATCATGAAAAACATCAATCTGCCGATGATGGTGGTCACCATTGATTTTTTTGTGTCAATATATATATAAATGAAGGTATATATAGGTTCTATATATAGTATATACCTATATATGTATACATATATATAAATATGTGTGCTTGACGGTTATAGATATGTATATAGAACATCAATCTGGTGTTGATGGTGGTCACCACTGACCTGTTTATTTCTATATACTTTCTGTATTTATAAATAGATTTCATACGTACGGACAATATTTTATTTTGGTATTGAACTCGGAATTATTGCTATTATCATTGTTATGAACTTATATATATATATGAAGGTTGCCACAAAAAATTGTACTCACTCTTCCACTACCCAGAACTCACGTATTTTGTTTATATGTAGGTGTTTACTGACATAGACATAAGTCAAATAAGCTAAATCAACGAATTAGAAAATTGAATTTACAAAGAATAAGTATGACATAGGAAAACTTAGTTGTACCTGAAACAAAACCGTTAGTTGCAACTCAGACCAAACCAAAAAATTCATGAACAATCGTCAGTCATAGGAGGAGTACATATTTTTGATACATATTTATCTACTGAAAATATTTGTTACAGCAATCGTCAGTACATATTTTTGGGGCAACCTGTATTTCAGTTTGTTCAAACTTCTCAGGAGTAATAAAAGAACAAAACATGCGTTACTCGACTAATTTGTTCCCTTTTTTGGATTCGTTTTTTTATGATTAGTAATAAATCGAAACATGCGCTCATGCACAGGAGTAATAAAATAAAACGAGTAATAAAACCCACTCAGTGTAAGGAGTAATAAAACAAAAAAAGATCAAAACATGCATTACTCGACTAATTTGTTCCCTTTTGTAGGTTCTTTTTTTATGATGAAATTCCTTCCTTTCAAAGGGCACGCTCCGCTAACTTCAAATTCGGTAGGAGCTCTAAAAAAGCGCTCAAGAAATTAGCTGCCGATGAGCAGGCTGCTCAGACATCAACAGACCTAAAAAAGTGAAAATTTTCAAGTGCCCTGTATAAGCTGGTAAAGACATTTTCCATCACAAATAACCCGCAGCTACTTAAATAATATAAGAATATAAATAAGCTTGTTCCTTCATTCCTTTTACTTCAACGAACCTCATGAACGAGAATTCGCCAGTGCCTCGCTCGAACAGAAAGGACTCGTACGAAGCTGCTGCTAAACAAATTTTCCATCACTAAGAACCAACAGCTGGTCAAAACAGTACATAAGTAAGCTAAACCTTCGTTCCTCATGTGCCAAGCTTTTCATTAACTTTCAGGGCAGAAACATGCATTCGATGCTCACAAATATTTGAAATGTACGAAAATTAAGGATACCATTTTACATAGCCTGTGACTTTGTTGAAGTTACCAAGATTTTATCGGGCAAATATTTCTCATTTAGTTATACTCCTTGCCGTAAATTTCTTGGTTTTTAATATTGGAAGAGGAAGGCGGATTTCCATTGAATCAGGTAGTGAAACAAATAACTAACACGGGGTATTTCTATATTAGCACAGGGTATTTCTACCATAACACAGGGTATTTCTACCATAACACAGGGTATTTCTATTTATCCAAAATCGCTTTTATTCAGACCTCATAATTCCTACACTGGCAAAAACAGACTAAAAATTTACACAAAGCGAGAGCGTTGAAATAATCCTAAATGACAAAATGTGTTCTATAAGATCAAGAGAAACATACCCTATGAAGGCTCCGCTTTGCTATTTTTACCTTCACGATTATTATTCAATAATTTGATGCTTTGGCGCATGGCAAGGAACTAAAGAAACACGCGTCAAGGAATTTGGTTCATTCGTTCCCAGTGCTAGAGCAACACACACTAGAATGCATGAACAAGCGCGTGCAGCAGCACTGACTCATACTAATGAGTACGAGAACAATAGTTTCAAATTATTGACTGACTGATCTAAAAAAAGAAAAAAAAGACATACATTTGAATACATATGAAGGACGTACGAAAGCTAAATATTCACAACTTATGAAAACAATAAACAATGCTCATTTTTAGCAGGAATCTATTCTATTCAACAATACAAAGAAGCAAGATCGCAAGATGTGGCTATTCTTCGGGTAGACTCTTCACGAATGCTAAGAGGGCACGTAAGGCTTTACCTTTAACTTATTCTTCGTTTATGACAACAGTCATAAGAATGGCGGAGCGCGGCAACACCCTATATCATCCCTCAATCGTTTTCAGCCGAAGACGTCATCTGTACAAAAATGTGATCAGTTGATTTTTTTTCTCGTTGAAACTGACTTGATTACCAACATTGTACAGCGTGCTACGTCCGTCGCGTTTGTTAGACATGAGCTGATGTCGCGGCCGTTTTCAGCTCTTAATTGTGGAACTTATTTCCTCAGGGCTTACTGAAGCGAACACTGCAGTGTTTCAAGTACTGCATTGTTCTATATGCTGCAGGGTTCTAAATACTCTAGTGTTCGAAATACTGTAGAGTTCTAAATACTGTAATATTCTAAATACAACACTGTTCTAAATACTGCAGTATTTCAATTGCTGTAGTATACTAAACACAGCAGCATTGTAAGTGCTGATTGTGCTAAATACGGCAGAGCTTCAAGTGCTCCACTATTCAACATACAACACTATTCTATATACTACAGTATAGGCTACTGAAAATGCACTGAAGGATTTCGACCTTATGGAGGGGAAACTAACGTTCAGAAGAGCCACTGATGACTGAAATGATGATGGAATTGAAGCAACTGAAGAACTCATTACTCAACTAATGATAAAGTTGAAGCAAATGAATTCATTACTTAAGTGATAGATGGAACTGGAGCAAATGGTGAATCATTACCGAACTGCAAAATTTATGAAAAATTCTGAAGAATATTAGCGTTTTTAACAATTTCTTTTGAGATTTGAGATGCCAATCAAATGAATATGATAAAATGTTATAAACTGCTAAAAATTATCTTAATTTATAAAAAAACTACATATTTTTCTGACAATGATCGCTTCAAGTCTAGAAATTTTGAGATATTCACCCAGCTCATACCCTAAGAAACGGCTTGAAAGCTGGGCAAAATAAAAATAAATTGTCGAGTTGAGTTGGGAAAGTCAACCTTCAAAATGGAATTTTGATGCCATCTATTCGCTTCATACAACGAAAAAAAAACTAATTTAAACTTATTCTTCTGCTCTCGTTTTCGGTTTAACTGAACTGATTTAAATAATCAAATGTGATTCAAGGATCATTAAACGAAAAACCATCTAATGCCTTGACTTTGACTGCTCAAAGGTCAGGAGTCAAGCTTTTGTTGGTTTACCAATTGTTTTATTATTTTATATTCTGGTCAGCCTCAAAAAATTTTTCCCTGCTTTAAAATAGAATTTTGCAGTATTCCTGAAGTTTTCCCTTTCCGAGTAACCTTTAAATTTAAAACTATTATAATTTTTTGTATTTTCTCTTTAGATTGATTATTTTCATCTTCGCTGCAAAATAACGGTTTAAAAATGTTTCCGGTTATTTATTATCTACGAAAAGGTTATTTTGTTTAGAATTCAATTACACGTTAAAGTCATAATTTTCCAGCACACTCGTACGACACAAAAAAATAATTTTCAAACTCAAACTTTTAAGGAAAGAAACTCAAGAAGGAGATTGTACGTAATTTCCTGAATGAGACACTGACAAACTGTAAAAGTGAAGGCTTTTCGTAAAATTACTAGGAACAATTATTCTTTTGTCATGGTCTGTTGGATTGAGTAGTAAAATGAAGACGAAAATGCGCCGTTGGTTACCTATATCGCAGCATTTTACGCACTAAAGTCAGAAAGATTGATTTACTTCATATTCCAGCTGAAAATAAGTCTGTTTTCAATCAAAACATTTTGCTTGGCAGATTGTGCGAATGTATACTGTTTCACGAGGACTCTCCGTATTTAGAATTCGTATAAATTACAACGTTTATACCATTCGAGATTTTGATCTAAGACTTTGTGCCAATTCATCTCGTTTGTGTAGCGCTTTTCTTCATGAACTAACAGTAGTTCCATTAAATTTCTACTCGATTGAAGAGAGAAAAAGTTTCTCAACAATATGAACACTGGACGTTTCAGATGTTATAAAGTTGCGACACGTTTTCTACAAAATTCATTTTTTCATGTCTTTCTATCCGACGTTTCCACATTCTTATATTCTTCGACGCCTGTTCTCTTTTTCTTAAGAGAATTTTTCCTTCAACCAAATTTTTCGAATTTATTATTTCTCTCATTCTAATACTCCTTTTCATTTTAGTGACCAGACGAAAACATTAAGGGGCTGAGTGAATTCCATGCTATTCAGACACATGAATTTCCTAATGCAGCCATATGGTGAATTGGAAGTCTGAAGCTTTGAGGAGAACATTCTGGTTCTGGGATATTTGTTGAGAACAGCCTGATTTATGTAGTTTAATGAGAGTATTATGATGCCTGGCGCCTAATGAGAACATTTTCATTTATGTAACCTAATGAAAACAGTCTGATGCTTGGAGCCAAATGAGTACAATGATTCATGGAGCCTAATGAGAACATTCTCATTTATGTAACCTAATGAAAACAGTCTGATGCTTGGAGCCAAATGAGTACATTCTGATTCATGGAGCCTAATAAGAACATCCTCATTTATGTAACCTAATGAAAACAGTCTGATGCTTGGAGCCAAATGAGTACATTCTGATTCATGGAGCCTAATAAGAACATCCTCATTTATGTAACCTAATGAAAACAGTCTGATGCTTGGAGCCAAATGAGTACATTCTGATTCATGGAGTCTAATAATGAGAACATTCTCATTTATGTAACCTAATGAAAAAAGTCTGATGCTTGGAGCCAAATGAGTACATTCTGATTCATGGAGTCTAATGAGAACAATCTGGTGCCTGTGACCTAAAGGGAACTATCTGATGCTTGTAGCCCAATGAGAGCAACCATTTAAGCCAAATGAAATACAAACATGTAAGCCTAGTGCGAAAAACCAATTGAGCCTTATGAAAACCATTTGAGCCCAATGAGTACAATCATTCAAGCCTAATGAAATACAACCATTTAAACCTAATACGAGCAACCATTTAAACCTAATGAGAACAACCATTTGAGCCAAATGAGAACAGCCATTTCAGCTCAATGAGTACAACCATTTAAGCCTAATGAGAACAATCATTTGAGCACAATTTTCAGCCTAATGAGAACGACCTTTTGAGCCAATGAGAACACACATGTTTTGCATCGTTTAATTAACCTAGGTTTGACTCTACCAGCTCCCATTCCTTGCATATGCAGCCCAGCTGCCGCGCGACTGTAACGACCGCCACCCACACACGCATGACCTCGATCACAGATCGCAGAGCCGATGGTTGCGTTGCCGTCATCGGCAGATTTTGTAAGACGAAGCAGGGCGAGCCAATCTCTGGCGAAACAAAGCCCTTGCGGTCGTAATTGTTTCGTGCTTATCGCCCAAAAATCCTGATGCAACATTCGGTTCCAAGCCGTGAATGTATCGAAGGTGCAACATTCCATGACGTGTTGAGGGTGTAATATTCTATGACAGCGTTGAGGGTGTAACATTCCATGACGTGTTGAGGGTGTAACATTCCATGACGTGTTGAGGGTGTAAAATTTTATGACAGAGTTGAGAGTGCTGCAAAAATTGTCAAATCATTTCAACATGCAACATAATGATCTAATTTCCTGGATTTTTTGTCATTGAATTAATCCAGGGCACTCGCTTCGACCAAAATAGCGACGTTTGTTAAGTTGGAGCTACGTTTCATGTGTGGAAACGGTGTTTAAATTAACTGTTCGAATGCGTTCCATTTATATGTATTTGTATTCTTGCATTTTGACGCTATTTAAGGTTGCATATCCATCAGTACTCATCACTTTCAAATCGGATGCAACAATTGGGAGTTATTTTATAGCACTCCGGGTCCGAGTTTACAGGGCGCTAGTAACGGCGTAAAAACTGTCCAAGCAGACAACAAACTGCGCTGTTAATTTTCTGATTTTCTAGTTTCTGAAAGAGTGTTCTGTGGAAGTTGAAACACCAAAACGTAGTGTTCTTCGAAATTAATATTTCTTAGTAAAATCATTACACATGATTGGCTTAAATCTTCTCATATGATCTCCCAAAATTGTTGTGGGAATTTTATGAGTTGGTTTAAGGAATTTCTTGATCAAGACGAAAAAAAGTTAACTGCAAATAATACGTGTGCAAAACCGAAATTAAATGTTATAAATTTAAATTATTGAAAAAGATCGGGTAATATTTTTCTAACCGCATTACCTTACTTTTTATTCATACAACTTTTTCTGATGTACTGCCATTCATAAATAAGAAAATGTGTATTTTGCTCCTGCATCACAACTCAGCGCCGTTTGCAATATAGCAATGGATAAATATATGTGCCTTTTTCAGTCTTTTCGTTCATTTTACTTCCATGCGTATTTCAGTTTTCAATCTAACTTTTATCTGAGCATGGCAAAAAAATATTATGGACTTGTGCAATAATTCATAAAAACAAGGAAAAAGAAAAGACACTTTTCATGGGCGTCATGTCGAACATGAGAGCCTAGAAGAAGAAAATTTCAGTATGTTTTTTGCAGCAGTAACTCAACATTGCGGCATTACGACGCAAGTACATGGTGTGGGTTATGTTTATGTCCCAAGTACATGGTGTGGGTTATGTTTATGTTCCAAGTACATGGTGTGGGTTATGTTTATGTTCCAAGTTCATGGTGTGGGTAATGTTTATGTTCTAAGCACATGGTGTGGGTTATGTTTATGTTCCAAGTACATGGTGTGGGTTATGTTTATGTTCCAAGTACATGGTGTGGGTTATGTTTATGTTCCAAGTACATGGTGTGGGTTATGTTTATGTCCCAAGTACATGGTGTGGGTTATGTTTATGTTCCAAGTACATGGTGTGGGTTATGTTTATGTTCCAAGTACATGGTGTGGGTTATGTTTATGTTCCAAGTACATGGTGTGGGTTATGTTTATATCCCAAGCACATGGTGTGGGTTATGTTTATATCCCAAGTACATGGTGTGGGTTATGTTTATGTTCCAAGTACATGGTGTGGGTTATGTTTATATCCCAAGCACATGGTGTGGGTTATGTTTATGTTCCAAGTACATGGTGTGGGTTATGTTTATGTTCCAAGTACATGGTGTGGGTTATGTTTTTGTTCCAAGTACATGGTGAGGGTTATGTTCATGTTCCAAGTACTGTACATGGTGTGGGTTATGTTTATGTTCCAAGTACATGATGTGGGTTATGTTTATGTTCCAAGCACATGGTGTGGGTTATGTTTATGTTCCAAGTACATGATGTGGGTTATGTTTATGTTCCAAGTACATGATGTGGGTTATGTTAATGTTCCAAGTACATGGTGTGGGTCATGTTTATGTTCTAAGTAGATGGTGTGGGTTATGTTTATGTTCCACGTGATGCAACAGGCGATGCACACCTGATGTCTACGCTTCATGTGATGCGACCGATGACTTGATGCTCATTGACAATCACATTAACATTACAAAAGATCCACTGCCAAGAAACTCTCTATAACCAAGACCAAAGTGTGATTTTTAGGAAAACGAGTTTCGTTGCTGTAGAACTGTCTTAGGGATACTTGTATTGGATAAATGGATAGGTGGGTGTGTGCATGCTATACATATGTACACAGCGACATGATGGACTGAATGGGACGACTCTTTAACAGGAAGATGAAAAGTGAATTAAAAATGAGACGCTTTAAAATAAAGTTGAGATGTGAGTTCAACATTGAGGGAAGCTTTAACATGAAGAAAAGAAATGAATTACAATTCCACTCACACCCTCCAATACCCTCAGCCCGCTTCCCCACCATCATCTCCCTTCCCCACTCTCACCTCCCCTTCCCCACCCTCACCTCCCTTCCCCACCCTCACCTCCCTTCTCCACCGCCGCCCCCCTTCCTCCACCACCTCCAGCGCATCTTCCCGTCGCTGCTCAGGCACGCAAATCGCCGCTAAACAACGAGGAAAAACGAACAAAGTGAAAGAATTGAGAAAAACAGAGCAAAGAAAGCACGGAGAATGTGTCATCGGGTTCCTGAGAGCAGGTCATAGACCTTCTCGCTCACCAGCTCAAGCGCCGGCAAGAAAACGCGATCGGTCTTTTGCAGTGGGAGCGCTGATGCTGCCATCAGGAATTTGATGTGTCATTTTGAGCAAAGATTTTGCTAGTTCTGTTGAATTTGATGAATCATTTTGAGCAAATATGTATATTTGCTCGCTCTGCAGAAGTTGATTAACCATTTTGAGCAAAGAATTTGCTCGTTCTGCTGAATTTGATGTGCCTTTATCAGCTTAGATTTAGCACGTTAATTTCAAATGATGAACTTTTTTGATCTAAGATTCTGTAAGTTATGCAGAAAGGTATCTCCTTTTCAGTTGGTTTTAGTTGTTAGCGTTCTTTATGGTATTCACGGTAGTAGTGTCATTTGAACTTTTTGTTAATCCTGTTAGAAGTAACTCTAAGCTCAGAAACATCTCATTTTCGCTCAACATTTCCGTTAGCGGCATTAACTTTACTTTTCGTCACATCTCAGCTTATGCTAACATTTCTTTAAAATCACTGATTTTACCCGGAACAACATCCCTGCTTCGGCGACGTCTCCGCTGATTTCACAAACTTTGGCCTAGGTAACATCACCGTTTTTGGTGACCGATATCTTAATTTATTTAACTGATATCGAAGTTTTACAATCGCTTTCAGGCTCATCTAAGTTAATCTCACTATCTTTAACTGGAGGTACCTCAACGTTTTCGTAGCATCTAGGTTAATTGTGCTATTAATTGGGGTTACAATAATTTTGAAAATAAAGCAAAAATAAGTTTTTACGATTATCAGAAAGTTACTTGAAGTTCGAAAAAAATGAAAAAAATAATCCTTATGAATACTTCTCTTCAGCTTTCGCAAATGAAAATTACTATTTATTTTATTAAATAGATGACACAAAGATGCATTTTTCCCTTTTAACGCAAAAGCTTCTTACAAATGCACGGAAATTCGAAAGTTTGTGTCTCGCTTTCAGACGCTCTCTTAACTTGATGCGATCTCGGCTAGTGCTGAATCAGGCTTTCCCGGTGATTTCATTGACAGAATTTGCAGAGCCTGCAATAAACTTGGGACTTTTTTGATGAAATCAATTTCATGCTATTGGAAACTCTTTTCAATGAAAGGTTTAACTACCGAAATTGTTTGAATAAAAAGAACTTAAAAAGGATCCGTGATCAGCAAAACTTATATGATCAAAAACCGTTACCTTTGATGTCATGCATAAAGTTGCCCCGTTTTTATTCTTTTTTATAAATTACCACAATGGTGTTATTTTTTTCTTCTCGGGCTTACTTCAAATCCTCGTCATATGGGAATGGTTAGCAGACGTTTATGGAAAATGAAGCCCGCATGGGTTATTTTAATATCACAGTTTTTTGACGTCCTTGGACAAGCTGCAGCAATTTAGGCGTCAGCTGTGGCAATTTTGTCAGGAGCTGGTGTCAAGTTCTTGGACCTGAAAATTTACTCGCTTGTGTGAAGTATGCAACGGGTGGAGGCATAGAGAAGGTGGAGGCATAGAGAAGGTGGAGGTATAGAGAAGGTGGAGGCATAGAGAAGGTGGAGGCATAGAGAAGGTGGAGGCATAGAGAAGGTGGAGGCATAGACAAGGTGGAGGCATAGAGATTGTGGGGGCATGGAGAAGGTGGAGGCATAGAGAAGGTGGAGGCATAGAGAAGGTGGAGGCATAGAGAAGGTGGAGGCATAGAGAAGGTGGAGGCATAGAGATTGTGGGGGCATGGAGAAGGTGGAGGCATAGAGAAGGTGCAGGCATAGAGAAGGTGGAGGCATAGAGAAGGTGGAGGCATAGAGAAGGTGCAGGCATAGAGAAGGTCTAGGTATAGAGAAGGTGGAGGCATAGAGAAGGTGGAGGCATAGAGAAGGTGGAGGTATAGAGAAGGTGGAGGCATAGAGAAGGTGGAGGCATAGAGATTGTGGGGGCATAGAGAAGGTGGAGGCATAGAGAATGTGGGGGCATAGAGAAGGTGCAGCCATGGAGAAGGTGCAGGCATAGAGAAGGTGGAGGCATAGAGAAGGTGGAGGCATAGAGAAGGTGGAGGTATAGAGAAGGTGGAGGCATAGAGAAGGTGGGGGCAATGAGAAGGTGGGGGCATAGAGAAGGTGGAGGCATAGAGAAGGTGGAGGCATAGAGAAGGTGGAGACATAAAGGTGGAGGCATAGAGAAGGTGGAGGCATAGAGAAGGTGGAGGCATAGAGAAGGTGGAGGCATACATAAGGTGGAGGTATAGAGAAGGTGGAGGCATAGATCGAGAAGGTGGAGGCATAGAGAAGGTGAAGGTTAGAGAAGGTGGAGGCATAGAGAAGGTGGAGGCATAAAGAAGATGGAGGAATAGAGAAGATGGAGGCATATAGAAGGTGGAGGCATAGAGAAGGTGGAGGCATAGAGAAGGTGGAGGCATACCGAAGGTGGAGGTATACAGAAGGTGGAGGCATGTACAGGGGAAAGCATGCGGAAGGTGGAAGTGTGAAATAGGTGGAGGAATAAAAGATGAAAGAATGGAGCCGGCGAAGATATGGAGAATGTGGAGGTGCGGACCAGGTAGAAGTATAGAACACGTGAGCGGGAAGAAGTGAAGGCACCGAGGAAATGGTGACTTAATTTAAAGGAAGAATCGGGTGCGTAAAGACATGGGCAGGTCGGGGATAAAATAGTAGAGAAATTCAACTGGTTTAGCATTAAAAGAGGTGGAAGAAAGGACTTGGGGGACTCTTGTAAGGTGGGAAGGTAAGGAGCAGGTGGAAGGTAAGAGGCAGGTGGAAGGTAAAGAGCAGGTGGAAGGTAAAGAGCAGGTGGAAAGTAAAGGGCAGGTGGAAGGCATTTAGGTCAAGTATGCAACGTGAGGACTCATATCTTCAGGCCAAGATAATCAGGATATGACTAAGGAATAAATGTGTTCGTTAGTACCCTGGAACCAGAACAAATGTATACGTAAGTACTGTGAAGCCAGAAGCACATGTACTCATGAGTACTCTGGAGCCAGAAGTAGTTTGTACCCTGGAACCAGAAGCACATGTACTCGTGTGCCACGGAGCCACAAGCACATGGACGCGTTTGCACCCTGGAGTCAGAAATGTGATGAAGGTTGTCCCTCCCACGTCAACTTAAGTTGATAGGAGAATTTTAAATTGAGGATTGGAACGTCTTCATGAAAAACACAGAAGTGGTATTGAGAACCGGGAGAGTGTAATTTATGACGCAGCGTTGATATCATCACATTCTACAATAATATATCGAATTCAAAATAATTTCATGTACTCACCAAGATTTGCTCAAAAAAACTTATACTTCCCAATCCCAAAAATTCTGTTTTCATGAAATCCTCTTTGACGGCTAGACCTGTTAACTAAATTGTGTATTTGGAGCATAATTCGCTCTGTGGGATTTTTCAAAAATATACTCACACCAATTATGCCTTAATACACAATCGCTTCCCACAATGAAACGATATTGAATGTAATCTTCGGTAATCAAATAATATCATGGTTCATCCCTAATTTTGGCCAGCCAAACCGTTCACTATTTAGAGCATTGGATTATGAAATGTTGAATTAAAGGACCGTAGACTTTTACACAATAATTGCGCAATAAATACACATTATACGGTGCACAATGATTCCATTCTTTATGCAGATAATTCTGCACTCCTCCTGATGTATTTCTTTAATTGCTCATACAGTTTGAGTTTCTCCGACATCAGGTTTTATTCTGATCACTGGACTCGTGTGAAGAATCATCGAAGCTCTTAGGGATGACATTTTTTCGAATGGATTTTTCCGATTCTGGACCCTAACTCAACTTAAATCAGAATCATTTACTGCAGCTTCATTTACTTAAGCACTAAAAATCAGTTGCGTCTTACGAAGGGTTGAAAAGATGTGTAAATCGCGTGCACTTATGCTAATGTTTTTGGAAACTATACTGGCAACAGTTGTAAAATGTGAAGAATTTTAACGCGTTCACTACGTTTCAGCGATTGCTTTGGTTGGCTTATAAGTGGCAGAAAAGGGAAATCGACTTCACCGCTAGAGTATATTCTTATCCTCCCTTATAAATATGAAAAAATACAATTGCACGATAACATTTTACTTAAAATGTAAAAGGGAAAAACCAAAGAAGTCCGCTTTGTTAAATTTGTGGGTTGTTAATCGTAGGATACGAGTTACTATTTGAAAAGGTCAAGAAGCGGATGAAACGTCATTCATTTGTACCGGTACATGAACGAATAATTTACTTAGGGGTACACATATGTCCCAATACGCGGGGAACGTGTTAAATACGAACCTGGATTTCAACAGATTCCACATCAGCAGCTGCAACACGATCTAGTCACACGAGTGTGACACCAGCGGCTCTGTCGAGGCAAAACCACCGCCGTCAAGCACTGGAGCATCACATCAGTGATTGTTCCTCTTTTGGTTCTGGTTGAGGAGCTCGAACCCGACCATGTGTATCGGGACGACTTTTAAAAGCAGCTCGCGCCTGGTGGGAGACATGCAGTCCTTCAGTGTCGTCTGCCCTTCGAACACTACTCCACTCTCCTACCTTCATCTTCTTCTCCAGGTCTACGATACTTGTTTTCAGCTCATCGAGTCCGCTTGACATCTGTCCTCGAACGATCGAAAAACGATTTTCTCGCTTCATCTCCCACGAACGACCCAAGACGACGTCGACTACGCAGTTGTGTATGGTGATCTGCTGCTGACTACGCCAGCGAAAAGAGGGGCTTTCTTTCGTTTGGTGACTTCAAGGAATTTTCAAAATGCGTCTTCGTGTGCCTCAGGTACGTTCTTCTTGATCGAAAAATGTTCATCATGATCAAAATATGTTTATTATGAGTGAAATTTCATCACGGGGCCTTAAATGTGCTAGAACGATATAATATGCTAAAATTTTAGCCCTTGATCTGTGAAGTAAATTAATTGGCGTAATTAGTAGTTCCCTCAAATGGACTAGCACTTGCGAAAAACGGAAGGAACTCATTTGATGATCAGTTCTCCTGATAATATTACTTGGGTAATGCAACGTGCAGGTGCGGTGTGGTCAAATGGAACCAAAACCGCAGTTCATTTTCAGCGGAATACGCAGTCACAAAATGTACTTAAGTAATGCATCAGTTGCATGAAGAATAGATGCTGCGCTAATCATGGGTTTGAAGAAAGGAAGTAGTTATAAATTTTATCACATGAATACAAAGTTGAGTAAGCATTAAATATAACCGGTAAAACTGGCGTGTTCGAAAAACTGGATTCAATTAAAGAGATTATTTCGTTTTCCTCATTTGCGCAATATGTTACTGAGTTTCCGTTAATTTACCTTTAATAGCCCGCACGCCTCCAATTATTTTTACAAAATTAATTATACCGAGCAGATAAAAACACTTCTTTTATTAATATACGTTAGGAGTCGAATGCGAGAGCGAAAACTAGAGTCAGTATAAATGTGGTACGTGGAAGTAACATTGTTAAGACCTTTCCTTTTGTGAGCTCAAGAAATTCTCAGAAGCAAATAAAACATAGTTCATCTGAAGCTTTTTAAAAATTGTACCATTCATTATTGAGACAAATCAATTTCAAAGGAGAAGAAGTTCAATTGCAGAGAAAATATAATGTTAGCTTGAAACACGCTGAAAATGTGAGTTGCAGAAATTTGATGCGTTTGTTGCGGTGTAAGATTATGCATTACCAGTGATCTCAGCACGCAAGGAGTTCAATTTGCTTTTTGGGAAACGGTGCTGGCGAAAGATTTTAATTTACATACCTGTGGTCTTCGTATTATGACATTGAATGAATATCACTCAGTAGCTCTATTATGACAATGTAAGAACTCTGTCAACAGCCTTACTACAACAGTATATGACCATAAGTCAGTAGACGTTTGACTATAATGCTTGATCATAAGTCAAAAGCCGTATTACAACAGTATATGGCCTTAAATCAATGGACGTATAAAGAAAATATATCATAAGTCAACGCCTCATTACAATAATGCATGAACGTCATTCAATAGAAGTATAAAGATAATATGATCACAAATCAATAGCCTTCTTATAACGATGCATGATCCCAAGTCAGTAGCTGGATTGCAACTGTAGATGAACATAAGTCAACAGCTGTAATGCAGCAATAAATTAACATCAGTCAATAACTACAAAGCAAATTCAATTGGAAAAGTTCTTCTAGGACTCGAATATACAGGAAGTGCATTTAAAAGGGTTTGAATCTTAATACCTGACCTTTCTAAAGAGGTGTTTTCTATTGAGCAACATGAGCAAAATTATTCGGTAAATGGCATATCAATGTCCACTTATCATTGTCCGTTCATTATTCAAAAATGAATATCTCAATCGATAATGATGAATGGATTATGATGCTCCGTTCTCATCGATTGCTTGAGAAAAAGTTTGGTTTTCAGCTCGCAATGTATTTTGTCGACGCTGTCTGTGCTAGTATGGTAGACTGTTAGGTAATTATTATTTTTTGCGTTTTAGTTGCAAAATATGCATGGTTCGGTGTTAATATTGTTGACTGTCAGATAATTATTATATTCTTGTGTTTTAGTTGGAAGAATGTGCATGATTGTGCTTAATTAATTTTTCAAATCTCTCAATTCAAATGGGATATTTTTTTCTTTTATTGAAAATTTCCAATGACAGGGAAAATTTTGAATTCTTTTTCAGCTCTCCACTCTTGCGCTGCTGCTGGTGTTGCTGGCAGTCGCATCAGCTGTGCCTCAGCAGCTTAAGAAGCAAGAAACCGCAACCAAGCAAGCAACGGCAGCCGCAACCGCAAAACAACCGGCAACAGTGAACCAACCCACAACGGACAAAAAACACGCTACGGCACCCAAGACTGTGCAAAAAACCACGGCTACGGCCAGGCAGCCTGTCCAAGGGAAAGTGGTCATCAAAACTGGTGCTGTCAAGATAAATAAAGTCAACAACACGGCCACAGAATCGACCCAAAATGTGAAACGAGAAGCTGGCGCAAATACCAAGAAAAGAGGCGCTACTCTGCAAGGCAGTGGAAGCCAGATCGTCACCAAGTTGCTGGCTCTGAGGAACGCTTCAACCACTCCCAAGTCCAAGACTGGAGACGCTGCCAAAGACCAAGATGCCAAAAAGAAAGATGAAGCGAAACAGAAATCCGCAGCGCAAAAAGATGGAGCCAAGAAGAAAGAAGAGGCCGCACCTGCAGCAACTTCGGTGAAAAACGCCACTGCGGCCGGCAAAGACGCTACAAAACCCCAAAATGAGAGCAAGGATCAAAAGAAAGACTTGAAGCAAGCCGGAAGCCAGCAGTACGTGGCTGTCGTCGAGCATGATCTTCAAGCTGCTGCTGGAGGTGAGGGACTCAGTTTACAGGCAGGATTTCTATACAAGACTCAGTTTACAGGCAGGATTTTTAAAGAAAACTCAGTTTAGAGGTTGAATTTCAAAACAAGGCCTAGTTTACAGGCAATATTTCTAAACAAGACTCAGTTTACAGGCTGAATTTCAAAACAATACTCACTTAACAGGCAGGATTTTTAATAAGACTCATTTTACAGGCCGGATTTCCAAAAAATTTTTGACTTCGTAGCGCTACACAAGGCAGCGTTAGTTGTTCATGTCGACATGGCTGAGTTACCTGTTAAAATACGTAGGGTATCCAAGTTCGAAAATTTGTCGTTGTAATATTGTACGACTACCAAAATTGTTTGAAAATCCGGCGCAAGAAGTGTATAATCATTTTGTAATAGTTACTCCAAATACTCAAAAAAATATTAGACAAGATAAAGGGATAAGAAAAATCAGTAACACCATTTTATTAACTACCTCTTCAGACGAATCTGAGAAATAAATCTTTCAGTGATTTGTAACCATAAGAAAAGGCCTACACGAGTGATAATATTTAATAATTTACTCTACGAATTTGGATTGTGTATTTCATAATCAGCGTTGTGCATCGCATACAAGCAGTCACATTCAATTGCACAAACTTTGAGCGAGGCGTGAGAAGTACGCCGCAATAAAACGAGTAGATGCATCTGTAGATACAAGTAGATACAGTTATAGATAAAAGTAGAAACAATGGCTGATATTACCGTAGATACGAGTAGATATATTAATAGATGCAATGAGTATAGAAACAACAGCAGATACGACAGTATATATGTACGAGTAGATGCAGTTGAAGTAGATGCATATAGATATTTGAATTTATCTTTGGAGATATTTGAATTGGGGGTCTAAAGATACCTGGTTTAAATCTTTCATAAGTTGGTCATGGTAGATTTATTCGAATTTAATCGACAGCCCCAAATGAACGCTGATGTTTTTATTCTTGACATATTAGGCCAACATTTGTGCATTGACAAAAAAATTCGAAATATTAGGTATGGTTTATGCGACTATTGAAAACCATGCAAAATAAATGGTACAGAGAAAATACTTCAATATTTTTCGAAAATACGCTATGACGAATGATTCATGAAAATACGAAAAATCGAACGCGGTAAACCAATTCATGTTATGTGAATACAATAACATAACCTCTGATATTTTTTTTGTACAATCATCCATGAAAGTGTGTCATCCATTATCGCAATCATCAATTATCTCTTGAACTGGATGCAGGTCACGGGCACAGCAGCAAGAGCGGCCACAGCAGCGGCTTCGACAAATCATCAGGGCACAAGAGCGGCAAAGGCTTCAAGAGCGACAAAGGGCACAAGTCCGGCCATAAAGGCGGCTTCGGCAAGAGCGGCAAGAAGGTGGAAATTAAATTTTAATAGATCTCGGTCCACACAAGTAATGAGCAGAGAATTCAACAAGTTTATCTGAAAATTTGGCCGAATTAAGGAAGGTAGAAATTATGTTTTATTGGATCTCGGTTCACACAAGTGGTTAGCAAAGCATTAACAGTTTATCTGAACATGTTTTCGAATTAAGGACGGTGGGAGTTATTTTTTTAATGCATTTCGGTTCATACAAGGATTAAGAAAGAAATTACAGCTTATCAGAAAATTAGGCCAACAATACTTAAATTTTCAAACAAGTCACTTTGATGTCCAAAAATGACAAGGTTAATGTATTCCATTAGTTCTTCGAACCACGATCTTGCCTTCAAAATGTTGAGAATAATATCACTCTTTTGAATATGTATTTCTTATTAGACATCGTTGGAACAAATTGTGCTTGCATATGAAATTCTCAGGCTTTAGCTTAGGCATTTCTATTACTATTGCAGAAAATAATAGGCTATCGCAGAAAATCTTTATGGCCTAGATACTTGCAGGATATTTTATGTGGGAGATAACCAACCATTCTTTGACGCCTATTTTGATTCATAGAATCTTCACTCGCTTTCCACGATGTTTTTTTCTGATCTCATCAAACTTTCCCCCGGAATCTTTGATGTTTTTTCTGATCCCAAAAAACCCTCCCTCGCTTTCGTTTAGGGATTCTTCGACAAAGGCGGCAAGAGCGCCAAAGGCGACCACCACAAGAGCCACAAACACGGCCATCACAAAGGCGGCAAGAAAGGCGGCAAGAGCCACGAAAGCGGCGACAAAGGCTTCCATGACAGCGGCTTCTCTAAGAAGGTATGACAAAAGGCTATTGGAAAGTATAATGTAACCCAAAAGTCACTTTATCATTTGTAACATTAATTACGTAAAATTAATAAGGAGTACAAAGTTCCAGTTAAGTGCATCCAAAAGGGAAAACTAGGAGGTTTTGCTTAAAAACAATTTAATTCAAATGTGTTCCATAATTATCTATGAATGAATTAGCTCTTTACTGCGCATTTTGCATCGCACTACTCAGAATATCTGGGGTAATTTTAGGAATTACTTTGATTATATTTTGTTTCAGTTCTTGGAGAGTGCTTGGGATGTTTACAAAAACTCTATTCTTCAAATATACCCAATGTAAAAAATCAAGATCAGAAAATACGAAAATGTCACTGCTAGTGGTAATGGTTCCACCAAATGTACAATGCCTTTTCCCCTCTCGCGGCTAAAGGAAAATACACGAAAAAACATTCAGGACGTTCTGAATTTGCCAATTCTTTTTTCCTATCACGGTTACAGATAAACGCACAGAATATTTTTTTACTCTCTCGGCTACATAGAAAAACACGGTACAACATTCACGTCGTTTTGAATTTGTCACTAACGAACTCTGTGTTCGTACTTTAGGGCTTCAAGAAAGCCCACCACAAGTCCGAGGACGGCCTCAGCAAGAAGCACTGGGACCATGCGGACAAGAGTGGCTTCCACAAGGACTGGGATCACTTCGACTCGCACTTCGCCAAGCACAAGGGCGGTGGCTTCTCTGGCAAGTCGCACAAGGTGAGATTTTACGATGTCAAATATTTTCTTAAATTTGGTGTTAGGAGTCATAAGAATGCTGGAAATTATCATTGGTCGCTTGAGGAATAAATAGTTATATAAATCAGCGTTTCCAGAACACATATTGAATCTTTATTGAAAATTGGCGATAGAGAATAAACGCTAACGGATTTTGCCCATTCATTCGCTTATATTTATGTACAAAATTTAATGTTGAATTTTGAACTTCGATCAACATTTGGCAATAGTGAATAAATACTAGCGAATTTACCGATCCCATCTCTCACAAGTGTTCTCAAAATAGAATTTTGCATTTTCTAAGATAGTAAATTGATAACATTATTAAGACTTTTGCATTTGCCTCTGCAGAGAAAGCTATGCTGTATCTCTGATGAGTGAAAATTTTAAACTGTAAAATTAAGAATTCTTTCCAATCATTCAGCGTGTACTTAGTTGATTGAATTTCACTTTTTCTTCATGATTAAGCTCTTTGCAAAGTCGAAGCTAGGAGAACAAATTAATTGACTGATTAGTGCTAAAATCAGCATAATTTATTTTCAAAACTTGCTACATTTAAGCAAAGGTAAAAACTTTCGACGTTTTTTGATGAAAACGCTCAGATATTTAGCAAAAATCAAATTATTCTGAATTTTGACGATGCACATGAATCTCACACAATCCCCTGAGCAAAGTAAAGGGGCAGAGGACTGCTGCCTCTGCAGGCAGACTGCCATAAGCCAACGCTATATTTGCATCAGTTGTTACCTGAATGCATTATTGGCAACACTTGCTGTTACCTCAACGCATTACGTTGTCAGCTCCATTATTCACTTTCAGTGTGTTATCACCTTCTGTTATGTCAAACCAGGGCAAGTCCGGGCACGACAAGCACGGCAAGAGCGGTTTCTTCAAGAAAGGTGGTCACCACTCCGACAAAAGCGGCCACCACGGCAAGTTTGGCAAACATGCCAAGCACGGTCACCACTCTGACTTCGGCAAGGCGTCTGGTCACAAGAGCAGCCACAAATCCGGTCATTAAAGCTCTAAAGGAAAAGAGACGTCGCATTCAAAGTCTGAAAGTCAACTTGAAGGAGAGGAGCTGTGCGTCTCATTTTGGTCTCTCGTATGCACGAATTTGCGGCTTATTCAGTCATTTAAAATGGGCTTTGGAGTCCACTTTTACAGCGCTGGTTATGCCCTATTCTGCCGCGAGTCCCCGCGGGCTGGTCTATGAATGTAAGGGCGTAGCATTCGTGGTTATGCTAAAACATTTCATTTTGCAAAACGGAGACTCTGCTCTCAAGGTATTTACTGGACTAATTCATCTGCTCTCTTCCACACAAAAAATAAATTCGTAGTTTAATTGGAACATTTAAAATTTCAGTTTCTAGCCTTTGAAAGAGATGTTCTATTTTACAGTTGGCTCTCGTGAAGTTTATTTAAATTTGCTCACTGAAACTTCGGCTTTCAAGTAACCGCCATCGGTGATGTCGGATTTGGCTTACACGCTTTCGCTGAGTTCAAACGTACGCTTGAATCGTTCGATGTTCGAAAAAAAATCTAAATAACAAAACATTCGAGACAATTTAAAGTAGCAAATATGCCATTACAACCTTCTGAGCAATAATATTTTTATATAAACATGTGCACGAAAATTAGGAAACATCTTCATCGTGATTTGCACACACACACACACACACACACACACTCATTGCCAAAAATAGTGACTTCCGTGTGCTGTAGCTTCCCCAAATATAGTGACTTCCGTGTGCTGTACCGGTGTGGACACAAAATCAGTTAAACTCAAGCCTGAGTCACAGCTCCTTTGATTCAGTTGACTCTTCTCAAAAAAAAAAAATTTTGGTATTCTTGTAGAATAATTTTGATCCAAAGAATAACTCGATCGATCGATGTTCCCTGATCTTCGTCCGCTCTAAAGCTTTCCTAGTCTACATCTTCTAGTCGATTTACTCTCAACGTTCCATCTCATTTTCTTCTAACTTCAATTTCAGAAACTGAAGAAACCTTCCTACCGAGTTTCCAATATCTTAACGAGAACTTAGTCCTATTTTCTATACAAAATCTAATGTTCTAATGCAGATTTACACAATACAATTCGAAAACAACTTCCTTGTCATATGATCACAACATCTTGCATGATTTCGCTCATTTAATCTTCCTTCTTTTTATGTTGTGTTGTTTCTGATGCTCATTAGATCAGTTTCTCTATTTATTTACATCAAGAATTGAATTTAGCCATTTTGAAACGCTCCTGCTGTTTCATTCACATAAAAGGTCACCGACTTTTCAAACCTTGTAAAACTGCCCTAAAAATGACAAACTCTCATTCTCTTCGTGACCAACTATCGTTCAAATCAGTTTGTTCGTTCAGTTTTGTTCTCTGTAACTTTCTATTTCATTTCCATTGAATTTCATCGTTACATCTAGCATTTCTCCAGGCGTTTACTATTTAACTATGATTGTTAGCCATTTCTCTTTGCACTCAATGCTTCAAAAATCAATTCCACATTTTTCTCACAGGCCGCCGCTGCGCAGAGATATACAAGTGTTGTAAAATTCAACGAAAATTAACTTGCTCTCATATTTTGGTGGGAGACTGAATTACCGATTTTCCCTTTTCCAGCTAGGAATTAGAAGGAGTCAATGTATTTGACCAGAATGAATACTAGCTGCTCTTAGATTTTCCAAGTATAAATATTGCCTGCTTTTTAATGAAAAATTCAAGCCCTTTTGAGCAACATCGTCTCGGGGGAAATCGATTCATGAGAAACTTTACTGGAGGTTTGAGAATTTATCTGTACTTATGAACGGCGGTTTTTGCTCTGTCTTTCACCTGGTCTCTCGCTGCTCGACTTCCTTATTTTCTTTTTGTATAAGAAATTTCTTATCAATACGCTCTCGTAAACGTTAAAAAAATTCTTACAAGCAGTGTGTAAAATGGTAATTGGTCGAAAAATGGCAGTTTCGATTCGCAATCAAATGGATTTTCAAAATATTATACAACAATTTTCATCACCAACCAAATGGAGATTCATATAAATGCTTGACAATTCACCGAACACTTGTCGTACATGTCCAACATCCGTGTAATTCTTATCCTCACGCGCATTTTTTTCCCTCATATTTTTTGGATAGTAAAACGCATCCACTTCATTTTTTCTCAATGTTTCTCTATATTGTCTACTGATTTCTTTTGCTCTTCCCGACACTGAAGAATTTGTATATATTTATAGTTAGTATCTTCACGTGAACGATCTTAGCGATAAGCATCGAAAGTCGCCCAGAAAAAGGCCCCCTGAGGCTCTACATTACGACCAATAAACGAGCATTCACCAACCTTGTGCTTCATTAACCTGTCCTTTCCATTCCCCAAAAAGAGATTCCACCATTTCAAAATTGAAAAAAACTTCGCTATTAGTGTGGAAGCGATGTGAGCCATAATTTTAAGTTTTACTTATTGGATTGACACCACTTGAAAATTATTAAAGAAAATTTTACTTATAAAGTGGAAGCCAAGTTGGCCAAAATTCCACCTAATGAGCTTGACCTTGCTTGAAAATTAACCCGTCGCCAGTGTAGTACATTGCAGTGAAATTTTGTAAACATTGTCGGGGTATAGCAAAGGCACTTGCACTTCATGCTTTGATGAGAATATATGAATACTTTATTTATTTCAGTTACGTAATTATGAAAACTTCGCTCTTAGTGTGAAAGGGTTCGATAAAATTTGAAATTCCCTTCGTAATTGAATTGAATTAGAGAAAATAAAAGAAAACTTCGCTCTTAGTGTGAAAGGGTTCGATAAAATTTGAAATTCCCTTCGTAATTGAATTGAATTAGAGAAAATAAAAGAAAACTTCGCTCTCAGCGTGAAATCGCTGGATAGAATTCCAAGATTCCCGACATAATTGGATTTACTCCGTTTAAAAGGTGGAGAAAACCTTGCTCCTAGAGTGAAAACAACGTTAAATAGAATTTCCATCTTTAACATTTAAGTTTACCCCATTGAAGTATTCGAAAGAACTCATCGAGCTACACAGAGTTGTATCGCTCAAAAAACTCTCTCTGCATGGCGCAGCCGGGAAATGGTGAGCTTTAAAATCGTGAATATTCAGCACTTTGCATACTGTGTAAGGGAAATTGGAATCCTTTTGATGGCTGCATGTTCATCAATCCCTCAGCCTTTTGACGTGCACAGGGGCGAGTTATGTCATTCCTGTCAGGAAAACAAACAAAAAATTATTTTAAGAGATGCGACTTTAAAAATATAAAAAATAGTTTCATGCGCAAACTCATTGAAATTATAGTACTGTAGTACTGATGGTGACCAATAAAAGAGAACGCTTTTGATGCTTAATTGTACCCACTTCTTTAGTGTAGCTTTCAATTCAGGGTATAAAACATCATTTTGATGTGATACGAATATCATTTCAAGGAAATGGAAATACAAGGAAAACTCGCGCAATTTGGGCAGATTTTTATCATTCACAAAACCATATTTTATGATACGATAATCATTCAAGTGCAATTCACCATTTACTAAACAAAGCTTGTGGCGTACGATTTGTGATACATACGTATTTTGCAATCTTTTATTACCTCCCTTATTCAACTGATGCGTATTTAAACAGTGTTTGAAGCCTAACAGTACTATCTTCGATAATTTCACCCTAATAATACACGTTGTGTGCTTATTTATTTATTTATTTATTTAATTTTATTTGCTGTTCGCTTCTTAACAAACATAGGATGTCTGGGTTTTCGGTATCATGGATACCAAATTCCTTTGTATCACTATCACTATTATAAAAGAAGCCGCGTCCGTCCGTCCGTCCGTCTGATTGTCACACCCACCAGCCGAAAGTGTGAGATGAGCGTATCTGTCATACAAGCTTCATCAAATCCACAATTTTCGGTGCCTTAAACCAGGGTTTCTCAACGGGGGGGGGGGGGGGGGGGGGGGTACATGTACCTCTAGAGGTACATTTAACATACTTCATATGTTAAAATGTACAATATGTATTTACATTCAACCGTAGAAGTATAAATAATTATCAGTTATAGAGTGTATTTTTATAGTTTTGTAAACCTTTAAGGGGGCCCTTCCGTCAAAATTGAATTTTGATCCGATTGGTCTGAAATTTGGCCACCATATGTATTTTTGCAAGAAAAACATATTTTATTCGAGAATTTTTTTGATTTAGGCCTTAGTTTTTTATTTTTAAAAAACTCGTATTTTGGTTCATTTTTGGGATGTTTTCAAAAGAATAGAAGTCAATGAATTTTTATGTTAGAACAAATACAAAGACAGTTTTGAAATCCTCGTAACATTGCAAACAAACTGACATTCTTGAATTTTCTATTTGAATTTTTTTTATTTATGCGATATTTGATCAATACCTAAAATATACCGAATTTTTAGGTTTTGAACTAGCAGAAAAAAAACGTACAAATTAGGAAATCGAGGAATGTCACTTTGTTAGGAATGTTCCAATGATTCTAAAACTGTCTTTGTTTTCTTCCTAGCATAAAAACTCAATGACTTCTATTCTTTTGAATTTTGAAAATAAGTGACTTTTCAGTATAGGCCCAAAACAAAATTTTTTGTTGAAGTGCAAAATAATGGAGAATTTATGTAATTGAATGCAGTTTTCATTTTTATTTCGATAATCTCCATGCATAACATCATATTCACACTGTGAATTGTAATTTACAAAAAAAAGAAAAATTAAAATTTTATTTACTTGTTTCATAAAATAATGAAATTTTTTGTTTTCAGTTTGATTCTTATGAAATTTGACTAGTATATGTAACCTTTGAAAAGAAACGCAATTTCTTCAATACATTTTTCGATTCAGGCCTTAGTTTTTGAAAAAAATTAACATATTGGTTTTTAGTCCCCTGGTATTGATATTTCAAACGAATAGAACTCATTGAGTTTTTATGATAGAACAAAAACAAAGACAGTTTTAGAATCCTTGAAACATATCTTTAAAAAAATAAAATTCACAAATTTTCCATTTCTTCTTTTGTTTTCTTTTTATATGGGGTCGAAATGGGGTCGAAAATTTAAGAATTTGATCCCCTTACCCCCCCCCCCCCCCCTCGGCTTGGGAGGGATCTACTGTCCGTAGCGCCATAAAATTTTAGGACCGAATAGTCCACCACCTAAGGGTCCTTTTCTAACAAAAACATGAAAAATGACCATCGGAGGGCCCCCTTAACCCAGCAGATTGGGAGTCGGTAGGTATATCACGTGTATTGATAGTCTAGATTAGGCTGAATAGAATATCAGCGGTTGAGACTTAGGAAAGCCTTAGAATAGTATGACAAATCATGGGAAAGCTATGTTGAAGTTCAGTTGATCCTATATCTATCCTGTCATTTTTTTGACGGGCCGTGTGCACTCGTTACTATCACCATCACATCACTATAATAATAAGAGCCCCGTCCGTCCGTGTGCCCCCTCTTCTAATCGATAGCGTTGATAGCAACAAGGATAAAGCTTAAGAAATGCAAGAAACTATTCTATTGCATGATTTTTCTGTGGCGATTTAATTATCTTTCACTTGCATTATGGTATCCAGCATAGACCGGGGCGGACCACACATACACACCCCCACACACACTCGCACACCTCATAACCCCAAACCTTCACACTCTTACACACACTCCCACACCCACAGACACACACATATACACATACAGATGTCGCGCACACTTGTAAAAATAACCACAATTGGCCAACACAATCAGATACACCATCGTCTCAAATCACAAACCGATGTGTACAATGGCCATTTTAGGCTCTATGTTTACCTTTCAAACCCAAAAATCAATTCATTTTCCGACACCATTACCAAATAAAACGTAACCTAAGCCCATATTTACAGTTTAAAAATCATTTCACAGACCGTGATCTTTCAACTTTGACACGGATCTAAGAGACATCGGTTACACACTGAATTCTGAAATTTCTTTTCTTACTGAGAATTTTCTTGGTCTATATCCGAATAACTGAAGATATGCGCTGCAGGAGCACAGCTTTGAGGGGTAACTAAAATTTTTTATGAATAACACATCCTCAACAAATCAATCAGATCTTCTCTGTTAAAATGACTACACCAATCACAATTCAACCAATAAGTTCACCAATCACTTCCGAACCAAACCCATAATAATATAACAAACTCAACCCAACCTCAAGTAATCTAACGCGACCTAGTCTAATCAAACCTAACATAAGCAATTTTATCCTCACCTGACTTTATAACCTCATGTATACAATTTTTTGGTTGAATTTTTCACCACTCTTATTGTATTCCATTTAACTTACCGTCCATCCCCTGTTTATCATCAATTTACACAAAGTCATTTAACCTATCCTACTCAAAATTATATAGCTTCACCTAAATCAAAACTTAAAATAACATAAATCCCTAATATGAAGCGCGACTGAAACTTTCTTCACAATATTATATACAGAATCCTGGGAGAATGAAATTTTAATATTAAATCACGAATTCACCTAAGGTCAAAAATGCTCACAAGACTATAAATATGTTCGTTCATTTAACCACAATACATTACATGTTACCTATAACTGATTTAAATTACATGAGCCTCATTCCAAATTTTCATTATACATGCGTTTCAAAAATAAATGAAATTCTACCAAACCTATTTCAAATTCCGCCAAAGCCTGACGTAGGGAAATTAGGCTTCCCATAACCCTCCAAAATTGCCACCTCAGACATCAAAATACATTACTCACCTGCATAAGCGAGAAATAACCTTGCGTTCTTAAAATTCATTTCAAACCTTCAAGAGAAAACAAAAAATATCCACCAACTTCGTGTCACATCCAATTACTATCAATACTTTTTCAAATTAACCACAAGAACCAAATATATTCTTGTTCTCACGAATAAATCATGTTATTGAGCTGTACATTACCATACATCAGATAGCGTCGCACTTATTCATGCAGAGCCATTAAATAATCCAATCCTTCTCCAAACTATAAGAAACAACCATAAATCCTCAACAAAATATAAATAATCACCAAAATAAAGAAACATCGCAATACCACATCAAAACGAAAGCTAATTCTCGTTTCATACAACAACATCGACACCTGTTCATCTTCATTGGGTTCATTATGATGGAACGCGCCGTCGCGCGGTTAAATTCGAAGGTTGAGAAAATTTTATCTGACTTCTTGCGCCGCTCTACGGGTGCTACGCACCTCGCAGAGCGGCATCATTACAGCTCTTATATTAGTCATACTCGAGGGACACTGCATTTACCTTAGAAACACTTTCGAACTCTAAAAAAAAAACATTTCTGTCTCATTTTTACCCCTTTTTCACCGTACTTACCCCCTACACTTCACTAACAGCCTAAAAAATACCTGTCCGCATGGTACTGACATTTTCATTTGCAGCAATTCTCATATGCATCCATTTTTGCATTGATAATAACATTTTCATATCCGTACACTTTTATCGAACTTTTCACTAAATTTTCCAAATCCGTGATCATTACACAGATCGAAATAGCCGAAATTACTCACAAAACGGTTCAAAACACGTTCCAATGATGAAATAACGGCAAAAACATTTCACAAACTCATTTCCCCCATATATCAAACAATTATGAATAAACATAATATAATAAACCACTTTAACACCCTGCTTTTGACTCCGCTTCATATGAGCCCAAAATGAATTCTCTACCTGATTTCAAAGTACCCTTCATCGTAAATTTGAACATGCATTCAATTTTCGAAAATTACTCATTCACCCCAAAATGTCGATAGGTCAAATCTCAAAATGTCAGCATAAACAGACATGTACATTGTATCAAAATTTCCAACATCTACCTGCAATGCACATAAAATCATATGCCTAATTCAAACTACACTCAATTGATAACCGAGTTCACCAATGCATCATCATTTACCATGAAAACAAAACCATTACCTCTCAATATAACTCAATCTCACTTTCTCCACACGAAAAAAATTCTATCGTCTACCTCCATCACCACGCACGCTTCGTGTGCAAACTACAACCATGATGTAAGTGAAATGAGTAATTTGTCGAATTTCAAATAATTAAATTTTCGTTCCAAGAAGAGACATTGTGTATCTCAAAATAACTGAAAACATGCACTGCTCCAGGAAGTGCTTTGAGGGGTAACTCAAGTAAGAAATTCTGTTATGCATGTACTCAATATTTACATCTTTAAAGCAAACATTGAAGCCTAAACGAAGCTTGACATACATCAAGTGAGTTCTCATTATAGATTCATTCAAATTTCGGCATCGAAATAAGTGAAATGAGCCATTTCTAGAATTTCTAAATGAAATCATGTTCGTGATTTCAACCCGTATATGTTCAATTTACCTCCCCAAAAACATAATAGAATACATCCTTCCATCATATTCAATAGCTTCACTGGTTTACACCGCCTAAACAACTTAGCACCATTTTCTATGTTCAAAAGCGAGTTAATTCATATCTTGAATTCTCTTACAGAGGTATTTCCGACTCATGAGCCGATAATATTTCCATGTAGTACCACAAATAATTCTCAAAAACTCACCGACATACGAAGCTTTGAAGAACGCTTTCGTTTTGTTTTTCAAGTCACTATCCAAACTTGTACAGTGTCTCAAAATGACTGAACATACCTCCTGCTTGAGCACGGCTTCGAGGGGTAACTCAAGTCAAAAATGTTGTTCCTACTTCACTCAATATCTAAGTATTTCAGGCAAAGATTAAAGTAACAACGAAGCTTGACATACATAAATGAGTTATACATTAATAGATAGGAGTTATATAAACAAACAATAACTATTTTGTATCCACATCTTGCTTGTTATCCCAGTCATAAAGGACACACACACGGCAGGCCGCGTCTTTGAGGACCAATTCGCCCATCGAACAGGCATTACACTTTAAATTTATGAATATGGGAAATCAATAATTTCTGTTCCTATTACGAAATTCATCGAGTTGGAATCATTTTAAATGCACGTATCATGTTAATCTTCAGTAGACAATGTTAACAATTTCTTTTCAAGTTTCGTTTCATTGAAGAAAGGGGACACTTTTCACTTTCAACAACTTATGGGTTGATTTCGTATCTCTCTTCATGAAAAACTGACGTAACAGTTGACTGTGCGGAATGACTGCAGTGGGACAGAAGGATGGATTCTCCTAACAACGCCCTTTAATCAACAAGTATCCCATTGAAATAATTTTCTATCCATTACAAAGACAATTTTATGAGGGTTAACAATTCCATTCCAAAAATAAGTTATAATTGAAGTCACTTTACATGCTCAGTACGATGATGCGGACACTTTAACATTAGTTTTGTCATCTTTCTAGTTCTAACATCATTTACATTACAACTTCTACAAGCAGCACAAGATTTCAGCCTCAAATTCTGAACCTCATTTAGGTATTGCAACTGCAAACCGCCTTGCATACCGATTTTCTCGACTTAGACGAAAATTTTAAGCTCAATTAACATTTTTTTTTTCTGTACCAAAACTTGTTGGAAGTGAAATAATCCAACCATAAGGTAAATCGCCTATTTTAAACACATTTGTTCTCTATAAAATTCCCTGTGAAACGAATATAAACCATTGAAAATGATGAATTACGCGTCATGCAAAAAAAAATTATGAATTTCAAGGCAAAAACAGGCACTTAAAACGTTTACTTCGAAATACAATATATTTTTATGAGCTCTAACAACACATTAAAACACTCAAAACTTAGCAAAATCGCTTCCAATGGAAAAAAATTAAAAAAAACTTTGAACTTCAACGATTCATTTAATTATATTGTTTCGCAATCGAAAAACAACACAGCACCAAGTTCATGAAAATGGGCATCCATATAAAACCTTTAAACTCCATAAAGTTTCATTTCAGGCCATAAATTTCGCCATTAAAAAAAATTCGCATTCTGGAGACTTCATTACAAGGTGGATCGGTATTCAGTTTTTGCCCTAGATTGGCAAGTTTTTGCGATTCCTCCCTAAGGTTTGATGTTTTTTCAAATTTGAACAAAAAGTTGAAGGCCTACAACTTTGAGACACGAGTATCAATCGAAAGATCTCCTCAAGACGCATCTTTCAAGTGATTTTCAGCTCCCTCGAAGGTGAGGAAATGGGCTTCAGGGGTGAAGGAAAGGCAAAAATGGCCTGGAAAAGTGAAAATAATGTCTCACGCTCAAACAAACCCGAAATTCAACCTGCCCAAAAACTTTTGAATGCACGAGAAAAAACCGAGCAGAAAATGTTAAATGAAGTTTTCCGTAGATCGCCCCCATTTTCCTAAAACAGGTTCGGAACATTTTTTGGGGGTGTTGGGGGTTGTGTTTGGAACCATTTTTTGAGAAAAGTTTTGCTCATGATGAACTGTAAACCTAATAACTTTGAGAAAAAGGTTGAAACTAGGTCGTATCAAATTTTCAAGTCACCAATCAATCAAACAACGTCACAACTGGCGTTCGAAAATGACCTTAAAAAAAACGCGTTTTTTTACTTGAACTTTAAAGTTGCGCACCACTCAAGTTTTCAAAGCTGGCACTCTGTAAAACTCGCTGGGTATATTACAAAGCTTTCTAAACGAGACTACAAAGTTTGACACCCCCAGGTATTACCGTTCAATACTTAGGCAAACTCAAACCTCACACAAAATTTTCGAAAATTTTGAGGAAAACTTTGACCCCAAGTTGTGTCGAAACTTGATCGCTTCGAGAGCCGCTGATTTTATGAGGCTTAGAACTTTTGGAAATGTACGAGCTATCAAACTTTGAAAGATTTAACCTGCGTGGTTTTCTCAAAATAATTCTCCAAATTTCGTCAAAAATACCCTAAAAATTTTTCGCAAACTTTGAGGGGCAAAGAGGGATACTTTTTACGAACGGATCGCAAAATGGCAACGTTGGCGTATACTCCATTGTTTCGTCTACCACATGCTGGAATAAGAGCCGCCTAAAGGCATTCTATGGGTGTTTGGCAGCAGTTTGAAAATGTGTCATTTCGGTCGATTTTCGACCTTTGAACGGCCATTGAAGGAAAAGTTCTCGCACGATCTCGAAGAAAAAAGCTTAGGTTCGTGTCAAAAGGGCCTTTTATGTGCCTGCCAAATTTGAAGGCGCTGCGACGACGCGTTCGAGGGGCTACCCTATAAAAAGGCGACATCAATAGAAGGAACAATCCTTCGGTGAACGCCACGCGGCGTCTAGGGTAAGTGGTGTTCATCTTCCTTTGAATCTGTGCGCGTATGGGTCTTGGTTTTTTCACCGGATTTTCGCTAAGACGTCCGCCGGGCGCACAGAAACCAGCACAGACCGGGGGCGGACCACAAACACACATACACACAAACACACACACACCCCATCATCCCAATGCTCACACTCTACACACACTCCCACACACACACACACACATACACAAATACATGCCAAGCACACTTCTAAAAATAACCACAATTATCCAACACAATCAGATACACCATCGTCTCAAATCACAAAACGATATCTGCATTTTCCTTCACTCTATGCTCTATGTTGAACTTTCAAACACCAACATCAATTCATTTTCCGATACCATTAACAAATACCATGTATAAAACTCCCCAACCATATATTTACAGGTCAAAAATAATTTCTTCGACCTCTTCTTATGAATAACACATCCTTAACAAATCAATCAGATGGAAACGTCTTATATTATTACCCCAACCTAAACAAATCTAACCCAACCTAAACTAATCTAACCCAACCTAAACTAATCTAAGCCAACCTAAACTAATATAACCCAACCTAGTCTAATCTAACCCAACCTAGTCTATTCTAAACCAACCAAAGCTATTTTATCCTGACTGGATAAGAAAACCTATTCTATCATATTTTATTGTTGAATTTTTGATCACTCTTATTTTATTCCATCTAACTTAACGTCCGACCTCTGTTTCGTATCAATTTACCCAACGGAATTTAACCTATCCTGCAAAAAATGAAATACTTTCACCTAAATCAAATTCTAAAATTACCTTAATCCCTTACATGAAGATCGACTACAAGTTGCTTCACAATATTCTAAACCGAGTCAAGAAGAAAGGGAAATTTCAGTATATAATCCAGAATTAACCTCCGGTCGAACATACTTAAAACCCTATAAATATGATTGTCCATTCGACCAGAACATATTAAACAATTCCTGGTCCCAAGTTGAATTAAATAAGCCTCATTCAAAATTTTACTTATACATGCGGTTAAAAAAAATATATTCTTTAAAAGCTATTCGAAATTTTACCAAACACAGACGCACGAAAATTTGGCTTCCCATAACCCACAAAAATTGCTACCTCTCAAATCAAAATAGATTACTCAGTTTCAGAAGCGATACAAACCTTTCGTTCTGAAAATTCATTTGAAACCTTCAACAGAAAACGCCAAATACTCACCAACTTCATAACAGATCCAATTACTATCAACACTCTCAAATGAATCCCAAAAATCCAAAATATATTTATTTCCAGGAATAATTGATGTGAATTAGCTCTAAATCACCATACATCAGATGGCGTCTCAGTTATTCATGCAGTGCCCTTAAATAATCCAATTCAGCAACAATCAAAAACAACACAGCAATAAATCATCAATAAAATAAAAATCATCACTAAATGAAACAACAATCGCAATCCGGCGTCAAAACCAAAGATATTTCTCGTTTAATAGAAAAATATCGACACCTGTTCAGCTCCTTAAAGATAATCATTGGGGAACGCGCTGTCGCGCGTTAAATTCAGGGGTCGAGTAAATCGAGCTTAAGTTTTGGGGCCGCTCGACGAGCGCTACGCAACTCGCCGAGCGGCATAATTATTGTTCTGATATTAGTCCAACTCGAGGGACACTGCATTTACTTCGAATCACTTTCAAACTCTGAAAAATGCAATTTTTGTGTCATTTTTACGCATTTACAGCGTATTTACCCCGTAGAGTTTACTAATGGCCCTAAAAGTATCTGTCTGTATGGTAATCAAATAGGTAGTTGCAGCGATTTTCATTTTTTAGCGTATTACCATTGAAAATAACATTTTAATGTCCGTGGACTTTTATCGAATTTTTCCTAATTTTTTCAAATGCGTGGTCATTGCACAAGTCGAAATGTCCCATTTGGACCCAAAAACGATTCAAAACACGTTCCAATGACGAAATAACGGGCAAAACATTTTAAAAACTCATTTGTCCATATATATAAAATTAATGAACTAAAAAAATTTTAACACCATAATTCACACCCTGCTGTAGATTCCGCTTCATTTGAGCCTAAAATCAAGTTTCTAGCTTATTTCCAAGTACCCTTTATCGTCAAATTAAACAAGTATGGAATTTTAGAAAATTACTCATTTTCCCAAAAAAATCGCTGGGACCGTTCTCAAAATGTCAATATAGACACTACTCATTGATGTCTACGTTGTATCAAAATTTCGGACTTCTACCTTCAATGTCAATAAAGATATGCCTAATTAAAATTTCACTCAATTGCCGACCGAGTTCACCAATGCATCATCATTGGAAATGAAAAAAATTCAATATCTTTCACAATTCTCACTTTCTTAAGACGAAAGAAATGCTATCGCTTCTCTCCATCATGACGCAAGTATCATGCAAATTTCGGCACTTAACTATGTGAAATGAGTGATTTTTCGAATTTCGAAATAAATTCATGTTTTGGGACTTTAACCCGCAACTTATCAATTTTCATCACGAAAAACATTACAAAATCGACCGTCTCATCAAACACAACACCTTGACTGATTTACAGCTCCCAAAAAACTTATCATCATCATTTACGTTAGAATGAGTGATTTTCACCATTTGGGGTCATAATTCTTCAAAATGAGGCATTTCATGAGCGGAAACAATTTTCATGGGTTACCACACCTAAATCCCAATTACTGACCGAAATAGAAGCCTGAACTAAGTCCGAGTGAGAATTTTCGAATTTTCGAAAATATTTCACTAATAATATTTTAGTTTCCGTAAATAAAATATTTGAGACCCGCAAAACCTTTCAAAAATTCAATCCATATCAGGAACACACACTCCCAAAATATGAACCCTGAGTGAGCGTCGAAACGGTGTCTACTCACTCACACTCAGTTTTTCCTAGAAGCGAAACATGCAACTGATGAGAATATGAGTGAGTAAATCAACGAATTCTCATATCTATTCCAGAACTAAATTTGAGTGCACAGCTCAAACGTTCCTGACTCAAAAGACCCTCCTATTTCTTCTCTCAATCAACAAAATTAATGAGTGAAATATCAACTCACAATACCCTCTATCGTTAACGACAGCGTAAGCATGATGCGCTTTATTACAAAACGCTCGATCATTAATGAGTTCATTTTCAACACGAAATTAGAGTATCAATCAATCCACCATGTGCAAGTCAAATTTCTGATTTCCAACAACAAAAAAAGCTCTGAAAAACACTTCATCAATTTTGAACCACAAGAAGAGCTTAAAACGACATATCGCATCATTTTGATGAGATAGTGATGACATTTTTCGAGTGCTATACGGTTTGCAGTCACACTGTACCGTGACTGAAATCACTAGGTGGCAACTCTGCAAACCCTCTTATTCTTCAACATTCGCCGTCAGTTTGTTCCTGTTCAAAATGCTAAGTGAGCATAAATGAGCGTTTTTAAATTTCACTCACTTTCCATATATGAGAGCATCTATTACAAGACTTTGATCATGGTGACACTCGTTGAAACGAACAGCATTAATGCTTCATCTAAGGTTGAGACAAATGGCATCGCGACTCCTATAGGACCAGCGTCGCACAAATTAACAGCGAAATCGATGAACGAGAAAAAAATGAGCTCATTTTCTGGTATATATCATTGAATGAAATTCTTAACATGAAAATAATGTGATAGAGTCATCAAAAATTGACGTTTGAGACACCAAAACTTTTCGAGAAAATCGAAGTCAAATATTGCGTCCACTTGCAGTCATCGGCCCCTTGTCTACAAGCATCTGGACTTGTAAATTTTACGACTCGAAATTATGGATTTGAAAAAAAAAATTCTAAACGAGCCGTCGGAGGTGCAAAAACTTCACCTAAGGGTGAATCGGCAATTTACAACACATTTCATCTCTATAAATTTTTTCGTACAACGTCGATAAACGCCTCAAAAAAGTAAAAAATGATGCATACTCTAATTGAGTGAAAAATGAGTGCTCAAAAATACGTGTTATCGAGTTCCTTTCTAAGAGAACAAATATTTTTAACAACTCTAGCAACACTGTCAATGCCTCGAAAAATTGCTGCGAGTCCCTAAATGCATATAAAATGAGAAAAACTTCGAAATCGAAAAAATCATTATCAAGCACTCATTTTTCAACAAATCAAACGAAAACATCACTTTCCTGTCGTTACTTGGACATGAGAGTGGTCGAAAATCCCCGAAAAGCCTAATTGAGGCCTTAATTTGGGATTGAATATTTCACCCCTAAGGACTTAGAAAAATTCACGCGATTTGAGCCTCAATTTTAGTTTTTTGAATTTTTCTCAAAAGTTTGTTGAGCTACAACTTTAAGTTTGGTACCAAACGAAAGGTCTCGCTGAGGCGCATCACTCATAAGAATTTCGATATCCTGAGGCATGAAAAAGGAGGCCTTAGAAGAGATGGAATGTGCCATTTTACTGTTAAAGTCGCAAAATTCAATAAAACAAAAAAAAATTTTCGAGGGATCTTTCCACAAAACTTTTTTCGTATGTAGGATCCAAAAACTCGCAAAAAATGTTAAATAAAGTTTTTCGTGGGTCCCACCCATTTTCCTCAAACAAGTTTGAGGCGGTTTTTTGAGGGTTTGGAGGTTGTGTTTGGGACAATTTTTTGAGAAAAGCATCAATCATGGCAAATTGTAAACTTGATAACTTTGAGAAAAAGTTTAAATCTGGGTGGTATCAATTTTTGGAGTTCCCACTCGGTCAAACAACGTCACAAATGGCGGCCAAAAATGACCTTTGAAAAAACGCGTTTTTTTACTTCAACTTTAAAGTTGCACAAAATTTGAATTTCGAAAGATGGCACTCTGTAAAACTTGCTGCAACTAGGACCAAGCTTTTCGAATAAGATGTAAACTGCTCGAACTCTCAAGTATCACCAAAACCCCGGACAAACATGTTTTGAAACTCACCCAAACTCACGGAAATTTCGTGTCAATTTTTGTTCCAAAGTTGCGTCCAAACTTGATCGTTTTGAGAATTGCTGATTTTATGGTGAGTAGAACTTTTTGGACTCTATCACCTATTAAAGTTTGAAATTGCAAACTCTTGTGGTTTGTCGAAAAAAAAATGTCAAAATTTCAACTGAAATCAAAAAAAAAATTTTGGTCAACTTTGAGGAGTTAAAAGGGATACTTTTTATCAACGTATCGCAAAATGGCAACCTGAGCACTTACTCCAACATTTTATCTACCACATCCTGGATTTTGAGCCGCCTAAGTGCATTCTAAGTATGTTTGGCAGCAGTTTGAAAAATTGCCGTTTTTGGCTATTTTTCACCATTGAACCTTCATTAAATTTTAAATTTTCGCACGATTGAAACGAAACTTGGCACAGATAATGTCTACATGATGGTCTTTCCGCTCACCAAATTTGAGCGCGCTGGGACCAGCCGTTTCCGAGAATGCGCCCATGCACTACACGTCTGCACTACAGTCCTTCTTTACTCGGCGCGGCCACCCAGATTTTTATGAAATTTTTTTTTTTTTTTTTTTTTGCGCTATTTAGTTTTAGTTTTCCTCCGGAACCTCTGCGAGGGTCCGCCCGCGCAAAAACCAGCACAGACCGGGGGCGGACCACACACACACACACAAACACACACAAACACCTCATAACCCCAAACATTCACACTCTTACACACACTCCCACACACAGACACACACATACACACACACATGCAGTGCACACTTCTAAAAATAACCACAATTATCCAACACAATCAGATACACCATCGTCTCAAATCACAAAACGATATCTGCATTTTCCTTCACTCTATGCTCTATGTTGAACTTTCAAACACCAACATCAATTCATTTTCCGATACCATTAACAAATACCATGTATAAAACTCCCCAACCATGTATTTACAGGTCAAAAATCATTTCTTCGACCTCTTCTTATGAATAACACATCCTTAACAAATCAATCAGATGGAAACGTCTTATATTATTACCCCAACCTAAACTAATCTAACCCAACCTAAACTAATCTAACCCAACCTAAACTAATCTAAGCCAACCTAAACTAATATAACCCAACCTAGTCTAATCTAACCCAACCTAGTCTATTCTAAACCAACCAAAGCTATTTTATCCTGAGTAGAAAAGAAAACCTATTCTATCATATTTTATTGTTGAATTTTTGACCTCTCTTATTTTATTCCATCTAACTTGACGTCCAACCTCTGTTTCGTATCAATTCACCCAACGGAATTCAACCTATGCTGCAAAGAATGGAATACCTTCACCTAAATCAAAACTTAAAATTACCTAAAACCCTTACATGAAGATCGACTGTAAGTTGCTTCACAATATTCAAAACCGAGTCAAGAAGAAAGGGAACTTTCAGTGTAAAATCCAGAATTAACCTCCGGTCGAGCATACTTAAAACCCTATAAATATGATTGTCCATTCGACCAGAACATATTAAACAATTCCTGGTCCCAAGTTGAATTAAATAAGCCTCATTCAAAATTTTACTTATACATGCGGTTAAAAAAATATATTCTTTAAAAGCTATTCGAAATTTTACCAAACACAGACGCACGAAAATTTGGCTTCCCATAACCCACAAAAATTGCTACCTCTCAAATCAAAATAGATAACTCAGTTTCAAAAGCGATACAAACCTTTCGTTCTGAAAATTCATTTGAAACCTTCAACAGAAAACGCCAAATACTCACCAACTTCATAACAGATCCAATTACTATCAACACTCTCAAATGAATCCCAAAAATCTGAAATATATTTGTTTCCAGGAATAATTGATGTGAATTAGCTGTAAATCACCACACATCAGATGGCGTCTCAGTTATTCATGCAGAGCCTTTAAATAATCCAATCCCGCAACAATCAAAAACTAAACATCAATAAATCATCAATAAAATAAAAATCACTAAATGGAACTACAACCGCAATCCGGCATCAAAACCAAAGATAATTCTCGTTTAATAGAAAAATATCGACACCTGTTCAGCTCCTTACAGATAATCATTGGGGAACGCGCTGTCGCGCGTTAAATTCAGGGGTCGAGTAAATCGAGCTTAAGTTTTGGGGCCGCTCGACGAGCGCTACGCAACTCGCCGAGCGGCATAATTGTTGCTCAGATATTAGTCTAACTCGAGGGACACTGCATTTACTTCGAATCACTTCCAAACTCTGAAAAATACAATTTTTGTGCCATTTTTACGCATTTTTAGCGTATTCACCCCGTAGAGTTTACTAACGGCCCTAAAAGTATCTGTCTGTATAGTGATCAAATTGGTAGTTGCAGCAATTCTCATTTTTTAGCGTATTTCCATTGAAAATAACATTTTAATATCCGTGGACTTTTATCGAATTTTTCCCAATTTTTTCAAATGCGTGGTCATTGCACAAGTCGAAATGTCCCATTTGGCCCCAAAAACGGTTCAAAACACGTTCCAATGACGAAATAACGGCCAAAACATTTTTAAAATCTCATTTGTCCATATATCAAAAATTAATGAATGAAAAAAATTTTAACCCCATAATTCACACCCTGCTTTGGATTCCGCTTCATTTGAGCCCAAAATGAAGTTTCTAGCTTATTTCTAAGTACCCCCAAATCGTCAAATTAAACAAGTATGGAATTTTAGAAAATTACTCATTTTCCCCAAAATATCATTTGCACCGTTCTCAAAATGTCAATATAGACACTACTCATTCATATCTACGTTGTATCAAAATATCGGACATATAGCTTCAATGCAGAAAAAGATATGCCTAATTAAAATTTCACTCAATTGTTGACCGAGTTCACCGATGCATCATCATTGAAAATGAAAAAAAATCAATATCTTAGATAACTCCCACTTGCTGAAGACGAAAGAAATGCTATCACATATCTACATCCTCACGTATCATGCAAATTTCGGCACTGAAGAATGTGAAATGAGTGATTTTCTGAATTTCTAAATAAATTCATGTTTTGGGATTTGAACACGCAACTGGTCAATTTTCGTCCCGAAAAACATTACAAAATCTTTTGTCTCATCATATACAATAGCTTGACCGATTTGCAGCCCCCAATGAACTCACTAACAGCATCTACGTTTGAGTGAGTTAAATTCCCCATTTAAGATCATAATTCCTCAAAATGAGGCATTTCATGAGCGGAAACAATTTAAATGTGTTACCACCTCTATGTCCAAATTTCTGACCGAAATAGAAGCCTGAACAAAGTCCGAGTGAGAATTTACGAATTTTCGGAAATATTTCAGTAATAATATTTTAGTTTCCGTAAATAAAATATTTGAGATCCGCAAAACCTCTCAAAAATTCAAACCATATCAGGAACACACACTCACAAAATATGAGCCATGAGTGAGCGTCGAAATGGTGTCTACTCACTTACACTCAGTTTTTCCTAGAAACGATACGTGCAACTGATGGGAATATGAGTGAGTAAATCAATGAGTTCTCGTACTTATTCCCAAACAAAGTTTCAGTGCACAGCTCAAAAGTTCCTGACTCAAAAGACCCTCCAATATCTTCTCTCAATCATCAAAATTACTGAGTGAAACATCAACTCACAGTACCCCATATCGTGATCGACAGCCCCAGCATGATGCGCTCTATTCCAAAACGCTCGTTTATTAATGAGCCGTTTACAATACGAAATGTGTGTGTCAGTATCTCGAGCATTTGCAGGCATATTTCAGAATTCCATGAATAAAATACGCCAATAAAAACTCATCATGAATTTTGATCCACAATCAAAGAGCTCAAATACGAGATATTGCTCGATTTTGATGAGTCATTGATGACATATGCCGAGTATTATATTGTTTGCACGCTCAATGTACCATAATTAAAATCACTAGCCGGCAACTCTGCAAACCCTCTTATTCGTCATCAGTCGCCAACAGTTTCTTCCTCTTCAAAACGCTAAGTGAGCAGAAATGAGCGTTTTAAAATTTCACTCACTTTGCATGTATATGAGAGCATCTATTACAAGACTTTTATCTTGGTGGCATACATTGAAACGAACAACATTAGTGCTTACCTCAAGTTTGAAACAAATGGCATCGCGATTCTTAGGACTAGCGTCGCACAAATTAACAGCGAAATCGATGTACGAGAAAAAAATGAGCTCATTTTCTGGTATGTATCAATCAATGGATTTCTTAACATTCAAATAATGTGCTATAGTCATCAAAAATTGACGTTTAAAACATCGAAACATTTAGTTAAAATCGATATCAAATATTACGTCGACTTGCAGTCATCGGCCCCTTGTCTCTAAGCATCTGGACTTGTAAATTTTACGACTCGAAATTTTGGATTTGAAAAAAATAATTTCAAACAAGCCTTCGGAGGTGCAAAGACTTTACCATAGGGTAAATCGGCAATTTTCAACACATTTCATCTCTATAAATTTTTTCGTAGGACGTCGATAAACGCATCAAAAAAGTAAAAATTGATGCATACTCTAATTGAGTGAAAAATGAGTGCTCAAAAATACGTGTTTTCGGGGTCACTTCGAAGAGAACAAATATTTCTAACAACTCTAGTAACACTGTCGAAGCCTTGAAAAATAGCTGCGAGTGCCTAAATGGACATAAAATGAGTAAAACTTCGAAATCGAAAAAATCATTATCAAGCACTCATTTCTTAACAAAACTAACGAAAACATCAATTTCCTGTCGTTACTTGGACATGCGAGTGGTCGAAAACCCATGAAAAGCCTTTTAAAGGCCTTAAATTGGGATCGAATATTTCACCCCTAAGGACTTAGAAAAATTCACGAGATTTGAGCCCCAATTTTAGTTTTTTGGACTTTTTCCAAAAGTTTGATGAGCTACAACTTTGAGCGTGGTACCAAACGAAAGGTCTCGTCGAGGCGCATCATTCAAGTGTTTTTTCAACTCTGTCGAAGGTAAGCAAGTGGGCTTTTGGGGGGGACGAATATCCGAAATAAGCTGAAAAAATGGAAAAAAAATTCTGACGCTCAAACGAAGCCGAAATTCGACCAGCAAAAGAATTATGGTATGTACGACCAAAAACCGAGCAGAAAGTGTTAAATAAAGTTTTTCGTGGGTCGCACCCATTTTCCTCAAACAAGTTTGAGGCGGTTTTTTGAGGGTTTGGGGCTTGTGTTTGGGACATTTTTTTGAGAAAAGCATCACTCATGGCAAACTGTAAACTTGATACCTTTGAGAAAAAGTTTAAATCTGGGTGGTATCAACTTTTGAAGTCCTCACTCGGTCAAACAACGTCACAAATGGCGGCCAAAAATGACCTTTGAAAAAACGCGTTTTTTTACTTCAACTTTAAAGTTGCACAAAATTTGAATTTCGAAAGATGGCACTCTGTAAAACTTGCTGCAACTAGGACCAAGCTTTTCGAATAAGATGTCAACTGCTCGAACTCTCAAGTATCACCAAAACCCCGGACAAACATGTTTTGAAACTCACCCAAACACACGGAAATTTCATGTCAGTTTTTGTCCCAAAGTTGCATCGAAACTTGATCGTTTTGAGAACCGCTGATTTCATAGTGAGTAGAACTTTTGAAAATCTATCACCTATCAAAGTTTGAGTTTGCAAACTTGCGTAGTTTGTCCAATAAAGAATGTCAAAATTTCGACTGAAATCGAAAAAAAATTTTTGGTCAACTTTGAGGAGCTCAAAGGGATATTTTTTATCAACGTATCGCAAAATGGCAACCTC
Source organism: Morinoia aosen (assembly GCA_030386875.1). Lineage (NCBI taxonomy): Eukaryota > Metazoa > Arthropoda > Malacostraca > Amphipoda > Talitridae > Morinoia > Morinoia aosen. The sequence goes on from CM059558.1 coordinate 56,192,246, forward strand.
AGCACCTACTCCAACATTTTATCTACCACATCCTGTAATTTGGGCCGCCTAGGTGCATTCTAAGTATGTTTGGCAGCAGTTTGAAAAAGTGCAATTTTTGGCTATTTTTCACCATTGAACCTTCATTAAATTTGAAATTTTCGCACGATCGAAACGAAACTTGGCACAGATAATGTCGAGATGGGGGTCTTTCTGCTCACCAAATTTGAGCGCGCTGGGACCAGCCGTTTCCGAGAATGCGCCCATGCACTACACGTACGCACTACAGTCCTTCTTTACTCGGCGCGGCCACCCAGATTTTTATGAAATTTTTTTTTTTTTTTTTTTGCGCATTTTTTTTTTAGTTTTCCTTCGGAACCTCAAAGAGAGGTCCGCCCGCGCAAAAACCAGCAAAGACCGGGGGCGGACCACACACACACACACAAACACACACAAACACCTCATAACCCCAAACATTCACACTCTTACACACACTCCCACACACACACACACACACACATGCACACAAACACATGTAGGGCACACTTACAAAAATAACCACAATTATCCAACACAATCAGATACACCATCGTCTCATTTCACAAACCGACATGTGCATTGTCTTTCACTTCAATTTCTATGTTCAACTTCCAAACACAAACATCAATTCATTTTCCGACACCATTAACAAATACCATGTATAAAACTTACCAACCATATATTTACAGGTCAAAAATCATTTCACCGAACTCTTTTTATGAATAACTCATCCTTAACAGATCAATCAGATGGAAACGTCTTATATTATTACCCCAACCAAAACTGATCTAACCCAACCTAGCCTGATCTAACCCATCCTAGTCTAATCTAAACCAGCTAAAGCTATTGTATCCTGACTGGATAAGAAAACCTATTCTATCATATTTTACTCTTGAATTTTTGACCAATATTATTTTATTCCATCTAACTTAGCGTCCGACCTCTGTTTCGTATCAATTTACCCCACGGAATTTAACCTATCCTCCAAAAAATGAAATACTTTCACCTAATTCAAAACTTAAAATTACCCAAATCCTTAACATGAATGTCGACTGCGAGTTGCTTAACAATATTCTAAACCGAGTCAAGAAAAAAGGGAAATTTCAGTATAAAATTCAGAATTAACCTCCGGTCGAACATACTTAAAACCCTATAAATATGATTGTCCATTCGACCAGAATATATTAAACAATTCCTGGTCCCAAGTTGAATTACATAACCTCATTCCAAATTCTACTTATACATGCGGAACAAAAATATATATTCTTTAAAACCTATTCAAAATTTTACAAAACACAGACGCACGAAAATTTGGCTTCCCATAACCCACAAAAATAGTCACCTCTCAAATCAAAATAGATTACTCAGTTTCAGAAGCGATACAAACCTTTCGTTCCGAAAATTCATTTGAAACCTTCAAAAGAAAACGCCAAATACTCACCAACTTCATGACAGATCCAATTACTATCAACACTCTCAAATGAACCCCAAAAATCTAAAATAAATTTGTTTTCAGGAATAATTGATGTGATTTATCTGTAAATCACCATACATCAGATGGCGTCTCTGTAAATCACCATTCATCAGATGGCATCTCAGTTATTCGTGCAGAGCCCCTTGAATAATCCAATCCCGCAACAATCAAAAACAAAACGGCAATCAATCATCAATAAAATGAAAATCATTACTAAATGAAACTACAATCGCAATCCGGATTCAAAACCAAAGATAATTCTCGTTTAATAGAAAAACATCGACACCTGTTCATCTCCTTACAGATAATAATTGGGGAACGCGCTGTCGCGCGTTAAATTCAGGGGTTGAGTAAATCGAGCTTAAGTTTTGGGGCCGCTCGACGAGCGCTACGCAACTCGCCGAGCGGCATAATTGTTGCTCAGATATTAGTCTAACTCGAGGGACACTGCATTTACTTCGAATCACTTCTAAACTCTGAAAAATACAATTTTTGTGTCATTTTACGCATTTTTAGCGTATTCACCCCGTGGAGTTTACTAACGGCCCTAAAAGTATCTGTCTGTATGGTAATAAAATTGGTAGTTGCAGCGATTCTCATTTTTTAGCGTATTTCCATTGAAAATAACATTTCAATATCCGTGGACTTTTATCGAATTTTTCCTAATTTTTTCAAATGCGTGGTCATTGCACAAGTCGAAATGTCCCATTTGGCCCCAAAAACGGTTCAAAACACGTTCCAATGACGAAATAACGGCCAAAACATTTTTAAAAACTCATTTCTCCATATATCAAAAATTAATGAATGAAAAAAATTTTAACACCATAATTCACACCCTGCTTTCGATTCCGCTTCATTTGAGCCCAAAATGAAGTTTCTAGCTTATATCTAAGTACCCTAAATCGTCAATTTAAACAAGTATGGAATTTCAGGAAATTACTCACTTTCCCCAAAATTTCGATTGGACCGTTTTCAAAATGTCAGCATAGACAGACATCATAAATATCTACATTGTATCAAAATTTCGGACTCCTACCTTCAATGCAAAGAAAGAAATGCCCAATTAAAATTTAACTCATATGCCGACCTAGTTGCCCAATGCATCATCATTGAAAATGGAAAAAATTCAATATATATCATCACCCACACTTTCGCAAAACGAAAGAAATGCTATCGCTTCTCTACATCATGACGCAAGTTTCATGCAAATTTCGGCACTGAACTATGTGAAATGAGTGATTTTTCGAATTTCGAAATGAATTCATGTTTTGGGATTTGAACCCCCAACTGGTCAATTTTCGTTCCGAAAAATATTACAAAATCTTTCGTCTCATCAAACACAATAGCTTGACCGATTTGCAGCGCCCAAATAACTCACCAACAGCATCTACGTTTGAATGAGTGAAATTCCCCATTTGGGATCATAATTTCTCAAAATGAGGCATTTCATGAGCGGAAACAATTTCTCTGTGTTGTCACAACTATTTCCCAATTACTGACAGAAATAGGAGCCTGAACAAAGTTCGAGTGAGAATTTTCCAATTTTCGAGAATATTTCAGTAATAATATTTTAATTTCCGTAAATAAAATATTTGAGATCCGCAAAACCTCTCAAAAATTCAATCCATATCAGGAACACACACTCACGAAATATGAGCCATGAGTGAGCTTCGAAACGGTGTCTACTCACTCACACTCAATTTTCCCAAGAAGCGAAACATGAGACTGATGGAAATATGAGGTAGTAAATGAATGAGTTCTCGTACTTATTCCCAACGCAAGTTTCAGTGCACAGCTCATAAGTTCCTGACTAAAAAGATCCTCTAATTTCTTCTCTCAATCATCAAAATTAATGAGGGAAATATCAACTCACAATACCCTCTATCGTTAACGACAGCGTCAGCATGATGCGCTTTATTACTAAACCCTCGATCATTAATGAGTTATTTTTCAACACGAAATTAAAGTATCAATTCTTCCACCATGTGCAAGTCAAATTTCTGATTTCCAACAATAAAATATGCTCTGGAAAACACTTCATCAATTTTGAACCACAAGAAAAGCTTAAAACGACATATCGCATCATTTTGATGAGTTAGTGATGACATTTTTTGAGTGCTGTACGGTTTGCAGTCACACTGTACCATGACTAAAATCACTAGGTGGCAACTCTGCGAACCCTCTTATTCTTCAACATTCGCAGACAGTTTGTTCCGGCTGAAAATGCTAGGTGAGCAGAAATGAGCGTTTTTAAATTTCACTCACTTTCCATATATTAGAGCATCTATTACAAGACTTTGTTCATGGTGACACTCTTTGAGACGAACAGCATTAATGCTTAATCCAAGGTTGAGACAAATGGCATCGCGACTCCTTTAGGACCAGCGTCGCACAAATTAACAGCGAAATCAGTGTACGAGAAAAAAATGAGCTCATTTTCTGGTATATTTCATTCTATGGATTTCTTTACGTGTCAAAAATGTGACACATTCATCAAAAATTGACGTTTGAGACACCAAAACTTTTCGAGAAATTCGATATCAATAATTGCGTCACCTTGGAGTCATCGGGGCCTTATATCTATTGGCATTTGGACTTGGTAATTTTTGGACTCGAATATCCGGATCTGAGAAAAAATTTAAAAACGCCGTCGGAAGTGAAAAAACCTTACCTAAAGGTAAATCAGCAATTTGCAAGACATTTCGTCTCTATAAAATTTTCCGTAGCAAGTCGATAAACGCATCAAAAAAGTGAAAATTGATGCATACTCTAATTGAGTGAAAAATGAGTGCTCAAAAATGCGTGTTATCGGGGTCACTTCGAAATGAACAAATATTTCTAACAACTCTAGTAACACTCTCGAAGCCTTGAAAAATAGCTGCGAGTCCCTAAATGGATATAAAATGAGTAAAACTTCGAAATCGAAAAAATCATTATCAAGCACTCATTTCTTGACAAAACTAACGAAAACATCAATTTTCTGTCGTTACTTAAACATGGGTGTGGTCGAAAATCCATGAAAAGCCTTATTGAGGCCTTAAATTGAGATCGAATATTTCACCTCCAAGGACTTAGAAAAATTCACGACATTTGAGCCCCAATTTTAGTTTTTTGGATTTTACTCAAAAGTTTATTGAGCTACAACTTTGAGTTTGGTACCAAACGAAAGGTCTCGCCAAGGCGCATCACTCAATAGAATTTCGATATCCTGAGGCATGAAAAAAGGGGCCTTAGAGGAGATGGAAAATGCTATTTTACTGTTAAAGTCGCAAAATTCAATAAAACGAAAAAATTTTTCAAGTAATCTTTCCACAAAAAAGTTTCCGTATGTAGGACCGCAAAACTCGCAAAAAATGTTAAATAAAGTTTTTCGTGGGTCGCACCCATTTTCCTCAAACGTGTTTGGGGTGGTTTTTCGAGGGTTTAGGGGCTGTGTTTGAGACATTTTTTTGAGAAAAGTATTGCTCATCATGGTCTGTAAACTTGATAACTTTGAGAAAAAAATTGATTCTAGGTGGTATCAAATTTTGGAGTCTTCACTTGATCAAACAACGTCAGAAATGGCGGCCAAAAATGGCATTTGAAAAAACACGTTTTTTTTCTTCAACTTTAAAGTTGCACAAAATCTAAGTAGCGCATGATCGCACTCTGTAAAACATACTGGGAATATTACAAAGCTTTTTGAACAAGCCCTCGAAGTTTGAGATCCCCAGGTATCGCCCACGAGTGTCAGGACTATGTTTGGACGACCTCCCAAAATCTAAGATATTTTTAGAGCAAATTCAAGCCAAAGTTGCATCGAAACTTGATCGTTTTGGACGTTCCTGATTTTTAAGTGCATAGAACTTCTGAAAATCTATCAGCTATCAAAGTTTGAGCCCGCCAACTTTCTCGGTTTGTTCAAAAAAAAATATCAAAAATTCGTCTGAAATCGAAAAAAAAATTTTGATCAACTTTGAGGCACCAATAGGGATACTTTTTCTGAACTTTTGACCTTGGCACGTAAACGGTCACACACTTGAAGATTTTTCCTACAACATACTGAGTGGAGAGCATCTCAAGTGCCATAGAAATTTTCGTTGAGCAGTTTGAAAAGAGCCAATTTTGGGCGATTTTCGACCTTTGACCCCCCGTTGAGGGTAAACTATTCGCACGATCAGGACGAAATGAGGCACCGGTAATATCGAGACGGGGATCTTTCTGCCCAGCAAATTTGAGCGCGCTGCGACCGCGCGTTTAGGAGTTTGTAGGGGTTTTACCGACATGTCGTGATATACACGTCTCCGGGACTCGCAGCGGGCGACCAGAATTTTTTTTTTTTTTTTTTTTTTTTCGCGCTATTTAGTTTTAGTTTTCCTCCGGAACCTCTCCGAGGGTCCGCCCGCGCAAAAACCAGCAAAGACCGGGGGCGGACCAACACACACACACACAAACACACACACACACCCCATCATCCCAACGCTCACACTCTACACACACTCCCACACACACATACACACATATACACACCAACATATCGCGCACACTTTTAAAAATAACCACAATTATCCAACACAATCAGATACACCATCGTCTCAAATCACAGAGCGATACGTACAAAATATTCCTCTCTACGCTCTATGTTAAACTTTCAAACACCAACATCAATTCATTTTCCGATACCATTAACATATTCCAAGTGTACAATTTACCTAACCATATATTTACAGATCAAAAATCATTTAACCGACCTCTTTTTATGAAAAACACATCCGCACCAAATCAATCATGTGGCAACGTCTTATATTATTAACCCAACCTAAACTATTCTAACCCAACCTAGTCAAATCTAACCAAACAAAAGCTATTTAATCCCGACTGCATATGATTACCCAATTAATCTCATTTTATTGTTGAATTTTTGACCACTCCTATTTTATTCCATCTAACTTAACATCCGACCTTTGTTTCTAATCAATTTACCCAACGGAATTTAACCTACCCTGCAAAAATTAAATACCTTCACCTAAATCAAAGCCTAAAATTAGCTAAATCTCTAATATGATGAGCGACGGCAGGTTGCTAATCAATATTCTAAACAGAGTCAAGAAGATAGTGAAATTTCAGTACAAAGTCGTAGTCTGAATTACCCTCCTGTAGAACCTGAATAATCCTCAAAATCTGATTGTCCATTTGGCCAGAATGCAGTAAACAATACCAAGACCCGAGTTCAATTACATAAGCCTCATTCAAAATTATACTTAAACATGCGGGAAAAATAATTAAATTCTCTGAAAGCTATTTAAGATTTCACCGAACCCAGGAGTACGAAAATTTGGCTTTCCATAACCCACAATAATTTCCACCTCTCATATCAGAATAGATTACTCACATTAAAAGGCGATACTAACCTTTCGTTCTGAAAATTCATTCGACGAAACCTTCAACAGAAAACGCCAAATATTCACCAACTTCATGACATATCCAATTATCATCAATATTCTCGAAACAACCCCAAAATTCTAAAATATATTTGTTTCCAAGAATAAATGATGTGAATTAGCTGTAAATCACCATACATCTGATGGCGTCTCTGTAAATCACCATTCATCAGATGGCGTCTCAGTTATTCGTGCAGAGCCCCTTAAATAATCCAATCCCGCAACAATCAAAAACAAAACAGCAATCAATCATCAATAAAATAAAAATCATTACTAAATTAAACTACAATCGCAATCCGGATTAAAAACCAAAGATAATTCTCGTTTAATAGAAAAACATCGACACCTGTTCATCTCCTTACAGATAATAATTGGGGTACGCGCTGTCGCGCGTTAAATTCAGGGGTTGAGTAAATCGAGCTTAAGTTTTGGGGCCGCTCGACGAGCGCTACGCAACTCGCCGAGCGGCATAATTGTTACTCAGATATTAGTCAAACTCGCGGGACACTGCAATTACCTCGAATCACTTTCAAACTCTGAAAAATGCAATTTTTGTGTCCTTTTTACGCATTTTTTGCGTATTTACCCCGTAGAGTTTACTAAAAACCCCAAAAGTATCGGTCTGTATGGTAATCAAATTGGTAGTTGCAGCGATTCTCATTTTTTAGCGTATTTCCATTGAAAATTACATTTTAATATCCGTGGACTTTTATCGAATTTTTTCTAATTTTTTCAAATGCGTGGTCATTGCACAAGTCGAAATTTCCGATTTGGCCCCAAAAACGGTTCAAAACAAGTTCCTATAACGAAATAACAGCCAAAACGTTTTTAAAAACTCATTTGTCCATATTTTGAAAAGTATTGAATAAAAAAAATTTTACCACCTTAATTCACACCCTGCTTTGGATTCTGCTTCATTTGAGTCTAAAATGAAGTTTCTAGCTTATTTCTAAGTACCCTAAATCGTCAAATTAAACAAGTATGGAATTTTAGAAAATTACTCATTTTCCCCAAAATATCATTTGGACCGTTCTCAAAATGACAATATAGACACTACTCATTGATGTCTACGTTGTATCAAAATTTCGGACTTCTACCTTCGATGCAAAGAAAGATATGCCTAATTAAAATTTCACTCAATTGCTGACCTAGTTCACCGATGCATCATCATTGAAAATTAAAAAAATTCAATATCTTTCACAATTCTCACTTTCTTAAGACGAAAGAAATGCTATCGCTTATGTACTCAATGATGCAAGTTTCATGCAAAATTCGGCACTGAACTGAGCGAAATGAGTGATTTTTCGAATTTCGAAATAAATTCATGTTTTGGGATTTGAACCCGCAACTTGTCAATTTTCGTCCTGAAAAACATTACAAAATCCATCGTCTCATCAAACACAATAGCTTGACCGATTTGCAGCGCCCAATGAACTCACCAACAGCATCTACGTTTGAATGAGTGAAATTCCCCATTTAAGAGAATAATTCCTCAAAATGAGGCATTTCATGAGCGGAAACAATTTTCATGTGTTACCACACCTAAATCACAATTACTGACCGAAATAGAAGCCTGAACTAAGTCCGAGTGAGAATTATCGAATTTTCGAAAATATTTCACTAATAATATTTTAGTTTCCGTAAATAAAATATTTGAGACCCGCAAAACCTCTCAAAAATTCAATCCATATCAGGAACACACACTCACAAAATATGAACCCTGAGTGAGCGTCGAAACGGTGTCTACTCACTCACACTCAGTTTTTCCTAGAAGCGAAATATGCAACTGATGGGAATATGAATCAATGAGTTATCGCACTTATTCCCAAACAAAGTTTCAGTGCACAGCTCAAAAGTTCCTGACTCAAAACACCCTCCAATATCTTCTCTCAATCATCAAAATTAATGAGTGAAACATCAACTCACAGTACCCCATATCGTGATCGACAGCCCCAGCATGATGCGCTCTATTCCAAAACGCTTGTTTATTAATGAGCCGTCTCCAATACGAAATGTGTGTATCAGTATCTCGACCATTTGCAGGCATATTTCAAAATTCCATGAATAAAATACGCCAATAAAAACTCATCATGAATTTTGACCCACAATTAAAGAGCTCAAATACGAGATATCGCTCGATTTTGATGAGTCATTGATGACATATGCCGAGTATTATATTGTTTGCACGCTCAATGTACCATAACTAAAATCACTAGCCGGCAACTCTGCAAACCCTCTTATTCTTCATCAGTCGCCAACAGTTTCTTCCTCTTCAAACGCAAAGTGAGCAGAAATGAGCGTTTTAAAATTTCACTCACTTTGCATGTATATGAGAGCATCTATTACAAGACTTTATTCTTGGTGGCATACATTGAAACGAACAACATTAGTGCTTACCTCAAGTTTGAAACAAATGGCATCGCGGTTCTTAGGACTAGCGTCGCACAAATTAACAGCGAAATCGATGTACGAGAAAAAAATGAACTCATTTTCTGGTATGTATCAATCAATGGATTTCTTAACATTCAAATAATGTGCTATAGTCATCAAAAATTGACGTTTAAAACATCGAAACATTTAGAGAAAATCGATATCAAATATTACGTCGACTTGCAGTCATCGGCCCCTTGTCTCTAAGCATCTGGACTTGTAAATTTTACGACTCGAAATTTTGGATTTGAAAAAAATAATTTCAAACAAGCCTTCGGAGGTGCAAAGACTTTACCATAGGGTAAATCGGCAATTTTCAACACATTTCATCTCTATAAATTTTTTCGTAGGACGTCGATAAACGCATCAAAAAAGTAAAAATTGATGCATACTCTAATTGAGTGAAAAATGAGTGCTCAAAAATACGTGTTTTCGGGGTCACTTCGAAGAGAACAAATATTTCTAACAACTCTAGTAACACTGTCGAAGCCTTGAAAAATAGCTGCGAGTGCCTAAATGGACATAAAATGAGTAAAACTTCGAAATCGAAAAAATCATTATCAAGCACTCATTTCTTAACAAAACTAACGAAAACATCAATTTCCTGTCGTTACTTGGACATGCGAGTGGTCGAAAACCCATGAAAAGCCTTTTAAAGGCCTTAAATTGGGATCGAATATTTCACCCCTAAGGACTTAGAAAAATTCACGAGATTTGAGCCCCAATTTTAGTTTTTTGGACTTTTTCCAAAAGTTTAATGAGCTACAACTTTGAGCGTGGTACCAAACGAAAGGTCTCGTCGAGGCGCATCATTCAAGTGTTTTTTCAACTCTGTCGAAGGTGAGCAAGTGGGCTTTTGGGGGGGACGAATATCCGAAATAAGCTGAAAAAATGGAAAAAAAATTCTGACGCTCAAACGAAGCCGAAATTCGACCAGCAAAAGAATTATGGTATGTACGACCAAAAACCGAGCAGAAAGTGTTAAATAAAGTTTTTCGTGGGTCGCACCCATTTTCCTCAAACAAGTTTGAGGCGGTTTTTTGAGGGTTTGGGGCTTGTGTTTGGGACATTTTTTTGAGAAAAGCATCACTCATGGCAAACTGTAAACTTGATACCTTTGAGAAAAAGTTTAAATCTGGGTGGTATCATTTTTTGAAGTCCTCACTCGGTCAAACAACGTCACAAATGGCGGCCAAAAATGACCTTTGAAAAAACGCGTTTTTTTACTTCAACTTTAAAGTTGCACAAAATTTGAATTTCGAAAGATGGCACTCTGTAAAACTTGCTGCAACTAGGACCAAGCTTTTCGAATAAGATGTCAACTGCTCGAACTCTCAAGTATCACCAAAACCCCGGACAAACATGTTTTGAAACTCACCCAAACTCACGGAAATTTCGTGTCAGTTTTTGTTCCAAAGTTGCATCGAAACTTGATCGTTTTGAGAACCGCTGATTTCATAGTGAGTAGAACTTTTGAAAATCTATCACCTATCAAAGTTTGAGTTTGCAAACTTGCGTAGTTTGTCCAATAAAGAATGTCAAAATTTCGACTGAAATCGAAAAAAAATTTTTGGTCAACTTTGAGGAGCTCAAAGGGATATTTTTTATCAACGTATCGCAAAATGGCAACCTCAGCACCTACTCCAACATTTTATCTACCACATCCTGTAATTTGGGCCGCCTAGGTGCATTCTAAGTATGTTTGGCAGCAGTTTGAAAAAGTGCAATTTTTGGCTATTTTTCACCATTGAACCTTCATTAAATTTAAAATTTTCGCACGATCGAAACGAAACTTGGCACAGATAATGTCGAGATGGCGGTCTTTCTGCTCACCAAATTTGAGCGCGCTGGGACCAGCCGTTTCCGAGAATGCGCCCATGCACTACACGTACGCACTACAGTCCTTCTTTACTCGGCGCGGCCACCCAGATTTTTATGAAATTTTTTTTTTTTTTTTTTTTTGCGCATTTTTTTTTTAGTTTTCCTTCGGAACCTCAAAGAGAGGTCCGCCCGCGCAAAAACCAGCACAGACCGGGGGCGGACCAACACACACACACACACAAACACACACACATCCCATCATCCCAACGCTCACACTCTACACACACTCCCCCACACAGACACACAAATACACATACACATGTAAGGCACACTTCTAAAAATAACCACAATTATCCAACACAATCAGATACACCATCGTCTCAAATCACAAACCGATAGCTGCATTGTCTTTCACTCTAAACTCTATGTTTAACTTTCAAACACCAACATCAATTCATTTTCACATACCATTAACAAATACCATGTATAAAATTCACCTACCCATATATTTACAGGTCAAAAATCATTTCACCGACCTCTTTTTATGAATAACACATCCTTACCAAATCAATCAGATGGCAACGTCTTATATTAATAACCCAACCTAAACTAATCTAACCCAACCTAGTCCAATCTAACCCAAACAAAGCTATTTTATCCCGACTGGATATGACTACCTAATTAATCTTATTTTATTGTTGAATTTTTGACCACTCTCATTTTATTCCATCTAACTTAACGTCCGACACCTGTTTTTTATTAATTTACCCAACGGAATTTACCCTATCCTGCAAAAAATGAAAAACTTCCACCATCATCATAACACAAAATTACCTAAATCCCTAACATGAAGAGCGACTGCAAGTTGCTTAACAATATTCTAAACCGAGTCAAGAAGAAAGGGATATTTCAGTATAAAATCCTGAATTAACCTCCGGTCGAACATACTTAAAACCCTATATATATGATTGTCCATTCGACCAGAATATATTAAACAATTCCTAGTCCCAAGTTGAATTACATAAGCCTCATTCACAATTTTACTTATACATGCGGTTAAAAAAAATAAATTCTTTAGAAACTATTTAAAATTTCACCAAGCCCAGACGCACGAAAATTTGGCTTCCCATAACCCACAAAATAGCCACCTATCAAATCAGAATAGATTACTCACTCTCAAAGGTGATACTAACCTTTCGTTCTGAAAATTTATTTGAAACCTTCAACAGAAAACGCAAAATATTCACCAACTTCATGACACATCCAATTACTATCAATAATTTCTCAAATTAACCGCAACAACCCAATGTATATTTGTTTTCAAGATTAAATGATCAAATTTGCGGTAAATTAGCATACATCAAATAGAGTCTCAGTTATTCATGCAGGGCACTTGAATAAACTAAACCTCCTCCAATCTAACACAAAACAACCATAAATAATCAATAAAATAAAAATCATCACTAACTAAAACTACCATCGCAATCCGACATCAAAACCAAAGATAATTCTCGTTTAATAGAAAAACATCGACACCTGTTAATCTCCTTACAGATAATAATTGTGGAACGCGCTGTCGCGCGTCAAATTCAGGGGTTGAGTAAATCGAGCTTCAGTTTTTGGGCCGCTCGACGAGCGCTACGCAACTCGCCGAGCGGCGTGATTGTTGCTCAGTTTACTGCATTTACTTCGAATCACTTTCAAACTCTGAGAAATGCAATTTTTGTGTAATTTTTACGCATTTTTAGTGTATTTACGCCGTAGAGTTTACTAACGGCCCTAAAAGTATCTGTCTGTATGGTAATCAAATTGGTAGCTGCAGCGATTCTCATTTTTTAGCGATTTTCCATTGAAATAACATTTTAATATCCGTGGACTTTATTCGAAATTTTTCCTAAATTTTTCAAATGCGTGGTCATTGCACAAGTCAAAATGTCCCATTTGGCCCTAAAAACGCTTCAAAACACGTTCCAATGACGAAATAACGACCAAAACATTCTTAAAAACTCGTTTGTCCATATATTAAAAAATATTGAATAAAATAAATTTTACCACCATAATTCAGACCCTGCTTCGGATTCCGCTTCATTTGAGCCCAAAATGAGGTTTCTAGCTTATTTCTAAGTACCCTAAATCGTCAAATTAAACAAGTATGGAATTTTAGAAAATTACTCATTTTCCCCAAAATATCATTTGGACCGTTCTCAAAATGACAATATAGACACTACTCATTGATGTCTACGTTCTATCAAAATTTCGGACTTGTACCTTCGATGGAAAGAAAGATATGCCTAATTAAAATTTCACTAAATTGCTGACCGAGTTCACCGATGCATCATCATTGCAAATGAAAAAAAATCAATATCTTTCATAACTCCCACTTTCTGAAGACGAAAGAAATGCTATCGCTTCTCCACATCACGACGCAAGTATCATGCAAATTTCGGCACTGAACTATGTGAAATGAGTGATTTTTCGAATTTCGAAATAAATTCATGTTATGGGATTTGAACCCGCAACTTGTCAATTTTCGTCCTGAAAAACATTACAAAATCCATCGTCTCATCATACACAATAGCTTGACCGATTTGCAGCGCCCAATGAACTCACCAACAGCATCTACGTTTGAATGAGTGAAATTCCTCATTTAAGAGAATAATTCCTCAAAATGAGGCATTTCATGAGCGGAAACAATTTTCATGGGTTTCCACACCTATATCCCAATTATTGACCGAAATAGAAGCCTGAACTAAGTCCGAGTGAGAATTTTCGAATTTTCGAAAATATCTCAGAAATAATATTTTTGTTTCCGTAAATAACGTATTTGAGACGTGCAAACCCACTCAAAAATTCAATCCATACCAGGGACACACACTCATAAAACATGAACCCTGAGTGAGCTTCGAAACAGTGTCTACTCACTCACACTCAGTTTTTCCAAAAAGCGAAACATGCAACTGATGATAATATGAATCAATGAGTTATCGTATTTATTCCCAAACAAAGTTTCAGTGCACAGCTCAAAAGTTCCTGACTCAAAAGTCCATCCAATATCTTCTCTCAATCATCAAAATTCATGAGTGAAACATCAACTCACAGTACCCCATATTGTGATCGACAGCCCCAGCATGATGCGCTCTATTCCAAAACGCTTGTTTATTGATGAGCCGTTTCCAAGACGAAATGTGTGTATCAGTATCTCGACCATTTGCAGGCATATTTCAGAATTCCATGAATAAAATACGCCAATAAAAACTCGTCATGAATTTTGACACACAATCAAAGCGCTCAAATACGAGATATCGCTCGATTTTGATGAGTCATTGATGACATTTGCCGAGTATTATATTGTTTGCACGCTCAATGTACCATAATTAAAATCACTAGCCGGCAACTCTGCAAACCCTCTTATTCTTCATCAGTCGCCAACAGTTTCTTCCTCTTCAAAACGCTAAGTGAGCAGAAATGAGCGTTTTAAAATTTCACTCACTTTGCATGTATATGAGAGCATCTATTACAAGACTTTTATCTTGGTGGCATACATTGAAACGAACAACATTAGTGCTTACCTCAAGTTTGAAACAAATGGCATCGCGGTTCTTAGGACTAGCGTCGCACAAATTAACAGCGAAATCGATGTACGAGAAAAAAATGAGCTCATTTTCTGGTATGTATCAATCAATGGATTTCTTAACATTCAAATAATGTGTTATAGTCATCAAAAATTGACGTTTGAAACATCGAAACATTTAGAGAAAATCGATATCAAATATTACGTCGACTTGCAGTCATCGGCCCCTTGTCTCTAAGCATCTGGACTTGTAAATTTTACGACTCGAAATTTTGGATTTGAAAAAAATTATTTCAAACAAGCCTTCGGAGGTGCAAAGACTCTACCATAGGGTAAATCGGCAATTTGCAACACATTTCATCTCTATAAATTTTTTCGTAGGACGTCGATAAACGCATCAAAAAAGTAAAAATTGATGCATACTCTAATTGAGTGAAAAATGAGTGCTCAAAAATACGTGTTGTCGAGTTCCTTTCCGAGAGAACAAATATTTTTAACAACTCTAGCAACACTCTCGATGCCTCGAAAAATGGCTGCGAGTCCCTAAATGGGTATAAAATGAGTAAAACTTCGAAATCGAAAAAATCATTATCAAGCACTCATTTCTTAACAAAACTAACGAAAACATCAATTTTCTGTCGTTACTTAAACATGGGTGTGGTCGAAAATCCATGAAAAGCCTTATAGAGGCCTTAAATTGAGATCGAATATTTCACCCCAAGGACTTAGAAAAATTCACGCGATTTGAGCCCCAATTTTAGTTTTTTGGATTTTTCTCAAAAGTTTGTTGAGCTACAACTTTAAGTTTGGTACCAAACGAAAGGTCTCGCTGAGGCGCATCACTCATGAGAATTTCGATATCCTGAGGCATGAAAAAGGAGGCCTTAGAAGAGATGGAATGTGCCATTTTAATGTTAAAGTCGCAAAATTCAATAAAACGAAAAAAATTTTCGAGGGATCTTTCCACAAAACTTTTTTCGTATGTAGCATCCAAAAACTCGCAAAAAATGTTAAATAAAGTTTTTCGTGGGTCCCACCCATTTTCCTCAAACAAGTTTGAGGCGGTTTTTTGAGGGTTTGGGGGTTGTGTTTGGGACAATTTTTTGAGAAAACCATCAATCATGGCAAATTGTAAACTTGATAACTTTGAGAAAAAGTTCAAATCTGGGTGGTATCAACTTTTGGAGTTCCCACTCGGTCAAACAACGTCACAAATAGCGGCCAAAAATGACCTTTGAAAAAACGCGTTTTTTTACTTCAACTTTAAAGTTGCACAAAATTTGAATTTCGAAAGATGGCACTCTGTAAAACTTGCTGCAACTAGGGCCAAGCTTTTCAAATAAGATGTCAACTGCTCGAATTCTCAAGTATCACCAAAACCCCGGACAAACATGTTTTGAAACTCACCCAAACTCACGGAAATTTCGTGTCAATTTTTGTTCCAAAGTTGCGTCCAAACTTGATCGTTTTGAGAACCGCTGATTTTATAGTGAGTAGAACTTTCAGAAATCTATCACCTATCAAAGTTTGAGTTTGCAAACTTGCGTAGTTTGTCCAATAAAAAATGTCAAAATTTCGACTGAAATCGGAAAAAAATTTTTGGTCAACTTTGAGGAGCTCAAAGGGATATTTTTTATTAACGTATCGCAAAATGGCAACCTGAGCACCTACTCGAACATTTCATCTACCACATCCTGTAATTTGAGCCACCTAAGTGCATTCTAAGTATGTTTGGCAGCAGTTTGAAAAAGCTCAATTTTCGGCGATTTTTGACCATTTTTCCGCCATTGAATGAAAAGTTCTCGCACGATCGAAACGAAACTTGGCACGGGTAATATCGAGATGGTCGTCTTTCTGCTCACCGAATTTGAGCGCGCTGCGACCACGCGTTCTAGGGGCTCGCTCTTGTGCTCACGCCAGATCCGGTATATATGCCATCTGTCCGGAACTCAACGCGGTCGACCAGAATTTTTTTTTTTTTTTTTTTTTCTTTTTGCGCTATTTAGTTTTAGTTTTCCTCCGGAACCTCTCCGAGGGTCCGCCCGCGCAAAAACCAGCACAGACCGGGGGCGGACCACAAACACACACACACACACAAACACACACACACCCCATCATCCCAACGCTCACACTCTACACACACTCCCACACACACACACACACATACACAAATACATGCCAAGCACACTTTTAAAAATAATCACAATTATCCAACACAATCAGATACACCATCGTCTCAAATCAAAAGCGATACGTACAATATATTCCACTCTACGCTCTATGTTCAACTATCAAACACCAACATCAATTCATTTTCCGAGACCATTAACAAATACCATGGATTCAATTCACCTAACTATATATTTGCAGGGCAAAAATCATTTCACCGACCTCTTTTTATGAATAATACATCCTTACCAAATCAATCAGATGGCAACGTCTCATGTTATTAACCCAACCTAAACTAATCTAACCCAACCTAGTCTAATCTGACCCAACCTAGTCTAATCTAAACTAACCAAAGCTATTTTATCATGACTGAATAAGAAAACCTATTCTATCATATTTTATTGTTGAATTTTTGACCACTCCTATTTTATTCCATCTAATTTAACGTCCGACCTTTATTTCGTATCAGTTTACCCAATGGAATTTAACCTATCCTGCCAAAAAAGAAATACTTTCACCTAAATCGAAACTTAAAATTACCTAAATCCCTCACATGAAGATCGTCAGCAATTTGCTTCACAATATTCTAAACCGAGTCAAGAAGATAGGGAAATTTCAGTATACAATCCAGAATTAACCTCCGGTCGAACATACTTATAACCCTATAAATATGATTGTCCATTCGACCAGAACATATTAAACAATTCCTAATCCAAAGTTGAATTACATAAGCCTCATTCAAAATTTTACTTATACATGCGGGTAAAAAAATACATTCTTTAAAAGCTATTTAAAAATTCACCATACCCAGACGTACGAAAATTTGCCTTCCCATAGCCCACAAAAAATACCCACCCTTCATATCAGAATAGATTACTCACTTTCAAAGGCGATACTAACCTTTCGTTCTGAAAATTCATTTGAAACCTTCAACAAAAACGCAAAATGTTCACCAACTTCATGACACATCCAATTACTATCAATAATTTCTCAAATTAACCCCAACAACCCAATATGTATTTGATTTCATGAATAAATTATGCGAATAAGCTGTAAATTAGTATACATCTCATAGAGTCTGAGTTATTCATGCAGGGCCCTTGAATGAACTAAACCTGCTCCAATCTAAAGCAAAACAACCAATAATCCACAATAATATAAAAATCGTCACTAAATAAAACTACCATCGCAATCCGACATCAAAACCAAAGATAATTCTCGTTTAATAGAAAAACATCGACACCTGTTCATCTCCTTACATATAATAATCGTGGAACGCGCTGTCGCGCGTTAAATTCAGGGGATGAGTAAATCGAGCTTGAGTTTTGGGGCCACTCGGCGAGCGCTACGCAACTCGCCGAGTGGCATAATTGTTGCTAAGATATTAGTCTAACTCGAAGGACACTGCATTTACTTCGAATCACTTTCAAACTCTGAAAAATGCAATTGTTGTGTCATTTTTATGCATTTTTAGTGTATTTACCCCGTAGAGTTTACTAACGGCCCTAAAAGTATCTGTCTGTATGGTAATCAAATTGGTAGCTGCAGCGATTCTCATTTTTTAGAGGTTTTCCATTGAAAATAACATTTTAATATCCGTGGACTTTAATCGAATTTTTTCCCTAATTTTTCAAATGCGTGGTCATTTCACAACTCGATATGTCCCATTTGGCCCTAAAAACGGTTCAAAACACGTTCCAATGACGAAATAACGACCAAAACATTCTTAAAAACTCATTTGTCCATATATTAAAAAATAATGAATAAAAAAATTTTTAACACCATAATTCAGACCTTGCTTCGGATTCCGCTTCATTTGAGCCCAAAATGAGGCTTCTAGCTTATTTCTAAGTACCCTAAATCGTCAAATTAAACAAGTATGGAATTTTAGAAAATTACTCATTTTCCCCAAAATATCATTTGCACCGTTCTCAAAATGTCAATATAGTCACTACTCATTTATATCTACGTTGTATCAAAATTTCGGACTTCTACCTTCCATGCAAAGAAAGATATGCCCAATTCAAATTTCACTCATTTGCCGACCGAGTTGCCCAATGCATCATCGTTGAAAATGGAAAAAATTCAGTATATATCATCAATACCACTTTCGCGAGACGAAAGAAATGCTATCGCTTCTCTACATCATGACGCAAGTTTCATGCAAATTTCGGCACTGAACTATGTGAATATGTGATTTTTAGAATTTCGAAATAAATTCATGTTTTGGGATTCGAACCCGCAACTTGTCAATTTTCATCCCGCAAAACAACACAAAATGTACCGTGTCATCAAACACAATAGCTTGACCGATTTGCAGCCCCCAATGAACTCACCAATAGCATCTACGTTTGAATGAGTGAAATTCCCCATTTAAGATCATAATTCCTCAAAATGAGGCATTTCATGAGCGGAAACAATTTACATGTGTTACCACCTCTATGTCCCAATTTCTGACCGAAATAGAAGCCTGAACAAAGTCCGAGTGAGAATTTACGAATTTTCGGAAATATTTCAGTAATAATATTTTAGTTTCCGTAAATAAAATATTGGAGATCCGAAAAACCTCTCAAAAATTCAATCAATATCAGGAACACACACTCACAAAATATGAACCCTGAGTGAGCTTCGAAACGGTGTCTACTCACTCACTCAGATTTTCCTAAAAGCGAAATATGCAACTGATGGGAATATGAATCAATGAGTTATCGCACTTATTCCCAAACAAAGTTTCAGTGCACAGCTCAAAAGTTCCTGACTCAAAAGACCCTCCAATATCTTCTCTCAATCATCAAAATTTATGAGTGAAACATCAACTCACAGTACCCCATATAGTGATCGACAGCCCCAGCATGATGCACTCTATTCCAAAACGCTCGTTTGTTAATGAGCCGTTTACAATGCGAAATGTGTGTATCAGTATCTCGACCATTTGCAGACATATTTCAGAATTCCATGAATAAAATACGCCAATAAAAACTCATCATGAATTTTGATCCACAATCAAATAGCTCAAATACGAGATATCACTCGATTTTGATGAGTCATTGATGACATTTCCCGATTATTATATTGTTTGCATGATCATTGTATCATAACTAAAGTCACTAGCCGGCAACTCTGCAAACCCTCTTATTCTTCATCGGTCGCCAACAGTTTCTTCCCCTTCAAAACGCTAAGTGAGCAGAAATGAGCGTTTTCAAATTTCACTCACTTTGCATGTATATGAGAGCATCTACCACAACACTTTTAGCATGGTCACATTCCTTGAAACGCACAACATTAGTGTTTACCTCAAGTTTGAAACAAATGGCATCGCGGTTCTTAGGACTAGCGTCGCACAAATTAACAGCGAAATCGATTTACGAGAAAAAAATGAGCTCATTTTCTGGTATGTATCAATCAATGGATTTCTTAACATTCAAATAATGTGCTATAGTCATCAAAAATTGACGTTTGAGACATCGAAACATTTCGAGAAAATCGATATCAAATATTACGTCGACTGGCAGTCATCGGCCCCTTGTCTCTAAGCATCTGGACTTGTAAATTTTACGACTCGAAATTTTGGATTTGAAAAAAATTATTTCAAACAAGCCTTCGGAGGTGCAAAGACTTTACCATAGGGTAAATCGGCAATTTGCAACACATTTCATTTCTATAAATTTTTTCGTAGGACGTCGATAAACGCATCAAAAAAGTAAAAATTGATGCATACTCTAATTGAGTGAAAAATGAGTGCTCAAAAATACGTGTTATCGAGTTTCTTTCGAAGAGAACAAATATTTTTAACAACTCTAGCAACACTCTCGAAGCCTCGAAAAATGGCTGCGAGTCCCTAAATGGATTTAAACTGAGTAAAACTTCGAAATCGAAAAAATCATTATCAAGCACTCATTTCTTAACAAAACTATCGAAAACATCAATTTTCTGTCGTTACTTGAACATGGGTGTGGTCGAAAATCCATGAAAAGCCTTATAGAGGCCTTAAATTGGGATCGAATATTTCACTCCAAGGACTTAGAAAAATTCACGAGATTTTGGCCCCAATTTTAGTTTTTTGGATTTTACTCAAAAGTTTATTGAGCTACAACTTTGAGTTTGGTACCAAACGAAAGGTCTCGCCAAGGCGCATCACTCATCAAAATTTCGATATCCTGAGGCATGAAAAAGGGGGCCTTAGAGGAGATGGAAAGTGGATTTTACTGTTGAAATCGCAAAATTTAATAAAACGAAAAAAAATTTCAAGCGATCTTTTCACAAAACTTTCTTCGTATGTAGGACCGCAAAACTCGCAAAAAATGTTAAATAAAGTTTTTCGTGGGTCGCACCCATTTTCCTCAAACATGTTTGGGGCGGTTTTTCGAGGGTTTGGGGGCTGTGTTTGAGACACTTTTTTGAGAAAAGTATGGCTCATGATGAACTGTACACTTGATAACTTTGAGAAAAAGATTAAATCTAGGTGGTATCAAATTTTGAAGTCTCCACCCGATCAAACAACGCCAGAAATGGCGGCCAAAAATGACCTTTGAAAAAACGCGTTTTTTTACTTCAACTTTAAAGTTTCGAAAAATATCATTTTTGAAAGATGGCACTCTCTAAAACATGGTGCATCTAGGAGAAAGCTTTTCAAACGAGATGTCAACTGCTCAGACTCTCAAGTATCACCAAAACTCCGGACAAACATGTTTGGACGACCTCCCGAAATCTTATAAATTTTTAGGAAAAGTTCAGGCCAAAGTTGCGTCTAAACTTGATCGTTTTGATTGCCGTTGATTTTATGGTGCGTAGAACTTCTGAAAATCTATCACCTATCAAAGTTTCAAAAATAAAAAATCGATACTTTGTCCAAAAAAAAATGTCAAAATTTCTGCAAAAATCGCTAAAAAAAATTTGCTCAACTTTGACGCGCAAAAAAGACGATTATTTCGAAAAATCGCAAAAAACAGAGCCGCTACCCTCTGCGGACTCTCTTCGACTGCAACATACTGAAAATTGAGCCCTTCAAATGGAACGGGGATACCCACCCAAACTAGTTGAACGTAACCCATTTTTGGCTATTTTTCCCCATTGAACCTTCATTAAATCGTAAATTTTCGCACGATTGAAACGAAACTTGGCACAGACAATGTCTAGAGTATGGTCTTTCTGCTCACCAAATTTGAGCGCGCTGGGACCAGCCGTTTCCGAGAATGCGCCCACGCACTACACGTCTGCACTACAGTCCTTCCTTACTCGGCGCGGCCACCCAGTATTTATTGAAATTTTTTTTTTTTTTTTTTTGCGCATTTTTTTTTTAGTTTTTCCTCCGGAACCTCTGCGAGGGTCCGCCCGCGCAAAAACCAGCAAAGACCGGGGGCGGACCACACACACACACAAACACACACTCGCACACCTCAAAACCCCAAACATTCACACTCTTACACACACTCCCACACACATACACACATATACACACCAACGTGTCGCGCACACTTGTAAAAATAACCACAATTATCCAACACAATCAGATACACCATCGTCTCAAATGACAAATCGATATGTGCAATGTCTTTCACTCTATGTTCTATGTTTAACTTTCAAACACCATCATAAATTCATTTTCCGATACCATTAACAAATACCATGTATTAAATTCACCTAACCATATATTTACAGGGCAAAAATCATTTCACCGACCTCTTTTATGAATAACACATCGATACCAAATCAATCAGATGGCAACGTCTTATATTATTAACACAACCTAAACTAATTTAACCCAACCTAAACTAATCTAACCCAACCTAAACTAATCTAACCCAACCTAGTCTAATCTAACCCAACCTAGTCTATTCTAAACCAACCAAAGCTATTTTATCCTGAGTAGAAAAGAAAACCTATTCTATCATATTTTATTGTTGAATTTTTGACCTCTCTTATTTTATTCCATCTAACTTGACGTCCAACCTCTGTTTCGTATAAATTCACCCAACGGAATTTAACCTATGCTGCAAAAAATGGAATACCTTCACCTAAATCAAAACTTAAAATTACCTAAATCCCTTACATGTAGATCGACTGCAAGTTGCTTCACAATATTCTAAACCAGGTCAAGAAGAAAGAGAAATTTCGGTATAAAATCCAGAAATTACCTCCGGTCGAACATACTTAAAACCATATAAATATGATTGTCCATTCGACCAGAATATATTAAACAATTCCTAGTCCCAAGTTGACCTACATAAGCCTCATTCAAAATTCTACTTACACATGTGGTTAAAAAAATACATTCTTTAAAAGCTATTCAAAATTTCACCAAATCCAGACGTACGAATATTTGGCTTCCCATAACCCACAAATACCCACATAACCCACCTCTCAAATCAGAATAGAATACTCACTTTCACAGGGGAAACTAACCTTTTGTTCTGAAAATTCATTTGAAACCTTCAACAGAAAACGCCAAATATTCACCAACTTCATGACATATTCAATTATTATCAATATTCTCAAATGAACCCCAAAAATCTAAAATATATTTGTTTCCAGGAATACATGATGTGAATTACCTGTAAATCCCCACACATCAGATGGCGTCTCAGATAATCATGCAGAGCCTTTAAATAATCCAATCCCGCAACAATCAAAAACAAAACAGCAATAAATCATCAATAAAATAAAAATCACTAAATGAAACTACAACCGCCATCCGGCATCAAAACCAAAGATAATTCTCGTTTAATAGAAAAATATCGACACCTGTTCAGCTCCTTACAGATAATCATTGGGGAACGCGCTGTCGCGCGTTAAATTCAGGGGTCGAGTAAATCGAGCTTAAGTTTTGGGGCCGCTCGACGAGCGCTACGCAACTCGCCGAGCGGCATAATTGTTGCTCAGATATTAGTCTAACTCGAGGGACACTGCATTTACTTCGAATCACTTCCAAACTCTGAAAAATACAATTTTTGTGCCATTTTTACGCATTTTTAGCGTATTCACCCCGTAGAGTTTACTAACGGCCCTAAAAGTATCTGTCTGTATAGTGATCAAATTGGTAGTTGCAGCGATTCTCATTTTTTAGCGTATTTCCATTGAAAATAACATTTTAATATCCGTGGACTTTTATCGAATTTTTCCCAATTTTTTCGAATGCGTGGTCATTGCACAAGTCGAAATGTCCCATTTGGCCCCAAAAACGGTTCAAAACACGTTCCAATGACGAAATAACGGCCAAAACATTTTTAAAAACTCATTTGTCCATATATCAAAAATTAATGAATGAAAAAAATTTTAACCCCATAATTCACACCCTGCTTTGGATTCCGCTTCATTTGAGCCCAAAATGAAGTTTCTAGCTTATTTCTAAGTACCCCAAATCGTCAAATTAAACAAGTATGGAATTTTAGAAAATTACTCATTTTCCCCAAAATATCATTTGCACCGTTCTCAAAATGTCAATATAGACACTACTCATTCATATCTACGTTGTATCAAAATATCGGACATATAGCTTCAATGCAGAAAAAGATATGCCTAATTAAAATTTCACTCAATTGTTGACCGAGTTCACCGATGCATCATCATTGAAAATGAAAAAAAATCAATATCTTAGATAACTCCCACTTGCTGAAGACGAAAGAAATGCTATCACATATCTACATCCTCACGTATCATGCAAATTTCGGCACTGAAGAATGTGAAATGAGTGATTTTCTGAATTTCTAAATAAATTCATGTTTTGGGATTTGAACACGCAACTGGTCAATTTTCGTCCCGAAAAACATTACAAAATCTTTTGTCTCATCATATACAATAGCTTGACCGATTTGCAGCCCCCAATGAACTCACTAACAGCATCTACGTTTGAGTGAGTTAAATTCCCCATTTAAGATCATAATTCCTCAAAATGAGGCATTTCATGAGCGGAAACAATTTAAATGTGTTACCACCTCTATGTCCAAATTTCTGACCGAAATAGAAGCCTGAACAAAGTCCGAGTGAGAATTTACGAATTTTCGGAAATATTTCAGTAATAATATTTTAGTTTCCGTAAATAAAATA
Organism: Morinoia aosen; assembly: GCA_030386875.1. Classification (NCBI taxonomy): domain Eukaryota; kingdom Metazoa; phylum Arthropoda; class Malacostraca; order Amphipoda; family Talitridae; genus Morinoia; species Morinoia aosen. Next base: position 56,217,192 of record CM059558.1, read on the forward strand.
TTTGAGATCCGCAAAACCTCTCAAAAATTCAAACCATATCAGGAACACACACTCACAAAATATGAGCCATGAGTGAGCGTCGAAATGGTGTCTACTCACTCACACTCAGTTTTTCCTAAAAGCGAAACATGCAACTGATGGGAATATGAATCAATGAGTTATCGTTTTTATTCCCAAACAAAGTTTCAGTGCACAACTCAAAAGTTCCTGACTCAAAAGACCCTCCAATATCTTCTCTCAATCATCAAAATTACTGAGTGAAACATCAACTCACAGTACCCCATATCGTGATCGACAGCCCCAGCATGATGCGCTCTATTCCAAAACGCTCGTTTATTAATGAGCCGTTTACAATACGAAATGTGTGTGTCAGTATCTCGATCATTTGCAGGCATATTTCAGAATTCCATGAATAAAATACGCCAATAAAAACTCATCATGAATTTTGATCCACAATCAAAGAGCTCAAATACGAGATATCGCTCGATTTTGATGAGTCATTGATGACATATGCCGAGTATTATATTGTTTGCACGCTCAATGTACCATAATTAAAATCACTAGCCGGCAACTCTGCAAACCCTCTTATTCTTCATCAGTCGCCAACAGTTTCTTCCTCTTCAAAACGCTAAGTGAGCAGAAATGAGCGTTTAAAATTTCACTCACTTTGCATGTATATGAGAGCATCTATTACAAGACTTTTATCTTGGTGGCATACATTGAAACGAACAACATTAGTGCTTACCTCAAGTTTGAAACAAATGGCATCGCGGTTCTTAGGACTAGCGTCGCACAAATTAACAGCGAAATCGATGTACGAGAAAAAAATGAGCTCATTTTCTGGTATGTATCAATCAATGGATTTCTTAACATTCAAATAATGTGCTATAGTCATCAAAAATTGACGTTTAAAACATCGAAACATTTAGAGAAAATCGATATCAAATATTACGTCGACTTGCAGTCATCGGCCCCTTGTCTCTAAGCATCTGGACTTGTAAATTTTACGACTCGAAATTTTGGATTTGAAAAAAATAATTTCAAACAAGCCTTCGGAGGTGCAAAGACTTCACCATAGGGTAAATCGGCAATTTTCAACACATTTCATCTCTATAAATTTTTTCGTAGGACGTCGATAAACGCATCAAAAAAGTAAAAATTGATGCATACTCTAATTGAGTGAAAAATGAGTGCTCAAAAATACGTGTTTTCGGGGTCACTTCGAAGAGAACAAATATTTCTAACAACTCTAGTAACACTGTCGAAGCCTTGAAAAATAGCTGCGAGTGCCTAAATGGACATAAAATGAGTAAAACTTCGAAATCGAAAAAATCATTATCAAGCACTCATTTCCTAACAAAACTAACGAAAACATCAATTTCCTGTCGTTACTTGGACATGCGAGTGGTCGAAAACCCATGAAAAGCCTTTTAAAGGCCTTAAATTGGGATCGAATATTTCACCCCTAAGGACTTAGAAAAATTCACGAGATTTGAGCCCCAATTTTAGTTTTTTGGACTTTTTCCAAAAGTTTGATGAGCTACAACTTTGAGCGTGGTACCAAACGAAAGGTCTCGTCGAGGCGCATCATTCAAGTGTTTTTTCAACTCTGTCGAAGGTAAGCAAGTGGGCTTTTGGGGGGGACGAATATCCGAAATAAGCTGAAAAAATGGAAAAAAAATTCTGACGCTCAAACGAAGCCGAAATTCGACCAGCAAAAGAATTATGGTATGTACGACCAAAAACCGAGCAGAAAGTGTTAAATAAAGTTTTTCGTGGGTCGCACCCATTTTCCTCAAACAAGTTTGAGGCGGTTTTTTGAGGGTTTGGGGCTTGTGTTTGGAACATTTTTTTGAGAAAAGCATCACTCATGGCAAACTGTAAACTTGATACCTTTGAGAAAAAGTTTAAATCTGGGTGGTATCAACTTTTGAAGTCCTCACTCGGTCAAACAACGTCACAAATGGCGGCCAAAAATGACCTTTGAAAAAACGCGTTTTTTTACTTCAACTTTAAAGTTGCACAAAATTTGAATTTCGAAAGATGGCACTCTGTAAAACTTGCTGCAACTAGAACCAAGCTTTTCGAATAAGATGTCAACTGCTCGAACTCTCAAGTATCACCAAAACCCCGGACAAACATGTTTTGAAACTCACCCAAACTCACGGAAATTTCGTGTCAGTTTTTGTTCCAAAGTTGCATCGAAACTTGATCGTTTTGAGAACCGCTGATTTCATAGTGAGTAGAACTTTTGAAAATCTATCACCTATCAAAGTTTGAGTTTGCAAACTTGCGTAGTTTGTCCAATAAAGAATGTCAAAATTTCGACTGAAATCGAAAAAAAATTTTTGGTCAACTTTGAGGAGCTCAAAGGGATATTTTTTACCAACGTATCGCAAAATGGCAACCTCAGCACCTACGCCAACATTTTATCTACCACATCCTGTAATTTGGGCCGCCTAGGTGCATTCTAAGTATGTTTGGCAGCAGTTTGAAAAAGTGCAATTTTTGGCTATTTTTCACCATTGAACCTTCATTAAATTTAAAATTTTCGCACGATCGAAACGAAACTTGGCACAGATAATGTCGAGATGGGGGTCTTTCTGCTCACCAAATTTGAGCGCGCTGGGACCAGCCGTTTCCGAGAATGCGCCCATGCACTACACGTACGCACTACAGTCCTTCTTTACTCGGCGCGGCCACCCAGATTTTTATGAATTTTTTTTTTTTTTTTTTTTTTGCGCATTTTTTTTTTAGTTTTCCTTCGGAACCTCAAAGAGAGGTCCGCCCGCGCAAAAACCAGCACAGACCGGGGGCGGACCACACACACACACACCCACACACACACAAACACCTCATAACCCCAAACATTCACACTCTTACACACACTCCCACACACAGACACACACATACACACACATATGTCGCGCACACTTATCAAAATAACCACAATTATCCAACACAATCAAATACACCATCGTCTCAAATTACAAAACGATACGTACAATATTTTCCACTCTACGCTCTATGTTGAACTTTCAAGCACCAACATCAATTCATTTTCCGATACCATTAACAAATACCATGTATAAAACTTAACAACCATATATTTACAGGTCAAAAATCATTTCATCGACCTCTTTTTATGAATAACACATCCTTAACAAATCAATCAGATGGAAACGTCTTATATTATTAACCCAACCTAAACTAATCTAACCCAACCTAAACTAATCTAACCCAACCTAGTCTAATCTAACCCAACCTAGTCTATTCTAAACCAACCAAAGCTATTTTATCCTGAGTCGAAAAGAAAACCTATTCTATCATATTTTATTGTTGAATTTTTGACCTCTCTTATTTTATTCCATCTATCTTGACGTCCAACCTCTGTTTCGTATCAATTCACCCAACGGAATATAACATATGCTGCAAAAAATGGAATACCTTCACCTAAATCAAAACTTAAAATTACCTAAATCCCTTACATGAAGATCGACTGCAAGTTGCTTCACAATATTCTAAACCGAGTCAAGAAGAAAGAGAAATTTCAGTATAAAATCCAGAAATTACCTACGGTCGAACATACTTAAAACCATATAAGTATGATTGTCCATTCGACCAGAATATATTAAACAATTCCTAGTCCCAAGTTGAACTACATAAGCCTCATTCAAAATTCTACTTACACATGTGGTTAAAAAAACACATTCTTTAAAAGCTATTCAAAATTTCACCAAACCCAGACGTACGAAAATTTGGTTCCCATAACCCACAAAAATTAGCCACCTCTCAAATCAGAATAGAATACTCACTTTCACAGGCGATACTAACCTTTTGCACTGAAAATTCATTTGAAACCTTCAACAGAAATCGCCAAATATTCACCAACTTCATGACATATTCAATTATTATCAATATTCTCAAATGAACCCTAAAAATCTGAAATATATTTGTTTCCAGGAATAAATGATGTGAATTAGCTGTAAATCACCATACATCAGATGGCGTCTCAGTTATTCATGCAGAGCCTTTAAATAATCCAATCCCGCAACAATCAAAAACAAAACAGCAATAAATCATCAGTAACATAAAAATCACTAAATGAAACTACAACCGCCATCCGGCATCAAAACCAAAGATAATTCTCGTTTAATAGAAAAATATCGACACCTGTTCAGCTCCTTACAGATAATCATTGGGGAACGCGCTGTCGCGCGTTAAATTCAGGGGTCGAGTAAATCGAGCTTAAGTTTTGGGGCCGCTCGACGAGCGCTACGCAACTCGCCGAGCGGCATAGTTGTTGCTATGATATTAGTCAAACTCGAGGGACACTGCATTCACTTCGAATCACCTTCAAACTCTGAAAAATACAATTATTGTGTCATTTTTACGCATTTTAGCGTATTTACCCCCTAGAGTTTACCAACGCCCCTAAAAGTATCTGTCTGTATAGGAATCAAATTGGTAGCTGCAGCGATTCTCATTTTTTAGCGATTTTTCATTGAAAATATCATTTTAATATCCGTGGACTTTTATCGAATTTTTTCTTAAATTTTTCAAATGCGTGGTCATTGCACAAGTCTAAATTTCCCATTTGCCCCCAAAAACGGTTCAAAACAAGTTCCTATGACGAAATAACAGCCAAAACGTTTTTAAAACCTCATTTGTCCATATTTTAAAAAGAATTGAATAAAAAAAATTTTACCACCTTAATTCACTTCCTGCTTTGGATTCTGCTCCATTTGAGCCTAAAATGAAGTTTCTAGCTTATTTCTAAGTACCCTAAATCGTCAAATTAAACAAGTATGGAATTTTAGAAAATTACTCATTTTCCCCAAAATATCATTCGTACCGTTCTCAAAATGTCAATATAGACACTACTCATTGATGTCTACGTTGTATCAAAATTTCGGACTTCTACCTTCGATGCAAAGAAAGATATGCCTAATTAAAATTTCACTCAATTGCTGACCTAGTTCACCGATGCATCATCATTGAAAATTAAAAAAATTCAATATCTTTCACAATTCTCACTTTCTTAAGACGAAAGAAATGATATCGCTTATGTACTCAATGATGCAAGTTTCATGCCAAATTCGGCACTGAACTAAGCGAAATGAGTGATTTTTCGAATTTCGAAATAAATTCATGTTTTGGGATTTGAACCCGCAACTTGTCAATTTTCATCCCGAAAAACATTACAAAATCCATCGTCTCATCAAACACAATAGCTTGACCGATTTGCAGTGCCCAATGAACTCACCAACAGCATCTACGTTTGAATGAGTGAAATTCCCCATTTAAGAGAATAATTCCTCAAAATGAGGCATTTCATGAGCGGAAACAATTTTCATGTGTTACCACACCTAAATCCCAATTACTGACCGAAATAGAAGCCTGAACTAAGTTCGAGTGAGAATTTTCGAATTTTCGAAAATATTTCAGTAATAATATTTTAGTTTCCGTTAATAAAATATTTGAGATCCGCAAAACCCACTCAAAAATTCGATCCATATCAGGGACACACACTCACAAAATATGAACCCTGAGTGAGCGTCGAAACGGTGTCTACTCACTCACACTCAGTTTTTCCTAAAAGCGAAATATGCAACTGATGGGAATATGAGTGAGTAAATCAATGAGTTCTCGTACTTATTCCCAAACAAAGTTTCAGTGCACAGCTCAAAAGTTCCTGACTCAAAAGACCCTCCAATATCTTCTCTCAATCATCTAAATTAATGAGTGAAACATCAACTCACAGTACCCCATATCGTGATCGACAGCCCCAGCATGATACGCTCTATTCCAAAACGCTGGTTTATTAATGAGCCGTTTCCAATACGAAATGTGTGTATCAGTATCTCGACCATTTGCAGGCATATTTCAGAATTCCATGAATGAAATACGCCAATAAAAACTCATCATGAATTTTGACACACAATCAAAGAGCTCAAATACGAGATATCGCTCGATTTTTATGAGTCATTGATGACATTTGCCGAGTATTATATTGTTTGCATGCTCATTGTATCATAACTAAAATCACTAGTCGGTAACTCTGCAAACCCTCTTATTCTTCATCAGTCGCCAACAGTTTCTTCCTCTTCAAACGCTAAGTGAGCAGAAATGAGCGTTTTAAAATTTCACTCACTTTGCATATATATGAGAGCATCTATTACAACACTTTCATCATGGCGGCATTCATTGAAACGAACAACAATAGTGCTTACCTCAAGTTTGAAACAAATGGCATCGCGGTTCTTAGGACTAGCGTCGCACAAATTAACAGCGAAATCGATGTACGAGAAAAAAATGAGCTCATTTTCTGGTATATATCATTCAATGGATTTCTCAACATTAAAATAATGTGATATAGTCATCAAAAATTGACGTTTGAGACACCGAAACTTTTCGAGAAAATCGATATCAAATATTGTGTCGACTTGCAGTATTCGGCCCATTGTTTCTAAGCATCTGGACTTGTAAATTTGACGACTCGAAATTTTGGATCTGAAAAAAAAATTTCAAATGAGCCGTCGGAGGTGCAAAGACTTTACCTAAGGGTAAATCGGCAATTTGCAACACATTTCATCTCTATAAATTTTTTCGTAAGACGTCGATAAACGCATCAAAAAAGTAAAAATTTATGCATACTCTAATTGAGTGAAAAATGAGTGCTCAAAAATACGTTTTATCGGGGTCTCTTCGAAGAGAACAAATATTTTTCACAACTCTAGCAACACTCTCGATGCCTCTAAAAATTGCTGCGTGTCCCTAAATGGATGTAAAATGAGTAAAACTTCGAAATCGGAAAAATCATCACCAAACACTCATTTATAAACGAAACTATCGAAAACATCAATTTTCTGTCGTTACTTGGACATGGGAGTGGTCGAAAATCCATGAAAAGCCCTAATGAGGCCTTAAATTGAGACCGAATTTTTCACCTCTATGGACTTAGAAAAATTCACGAGATATGAGCCCCATTTTTAGTTTTTTGGATTTTTCTCAAAAGTATTCAGAGCTACAACTTTGAGTTTGGTACCAAACGAAAGGTCTCGCTGAGGCGCATCACTCATGAGAATTTCGATATCCTGAGGCAAGAAAAAGGGGGCCTTAGAGGAGATGGAATGTGCCATTTTACTGTTAAAATCGCAAAATTCAATAAAACGAAAAAAAATTTCGAGCAATCTTTCCACAAAAAAGTCTTCGTATGTAGGACCGCAAAACTCGCAAAAAATGTTAAATAAAGTTTTTCGTGGGTCGCACCCATTTTCCACACGCACGCTTGGAAAGATTTTCAGAGGTTTTGGGGGCTGTGTTTGGGACAGTTTTTTAAAAAAAGTATTGCTCATGATGGTCTGTAAATTTGATAACTTTGAGAAAAAGATTCATTCTCGGAGGTATTAAAGTTTGGAATCTCCACTCGATTAAACAACGCCAGAAATGGCGGCCAAAAATGACCTTTAAGAAAACGCGTTTTTTTACTTCAACTTCAAAGTTGCACAAAATCTAAGTAACCCATGATGGCACTCTGTAAAACATATTTGGAATACTACAAAGCTTTTAGAACGAGCCCTCAAGGTTTGAGACCTCCAGGTATCGTCCCCAAAACTCAGGACTATGTTTGGACGACGTCCCGAAATCTTATAAATTTTTGAAAAAAATTAAATCCAAATTTACATCGAAACTTAATCGTTTTGAGAACCGCTGATTTTATAGTGAGTAGAACTTTTGAAAATTTATCACCTATCAAAGTTTGAGTTTGCAAACTTGCGTAGTTTGTTCAATAAAAAATGTCAAAATTTCGACTGAAATCGAAAAAAAATTTTTGGTCAACTTTGAGGAGCTCAAAGGGACATTTTTTATTAACGTATCGCAAAATGGCAACCTCAGCACTTACTCCAACATTTTATCTACCACATCCTGTAATTTGGGCCGCCTAAGTGCATTCTAAGTATGTTTGGCAGCAGTTTGAAAAATTGCAATTTTTGGCTATTTTTCACCATTGAACCTTTATTAAATTTGAAATTTTCGCACGATCGAAACGAAACTTGGCACAGACAATGTCGAGATAGGGGTCTTTCTGCTCACCAAATTTGAGCGCGCTGGGACCAGCCGTTTCCGAGAATGCGCCCATGCACTACACGTACGCACTACAGTCCTTCTTTACTCGGCGCGGCCACCCAGATTTTTATGAAATTTTTTTTTTTTTTTTTTTTTGCGCATTTTTTTTTTAGTTTTCCTTCGGAACCTCAAAAAGAGGTCCGCCCGCGCAAAAACCAGCAAAGACCGGGGGCGGACCAACACACACACACACAAACACACACACACACCCCATCATCCCAACGCTCACACTCTACACACACTCCCACACACACATACACACATATACACACCAACATATCGCGCACACTTTTAAAAATAACCACAATTATCCAACACAATCAGATACACCATCGTCTCAAATCACAGAGCGATACGTACAAAATATTCCTCTCTACGCTCTATGTTAAACTTTCAAACACCAACATCAATTCATTTTCCGATACCATTAACATATTCCAAGTGTACAATTTACCTAACCATATATTTACAGATCAAAAATCATTTAACCGACCTCTTTTTATGAAAAACACATCCGCACCAAATCAATCATGTGGCAACGTCTTATATTATTAACCCAACCTAAACTATTCTAACCCAACCTAGTCAAATCTAACCAAACAAAAGCTATTTAATCCCGACTGCATATGATTACCCAATTAATCTCATTTTATTGTTGAATTTTTGACCACTCCTATTTCATTCCATCTAACTTAACATCCGACCTTTGTTTCTAATCAATTTACCCAACGGAATTTAACCTACCCTGCAAAAATTAAATACCTTCACCTAAATCAAAGCCTAAAATTAGCTAAATCCCTAATATGATGAGCGACGGCAGGTTGCTAATCAATATTCTAAACAGAGTCAAGAAGATAGTGAAATTTCAGTACAAAGTCGTAGTCTGAATTACCCTCCTGTAGAACCTGAATAATCCTCAAAATCTGATTGTCCATTTGGCCAGAATGCAGTAAACAATACCAAGACCCGAGTTCAATTACATAAGCCTCATTCAAAATTATACTTAAACATGCGGGAAAAATAATTAAATTCTCTGAAAGCTATTTAAGATTTCACCGAACCCAGGAGTACGAAAATTTGGCTTTCCATAACCCACAATAATTTCCACCTCTCATATCAGAATAGATTACTCACATTAAAAGGCGATACTAACCTTTCGTTCTGAAAATTCATTCGACGAAACCTTCAACAGAAAACGCCAAATATTCACCAACTTCATGACATATCCAATTATCATCAATATTCTCGAAACAACCCCAAAATTCTAAAATATATTTGTTTCCAAGAATAAATGATGTGAATTAGCTGTAAATCACCATACATCTGATGGCGTCTCTGTAAATCACCATTCATCAGATGGCGTCTCAGTTATTCGTGCAGAGCCCCTTAAATAATCCAATCCCGCAACAATCAAAAACAAAACAGCAATCAATCATCAATAAAATAAAAATCATTACTAAATTAAACTACAATCGCAATCCGGATTAAAAACCAAAGATAATTCTCGTTTAATAGAAAAACATCGACACCTGTTCATCTCCTTACAGATAATAATTGGGGTACGCGCTGTCGCGCGTTAAATTCAGGGGTTGAGTAAATCGAGCTTAAGTTTTGGGGCCGCTCGACGAGCGCTACGCAACTCGCCGAGCGGCATAATTGTTACTCAGATATTAGTCAAACTCGCGGGACACTGCAATTACCTCGAATCACTTTCAAACTCTGAAAAATGCAATTTTTGTGTCCTTTTTACGCATTTTTTGCGTATTTACCCCGTAGAGTTTACTAAAAACCCCAAAAGTATCGGTCTGTATGGTAATCAAATTGGTAGTTGCAGCGATTCTCATTTTTTAGCGTATTTCCATTGAAAATTACATTTTAATATCCGTGGACTTTTATCGAATTTTTTCTAATTTTTTCAAATGCGTGGTCATTGCACAAGTCGAAATTTCCGATTTGGCCCCAAAAACGGTTCAAAACAAGTTCCTATAACGAAATAACAGCCAAAACGTTTTTAAAAACTCATTTGTCCATATTTTGAAAAGTATTGAATAAAAAAAATTTTACCACCTTAATTCACACCCTGCTTTGGATTCTGCTTCATTTGAGTCTAAAATGAAGTTTCTAGCTTATTTCTAAGTACCCTAAATCGTCAAATTAAACAAGTATGGAATTTTAGAAAATTACTCATTTTCCCCAAAATATCATTTGGACCGTTCTCAAAATGACAATATAGACACTACTCATTGATGTCTACGTTGTATCAAAATTTCGGACTTCTACCTTCGATGCAAAGAAAGATATGCCTAATTAAAATTTCACTCAATTGCTGACCTAGTTCACCGATGCATCATCATTGAAAATTAAAAAAATTCAATATCTTTCACAATTCTCACTTTCTTAAGACGAAAGAAATGCTATCGCTTATGTACTCAATGATGCAAGTTTCATGCAAAATTCGGCACTGAACTGAGCGAAATGAGTGATTTTTCGAATTTCGAAATAAATTCATGTCTTGGGATTTGAACCCGCAACTTGTCAATTTTCGTCCTGAAAAACATTACAAAATCCATCGTCTCATCAAACACAATAGCTTGACCGATTTGCAGCGCCCAATGAACTCACCAACAGCATCTACGTTTGAATGAGTGAAATTCCCCATTTAAGAGAATAATTCCTCAAAATGAGGCATTTCATGAGCGGAAACAATTTTCATGTGTTACCACACCTAAATCACAATTACTGACCGAAATAGAAGCCTGAACTAAGTCCGAGTGAGAATTTTCGAATTTTCGAAAATATTTCACTAATAATATTTTAGTTTCCGTAAATAAAATATTTGAGACCCGCAAAACCTCTCAAAAATTCAATCCATATCAGGAACACACACTCACAAAATATGAACCCTGAGTGAGCGTCGAAACGGTGTCTACTCACTCACACTCAGTTTTTCCTAGAAGCGAAATATGCAACTGATGGGAATATGAATCAATGAGTTATCGCACTTATTCCCAAACAAAGTTTCAGTGCACAGCTCAAAAGTTCCTGACTCAAAACACCCTCCAATATCTTCTCTCAATCATCAAAATTAATGAGTGAAACATCAACTCACAGTACCCCATATCGTGATCGACAGCCCCAGCATGATGCGCTCTATTCCAAAACGCTTGTTTATTAATGAGCCGTCTCCAATACGAAATGTGTGTATCAGTATCTCGACCATTTGCAGGCATATTTCAAAATTCCATGAATAAAATACGCCAATAAAAACTCATCATGAATTTTGACCCACAATTAAAGAGCTCAAATACGAGATATCGCTCGATTTTGATGAGTCATTGATGACATATGCCGAGTATTATATTGTTTGCACGCTCAATGTACCATAACTAAAATCACTAGCCGGCAACTCTGCAAACCCTCTTATTCTTCATCAGTCGCCAACAGTTTCTTCCTCTTCAAACGCAAAGTGAGCAGAAATGAGCGTTTTAAAATTTCACTCACTTTGCATGTATATGAGAGCATCTATTACAAGACTTTATTCTTGGTGGCATACATTGAAACGAACAACATTAGTGCTTACCTCAAGTTTGAAACAAATGGCATCGCGGTTCTTAGGACTAGCGTCGCACAAATTAACAGCGAAATCGATGTACGAGAAAAAAATGAACTCATTTTCTGGTATGTATCAATCAATGGATTTCTTAACATTCAAATAATGTGCTATAGTCATCAAAAATTGACGTTTAAAACATCGAAACATTTAGAGAAAATCGATATCAAATATTACGTCGACTTGCAGTCATCGGCCCCTTGTCTCTAAGCATCTGGACTTGTAAATTTTACGACTCGAAATTTTGGATTTGAAAAAAATAATTTCAAACAAGCCTTCGGAGGTGCAAAGACTTTACCATAGGGTAAATCGGCAATTTTCAACACATTTCATCTCTATAAATTTTTTCGTAGGACGTCGATAAACGCATCAAAAAAGTAAAAATTGATGCATACTCTAATTGAGTGAAAAATGAGTGCTCAAAAATACGTGTTTTCGGGGTCACTTCGAAGAGAACAAATATTTCTAACAACTCTAGTAACACTGTCGAAGCCTTGAAAAATAGCTGCGAGTGCCTAAATGGACATAAAATGAGTAAAACTTCGAAATCGAAAAAATCATTATCAAGCACTCATTTCTTAACAAAACTAACGAAAACATCAATTTCCTGTCGTTACTTGGACATGCGAGTGGTCGAAAACCCATGAAAAGCCTTTTAAAGGCCTTAAATTGGGATCGAATATTTCACCCCTAAGGACTTAGAAAAATTCACGAGATTTGAGCCCCAATTTTAGTTTTTTGGACTTTTTCCAAAAGTTTGATGAGCTACAACTTTGAGCGTGGTACCAAACGAAAGGTCTCGTCGAGGCGCATCATTCAAGTGTTTTTTCAACTCTGTCGAAGGTGAGCAAGTGGGCTTTTGGGGGGGACGAATATCCGAAATAAGCTGAAAAAATGGAAAAAAAATTCTGACGCTCAAACGAAGCCGAAATTCGACCAGCAAAAGAATTATGGTATGTACGACCAAAAACCGAGCAGAAAGTGTTAAATAAAGTTTTTCGTGGGTCGCACCCATTTTCCTCAAACAAGTTTGAGGCGGTTTTTTGAGGGTTTGGGGCTTGTGTTTGGGACATTTTTTTGAGAAAAGCATCACTCATGGCAAACTGTAAACTTGATACCTTTGAGAAAAAGTTTAAATCTGGGTGGTATCAACTTTTGAAGTCCTCACTCGGTCAAACAACGTCACAAATGGCGGCCAAAAATGACCTTTGAAAAAACGCGTTTTTTTACTTCAACTTTAAAGTTGCACAAAATTTGAATTTCGAAAGATGGCACTCTGTAAAACTTGCTGCAACTAGGACCAAGCTTTTCGAATAAGATGTCAACTGCTCGAACTCTCAAGTATCACCAAAACCCCGGACAAACATGTTTTGAAACTCACCCAAACTCACGGAAATTTCGTGTCAGTTTTTGTTCCAAAGTTGCATCGAAACTTGATCGTTTTGAGAACCGCTGATTTCATAGTTAGTAGAACTTTTGAAAATCTATCACCTATCAAAGTTTGAGTTTGCAAACTTGCGTAGTTTGTCCAATAAAGAATGTCAAAATTTCGACTGAAATCGAAAAAAAATTTTTGGTCAACTTTGAGGAGCTCAAAGGGATATTTTTTATCAACGTATCGCAAAATGGCAACCTCAGCACCTACTCCAACATTTTATCTACCACATCCTGTAATTTGGGCCGCCTAGGTGCATTCTAAGTATGTTTGGCAGCAGTTTGAAAAAGTGCAATTTTTGGCAATTTTTCACCATTGAACCTTCATTAAATTTAAAATTTTCGCACGATCGAAACGAAACTTGGCACAGATAATGTCGAGATGGGAGTCTTTCTGCTCACCAAATTTGAGCGCGCTGGGACCAGCCGTTTCCGAGAATGCGCCCATGCACTACACGTACGCACTACAGTCCTTCTTTACTCGGCGCGGCCACCCAGATTTTTATGAAATTTTTTTTTTTTTTTTTTTGCGCATTTTTTTTTTAGTTTTCCTTCGGAACCTCAAAGAGAGGTCCGCCCGCGCAAAAACCAGCAAAGACCGGGGGCGGACCACACACACACACACAAACACACACAAACACCTCATAACCCCAAACCTTCACACTCTTACACACACTCCCACACACACACACTCACATATACACACACACATGCAGTGCACACTTCTAAAAATACCCACAATTATCCCTCACAATCAGATACACCATCGTCTCAAATCACAAACCTTTATGTGTATTGTCTTCAAATTTCTATGTTCAACTTTCAAACACCAACATCAATTCCTTTTCCTACACGATTAAAAAATACCAAATAAAACGTAACTTAACCACATATAAAAAGGTTACAAATCATTTCACCGACCTCTTTTTATGAATAACACATCCTTACCACATCAATCAGGTGCCAACTTCTTCTATAAAATGACTACACCAATCACGATTCAAAGGAGAATAAATCAGTTTACAAATCACACTCGAACCTAACCCAACCTAAACTAATCTAACCCAACCTAGCCTAACCTAACCCAACCTAACCTATTTTATCCTTAATTGACTTTATAACCTAATCTATCCTATTTTACTGTTGAATTTTCGATCCCTTTTATTTTATTCCATTCAACTAAACGTCCATCCATCGTAACCAACGTAATTTAATCTAACATACACATAATAACATACCTTCACCTAAATCACAACTAAAAACTACTGAAATTCCTAATGTGTGCTTAACAATATTCTAAACAGAGTCGTGAAAAAGGTAAATTTTGATATTGAATCCAGAATTAACCTCCGGTCGAACTGGTTTGAAACCCTATCAATATGATTTTACATTGAATCGGAATACATTAAATAATACCTGTTCCCAAGTTCAATTACATGTGCCTCATTCAAAATTTTACTTATACATGCGTCTTTAAAATGAATGAAACTCTTTATAAGCTATTTAAAATTCCGCCAAAGCCGGAGGTGCGAAAATTAGGCTTCCCGTAACCCACAAAAATTGCCACCTCTGACATCAAAATAGATTCCTCTGTTTCATAAGCGATAGATAACCTTTCGTTCCGAAAACTAATTTAAAACCTTCAGAAGAAAACGTAAAATATTCACCAACTTCTTGACAAATCCAATTAGTATCAATACTTCCTCAAATGAACTTTATTACCCAATATATATGTGCTCTCCCGAATAAATTATGTGAATGAGCGGCATATTAACACACATCAGATGGCGTCTCAGTTATTCATGCAGAGCCCTAAAACTATCCAATCCCGCAACAATCTAAAACAAAACAGCAATAAATCATCAATAAAATGAAAATCATCACTAAATGAAACTACAATTGCAATCCGACAGCAAAATCTAAGATAATTCTCGTTTAATAGAAAAACATCGACACCTGTTCATCTCCTTACATATAATAATCGTGGAACGCGCTGTCGCGCGTTAAATTAAGGGGTTGGGTAAATTGAGCTTGAGTTTTGGGGCCGCTCGACGAGCGCTACGCAACTCGCCGAGCGGCATAATTGTTGTTCAAATATTAGTCAAACTCGAGGGACACTGCATTTACTTCGAATCACTTTCAAACTCTGAAAAATGCAATTTATGTGTCATTTTTACGCATTTTTTGCGTAATTACCCCGTAGAGTTTACTAAAGGCCCTAAAAGTATCTGTCTGTTTGGTAATCAAATTGGTAGCTGAAGCGATTCTCATTTTTTAACGATTTCCCATTGAAAATAACATTTCAATATCCGTGGACTTTTATCGAATTTTTTCCAAAAATTTTCAATTGCGTGGTCATTGCACAAGTAGAAATGTCCCATTTGGCCCCAAAAACGGTTCAACACACGTTCCAATGACCAAATAACGGCCAAAACATTTCTAAAAACTCATTTGTCCATATTTTGAGAATTAATGAACAAAAAAAAAATTCACAGCACAATTCACACCCTGCTTTGGATTACGCTTCATTTGAGCCCAAAATGAAGTTTCTAGCTTATTTCTAAGTACCCTTAATCGTCAAATTAAACAAGTATGGAATTTTAGAAAATTACTCATTTTCCCCAAAATATCATTTGGACCGTCCTCAAAATGTCAATATAGACACTACTCATTGATGTCTACGCTTTATCAAAATTTCGGACTTCTACCTTCAATGCAAAGAAAGATATGCCTAATTAAAATTTCACTCAATTGCTGACCGAGTTCACCGATGCATCATCATTGAAAATGAAAAAAATTCAATATCTTTCAAAACTCCCACTTTCTGAAGACGAAAGAAATGCTATCGCTTCTTTACATCATGACCCAAGTTTCATGCAAATTTCGGCACTGAGCTATGTGAAATGAGTGATTTTTCGAATTTCGAAATAAATTCATGTTTTGGGATTCGAACCCGCAACTTGTCAATTTTCATCCCGAAAAACATTACAAAATCCATCGTCTCATCAAACACAATAGCTTGACCGATTTGCAGCCTTCAATGAACTCACCAACAGCATCTACGTTTTAGTGAGTGGAATTCCCCATTCAAGATCATAATTCCTCAAAATGAGGCATTTCATGAGCGGAAACAATTTTCATGGGGGACCACACCTATATCCCAATTACTGACCGAAATAGAAGCCTGAACAAAGTCCGAGTGAGAATTTTCGAATTTTCGAAAATATTTCAGTAATAATATTTTAGTTTCCGTGAATAACATATTTGAGACACGTAAACCCACTCAAAAATTCAATCCATGTCAGGGACACATACTCCCCAAATATGAACCCTGAGTGAGCCTCGAAACGGTGTCTACTAATTCACACTCAGTTTTCCCTACAAGCGAAACATGCAACTGATGGGAATATGAGGTAGTAAATCAACGAGTTCTAATATCTATTCCAGAACCAAATTTGAGTGCACAGCTCAAACGTTCGTGAAACAAAAGATCCTCCTATTTCTTCTCTCAATCATCAAAATTAATGAGTGAAATATCAACTCACAATACCCTCTAACGTTAACGACAGCGTCAGCATGATGCGCTTTATTACTAAACGCTCGATCATGAATGAGTTCTTTTTCAACACGAAATTAGAGTATCAATTCTTCCCCCATGTGCAAGTCAAATTTCTGATTTCCAACAATAAAATATGCTCTGAAAAACACTTCATCAATTTCGAACCACAAGAAGAGCTTAAAACGACATATCGCATCATTTTGATGAGTTAGTGATGACATTTTTTGAGTGCTGTACGGTTTGCAGTCACACTGTACCGCGACTAAAATCACTAGGTGGCAACTCTGCAAACCCTCTTATTCTTCAACATTCGCAGACAGTTTGTTCCGGCTCAAAATGCTAAGTGAGCAGAAATGAGCGTTTTTGAATTTTACTCACTTTCCATATATGAGTGCATCTATTACAAGTCTTTGATCATGGTGACACTCTTTGAGACGAACAGCATTAATGCTTAATCCAAGGTTGAGACAAATGGCATCGCGACTCCTATAGGACCAGCGTCGCACAAATTAACAGCGAAATCGATGTACGAGAAAAAAATGAGCTCATTTTCTGGTATATTTCATTCCATGGATTTCTTTACGTGTCAAAAATGTGATATATTCATAAAAAATTGACGTTTGAGACACCAAAACTTTTCGAGAAATTCGATATCAATAATTGCGTCATCTTGAAGTCATCGGGGCCTTATATCTATTGGCATTTGGACTTGGTAATTTTTGGGCTCGAATAGCCGGACCTGAAAAAAATATTTTAAAACGCCGTCGGAAGTGAAAAAACCTTACCTAAGGGTAAATCAGCAATTTGCAAGACATTTCGTCTCTATAAAATTTTCCGTAGGAAGACGATAAACGCATCAAAAAAGTAAAAATTGATGCATACTCTAATTGAGTGAAAAATGAGTGCTCAAAAATACGTGTTATCGGGGTCACTTCTGAGAGAACAAATATTTTTAACAACTCTAGAAACACTGTCGATGCCTTTAAAAATTGCTGCGAGTCCCTAAATTGAAATAAAATGAGTAAAACTTCGAAATCGAAAAAATCATTATCAAGCACTCATTTCTTAACAAAACTAACGAAAACATCAATTTTCTGTCGTTACTTAAACATGGGTGTGGTCGAAAATCCATGAAAAGCCTTATAGAGGCCATAAATTGGGATCGAATATTTCACCCCTTAGGACTTAGAAAAATTCACGAGAGATGAGCCCCAATTTTTGTTTTTTGGATTTTTCTCAAAAGTTTGTTGAGCTACAACTTTAGCTTTGGTACCAAACGAAAGGTCTCGCTGAGGCGCATCACTCATCAGAATTTCGATATCCTGAGGCATGAAAAAGGAGGCCTTAGAAGAGATGGAATGTGCCATTTTACTGTTAAAGTTGCAAAATTCAATAAAACGAAAAAAATTTTCGAGGGATCTTTCCACAAAACTCTCTTCGTATGTAGGATCGAAAAACTCGCAAAAAATGTTAAATAAAGTTTTTCGTGGGTCACACCCATTTTCCTCAAACGTGTTTGGGGCGGTTTTTCGAGGATTTGGGAGCTGTTTTGGGGACGATTTTTCGAGAAAAGTATAGGTCAAGATGAACTGTTAACTTGACAACTTTGAGAAAAAGATTGAATCTAGGTGGTATCAAAGTTTGAAGTCTCCACTCGATCAAACAACGCCAAAAATGGCGGCCAAAAATGACCTGTGAAAAAACGCATTTTTTTACTTCAACTTTAAAGTTGCACAAAATCTGAGTTTCTTAAGATGGCACTCTGTAAAACATATTTGGAATACTACAAAGCTTTTTGAACGTGCCCTCAAACTTTGAGACCACCACGTATCGCCTACGAACATCTGGACTATGTTTGGACGACCTCCCAAAATCTAATATATTTTTAGAACAAATTCAAGCCAAAGTTGCATCGAAACTTGATCGTTTTGAACGTTCTTGATTTTTTATAGCATAGAACTTCCGAAAATCTATCAGCTATCAAAGTTTGAGCCCGCCAACTTTCTCAGTTTGTTCAAAAAAAAATATCAAAAATTCGTCTGAAATCGAAAAAAAATTTTTGATCAACTTTGAGGCACCAATAGGGATACTTTTTCTAAACTTTTGACCTTGGCACGTAAACGGTCACACACTTGAAGATTTTTCCTACAACATACTGAGTGGAGAGCATCTCAAGTGCCATAGAAATTTTCGTTGAGCAGTTTGAAAAGAGCCAATTTTGGGCGATTTTCGACCTTTGACCCCCCGTTGAGGGTAAACTATTCGCACGATCAGGACGAAATGAGGCACCGGTAATGTCGAGACGGGGATCTTTCTGCCCAGCAAATTTGAGCGCGCTGCGACCGCGCGTTTAGGAGTTTGTAGGGGTTTTACCGACATGTCGTGATATACACGTCTCCGGGACTCGCAGCGGGCGACCAGAATTTTTTTTTTTTTTTTTTTCTTTTCGCGCTATTTAGTTTTAGTTTTCCTCCGGAACCTCTCCGAGGGTCCGCCCGCGCAAAAACCAGAATGCACAATCGGCTTATTTTTACTAATATAAAATTTCTTTGGAGCGTTCTCTGTTGAAATTCATCATGTTACTTTGATTTTTAATTGATAATGCGAAAAGAAATGTTTTGAATTCGTCCGACCAGTAACCTGGCTACCACTTAGTATAAGGCGTAAGATTTTGAAACCTGAGTTTATTTTTCTAAATTTGTTATTTTGTTGAGAAGCTTCGAAGAGATAATAGACGACATTTCAGAATAAAATTCCGGCAAAAGAGGCCACCAAGGATAGAAATGTGTCCAACCGCTAGAGAGAAGTAGCAAGACTTCGACAGCAAGATAAACGCCGAAGACGATCGGATGAACAACGCGAAAAGGCAAGACGAAGCAATGCTGCTCGCCAACGAGAAGCTAGAGCTAAATTGACCCTCGAAAGGCGTTTGGTAATTCTACGGAATTGCCTGACTGGCATTTTTGTCGGACCGTGTGTACAAGTAACATTGAAAGATGGCCTTTACATGCATTGATGTGTTTGACATTTTATCAGGATAGGTTCATTTAGGATAGGTTTGGTCAGATTAGGATAGGTTTGCATAAGTAAGGTAATATTGACAGAATTTTTTCACGGGTCCACCTAGCTTAAAGGATGACATTGTCCAAGGAATTTCCACGAGTCCTGCTACTACCTAACAATACCCATGGTTTTTTGTTTGGAGTCCGCTTCTTCCATTTCTCTGTCACGCTCATAAAAATAGCCATGATGACCGTATCTGTGATACGAGTTTCACCAGTGCGCAAGTACAATAATATTTTTTATCACGGGTAGTGTTAGGATAGATTAGGATAGAATAGTTAGTTATCCACGTCTGGAAAGTTTGTTCAAGAGAGGTATTGAATCCCGTCATTTTTGACAGGCTGTGCACACTAGTCGTTAATATAAAAACCCTGATGAACGGATTGTCCCTGAAATTGAAAAAGTGATTAGCAGACATTTGTCGTTTCCGAGGTACCAATTCTCCAATTTAAGTATAGGGTCTGTTTAACTACAGCGAGGGCAGTTCCTATAGGTTATGGAAATGCATTTAAAACCATGAACTTTGTTACGGAACTGGAATTGAAATAGCTGTTCAAAATGTCGGCCCCATTGAATGCAAATTTCTATTATTCTATTAGCGTTCAAAATGTACCCGGTACATCACTGCAGGTTTAGTACCTGCAAAAAAGCGATTCCCGGACACGATAAACGCTCCTGGATCATCCATAATGAGTCTTGCAGCTCTGTAAGATCATCTTTCCTTCCAATAAAATCTCTTTCAGTCGTTTCAATTTTTTTGCGTTTCATACTGTCGGAGATATTTTACGAAGTTCATTGATAGCACACAACCGCTTAGGTGAACTTATGAACCGCTTAGGTGAACCGCGTAGGTGAACTTATGTGCTGGCGAAACTTATGGATTTAAGATGATGCAGAGAATTAAAATTTTTCTAGTAACCTATATCTTAAGTGATTCGATACACCGTAAGCGATGGATGTTTAGATTTTTCTTTATTAACGCGAAATTCGTTATTTTGGGTTTCCACTTCTCTGTTAGAGTGTGAAACATAAGGTTTAGAACACCCTGCGTAATGAACAGATTGTTCCGTGCATGCTTACTTGTTTGCTTTCTTGTTTGTTTGCTTGATTATTTGTTTGCCTGCTTGCTTGTCTTTACTTCCACCCCGTAAAGTTGGTACCTGAATGCTACATCATGCACTACTTGTTTCTTTATTTTTGCCCTACAATTGCTTTTATTGATTGAAATTTTGTCCCAGCATCATCTCAACAGGAATGTAAAGGAATCAAAAGATGAGAGGACATTCATTTATACTGTATATTTTAAACGCATTTTTTCCCGAATCCACCGTAGATACCTTTCGAAAATCAACTTCTTTTCTGCCAGTTTTGATACATAAGCAGAAAAGCACGATTATGGATTGATCAACTTTTATACCTCACGGGGAGCTACTACCCTGGACTTTACCTAATTTTTCAAATTTCACTGTGCACATTTCTATTGTACCTAGGGAAACGAAAATGCATACAGTTATGTAAAATTAATTAAAATTAAATTCCGAACACATTTACTTCCACAAAAACTTTCAATTTTGGCAAAAAAAATTATTACGCGAACATGTGAAATTATACATATTCAGGGTGTTATGGTACAAACTTTGACATTATGTATTGAAACCCAAAACACACATTTTCATGAATAACGAAATGCCCAAAAATGCTTCGTTATGAAGGTATCTAATGATTGTAATTTACTTGATTTCAGGGAAATTTTTAACTTTCTTAATTGTGACGACCCGCCATAAGGCAACATTTGTTTACCTGTCGTCTGCTGTTGGTGAACGCTGTGTAACACTCCCAACAACATGGACCGTTTAACAAATTTTAAAAGACAGATATGATCTTGGCATTTGGTGTGGCAAATGGCAATGCTAGAAGGGTTGCTAGACTGTATGCAGATCGTTTTCCCAGCTGCTAGTTGCCTGATCATCTTAGTTTCACAAGATTGCATCAGCGGCTGCGGGGCACAAGTAGTTTTGAGGTAAACAGAAGACATGCTGGTGGTCCTCATCCTCAGAGAGCTCGCGCTGGTGACGAAGAGCGGATACTATGTATAACATTTTGCAGCAAGCCCACGTACAAGCACTCGAGCCACGCCAAATGCACTCGGAATACGTTCTCACTCACTAGTATGGCAAACAGTCCATGACAACAGCATGCACCCATACCATCTTCAGAGAGTGCATGAGCTCAATCCAGCTGTGGGGCACATAAAGAATTCAATTTATGAGACCCCTGTGGAAACAGAGATGGATCTTGTTGGAAGGATAGTGGGCGCTGCAGGACGCATGGAGGATGATCCGTGAGTGTTGATCGTTTTTGGGAATCGCTTCTGCGTAGGGTTCAGATGTGCATTGACGAACAGGGCAGGCATTTTGAACAGTTCTTGTAATGTCAATTTTGTAATAATTAAATTTAATGAAATCAGATGAGTTTTCATACCTAAAACTCGGAAGACTGCCCCCACCAGAGTCAGAAAAGCACACAAATGTTGCCATATAGCGGGTCGTCACAATTAAGAAAGTGAGAAATTTCCCTAAAACCAAATAAATTTCAATGATTCGATATCTCGATAACGAAGCATTTTTGGGCATTTCGTTATTCATGAAATGTATTTGTTTTGGGTGTCAATGCATAATGTCAAAGTTAGTACCATGAGTTAGAGAACACCCTGTATATGCGCAAAACGCTACTCCTTCTACAGTTTTCAACGTAAAAGCTTGATTTTGGTCTCATTCGATGCGGAAACACTGTGGTAAGGAATATGAAGCATTTTTTTAAATGTCGAATTAGATAAAAATTCATCAATTTATTTGTCCAAAGAATTTCCTAATATTCCTAATTTTCCAAATTTTGAGATTTTTTTAATTTCTATTGCAACTCGGTAACAGAAATGCAAAAAAATATATATAATAGAATTCTGAACACATTACCTTACATAAAATTTTTTAATTTCTCAGTAGGAAAAAGTTATGGTGCAAACATACAAAACTATAAAAATTAGCTCAAAATGCTACCCCTTCTATAATTTTTAACTTAGAAGCTCGATTTTGGTCTCATTCCACGCAGAAAGACAGTGTCAAAAGCGAACAGAAGCTAATTCAATTTTAACTCCAAATTAAATTTTATGTCAAAAAATTTGGTACTCTGAAAAAAAATTTCGATTAGAAATAAAAATAAAAATTTGAATTCCAAATTAAAAAAAGCTTCATTTTCCAGTTGCTGGAGTGTTTCTGCGTCGAATGAAACCAAAATAAAGCTTCTAAGTTAAAAATTGTACGAGGAGGAGGAGCTAATTTGTGTAGCTTGTATGTTTGCACAATAACTCTTTTTCTATTGCGAAAATCGAAAAATTTTGTGAAGGCAAATATGTTCAGAATTTAATTTTACATATTTGAATACATTTTCGTTCTCCTAGGTGCAATAGAAATGTGAACATTGAAATTAGAAAAATTAGGTAAAAAAGTTGATTTCAGGGTAGTAGCTCCCCATAAGACGCTTAACAATTCCTTTTTAAATTACTGACAGCAGCAGCTATTCGCATTCTTTAGTTCCCGTGGACAACCAAATACCTATTTCTTCTTCCAGCACTGACACTTCTGGAACGATGCAGCATTTAATTAATGCGCCCCTCATGTTTTCAGATAAAGGTAGAGTGTCGTGACGCCACAAACTATTTTTCTAGTACAGTAAACTCCCTCACGCTCCAATGTTTTCTGAACTAAGGCAGCAGCCTTGCATAAAAGCACGATGCAGAACAGGGCATTAAAATTGTGCGCCAACGATGATCTGGAGAAATATATTTTGCCAATTACGATAACGTCCTGCGACATAACGGACACCTGTGAAAGCAGTTCACATGATCCTGCAAGGTTGAGGCAAAACAAAGGAATTCATTCAGTGTGTTCTGAAAATATACTTGTTCTTTGACTGGCGATTGCTCGTGTATTTTTCGGTTTGGCTTTCATGCGCATCTAAGTTTTTTGTTACATTTTATGTCTTAGAGTTAATATCATTTACTTTGATTAAATCATCAACTCGTATCAGTGTTAATAAATACTATGTACATACATACAAACAAAGTACCACCTGAAAACTGGGCACCCAAAGAGTGAGTACATTTTTTTTAGACACCCGTACATACCCTGGCAGGAGCTAATAATAGCAGTAAGCACTGCCGCGCTAGTCAAACCTGAAAAATTGGAATGCTCTATGTTTGCAGTAAAATTTTCCTTGAATTTTTAAATACTCTATATTTGAATTTAACTATTCTCTAAAATAATTAGAATAATCTACATTTGAATATATATATATATATATGTTTCATTAAAAATAATGCCATATTGGTTATTAATATTAACTTTGTTCAATTTTTCTAGTTTCCGGAAACTAGAAAAATTGAACAAAGTTAATATTAATAACCAATATGGCATTATTTTTAATGAAACCTGTATCAAAGAAGGGTTACTACCAAAATATACTGAATATATATATATATATATATATATATACTCTATGCTTGAATCAAAATACTTCATAGTTGAATTGAAATACACTTTAAATTAATTTAAATCATGAATTTGAAAGGAATAAATATTTGAAATAATTAAAATACTATATTTCAGTTGAAATACTCTTTGAATTAATTACAAGACTCTATACCTGCACTAAAATACTTTTTGAATCATTTAAAATACTATGTATTCGTATGTGAGCGCTCGTAAATTGAATTGCCTTTTTAGACACGAAACCCAGAATAACGTCTGAGATCAGTAAATAACCGCAAAATTTCATGCGTTAAGAACGGCACAATAATAAATAACTGAATAAATTCTCGGTTGATACAAAACTTGTTGCTCTCCGGTGCTGTCGGCCGTGACGATACAGAGAAGGGCCTGACCACCTAGTCTAACTTTTTCGCAGGAGCATGCATTTTTTTCGCCATCCAAACGATTTAATTACTTGGGCGGCGAAAACATGCATGCAGATGGCGAAAAATTTAGACTGGGTAAGGGATTTGTGTCTAGTTAGGACGGAAATTTTTTTCCTCAAAATCTAGCAATGTAGTTGAGAAACAAACCGGTACTGCTATTATTTTTGTGGGAGTTTTTATGAATTTTTACGAGGAGTTGAATTTTACCTATGTTATTTTTCCAGAGTAAATTACGTTCTAGAATTACAACGATCTTCTTTTTCCAGAGTGAATTACGCAATAGAATTACAACACTTCATTTACCAGAGTGAATTACGTACTAGAACTATATAACGTTCTCCATTTTCCAGAGGGAATTACAGACTACAATTATAAATTATGGCGCAACGACTCGTCAACAAGGAGTTAATTATACAACAGTGCAAAGAACTTCACAGCGGGAATGTAAGAGAAAAAGTTATAATTTGTTTTAATGAAGGCGAGCTTTTCAATACAAAGCAGTAGTTCTCATTTCATTTCCGAGAGCATGTGAAGGCCGCTCGGCTATGGGCTATTCACACTCAGATTCAAGTGGTATTTGAATTAAATCTAATGAAATTAAATGCATATTAAGTCTGCCAGGTCTGCGTTCTTCATCGATGGACTTCTACTTGCATAAATTAATGCCTCAGTTAGATCCGATTGGAGTATAAGGTAGTTTTAGTCTCTCTAACCGCAACAGAGGCGTTCCAAAACGAGGAAGGATGAAAGCACCACTTAGTATGAAATTAAAAGAATGGGAAATCCATGGAAAATGTGTGTTCCCACCCTAGATCCACTGTACATCGAAACAGCAAGTTAGAAAATAAGTTTAAGATGCAAGATTATAAATGAAGAGAAAGTAATAGGTACTGAAAAACAGGACAGTATTGAACCGAAGAAAGATAGTCTCTACCTAAACAAAATAGACATTCAATTTCTACGACAGAAAATGCCTTTCTAAGTCTCAGCTCGGGACCCGAAATTTTCCCCTTTTAATTCTAATGCTCATTGACATGCAGAGTTGGTTTCTAGCATGGCAAGCGTTATTTTAAGGAATATTTGATTCGTGTTCAATGTTTTTCTACATAGTTTAGTTTAATTTTTGGAAGAAATCATCATTTGAAAAGCACAAATGTTATAATTTGCATTTTTCCCCAATATTTTCAACGAATAATATCCCTGTAAAATTTCCCAAACGTAAGAAATATTATCAAAATATCTTTTAAAATTATTCGGTACTGTGAACAAAATAAATGCTTCCTATCTTCGTCTTGCTTCGGCTCACATTAATGTATCGTGATCCCTAGAGCTCGACTCAAGCGATGCCATTAAGCAGATTTTCAGCACGTAAAACCGATAAATTTGTCGCAGCAATCCTTAAAATTTTCGGAGCAAATTTGCTAAATTTTGTGCTCGCAAAGCTCGCGAATTTTGTAACCTCACTCTCTAAATTTTGGGATTGCAATTACCTCATAAAAAAATGAGGCACGTATTTCTCCAAGTCTCCCAAGTCATGGTGATTTTTAAGAGTGCCGGTTCCCAAATTTCTAGCTTGAAAGTGACACCTGGAATTCTAAGTGGTTATTGACATGCATTTAACTGATGCTGGTGATATACTTTCGTATCATAAAACCTCTTAATATTCCTATTCACTTATCCAATACTTCATCATCATTTTTATTATCTGTATTATTTTAGCTAATTGATGACATTAAATCTACACTAGTGAACTATTCTCAAACTATAGTGTGATTCTATCATGGAAGCTATTTTTGCAAATATGACTTTATTTGAATGTGCATTTTCCTTCCTTTTAGTTTCCTTCTCATGCGTTTGGAGGACTTTCGAAAAAAAATCGATTTACTTACACAAATCGCACACTAATAAAAAAATAGGCCTCTGCAGTCATTATGTAGGGTATAAACGACCTTATTTGAATGTTCATTTTTCTTCCGTTGGGTTTCCTTTTTATGTGCTTGAGGGACTATCGAAAAAATTCGATTGACCAACATAAATCGTACACTGACAAAACAGCAGGCCTTGGCAGCAATTTTTTAGGATTCATGTCTCCAACTTAGTGGCAGAATCGACGAACAAATCGAACCGAAGAGTTGGTTTCTTGCATGCGAGTCGTTTGCGTTTGAACTGACATATGATTCGTACTCTGTGGTTTTCTACGTAGTTTTGTTTAAATTTTGAGTCAGTGACAGCGGCAAATGAACTCACCTACCAAGTTTACAAGTAACATGTAACCTATTGTCCTTCAGGTGAATATCTTGACTCCTCTTCATTCATCACTGAACGTCGACAAATGTGTATTGTGGGCGAATATTTTGACTCATTTGGATTCATCACTAAATATGAACAAATTTGTGACGTAGAATTCTTTTGGATTCATTTGGATTCATCACAGTGTCGACACGTCAGTGAAGCAGGGGTTCATTTGGATTTACATACAGTAGATTGATCAATGAACGTCAGCAAATTTCAGTTCCCCGTACAACAAAAAGACCATAAGAAGGAACTGAAATGAAATATTTCCAGCTTATACTAATTAAGGAGGTAATCAGGATAAACAAGCAAGCAAACCAGCATGAAAGCATACAAGGAGTCTGTTCATTATACAGGGCGTCCGAAAACTTATGCTTCACCCTCTTGCAGTACAGTTAAAACCCAACAGAACGAATTATACATGAATAATAAAAAATATAAATATCCATTTTTTTCGAAACGAATCGCAAAAAAGTTTTTATCGCTCGTATATCTTGAAAATTTCCTTCAACGATTAATCAAATAATACCTGACGAAGTTCTGGAAGATCTTCTATTTACTGAGTATTATTTAAATCAAGTTTTCTAACTTTTCTAAGCTTTCGAAGCGTTATTTAAACAAGCCGAGAGTTTGGAAGTTATTTAACTAGCATGGAGTGCGTATGTATGTGTGTGCGGATGTGTGTGTGTGTATGGATGTATGTGAGTGTGTGTGTGTGTTCATGCGTACGTGTGTTTGAAAGCATTCCACGCTAAAATAACTAATTTACGCCGGCATGAATTATAATAACTGATATAACTGAATGATGTTCGTACAAACTATATATAACTAAAATAACTCAATGCGGCTAGTGCTAATTTTAGGTTGCTGAAATTACTGAATCTTGCTGGATTTACCGCTACTGCTTTGGCCTCCCAGAGGAATGCAAGTAATTCTGCGCGCCAGAGCTCGCAGAATGCATGCCTTCATCGGGCTTTGGTTTTAATTTCATATCTAGATATGCAAAATGAGTTACGTTAGGCATTCCTGATTTCATTCGTTTGAACCAAATGGCAATACATTCAAGAAACTTTTGATCGAATGGAAATTGCGCATCGCTTTATTGGTGACTTAACAAGAGCTATTCACATTCCTGATTTAATTCGTCTCGATTGAATGCTCGTGCGTTCCTGGAAACTTCTTCCAAAATAAACAGAATTCATCGATGGCTAGTTGACTTTTTAAAAAAACAATTCGGTATCAGCTGAATTTATTTTGAACTAAATGCTCAAGCTCTCCGGACCTGTCTGCCGAAATATACAGATCTCGTCGAGTGATTGTTGACTTTACAAATACAATTCAGCGTCAGCTCACTACATGCTGATCAGAGTAAGAAAGACATCACGTCACCTCCTAAAATCAGCTTCATATTCTCACCAATTTTCCCCGCCACGAATTTTAAGTACCTAAATTGCAGTGAACGTTCGTCCTCAAAAAAAAAAATGCATTTAAATCGGGTTGTAAAAGTGAACATATCGGTCGCGTAAAAATTCATGGAAAAGATCGTACGCCTGATCGAATTGCGCGCACCAAAGAAAAAACTGGAACTAAATTGTTGATCGAGCCGATTGCAATTCTCATCGGCCTGCTGCATAGATTTATTGCCCGAAACTGGACGATGACTGAATCGAATTCACATCTGCAGGCACATCTTATGTGCATACACATCACACGAGCGGCACATCACACGCGCGGCACATCACACGCGCGGCACATCACACGCGCGGCACATCACCCGTGCGGCACATCACACGCGCGGCACATCACCCGTGCGGCACATCACACGCGCGGCACATCACCGGTGCGGCACATCACACGTACGCTCGGCACATCACACGCGCTGCACATCACCGGTGCGGCACATCACACGCGCGGCACATCACACGCGCGGCACATCACCCGTGCTGCACATCACACGCGCGGCACAACACCCGTGATGCACATCACACGCGCGGCACATTACCGGTGCGGCACATCACACGCGCGGCACATCACACGCGCGGCACATCACCCGTGCTGCACATCACACGCGCGGCACATTACCGGTGCGGCACATCACACGCGCGGCACATCACACGTGCAGTAAATACAACACGTGCAGGGACTCTTCACATGTGGTACAACTCACATGCAGTCACGTCACAACACATGCGCACGTGTACCAGGATACCATGTGCATGTGACGTGATTGTGTCCGTGTGACAGCGTCAATGCAGTGAATAATATTCTCTTGTGAAGTAGAAAAACGCTGCAGTAAATCAATGTTAACGTACTCATCTGTCTCGGGTCAGACCATGTACACAATTTTCTGTTATGATATGTGGTCAATAATAGTAAGTCGGGAGAAGCTGATCTCCTTGATTGAAGTTTTTATGATACGCATAAATGATTCAAATTTAAAAGGTAATTTAATCGCCACCTACATGATCACTATTGCAATAAATTTGAATGGCAGTACTGGAAAAAATGAAGTCACGCTTTTTAAGCACGGTTGTCGAAACGGTTCTTTTCTTGTCGAATTTCATGAATTCGAATTTTCCCTAAAACTTTTGTGGGAAAAGTTTTAGCAGTATCTAGGCAAAAGAAAACATACTCGGCTTATGAAAACCCGTGGACGTAACCAGGTCTCGAGTTTTATCAATTTTATTAGTGTACACGACCTGTCAAAAATGACGGGATTCTATATTTTCCCTTAAATAAGTCTTAAGAGATGGATGACAAACAAATACGAGTATATCCATCCCAATAGTACCCGCGATTAAAATATTCTTGTACTTGTGCACTGGTGAAACTCGTATCACAGATACGGTCATGGAGCATCCTTGTGGGCGTCACAGGCACAAGCACCAACCTATCAAATTTAATGAGTTCAGTGAGATTCCTGTCGTGATAACATAGGCGAAATTACGCACAAAATATATTCAAATCTATTTATTTTTAAATTTAAGGAGACACTTGGAATTTTGTTATGTAGTATTGATTGATAAATTATTGTTATATCACTCAAATATTTTAGAAGAAAAAACCAAATGGCCAGATAAAGAGCCAAATTAGAAATACTGCTACTAGCAAACCGTAATCCTCAGACGTTCTCCTCTAATTTGGGAAAATTCGTAACGCTTCACACCCAATGCTAATTTCCCAGCAGTATGAGGGTGGTGTTTAAAAAACTATTGATGCTCCGCTAATGAGAGTGTGCCGCGAGCGTAAATGGAATGAACGCTTTTAAGAACTGGAGAAGTTGGCGACAAAATTCGGAATTCTATACTCGGGGAACCATTAGCTTTTAACGCGAGTAATTGGAATTTCTGAGGATCAGTTTCACATCTGACACCAACACGAAGTTTTCCTTACGTTTGGACGTGAATTTTGAGATTGCATAAATGTACGATCATGGATAAAGAAATGTGTGGAAAATTCAGTCTAAAGACAGGGAACACTCAGGCAGTAGACAGGAAACACTCAGGCAGGACACAGGGAATACTCAGGCAGGAGACAGGGAACACTCAGGCAGTAGACAGGGGACACTCAGGCAGGATACAGGGAACACTCAGCCAGGAGACAGGGATCACTCGGGCAGGAGACAGGGAACACTTAGGCAGGACACAGGGAATACTCAGGCAGGAGACAGGGAACACTCAGGCAGTAGACAGGGGACACTCAGGCAGGAGACAGGGAATACTCAGGCAGGAGACAGGGAACACTCAGGCAGTAGACAGGGGACACTCAGGCAGGAGACAGGGAACACTCAGCCAGGAGACAGGGATCACTCGGGCAGGAGACAGGGAACACTCAGGCAGGACACAGGGAATACTCAGGCAGGAGACAGGGAAAACTCAACAAGAGACAGGGAACACTCAGGCAGGAGACAGGGAACACTCAGGCAGGACACAGGGGACACTCAGGCATGAGACAGGGGACACTCAGGCAGGAGACAGGGGACACTCAGGCAGGAAAGAATCAAAACACAGTGAAAGACAAGAAAATTTATTTATAAACCTTAGACGAGAAGAAGAAAGTTACAGACTCATTACGGAGCGATAAGTGTGTGCAGTGTATAGCCCTGTAACATGTTAACCTAGATCGGATAAAACTGGAATTCACAGCTCAATTCAAATCAAACTTAACTTCAACGTTTGACTTCCAAATGAACAAAAGTAATTGGAAGCTGTCATCATCTGGCTTCGGTTAAGCATGAATAAAAATGTAGTTTGCAATTTATGACCACCGGTTGGCCACCGGTATTTTGGAAATTCCCAAATATTGAACTTTTAACTCCATATTATGTAGAGTGTCTTCATGCTCTGTAGTCACACGTGCTAATCTGTTCTGGATTAAAAGGTTCCCTAAAATTATATCAAAATTAGGCAAAAGAAGTGACCGTTACGCCTCAGGTTAAAGTGCAGTCCCGAAAAATATACAACGTATTATATTCAAAATGTCTCACACCAAGGTAATGTACAATTCTTCGTATCATACGAAATGCGAGGGATTCAGTTCCAAAAAAACAAACATAATTCATAAGAATTTTTTTCATTCTATGGTTTCAATCAAAGTAGAGTACGAAAAAAGCAGAACTTAAGTTTTTTTAATACACTTGATTTCAAACGCGGGGGCGTAAGAAAAAAAGGAACAAATAAGATTCAAGAGTAGCCAAGCAGCAGCCAAATGCGTTCATCATCCTGAGCACTCAGTTCACCGACCCTCTTACCCAGTGTAACTTTACCGCCGGGGCATCTATGATTTTAGTTACCCAAGTATAACTTCTGCATGGAACGGCCAAAATCGTCGATGCAGCGGCGAAAAAATCGGACCGTGATACGTACAGTGCTGCAGAAGGCAATTTTCAGCGTGGATACCACCGCTTGGAACACTTCCTTGATATTTCAAGCAACAGGGTGATAGCTTTGCATCCGTCTGACTTGTTCACAGGGGCATCTATAATTTTAGTAACCCAGGTATAGCTTCTGCATAGGGAGGGTAAAATCATAGATACAGCAGAGAAAAAGTTAAACTTTGAGTCAGGGGATCAAAAACAAGCGACGCTGCTTACTTTTGCATCACTCAGCATTGTATTGTCAGACTGTGCAAGGCTGCCGGCGAATATTGCTTTCATCACCAGCTCGCAACGCTCGGCTTCGAGCAGCCGATTGTTCGTTCGGCTTTTGTTTATGCACTTCAGGAAGTTTTTGTGGCTCTAGAAGATCTCAAATTGCGGTTTATAAAAGAGGCGTGAAGTTTCCTCATCGACATTCGCGATCTCGACCCACGTTAGTGTGGACGATTTCTATTCCGACGAAATTTCATCCGACCGAGTAATAAAATTGGTGGTCGTCTTTGCGGTGGTGTTGACCGCAGCCTGAGTTAAACATGCGGCAGTCTGTGCTGGTAAGACAAAGTTCAGCATATGCAAAGGGAATATTATGCCTGTAATGCAAGGTACGGCAGTCAATTCTGCATTTTTAAGATGCTGCGGAAGCCTAAATGCAGGATTGACTGTCGCACCAGGTGTAATGAGTGTTCCATGTTAAGTGCTCTCTCTGCAGTGATTAAATAATTCATTGGAAGAAATATTTTGTGTATAGCATTCTATGCATAGTATTTCATAGATAACACTCCATGTATATCATTCTTTGTCTAGAATTTCCTGTATAACATTCTATGTATAGTATTTTCTGTATAACATTCTATTTAAAGCATTTTCTGTATAGCACGCTATGTATAGACTGAACAGTAAAACTCTAGTGTTAGTAGGAAGGCAATTTTGCATAAATATACCTCAAATATGTGCAAATTTGGAGCACGGTATGAATATTAGAAGGTGATGAGCAGTTTTTAACCAATGATTTAAATGTGCAAAATGACGTCAATGATTGCCCTCAATATTTCCTTGATGAATATTTCACTACTGGTTCATAACAGCAGTTGAACATTCAAATAACGTGAAAATATCATTGAAACAAGAGTGAAATTTTTGCCTGTAAAGTGTAGGAGTGAAGAATTTTTATTAAGATAAGCCTATTGTATTTCGTGTGCGAAAAATGCTCTTATCCTAAATAAGGCTGAATGTGCCTCTACATTCATCATGTTCTATTCAATGTGCTTCACGGTTTTCCTTCTTCACGAAGGATGTCTTGAGAAAAACACGGCATGTAGACAAAACTATCCGGTAACCATGACTTACAGCTTGAAAGGACTTACAAACAAGTTATTTTATTCCCAGTGCTAGCATCCCGATCTGATTATTAAACACGCAAAGTCGTTTTCGCTTGCAGAGTTCTCTTAAATATTCTTAAGCCGACTCGGCTTTACTACTCCTTCACGAGCTGATAATGTTTCGAAGATATAACTATTTCGTTCTATGCTTCCTCGAAATAACTTCTTGGAAACATGGAAGTCCCTTACTCAGTTAGCGCCGCGGAAACCATAAAAATTGAAATCTCTACGCTATCTTAAATGAGATATTTGAAGTAAAGTTCTAGAATATTTATAATAATTATAATGATGATAATAAGTTAATACTTCTCTTCGTGCAGTGGATTTTTTGGCTGCTGCTGCTGCAGCTAGCGACGAGCTCGACGTATGGACGCGAGACGTCACGCGCCGCAGGGCAGTCGGCTGACCGTAAGGCGGCCGTCGGCGGCGATGCTGCGGCGGTTGGCGGCGGAGAAAACGATCTCGTGGCCGCTGGAAGTCAGCAGTTCAGCGCCATCGCCACGCACGAGCTGGTGGCCGCCGCTGGAGGTAGGAATGTCGATAGCGGAGGATAGTTATTTCCGTTTACGTAGTTGAATGTTCTGTCTTGTGAGTAGTTGCTTTGAGCTCTGTCGAGGGCGAAAGAAAGGGTTTTTAAGATGGACTTATCACTCCTCCCAAAAATATGACTCCTCTGAAGTATTTCATCTTCGAAAGTAAATCATCCTCTAAAGTGTATTATCCTCCAAAGTATATCACTCCTTTCAAGCCTCTCACTTGAGAGACATTAAAACATCATAGACGTCTTAAACTTAAAGTTAAGGTGAAATGCAAGGGTCATTTAAGTTTAAATTTGAAGACACTACGTCGATTGCAGCATATACATACTTCTGCCATGTATCTGAAGTTCAGGCGTCATAAGAGTATCAAACCCTGGACTTTCAAGAGTCGATAACTAACTTAGAGTTCCCTTTATTTCATGTCGATGTTTAAAATCTCATGTGCGAAACAATTGTACGTATAGATATAAAACACCTAATTTATAACACAAGAGCATGAATTTATGAATTTATGCTATGGGGGGAAGCGGAAAATAGGCTTGCTGTACAAAGCTGTGAATCAGTTTTCTCATGCTAATTACAATACGCACTCATTTCGATACAGATGAGCTGAACAGTGAACACGCTGCTCAACAATTCCAACGCCGTGTAGCGGTTACAGCGTCATATGGCAGTTACAAAGCTACACAGCGGTGTACAACGTTGCATAACACTTTGAATGCTTTAATTTCTTCTTCATATCAAGAAAGATAACCTGGTTATGCTGTGTAACATTTACAACGCTATACAACAGTTGCAACGCTAGATAGCATCAAACAACGCTGCGTCGTAGTTTTCACACGCTAATCCCATCCCCTTGTTAAGATAGATAAGTTATCCACGTTATATAGCAGTTACAACACGGGACAACACTGCGTAGCAGTTTTCTTCGTCTAATTCTTTTCCCATGTCAAGACAGGTGACGTTGCAGTGCAAAAAGTAAGCAATTCTGTCAAGTTGTTCTCTTTTGTGGTAAAAATTTTCCATTTTGAAAATTTTTACCTATAGAACAAATTTGACCTTCAAGATTATCTTGCAGGGCTACCAAATACTTAGTGCTCATACTTGAATTTCACTCGAAGAAATACAAGCTTGAGGATTTTGGCGAGCGGAGGCCAATCTGACCCTTCAGTCAATCGTGAGTTGCAAGGAGAGATTCCTGCTCACGCTCTCTGGTGCCCTTGGGACGGGAAACGCGCGTCGCAACGTTTAGTGCACCTTGCTCTAATCTATCGCAGCGAAACGCAGCGAAATATTTTGTTTTATTTGTAAACAAACAAGAAGTGTTTGTTTCATTAGTTATTAGAAGGTAACAAACAAGAATTGGTTGTCTTATTTGAAAACAAATAACAATTATTGGTTTTATATTGCCTGTGAACAAAGTGTCAGCCAATAACAAGCGCTGAGAGAGGGCTAAAGAAATCCTGCAGAACAAATTTCCAAGTCTATGAATAAGTTGTTTAGTTAGCTCCCTGCCTTGACTAAAAGCAATGCTGTTCTAGACATGGAAAAGTCCCTTGAACGTTAATTATTATTGAGAAAAAATCATTGCAATCATTTTACTGCCGTTCGTGGTGCTCTAGTTGGTCATCTAAATCTCATGAGCGTTTTTTTTTAATAAAACACAGAACATGCAAGAAAGACGGGCTGCTCACGTAAGTTTCACGCATCATGTTAGTTTTTTTCGAATATTTATTATATGTATAATCATGCGAGCATTCAAACGTGAGCTTTTAATTACGTATATATAATCACGTTAGTTTTTAATTACTTATATTTAATCACGTGAGTTTTTAGTTACGTATATCTAATCACGGGAATTTTTAATTTCGTATATTTAATCCCGTGAGTTTTCCAACGCAGCCAAAACTATTCTTCACGACCTCTTATTAATCAACACAAAACATGATAAAACCATTTGCTCCCTCAGGCCACGGCCACGGGCACAAGAGCAGCCATAAGAGCGGGCACGAGAAGGCGTCAGGGCATAAGAGCGGCAAGGGGTTCAAGAGCAGCAAAGGGTTCAAGGGCGGCGTGAAAGGAGGGTTCGGGAAGCATGGTAAAAAGGTGAGAAAATAGTCATTGGAAGACCAATCTTAGTTCATTTACCATAATATATAAGTACTGGAATCTATGAAATAATCAAAATAGTTATTTATTAATGATTAATAAGCAATAATAATGTATGGTATGTATAAAATAATTTTACGTGATTTCGGTTTGTATCTCAAAATGATAATTCAGATAATTTCAGAATGTAGTATAAACATCATAATGAAAGCTTAAACTTAAACATCCCGTCACTGGAATTGCTCAATAATAAATTCTTTGTTCGTTGTTATTGGCAAAAACGATGAAATGTTTGAGAAAAATCGGTCGTCTTTGCTCGTGGCTGAACATTTTGCTGCCAATGACATTTCCAATAAAATTTCCAGGGGCTCTGTCAATGAAGCTTCCAAATAGTATCATGAAATAACAGATCTAAGAACAAGAAATCCAAATTTAGCTTGTCTGTTTGTTTGTCAGGGCTTCTTCGACAAAGGAGGCAAGAGCTCCCACGGCGACCACCACAAGAGCCACAAACACGGCAGCTTCAAGAGCGGCAAGAAGGGCGGCAAAGGCCACAAGAAGGGATCTAAGGGCTCCTTCGGCAAAGGCCACGCCAAAAAGGTAAAATTCAATGCTTTTATGCTGACAATTATTCCCTTATGATGACACACATCATACTAACTTGTTCTTTTGCAATCACATATGGCAAGAGAATATTCAGTAAAAATTAAACTTACTTTTTTCTAGTATTTGAAAACCTTTACTTCCGAAGATAGATCTTAGAAAAACAATTATTGTAAACAATTTAAAAATAAATTTCGAATTCAGGAAGTAAAATTAAAATTCTGAATATACTTTGCAGAATTTTCAGAATGGTTTTGTTTGCAGTTTACTTGAGTGCATGTATTTTTTGAAGTATAGGACTTGTAGATTTCAACGACAATTAATTTACCAGTAATTTTTCACCGAGTTTTTATAGAAAATTTCACGCATGTGAGTTCCATGTGATGACTGCAGAATATACTTCAAGTTAAACAGAATATATATATATATATCATTAATTATATATAGCATTATATATAAGTTTTTATAATTTCAAAGTCAAGTTTTTGAATTTTAGTTCAAACGTAACTTTCGGCCTGCACGTAACATTTGTCGTTTACAAAAGACATTATTTCTGTCATTTTAGGAGATAAATAATAATTCTGAAGTTTGTTTGGTTAAACAAGTTGACAAAAGTTCTCTTTTAACCAGCATTTCTAATGCAATACATACGTATCTTTTTGTGACAAAATTGGAACAAAATTCTGTATAAAATACCAAATAAATAGTTTTTTAAAGAAAGAACCAGCTTCACGCATTTTTAAGGAAGTACAAGTTTCAAGGTTTTTCAAAGAAAGTACAAGTTTGAAGTTTTTTTTACAAAGTGCCAGTTTAAAGTTTCAGTGAATTTTGACAGGGCTTCAAGCACAAGCACAGCATCAAGGAGTCAGGCTTCAAGAAGCACTTCCATGACAAAGGCGGCAAGAAAGGCTTCCACAGCGACCACAAGCACTTCGACAAGCACTTCAAGAGCGGGAAAGGCGGTGGATTCAAGGGCGGCAAGTTTGGGGTAAGAATTAATTTCCAAAATACTATTTGAATATTCTATTCTATAAATACAATTTGAAAACACCATTTGAATAAATTATTCGGGAATGCTATTCTGTAAATAAAATTTGGAAATACGATTTCGTAAATATATTTTGGATATCCTATTTCGTAAATACTGTTTGGCATTAATATTTCGTAAATACTCTCTAGAAATACAATTTCGTAAATACTATTTGGAATCATTGTTTCATCAATATAATTAAGGAAAATCATTTTGTAAATGCTATTGTGTAAATACAGTTTGGAATTTTGGTTGAAAAAACTATGTAGACGACATGAACCGATTTTTGAAACAGACGATATACATATTTCCAGAAATTTTCTCCTTCGCTTTTCGGTGTTGATCTGCAGTAGGTAAAAATTTGAAGGAAGCAACGTATTTCGTTTTTGTAAACATGGTAAACGAGTTAGATGATATAATCTTGAGCAATAAGCTAATGCATAGATGGAATAACGTAAAAGAGATTTCATCAAAATGATGGATGTAAACCGGCAGTACTGACGCCTCGCTACCCTCACTCTAACTGCACCGTCTATGCCTCGCTACCCTCACTCTAACTGCACCGTCTATGCCTCGCTACCCTCACTCTAACTGCACCGTCTATGCCTCGCTACCCTCACTCTAACTGCACCGTCTATGCATCGCTACCCTCACTCTAACTGCACCGTCTATGTCTCGCTACCCTCACTCTAACTGCACCGTCTATGCCTCGCTACCCTCACTCTAACTGCACCGTCTATGCATCGCTACCCTCACTCTAACTGCACCGTCTATGCCTCGCTACCCTCACTCTAACTGCACCGTCTATGCATCGCTACCCTCACTCTAACTGCACCGTCTATGCCTCGCTACCCTCACTCTAACTGCACCACCTATGCCTCACTACCCTCATTCTAACTGCGCCCTCTATTCCTCTCTACCCACACTTTAAGACAATTTTTACCCTCGACAAAGTTCAGAGAGGTCATTAAGTTTTGCTGTAATCGAGCTCCTTAATTGCATCAGTTTAGAGATTCTCGGAGATAAGTTGCCTTCTAGCATGATTAAATTGAATGGGCAGGAAAAAGAGGACTGATCCAATCAGAAGAAAATAAATTTAACACAGTCGTTCTTTGTTTTATGATAAAAACCCCAAAATGTTTTAGAAAAAAATCAAAAAATAAAACTACCGCAAAATATGTGGAACCTCGACACCAGTTGAGTTTTTATTCTTTGTCATCATGTCCTGTGCCCATGTTGCGGCATGTAAGCCAATACAAATGCTTTTCAATATATCTTACAGAGGCGATTTCTCGTCTTATATTCATAAAAATGATCATTAAAATAGCTAACAGCACTGCCGCGTCATTTCCATTTCAATTTGTTTCAATACAAATACTAGAGAAATAAGTACATACGTGTTTGTGCATTAATATAATACTTAATAATACTACGGAAATAAATGTATATGTTTGTGGCTTACAATAATTATTTAATAAAAATTGATCTTAATTAATAATTATGCGATTATTAGGAATAAATGACAAATTTTGTGAAATGATTGTTTGTGCACCAAAATAATAACTAATAATACTAGAGAAAAAGTGCATGTGTTTGGGCTTCAATATAATTAATAAATACTAACACAATATTGAAATTTACTCAAATTATATAAATAAATTAATTATAATAATTAATTAATAACTTGCGCACTGGAAAAATGAATTATTATTAAGGCAAAATGGTCTAACACAAAAATATTGAATAGTTCATTACATCATAACATGTGTGTTCGCAGGGGCACAAGAAGCACGACTCTCACGGCAAGAAGGGCTTCTTCGGCAAGGGGCACCACAAGGGGCACAAGAGCGGACACAAGAGCGGCCACGGGCACAAAGGACACCACGGGCACAAGAGTTCTCACGGCAAAAAGAGCGGGCACAAGAGCAGTCACAAGAGCCACCATTGAGAGCTTTTTTCATTTCTATTCGCCAGCACATCCGAGTTTTGTTGCTCTTTACGTTGTTACCTTCCAGTCTTGGCCTGGCAAACTTTGAAAAAAAATTCAAAAAAATTGTACCGATCGAACCGAACCAATAAAAGTATATCCTTTTACTCAAGTATTTTTTACATTATTCTCGGTTGGGGCTGACTAGACATGGTTTTTTTCTGGAATTTTCGATTTTCCTTCCTAGGTATTGTTGCCCATAACCTGTTGGAAAACAACTCAACGGTCTAAAAGTGAATACCGTAGGGGAAAAATGAATACCAAAATATTCAAAAATTAACATTTTGAATATCATCAGAAGTGGGTATGTCAAGAAGTCAAGATATTGAACATCATTACGAGTCGAAATATCAAATTGTCAACATTTCAAACATCGTTACGCTTTAAAATATTAAAAAGGCCTATGATAAAACATCATTAAAAGTGGAAACATTAAGCCATAATTGGAGAAGTTCATAGAAGGCCTAAGACTTACAGTCTTTTTTAAAATCAGTTTGAAAACGTCTCATCGAAAACTAGTTTGAAGAATACGGTAAAAACAAAGCAGTTCTTAGGTTTAATTATTGTGGCAACACAATGGAAAACGAGAGAAGAAAGCGAAGCGTCTCAGCTATTTCATCCCCATGCCTGGCTTATAGAAAATGTGGGGAGAAGGAGAAGCATCTCAGCTTTTTGTTTCCATGCCTGGCTTGCACAAAAAGTGAGAGAAAGAAGCGTCTCAGCTCTTTGCCCCCGTAGCAGGCTTGCAAAAAAGGTGGAGAGAGAGCGATAAGAGAGCTCTTTTGCCGCCATGGCTGATTTGCATTAAATCGTGAGTTTCCCACTTACACTTAAGTTTAACTTCAGCTGCGACGGAACATGCAGTCCTAAGTTCCTAGACTGGCCCTGTTCTAGAAAAAATCCTTAAGTTTGATCTTTTTCTAGTAAAATCAGACCATGAAGGCAACTCAGCATTTGGATATCCAGCATGACGGCGGGAATGATAAGCAACGCATTGGGGAGTATGTTCTCTGAATTTTCAACAGTTCATTTTCTTAAATTCAAATTCCAACTAGAGATTCTTTTGTAGTAACATGTTGGCTCATTTTGCTCAATTTGAAAATCCCATCACAGCTACGATGCTAAAAACTTTCGTTTAGTTCCTTCATAAAATTCGAACTGACACACTTGGAAAAAAATGTGCTCCTAAGGTCAGGTTCAAAATGCAAAGCTAAACACTTCAACTACTATTTGATATTTACCATGTGTACTGAACTCAAATTGCAGGATCCATCATCAATAAGATGTACTTTGTTATGGGGACGTGGCTCGCCTTGCTCAATAGTAAGATAGTGCAGGATTGATGATCAAGGAATTGTGAAGGTGGCATGACGGTGACGGACACATCGTTAGCACAGGAGGTGCAAAGATGCAACGTAGCCAGAGCATACAATAGAAGAATAATGTTAATGTTATGTGTAATCTTTTCATGTTAAATCCTAATGTAGACTAACGTTATTTAAACGTTGATTTTAAAAGCCAATGTTGAATAATGTTTAGTAAATGTTGATGTTGAACGCTAATGTTGAATAATGTTCATGTAAATATTGATGTTAGATGCTAGTGTTGAACAATAATTCTAATGTCAATGTTGATTTCTACATCCTGTACATCTCTATATCATTTGGACTCGCCTGTACATCTCTACATCATTTGGACTCGCCTGTACATCTCTATATCATTTGGACTCGCCTGTACATCTCTACATCATTTGGACTCGCCTGTACGTCTCTACATCATTTGGACTCGCCTGTACGTCTATACATCATTTGGACTCGCCTGTACGTCTCTAAATCATTTGGACTCGCCTGTACGTTTCTACATCATTTGGACTCGCCTGTACGTCTCTACATCATTTGGACTCGCCTGTACATCTCTACATCATTTGGACTCGCCTGTACGTCTCTACATCATTTGGACTCGCCTGTACATCTCTACATCATTTGGACTCGCCTGTACATCTCTACATCATTTGGACTCGCCTGTAAATCTCTACATCATTTGTACTCGCCTGTACATCTCTGCATCATTTGGACTCGCCTGTACATCTCTGCATCATTTGGACTCGCCTGTACATCTCTACATCATTTGGACTCGCCTGTACATCTCTGCATCATTTGGACTCGCCTGTACATCTCTGCATCATTTGGACTCGCCTGTACATCTCTACATCATTTGGACTCGCCTGTGCATCTCTACATCATTTGGACTCGCCTGTAAATCTCTACATCATTTGGACTCGCCTGTACATCTCTGCATCATTTGGACTCGCCTGTACATCTCTGCATCATTTGGACTCGCCTGTACGTCTGTACATCATTTGAACTCGCCTGTACATCTCTACATCATTTGGACTCGCCTGTACGTCTCTACATCATGTGGCCTTGCCTGTGCATTTCTAACTCAGAAAATCTTGTCGGTTCAATTGCGTGCCTGTCTCCGTGCACACTCTGCTCTCTGTGAGAACATGTTACCATGGTCAACAACTAACTTTCAGCAATAGCATTAGACGAAAATATGTATACAGTCTATGCTGTGGAAGTGATCATTGAAAAAAATCCATTTCATGAGAAATATCGTCGCTCGTTTGTCCCTAAATTATGGCTTAATTCCAACATGAAATTGATAGTAACTAATCAGTTCCAACTCGATACCAATGTACAATACAATCGATATTAATGTACAATATTTTAAGAGAACAGTTTTTGCTTCAAGCAGAATATTGCCCGCCGTCATTCCATATGATATAAGACAATTTAAACACAACATTATTGATGATTGGCCAATTTAGACACAGTTTTGTTTAATTATTTTTCAAACGCGTTTTAAAAAATTGTATAATAAAATACGATTTATTACGATTATCGCCCATCGTCTTCCAGGTCGTGTTATAGGTTTATGTGAAAAATTTCGTTACGTAAACATTCTAATTTAACGAATCGAGTGGTCATGTAGATTGCAAATATATGAAGGATATTTTAAGCGGACGTGGGTTGTAAATATTTGCTTTGACTTTATAAAGAATAGGAAAACAGGTTTATAGTATATGAAGAGTATTTTAAAAGAACCGTAGATTATAAAATCATGGAGATTACAAAGAAATTTTAAGCCAAATAAAGAATATCTTAAAAGCACCGTAGATTATAAAAACATGCTTAGACCAAATGAAGAATATTTTAAACGGACCATAGGTTTTAGAAAAATTTCTTAAAAAATGTTAAGAAAATTTATAACGATCCATAAATTCCGGAGATATGTTTGAATTATATGAGGCCCTTTTTTCAAAGGACCGACCTCTCTCTACATACATAAAACTAGTGACGAACATACTGAAGTGGTCTGGCACCAGCGAAACATAGCATAACTATCAAAAATAAATGTTTCACCTCCCGGAAGGAGAGCTGCAAGACACAGGTGTGAAGTTCGGTGGAAAACCCGCGAAGTGCTCTCCCTGAAAATGACGCGTGACAGAAACAGATGTAATTCTTTTCGCTGGCATGATCGAATCTAATTCTACAGCGCTTCAATTTGGTTCGTGGAAGCTTTCTCTTGAGAAACTCACGTTCGCCTTTTTGGGGCAGAGAAGCCGGAACCGATGATGGTCATGTAGATAATTCTTCTCTGCGGTACGAAAGTAGAGCACTAAATAAGGGACAAGAAAGACATAAAATCAGAGTTGCAGTTATCTGATCCAGTAACAGTAAGTTACAGTAACCTGTTTCAGCACCAGTAAGTTACAGTAACCTGTTCCAGTAACAGTAAGTTACAGTAACCTGTTCCAAGACAACTACGCTGAACGTTCACTAGTGCGCGAATAAATAAGTTGATGCAACCAAAAATGGTGGGCAGACTCGAGTCCAGCTCCGCAAGCTTGGGATTTTCTTCAGAGCAAAGCAACTCCTCTGAGGATTATCAAATCAGAGCAGATGACCAGCAAAAAATCTAGGAAAACTTCTCTGCTCCTCGAGCTTGCACTTAAATTTTTTTTTCGAGTTAAGAATCTGAAAAATCGAAGAATATTATTGTAATTATGCAGGGATCCATAAGCAAAAGGAAAGAAAGTTGAAATACTGTATATTCTTGAGCTTATGGTCTACGAAACCCACAGACACGCCTTTGTATGAACGGATGCTGATATGAAAAGATGCTTCATTCTAATCAAAATTTGTACGTATAATTTTACCCAATTTTCTAATGAGAAACCAAGG
Organism: Morinoia aosen; assembly: GCA_030386875.1. Taxonomy (NCBI): domain Eukaryota; kingdom Metazoa; phylum Arthropoda; class Malacostraca; order Amphipoda; family Talitridae; genus Morinoia; species Morinoia aosen. The sequence goes on from CM059558.1 coordinate 56,261,022, forward strand.
TAGATCTTAAAACGAGTGTGTTAAATATCAACACGGCAGTTTCGGTACTTTAAAATACTTTTTAAAACAAGATACAATTCAATTAAAGACAAGCAAAGAAGATAATATTGAGTGTCTGATAAATATCAATAGCTTATTTTGTGCACTTAGAAGTTACTGGAAAACAAGATACAAATTAATTAAAATCAAATAAAGAAGATGACATTTTCCCTATAACATGTATAATACCCCATGATCTCTCCTAAAGATGTAACATTAAAATATTAATTGTGTAAATTATTATCACATAACTATTTTTGACTTCAACTCTCAAAAGAATTTACTCATAATAAAGATTTAACAAATTATTCAACCCATACGTTCAAATCTACTATCCACCTCGCTCAATTACTTGAAGTTCAGGAATTAGGGAGTGTTAAAATTTAGAAATTAGGGAATATTAAGGCAGCATTCAAGATTCAGACTGAAACAAATTGTAGATGCAAATATCAAATTAAAATAATTAGAGAGCGAAATATCTTTCACACTTCATGTTGAGATCTAATTTTCTCTCTCTTGAATTCTCCGAACTCTTAAATTAGAAAATTAACGGCAAGCAGCGCAAAAATATAAGTCGATGCAATCAAAGGTGCGATGCAGATAGCGTGACGTCACCTTGCCTCTTCCAGACCTTGTGTAAGTTAATGGCGGCTGCACTTAAAATTTTAGCCGCCCCGTGCAGAAGCGTTACTTTGAGGGATAAAATCATAGATGACCTGGCGAAAAAGTGAGACTTGGGAGTTTAGCTGTAAACACATTTTAAAATTAGTGCTGTTTTTGTATCATCTTTGTTGGATATGAACTATTTCGGTCTTCTCTTATGCAGCAGGGCGTCTGCACTCGTTGGAGGTAATTAAACCGATCCTGGTGACCTTGAATTTGGTACTAGAGTACACGGCAGTCAAAAATGATGGAATTCAATATTTTTCTAGAATAAATTTTCCAGGTGTGGATGACAAACAAATATATCAATCCTAATAATAAAATTTTCTTGTACTTGTGCACTGGTGAAACTCGTATCACAGATACGGTCATTAAGCATCCTTATAAGCGTTACAGAGAGACTGAAGAAACGGATGCCAAACCAATATGTGTATAAATAAATAAACACACTAAGGGTATTATTAAGAAAGATTTACAAACCAAAATGCAGGGTGTAAATTACTCCATCTTGAAAAATTTGCCGGCTTCATTGTTTTTAATACTATAAATTCTAACGCAAAATTTGATGTGAAAATTATTTTTGTTCCTTAATTGAAGTCGGTTCATTAGCATGCCGAAATATATGAGCTTTAAATTCTTTTTCGTTCATCTTAAGGGAGTCGAACCCCCTAGATTTGGTATAAATAAATAAATATTTCAAAACTTCGAAATTAGCTGCTATAGGAAGTTTAAGATGTCAGGTAAGTACTGTGAAGAAATGAGGTTCGTTCGTTCGTTCGCTCGCTCGCCCGCTACGGGGGTTTCAAAAAGTGGGAGGGAGGATGTAGGTGGGGTTTCACCATGTCAACAACAGAGCACGTTTGCTGATACATCACAGTGCGACGTTGTTAGGTGTGTTCTGTCTCTTTATTAATGTATAATAATTCCATGGGTCCTAGCTTGCCCCACAAATAAATATAAACAAACAAAAAAGGAAATTTACTTTTATTTATTTTGTCTCTATTGAGAAGTTTCAATTTTGGGATTTCAAAATCTATCTTCTCCATCAATTTTTGAGCTACAGTTATGAAATGGGTATCATTACATGCAGAAAAATTTTGTTAATACGTTGGCGGTTCAATATTTCCGAATTTTGTCTTCGGTCGAAAATTGTGACATCATAAATTGAAAATGGTACGAAAAAAAGTTGAAAAATTTGATTTTTTTAAATCTAACAACAAGAATTTTAGGTAAATGTTGAGGACTTGACCATAATTGATTTTCGAATTTTCGATGCCGAAATAATGTTAATCAGACTAATCGAAACAAGTTTTCTTCAATGCACTTTCCGGTGGAAACGAGTATTTTAAAAGTTATAGCGGTAAATCAGTTACCGGAACTCCAGTGTTTCAGGCGGGGAAAAATATACCGCGCGGTCCGACGTGAAAGTAAACAGGCGTTGCCGCTCGCCAACCAAGCCGACTTCGCTAGAAAAAATAAAGAAGAGAAGCAAACCCCCTATTACAAACGTAAAGAGGTTGGGTCGTGAGGGCTAGCAACAGTTCTTTTAATGAAAATTATAAAGAAAGGTTTTAACCGACCCACTACGTCGAACGTTCGACGTATCTGAGAGCATTCGAATGAATTCGTTCGGATCGACAAATGTACGTCGAACGTTCGACGTATCTGAGAGCATTCGAATGAATTCGTTCGGATCGACAAATGAACTCGTCATCTCAGTTTTTATACTAATGCATACTAGAATTTCACTTTATTGATAATTCTCACTAAAAGAACTGTGGCTACCCCTCACGACCCAACCTCTTTACGTTTATAACAAAGTGTTTACCGCTGCTTATAAAGTGTTTGCCGCTGCTTCGAGGTCACTGGCAGCCCTGAGATGACGGTATATCGTCGGTTCGACGTATCTGGGAACTTTCGAGTTAAGTCTTTCGCATCGACAATATAACTCGTCATCTCATTAATTATGTTTATGCATAGTAAAATTTCAATTGATTTCCAATTTTCACTAAAAGAACTGTGGCTACCCCTCTCGACCCAACCTCTTTACGTTTGTAATAGGGTGATGCTTCCCTTTTTCATTTATTCCCGCCTTAAACACTGGAGTTCCGTTAACTCATTTACCGCTATAACTTTTAAAATAATCGTTTCCACCGGAAAGTGCATTGAAGAAAACTCGTTTCGATTAGTCTGATTAACATTATTTAGGCATCGAAAAATCGAAAATCAATTATGGTCAAGTCCTCAACATTTACCGAATTTTAGACCGTCAACATATTGCTAAAGTCTTTCCGCATCCAATGATACCCATATTATCACTGGAGCTCGAAAATTGATGGAGCAGATGCATTTCAACCCCTCCCCCCTGAAATTACGTTTTCTGTACGTATCTCGTTTTTTATGAGGAAATAGGATTTGTTACACGATGCCACAAGTGTTTTTTTGTGTTTTTTATATGTATACCAAATTTTTGGATTCTAGGTTCAATGAAAAATTTTTTGGAAAGGGGCTTGATTCCTATAACCAGATGGGCAAAATATGTACGAAATAAACCTGTACATTACTTGTATCATGGGTAAAGACTTGGTACAGTTGGTTTTCCATCATGAGTAAGTTTCATTTTTGTGCAGTATGAAAATGATGCGTAAGCTGTCGGCTGTTGTTTGCAGATGATACAGCGCTTGTGCTGATTCAGAAGAAAAACTGCGGAGACTGGTTGCAGAGTTTGGTAGAGTGTGCGAAAGGGGCGAGTTGAGAGTGATTGTAAATTGAAGCAAGGTGATGAGATTTTCAAGAGGTAAAGTGTTTAGAACATTGGATGTGAGGATGAATGGTGAAGTATTAGAGGAGGTAGAGAATTTTAGGTACCTCGGATCGTACGTGGTTGTGAATGATAGTATGGAAGTAGAAGTGAGACATCGAGTGAGTAAAGGCTGCAAGACATTGGGTGCAATGAGGAAAGTTTTTGAATGCAGGAGCATGAGTATGAATGCTAAAAGAGGACTGTTTAGACGCTTAATCGTGCCAGTTTTGCTGTATGGAGCAGAGTCTTGGGGTTTGAGAGCAACTGAGCGGTAGAAGCTAAATGTGTTTGAGATGAAGTGTTTGAGGAGCATGTTTGGAGTAACAAGAAGAGATAGGATTAGGAATGAGTTGGTTAGGGAGCAGACGGGTGTTGTCAAAAATATGAGTAGGTTGGTGGTTGAAAGAGTGCTTGGATGGTTCGGGCATGCTGAAAGAATGAATGTTGAGCGGCTGGTGAAAAAGATTTAAATATAAGGAGGTGAGTTGGCTTAGAGCGCGAGGAAGGCCTCGGATGAGTTGGGCAGATGGGGTGAAACGTGCGTTGTATGAGAGGAGTCTGACAGTGGACGTGGCGAGGGGGATGACTGCGGACAGAAGTGAGTGAAGCAGTGTATAAGGATGTAATTATTTAACGCGGTCACTGGAAGCCTGCACGCATGTGACGGGGTAAATAGTGTGTCCTGTCATGTGCGGGGGAGGCTGCACACAAATGAAGAAGTCGGGGTAAACCAGCTATGGCTCTCCGGCCTGACTGTGGAAAAGGGTTGTGATGGGCTGCTATTGAACCGGGTAGTTTTGGTGCGCCCTGTGCTGAAACTCGCGTCATGGTGAAGGATGAATGTAGCTTGCTGTCGGTTACCCTCCGTTAGGAGAAAAAGCCTGGTATATGTATGTATATGCATATGCATCATGAAAACTATGAAGATTTTGCCGGTGAAAAGTGAGAAGCAGGATAATTGTTACTTTAGTATAATTATGTTTTTCTAAGATAATTTTCAGACATGTTAGTAAATGCGATGGTTTTCGAATGATTATTTTCGAACATGTCAGCAAATGCAATAGTTTCGGTGAGGTGTTTTTCTGACATGTCAGTAAATGCAATGATTTCCGCTTGGTTACTTTCGAACATGTTCTTAAATATGAACACTTACCATGGCATTTTCAGTACAGGAAAAAATTATTCCCTCACCATAAAAAATATTGCTTCATATGAACTTGCTCGTAAGGTTAATTCAAAAAATATTTCAGTTACAAAAATTTCTAAGCCGTGATGAACTTTAAGTTCGTGTGAAGCTCTGCATACACTGAAAGAAATTTTTGCCTCACTAAGTGTCTCATGGCTGTTCAGGTGTCTCATAGGTAGCCAGAACATCTCAAATAGAGAGCAGATGTCTCATCGGAAGTGCGACCCCTCGATGAGCGCTAAGTGTCTCCAAGTGCTGCCTATATTTTATTGGCAATGAAAATGTAGTAGTTTAACTACGCCTCAAATCTGACTCTAGCTATTCAAGTGTTCAGTAAATGTAACATCTACCAATTTCAACATTTTACGAAGGAAATCCTCTTACCTTCAAGTTTCGTAATACCTTAAGAGGAAGATTATAGATGATTCCTAACGCATGTAGTCGATTGGGGAGGAGTGGTGCAGGTGCCATTGCAAGGTTTCATTGCTGGAGACGACTTCATCTCTTGGCGTTACTCTCCGGAACATACGTAAACGTTTACGAGATACCTGTGACACTACAAGCTATGGGAGCGTTAACCCTGCTAGGCAGTGCAATGCTACGCCTCATATCCGTAGAGTTTTCTGCGAGACACCAGTGTTGTGATCTTATCACAACGTAAGGATCTTTCTGAACGGGGGGACGCCTCTACGTATTCGAAATGATCCAAAGCAGTCAGAGAGAGATGCCGTGTGCCGCAGGAACGGTTATCGGATTCTGCTAGTCGTGCTAAGTAGTTATTCTTCCCTCCTTCTGTTTCTACTCTACGTCGACTCCGAGATCGCGGGGGAAGCAAAGGACGTCAACTGACTGAAGGAGCTGCCGAATACCGACACAAGAGAGATTCTTCACTGTTATTTCTGTCATTATTCAATAGCCCATGTTAATTAGATCATCTGTACGATTAGCGAGAATTAATGTTTCCCTTTGCTTGTATAATATGTACGTACATCCATGATTAGGATGCATACCAGTGCACTGGTATGCATCCTAATCATGGATGTCTCATTGATGATGCATCTGCGTGTCTCGGTTTTGGAACAAACGTCAGATGCACCTGGGCGTTTCAAAATAGGGCTACTATTTCTTTCAGCGTAAGTTCATACCGAAATTTATTTTAAGTGTGAGATTATTAACCTGCGACAAACGCTAGACTTACAATAGGTTTTCCGTACGTCCATATTGAAAACCATTTAAACTGTAGAATTTCTGACGCATGGTTAACTTTGGATTTACGTGAAGTTTTCCTTAAGTTGATTTCTCCAAATATCAGGAAAAGAAATTCACGCCGCTGTTACAGCGTGTCTGAAGCTCCAATGCGTCAAGTAATTCTCCTTCAGCGCTAGATCATGATTTTATAAACAGCTTACGTGACATGATTTTACGAACAGTTCACGTTACATGATTTTACGAACAGTTCACGTTACAAGATTTTACGAACAGCTTACGCGACATGATTTTACAAACAGTTAACGTTACAGGATTTTAAGAATAGTTCACGTTACAAGATTTTACGTACAGCTTACGTGACATGATTTTACGAACAGTTTACGTGACATGATTTTACAAACAGTTTACGTTACATGATTTTACGAACAGTTCACGTTACAAGATTTTACAAACAGTTCACGTTACATGATTTTACCAACAGTTCACGTTACAAGATTTTACGAACAGTTCACGTTACAAGATTTTACGAACAGTTCACGTTACAAGATTTTATGAACAGTTCACGTTACAAGATTTTATGAACAGTTCACGTTACAAGATTTTATGAACAGTTCACGTTACAAGATTTTATGAACAGTTCACGTTACAAGATTTTATGAACAGTTCACGTTACAAGATTTTATGAACAGTTCACGTTACAAGATTTTATGAACAGTTCACGTTACAAGATTTTATGAACAGTTCACGTTACAAGATTTTACGAACAGTTCACGTTACAAGATTTTATGAACAGTTCACGTTACATGATTTTACCAACAGTTCACGTTACAAGATTTTACGAACAGTTCACGTTACAAGATTTTATGAACAGTTCACGTTACAAGATTTTATGAACAGTTCACGTTACAAGATTTTATGAACAGTTCACGTTACAAGATTTTATGAACAGTTCACGTTACAAGATTTTATGAACAGTTTACGTTACAAGATTTTATGAACAGTTTACGTTACAAGATTTTATGAACAGTTCACGTTACAAGATTTTATGAACAGTTCACGTTACAAGATTTTATGAACAGTTCACGTTACAAGATTTTATGAACAGTTCACGTTACAAGATTTTATGAACAGTTTACGTTACAAGATTTTACGAACAGTTCACGTTACAAGATTTTATGAACAATTTGCGTTGTCGAAGCATCACAGCTACCACAGCGTTAGTTTTCTAAGTCGATTTGGTAGCGGTAAACTTAAACTGCGATCTGTTAAACATAGATTAACTTGTTAAACTCAGATTCAACAAAGGAAATGCATTTTTTCCCGCTTTTCTCGTAATCATTGGTTTCATCTATCGACATAGGTATTTCCCTACCCATGTGTGTATATCAAGTAAGGATCTTCATGCTGAGAGATTTTAAAATCAATGATGGTTTTGGTCTCATATATATTGAAAATGAACTGCTTTCTTTCTTACGTGCATCGACACGTAGCGAAGCCAAGTTCACGTAGAGGTTGCGCCGTGAACTGGTCCGCTACGATGATCTGATATCTATAAATATTCAGCCTGAGGAGGAGACTCTCACACAAACTCGCCAACACTGACCGGATTAATTTCCTCAGATATTTTTTCGATGGAAAACGAAAAAGTGTAACCTTTGTTTAATAATAATAACATCCCCAATATTGTGGGCTGACGTATATATGGCCAACATAATTCAGCGATATATACGTTATACGTTATACGATACTACTATATGGGGTAACGATATATACGTTATACAATTTACGTTACCCCATATAGTAGGTATGAGAATAAAAGTAATTAATATGCTTACCGACAATGTAGGCTAAAATATATTTTTTCTTTACGTTATCCCACGTCGTGGGTAGGTACATTAATTACTTTCATTCGCATACACACAATATGGGCTAAGATGAATTAAAAATATATATGGATGAGTTATATCGAGCCTCGCTATCGGATGACAATATTTGTAAAATTGACATGTTTTTTGAAAAAGTTCTTCGAAAATGAAAATTCTACGAGTCAGAGTTGCAGTCACCTGTGCCAGAGTCTGCAGTAACCTGTGTCATAGTCTGCAGTAACCTGTGTCATAGTCTGCAGAAACCTGTGCCAGAGTCTGCAGTAACCTGTGCCAGAGTCTGCTGTAACCTGTACCAGAGTCTGCTGTAACCTGTGCCACTCTGCAGTAACCTGTGCCAGAGTCTGCTGTAACCTGTGCCAGAGTCTGCTGTAACCTGTGCCAGAGTCTGCTGTAACCTGTGCCACTCTGCTGTAACCTGTGCCAGAGTCTGCTGTAACCTGTGCCAGAGTCTGCTGTAACCTGTACCAGAGTCTACTGTAACCTGTGCCACTCTGCTGTATACTGTGCCAGAGTCTGCTGTAACCTGTGCCAGAGTCTGCAGTAACCTGTGCCAGAGTCTGCAGTAACCTATGCCAGTCTGCTGTAACCTGTGCCAGAGTCTGCTGTAACCTGTGCCAGAGTCTGTGGTAACCTGTGCCAGTCTGCTGTAACTTGTGCCAAAGTCTGCTGTAACCTGTGCCAGAGTCTGCTGTCCTGTACCAGAGTCTGCTGTAACCTGTGCCACTCTGCTGTAACCTGTGCCAGAGTCTGCTGTAACCTGTGCCAGAGTCTGCAGTAACCTGTGCCAGAGTCTGCAGTAACCTATGCCAGTCTGCTGTAACCTGTGCCAGAGTCTGCTGTAACCTGTGCCAGAGTCTGCAGTAACCTGTGCCAGAGTCTGCTGTAAGCTGTGCCAGAGTCTGCTGTAACCTGTACCAGAGTCTGCTGTAACCTGTGCCAGTCTGCCGTAACCTGTGCAAGAGTCTGCTGTAACCTGTGCCAGAGTCTGCAGTAACCTGTGCCAGAGTCTGCTGTAACCTGTGCCAGTCTTGTGTAACCTGTGCCAGAGTCTGCAGTAACCTGTGTCAGAGTCTGCAGTAACCTGTGCAAGAGTGTGCACTAACCTGTGCCAGAGTCTGCAGTAACCTGTCCAGAGTCCGCTGTAACCTGTGCCAGTCTGCTGTAACCTGTGCCAGAGTCTGCTGTCCTGTACCAGAGTCTGCTGTAACCTGTGCCAGTCTGCTGTAACCTGTGCCAGAGTCTGCCGTAACCTGTGCCAGAGACTGCAGTAACCTGTGCCAGCGTCTGCAGTAACCTATGCCAGTCTGCTGTAACCTGTGCCAGAGTCTGCTGAAACCTGTGCCAGAGTCTGCAGTAACCTGTGCCAGAGTCTGCTGTAAGCTGTGCCAGAGTCTGCTTTAACCTGTACCAGAGTCTGCTGTAACCTGTGCCAGTCTGCTGTGACGTGTGCCAGAGTCTGCTGTAACCTGTGCCAAAGTCTGCAGTAACCTGTGCCAGAGTCTGCTGTAACCTGTGCCAGTCTTGTGTAACCTGTGCCAGAGTCTGCAGTAGCCTGGGCCAGAGTCTGCTGTTACCTGTGCCAGAGTCTGCAATAACCTGTGCCAGAGTCTGCTGGAACTTGTGCCAGAGTCTGCAGTATCCTGTGCCATAATGTCAATAAATATAATAATCAGTCTCTTCATCAGTCAGTAATTTCAGTCTGCATTAGTTCATCAGTCTGCATTAGTTTATCAGTCTGTATTAGTTCATCAGTCTGCATTAGTTCATCAGTCTGCATTAATTCATCAGTCTGCATTAGTTCATCAGTCTGCATTAGTTCATCAGTCTGCATTAGTTCATCAGTCTGCATTAGTTCATAAGTCTGCATTAGTTCATCAGTCTGCATTAGTTCATCAGTCTGCATTAGTTCATCAGTCTGCATTAGTTCATCAGTCTGCATTAGTTCATCAGTCTGCATTCGTTCATCAGTCTGCATTAGTTCATCAGTCTGCATTAATTCATCAGTCTGCATTAGTTCATCAGACTGCATTAGTTCATCAGTCTTCATTAGTTCATCAGTCTGTATTTGTTCATCAGTCTGCATTAGTTCGTCAGTCTGTATTAGTTCATCAGTCTGCATTAGTTCATCAGTCTGTATTAGTTCATCAGCCTGCATTAGTTCATCAAACTGCATTAGTTCGTCAGTCTGTATTAGTTCATCAGTCTGCATTAGTTCATCAGTCTGCATTAGTTCATCAGCCTGCATTAGTTCATCAGTCTGCATTAGTTCATCAGTCTGCATTAGTTCATCAGTCTGCATTAGTTCATCAAACTGCATTAGTTCGTCAGTCTGTATTAGTTCATCAGTCTGCATTAGTTCATCAGTCTGCATTAGTTCATCAGTCTGCATTAGTTCATCAGTCTGCATTAGTTCATCAGTCTGCATTAGTTCATAAGTCTGCATTAGTTCATCAGTCTGTATTAGTTCATCAGCCTGCATTAGTTCATCAAACTGCATTAGTTCGTCAGTCTGTATTAGTTCATCAGTCTGCATTAGTTCATCAGTCTGCATTAGTTCATCAGTCTGCATTAGTTCATCAGTCTGCATTAGTTCATCAGTCTGTATTTGTTCATCAGTCTGCATTAGTTCATCAAACTGCATTAGTTCGTCAGTCTGCATTAGTTCATCAGTCTGCATTAGTTCATCAGTCTGCATTAGTTCATCAGTCTGCATTAGTTCATCAGTCTGCATTAGTTCGTCAGTCTGTATTAGTTCATCAGTCTGTATCAGTTCATCAGTCTGCATTAGTTCATCAGTCTGCATTAGTTCATCAGTCTGTATTAGTTCGTCAGTCTGCATTAGTTCATCAGTCTGTATTAGTTCATCAGTCTGCATTAGTTCATCAGTCTGTATCAGTTCATTAGTCTGCATTAGTTCATATGCAGTCATCTATCTGGGTATTAGTACTAAACAGAGGTGATATAAGCCGATCATGTCGAGGCATAGCCGCTCACTCCTGTTTTGCTTCCCTTGCTGATAACATCTAGCGGATCACTCTTGTACTGCCGTCCACACCAATAACATCTACCAATAAATCGTCCCAGCCTTCACTCCGAGTTTACTTCTACCTGCGTTGTGCGCACATTTGGTGGCACAGCATGTGGTGAACTCAACCCACATTCGTGAACTCATAAGTGTTACAGTGGATTTCAAGTGTTCTGTGTTAACATCCTTCGAACAGTATAAACTTCCAATGTGTACCGGGAATAACAATCAACTGTGGCAACCGCAAGAAACAACAATTGTTTTCGGAATAGGTGTACCGAAAAGAGTGTTACAAGAAGCTAACGCCCAAATCAGCATTTTGCTACATCACGATTCACCGCTACGAACAAGAGTTTTAATATATGAAGCAGGCGACGACATCGAATTTGTCTTCGAAGTAAGGATTGCAGCGTTCCCAGCGTCAACCATTGAGTGAATTCTACATCTACAATTCTACAAGAAGTGAATTCTAAGTCTACAAGTGCTAAAAAGTAGCAGTGCATTGCATCAAGAACTGTACGAGTGAAGTGACACATACTTTCATTTAGAATTAAAAATTCTTAAACGTGGTGCACTGTATCTTCGTGTGAAGAGAAGTATCATCTTGCTGTACCAGCCGACATCATTGCTGTACCTGCATTGGCATTGACTGTTTCCCCCACCCATCTTGCCTGCCACGACGAAGTGAGCTGCTGTTGTCTTCTTGTCTCAGATAAGTCTTTAGGAAAAAGCATTTTCTGTAACTAGATGCAAGCGGTCTCGTTCTCTGAGCAGAGCATTCTTTTGTTGAAAATATTGCTGCGGTCGTCTTGTGCCGTACCCACTTCCTGTGTAGCCTGTAGCTTAGCAGACAGTCAGTTTGACTTTGTACTTGGTGGACGACGGATCTGCGTCAGTCAAGATCGGATTAGCAGTTACCCCATTTTTCAACTTCAAATTAACATTGTAAGTTTCACATTTTGCATAAATTAGGTAATAGTGTTAGTGAAAGTGTACTGAACACTTTGAATTAAACTTTTGAAGCTTTAAATTGATATAAATTCACACTTCCTTGTTGTGTAGCAGCGATTTTTTTTTTTAACGCCTTATCGTGAGAATTGTCGTGGGCAGCAGTCACGTACACGCTGCACGGTTTTATTGAGAAGTCACCAAGATTTGCTCTGATTGTGGTGTTTGAGAGTGCCACTATTTATTGAATTTAATCGGAAGTATTGTTTAGGTAATTTTATTGTTGTTATTGATGTCTTGTGATTACTATTGTGGTTAACACTATTTCATTTTCTGTGTATTTTGCCTGTTTTAGATGTGCTTTATTATTTTCTTAGCTACTAATTGTGGTTATTAATTCAGGTGGAATTATTAATTTCGCTGTGTATTGATGGAAGTTAGGCAAAATATGTTTATTTTTTGTTCCGAAGGGATGCATTAATTTTTGATTGATCTTTGATTAATATTGAATTTGACGTTTTATTAGGAATAGGGAGATCTTTAAATTGTTGAGGAAATACGACACATGTCGGATTATTATGATTCCTTGGATAGTGATGAGGAAGTAGTTCGAACAGAAGCTACGGTAACTAAATCCGGACGTATTTCTAAACCTAGAGTAACTAGTGTGACTCAAGTGCCAACCATGACGACCCCAACAGCTGGCCCTAGTTCTAGTGTTCCTAGTAATGTAAACACAACACAACTAGCACGTGATATTGCTGCTAACATGAAAGTACCGAATGTAGGCACGATAATGACGAATGCGGAGCTTCCAACGTTCCGTGGAAGACGCCGGGTCCATGATTCTGAGTTTCTCGAAAATAAGAGTTTTCACACTCACATACAAAATCTAAAGGCATATCTAAGTTTGTTGCCTGATGCCACTAGTGATGAACGTCGTAAGGAGTTCCTAGTACGCTCCGCTAATAAGAACGTCTGGGATTTCAACTCCGTAGTTACGAAATTAGTTAATCAGGACCTCAATTATTCTTTTGATCAGGTAGTTCAGATTCTTGAGGACATTTACGTTTCGCGTGGCGAGAAAAGTATTCATGCATTGGCTTGCGACCTGAACGAGTTGCAATTAGTTAAAAATAATGCACTATCTGCACAAATGGTCAATGCATTTTCGAAAATAAGAAAGCTGACTGAGAGCATCCTTAATTCAAATTCCTTAGGTTGGCAGAGAACTGCATACTTTCAAGCCTGCACCACACAAGCAGAGTTAAAAAAATTCGTAGGCGATAGTATTTCATACAGTCTCGCGTTGTCAATTTTAGGTCCGCTTCTTGATGAGAGTTTTGCTAGGAAAATCTTTGAGACGCAATTCAGGTCAGCGGAAGAGTTGTTAGCTAGGTTAATTTCAGTTGTGCGCAGCCAGTCCGAGACAAAAAAGATCCTTGCGCAAAAAGTTCAGTTCAGATACGAACAGGAGAGTTACCTAGGTGAAGTAAACAGTGACTTTGATGAAGGCCTTGAGGCCGCAGAGCAGTTCCCAGAGAGTGAGGTGTGCTACGGAACAGTTGGCAATTATCGTAGGAATTTTCGATCAGGTGTACGTAGGATTGTACCTAGACCCTGGCTCGCACGAAATACTCGTATTAGGGGTAGAGAGTTAAACAGTTATGTAGGTGATCGAGGAATTGGTGCCTTAGAGTGTAATATGGTGAAGTCTGAGAGTAGTAGTTCTAGTGGTCAGGTTGCAGGAAATTCAGGAGGAATTTCAGGAACGAAAAAAGCGGGTTTCCCGTACTGTAACTCATGTTCCGTGGCAGGGCACTTTGAATGTAGACCGCAAAGAGGTCCGTTTCCGAGAGGATGCTTTGCCTGCGGTGGAACGCATGTAGTAAAGAATTGTAGAGCGAGCGGTACGGAAGTCCGCAACTATAGGGCGTATTTACGCGGTAGAGGTAACTCAAATCGAGGTAAAAATGAAGTCCATTGGGCGGAACCCGAGTCAAGTAGTTTTTTAAGCTAGATGGAGGAAGTAAGGGAGAGTTAAAGCAGATTGAGCCCGAGTTAATTAGCGGTACCAAACTCGTTAAACTGGAGACCGTGGGAATCCCAGATACCACCGAAATAACCAAATCGTATGTTGACCCTGTGTTTAACTGTAAAAATAGATATAGTTTATTACAAGAAGAAGAGCTTGAAAATGACCATTGTCAAGGCAAAACGGTGGAATCATATTTTTCTGTGTCCGTTGTAAAGAATGTTGATAAAAATTCTGGATTAGTGTCATTTAAAGAGGGCAATAAGCCAACCATCATTATTAAAAATAACGATCAGTATTTAAATGCTCTAATTGACAGTGGATCGGAGAAGTGCCTTATTAGTTACAGACAGATTAAAAATTTGAGTGATGAAGTCAAGCCGAGTAAATTAAGAGTCAAGGGAATAAGCGGAAAAAGTGACGTGACCGGAGAGGTAGAGTTATCCATTAAAATTCCGGGCACAAGTAAAGTAATTAAAACAAGTGCACTTATTGTTCGTGAAGCCAAATTTAACTATGATTTAATTCTAGGGCGTGACGTATTAAAGGACGCCGTCATTAACTTCAGAGAGAAGGAACTTCTTTGGAATAATGTTGCAATTCCTTTTCAAGATTTAAATGTGGAACCTTTGTTAAGCAGAGAAGTTGTAATGCGAAATATAGTGAATAGTGATTGTCTATTATCAGAGATTGCGGTCGCCAGAAAGACCAAGAGGCAATTAAAAAATGATGACGGCAGCAGTAAAAATGATGACTGCGGCAGAAACAATGCTGACTGCAGGAGAAAAAATGCTGACTGCGGAACAATGAGAGCTGCGGTAGCTCGGAAGCAAACCATGAGAGCTGCGGTAGCTCAGGCACAGACAATGAGAACAAAACAATTAATTGTTCATTGTAATCAGGCTGAGGTACCTGGTAATTCGCTTAACGTTGTTTATGGGTTCATTAGGAAACCAATTGTAGGAGAATATATGGTTCTCAAAAGATGTTTTGACAATGGTGCTTTCATAGCTGACTCAATTGTGCATGTAAATGAAGACGGTGTGGTACCGATCATGATTCTAAATGCTAACGAGGAGACGTTGTACTTCTCTGAGAACACGATGCTATGCAACGTGGAATTGATAAAATCTGATGATATTGAGAGCGAAGTATACCTGACGAGCGTGGAAACAGCGCTCAGAGATGCAGCTGACGTTGAGGTAAATTTTGTTGCGGGGTCAGATACGATGGAAGTTAAATCGACATGTGGTGGAAAGGATACCATGGTTGATAGGAAACTTTGTTCGGAAGCTGATACTCGTGGCAGAGGTGTAATTTCTGTTGATATTGTTGATAATAAGAAGTTAGAATCGAATGGAGAAGTGGGAGAAATTAATGCAGAAGTAAATGTAGGTTTAATGCAAGGAGGTTTGATAAGTGGAGGAAGTGGAGAAAAGGAGTTAAGACGTGACCTGACAGTCAAAGACGTTTCATGCAATGAGGAAGACGTGCAATTACCTTTAATTGAATTGTTGAATAAGTACCGCGATGTGGTAACACTCGAAGGAGAAAAAATAGGAGTTACCAATATTTTAAAGCATCAAATTCAGTTGAAGCCAGATGCTCCAGTATTAAATTTAGTTCCCTATCGCATACCTCATAAGTATCAAGAGGAGGTAATGCGGATAACTAATGATATGCTAGATCAGGGTATTATTGAAGAGTCAAACTCTGACTTCAATTTCCCTGTCATAGTAGTTAAAAAAAAATCGGGAGATTTGCGTCCCGTTATCGATTTCCGAGCTTTAAATACGGTACTTATTAAACAATCATACCCCCTCCCACGTATAGACGACATTTTAGCTACTTTAGGAAATCACGCGTGGTTCTCTAACATTGACCTACGCAGTGCTTTCCATCAGATTGAGTTAGAAAAAGAAAGTAGGAAGTATACTGCTTTTAGTGTCAATTACCGTAAGTACCAATTCTGTAGGGTACCGTTCGGACTCTCAACGAGTCCGGGAATATTTCAAAAACTCATGATATCAGCGCTTTCACCCATTTTGGGGAAAGTCGCGTTTGTATTTCTTGATGATATATTGGTATTTTCTAAAAATAAAATTCAACATTTAAAGGATTTAGAAAGCGTTCTTAAGATGCTTAGATCCGGAAATTTATCCTTGAAGCTTGAGAAATGTCATTTCTACAAGCAAGAAATAGAATATCTTGGCCATATCATAGCCGCAGATGGAATTAAATGCAAATATTCGAAAAAATTACAAGATTGCCGAGCGCCAGTCAATGTTAAAGAATTACAACAGTTTTTAGGTTTAGCGAACTATTTCCGCAACTTCCTACCAAATTTTGCTGAAATAGCAAGTTCTTTGTATAATCTTTTGAGGAAAAATGTTACTTATACTTGGACAGACGAGTGCCAAAGAAGTTTTGAGTACTTGAAATCTTTATTGACGTCAGACAGAGTTTTGAGACATCCTGACTATAGTAAAGACTTCCATGTGTTCACTGATGCTTCCAATTCGGGAATAGGTGCTGTATTAATGCAAGCGGATGATTCTAGCGACAAAATTTTGAGACCTGTTGCTTATTACAGTAAAAATTTGAATTCTAGTCAGCGTAGGTACTCCACTACGAAGAAAGAGTTCTTCGCTATTAATTGTGCTTTAAAATACTTTAAGTATCTAATAACGGGATATACGGTGCGTGTCTATACAGACCACCGTCCCTTGGCACCCTTGTTTAACAAGAAATTACCTGAGGACACCAACATGGCCCGCTGGTGCTTAAATGTTCATTCTTTCAATCCTATTGTAAAATACCTTCCTGGGAGAGAAAACGTTGTGGCTGACTATCTAAGCCGTTTACCAGTTGATAATGATAAATTAAATCTTAAAGAATTAAATGATTGTGAGGATTTGCAAGTCGCTAATGAATCGGAAGTATGCATTGCAGAGACACGTGCGCGCAAGCGACAGACGCATGCCCGCATGCCGACAGACGAGGTGAATGAACCACCGGTTAGAGACAGCGACGATGCAGACGTACCCAAGCTGATAGACTACGTACCGACAGAGTCTGAGATATCTTGGACGATTAAGGAATTTATTGACGAACAAAACAACGACGCTTTCTGTATAGAGATTAAGAAGGCTTTATTGCATAACAGTGTTTCGAACATTCCCGACTTAGAAAAATTTTTAATTTTGAATAATATTGGTTATCGACGACGAGAAATTGATAACAGACCTAGTACCATACTAACAGTAGTTGTGCCTAATTCGTTAATGAGTAAAGCAATATTAGCTATCCACAGTCTTTATCACACGGATGAGAAACATACGTTGTTTAAGTTCAAACTGAAGTATTACAATTTATTGGAGAAAACCCTTGTAAGAAAACTTGTTAGCAACTGCGAGGTTTGTAAAATTCTAAAAGCAAGACCTTCAGTTCCAATCAAAATTTTAACAGCGCCAATAGCTACAAAACCTTTTGAAGTAGTGTCTATGGACCTATTAGGCCCGCTTAAAATTACCGATAAAGGGAATAGGTACATACTCGTAGTGATAGACCTTTTTTCACGTTTCTGCAGGTTGTATGCGATCTCCAATCGCAATACTGAAACAATTATTGAGTGTCTAAGTAACTGTTTTGCACTACTAGGTTATCCCAAAACACTCATCTCAGATAACGCGTTAGAGTTCACATCCGTGGCGTTAAAGCAGTATGCAAAAATTCATGATATTGCTAAGAGAGAAGTTTTAGCTTATAGCCCACATTCTAATGCGATCGTTGAACGCAATAATAAAAAAATAAGTAATCTTTTACGGTTATATGTAAACACTCTTACACATACCGAGTGGGATCAATTGCTTGAAGTAGTTGAGAATGCGTTAAATAATGCATTAAACTCTACGTTAGGCGACACGCCGAGTTTCGTGGTATTCAACCGCGATACGTGCCCCTTCTATCAGGCAGAAAATTTCGATTCAGTAACATATAATTTTGATAATGAATTAGATTTAGTTAACATTAGAGCCAGAGAAGCCGTTCGAACAGTAGAAAATATCAGAAATTTAATTATCAATAACACGACGGAGCGAAATCTCTATAGAAACCTTAAGCGACGCAACAAAGATATTAATGTAGGTGACAGAGTTCTTTTAAAGAACCATAATAAATCCCATAAGCTTCAATTAAATTGGATTGGACCTGCGATCGTCCAGAAAGTGAAACGTAATTATGCTGATATCAAAATTGGATCTAAAATAGTTAGGAGTAATATTAATCATTTGTTAACCCTTACAAAGGTAAAAATGTGAGCTAGAATAACAATTGCATTATATTTTTGACGTTGAAAACACGACGATTTACGTGTTACCTTCGTTTTTACCTTCGTGTTAACAGTTATTAATAATGCTAAGGATGTAATCATAATTTTAAGAGTTTTTTGCTATTTGCAAATAGGTTTTGCGTTCATTTTAATCTCAGTAATCAAGCTTCTTATAATTAAGAACGGTAGTTTATTCTTATTCTTACGATGTACTCAAGTCAATTGAGGTTATGTTTATGGATTTTACCCCTGAGGAATTTGTACCGTCTAGCTTTCAGTGTCGCTAAGACGTTTTATTATTTTTTTTCTCAAAATCACGCAGACATTCGTATTGCTAAATTGACGTTTTTAATTGTGAACGTCTGATCAGCTATGAATTGAGTTCGCTGAGCCAGGAATTTATGCAGCGAGACGCGCACTTGCGGTCTTGCCGAGCTATTTTTATCTGATCCGGAATGTCACTGATCTAGATGTCGATGATCCCGATCGTTCGACGGTCAGAAGAATTTTAAATTAAATTCATAAGACAGGTGTCTTGCGCCTGACACATTTTTTTCTCAGCGATCAGCGATTATATTTTGTATGCGAGAGTTATCGTGGTTCAATGACTCTTGAGAGTCAACCGAGATTGATACCGAATTGTAGGTTGTATTTATTTTATTTCATTTATCGGCCATGCTAATCTTGTTTGTATCTTTTGATTTCAGGAATGGGCAATGCACAGAGTAATATAGATGTGGACACCCTCGTCGCAGCTTTATCAACCCACTCAACGACAATCAACGAAAAGTGGGTGGAAGAAAACGCAGTAACCAAGATGGAGTTGCTGCCGGATCGTGTGACCGACATCGTTATCATGGGATTAATCCTGTCTACGATGATTATGGGAACGGTACTTTACCATATAAAGAAGGAGGTAAAGACGTTAACAGCGACGCAACGGGAGAATTT
The DNA here is from genome assembly GCA_030386875.1 of Morinoia aosen. NCBI lineage: Eukaryota > Metazoa > Arthropoda > Malacostraca > Amphipoda > Talitridae > Morinoia > Morinoia aosen. Next base: position 56,280,097 of record CM059558.1, read on the forward strand.
TTCTTATGCCATGGCGCGGGGCAGGCCGCCAAGGGTCCTACATCAGGATCAATAATTCACGTAGCGCGCGATCTTGTGGTGGTGAATGTGTCACACTTAGGGCGGGCTGGACGTCCCAGAGATGCAGGCCGTCCCAGTAAATCCTGCGGTGCGCGACGAGTTTAAGTTGAAAATAATAGGGTGAAAAAAAAAATTTTCATTGAAACGAAATTAAAAATAATCGGAAAATTTTGAAAGAGTGTTTAGATATTAGTTGAAAAGTGAAGCGTTCCGAAATTATGTGCGTATCGCGAGAAATATGCGATGCAATGCGCGCAGTTTTTTTTTCTATCCATGCTTTCAATATTATTTTTAGGTTAATTTGTTAAGCATGCGTATGCTATTTTTAATATTGACGCAAAATTTTAATTAGCATTTTCTTCATTTGTCTTGGTTTTAGAGGTTTGACTTTTCTAATTTGAAAATGTTGTGTTTTGATTGCAATTTCTTTAATCGTGTGACTATTCGAAATTCGACACATTGCGATTTTTTATTTTTGTTTTGTTTGAATTTTTCTAATAGGAGTAGTTGCGAAAATAGGAAATTGTTTGCCATCATGTAGGGTGTTTGTTTTATTTTTCGATATTCCGTGGATTATTTTTTATGAAATGGCGTTTGACTATTTACCCTTTACGACGTTCTGCTGGCTGTCGACGTGCTGATTATGTTTGAGCACGGTAAGTCAGCAGCTTCGCTTTTTTGGCACGTTTCCTTGCTTCGCTTTTATGCTTTTTAATTATTAAGTTTTCTTAATTTTTTCAAAATGCATTATCATTTATTCTGTTTGGAGCGTTTCAAATATTTGTTTTTAACTGCTACGTTTTGGTTGTGGTAAACTTTTGGTGTTCTAAAAGTGTGTTTCGGTGCGTAAAATTTCTTTCTTGAATTTCTAAAAAAATTACTTATCCGTATTTTTCGTTTTGGCGTTTTATATTTGGTTAATATATACTACACCAGGTTGTGTTCGCAGAGAGGATAAAGTATTAAAGTATTAATAGGGAATATTTTTTTTTTCTCTTTCCTTCTTTAGTTAACATGTTTCTGCGACTTGAAATCAGTAAGTTAATTAATTTATTTTTTCTTGAAGTTTTGCTAATGCATTCTAGTTTAATGCGTTTTAACCATAATCTTTTGCTTGCGTTAACCAATAACATATTTAGTGGTGTTAACGGTTCTTCTTTACCAGTTTTAAACTGCGTGTTTTACTCGTTCTTGCTTATTTTGCTTTTTATATGTTAAGTTCTATGACAATATGCAATAATTTTCTGTGTTGCGATCATGCTAAACTTGGTTGTGTTCGAACTTGCGTTTGCGATTAATCCTGGTTGTGGTTTGATTGCGGTTATAAACTAAGTTTTTAAAAAAAAAAAAGGTGTTTGAAAAAAGGAGTTACATTTTTTTTTTGGATGCGGTGTTCTACATTTATTGACGTTTCGGTTTATTACTTTGATTTTCAATGATCCTAAACATGTGTTTAAATTTATAGTGTTTTGCGTTTTAAATTTACTATGTGGATAACTAACCTGATTGGCAGGGGGTAAGTTAGTTAAGCATTTTTCTTTTAGCACGTGGTTTTATTATGCTTTAGTTTAGAACTTTAGTGGGTTCTAGCTTAGTTTTTGTGGTTAATTAGTCAAGTGTTAACGTGTTAGTTTTCTAGTTTCGTTTACCTAACCGTTTTTGGTAATGGGGCAGTTAAGCTTGCGTTTTTGAGTTAAGGTTATTTAACAGTAGCGTATCGAGCGTTTTATTTTTAAAGCAAGTATGTGCAATATTGTTCGCGGAGGCATACTTTGTTTTGCTTGTTCTTTTCTATATTACAATAACGCTTGGCTGGTGCGATTAAACATTTGATTAATAAATTTTTTTTTTGCTATTATGAGTGTTGTAGAGTAAACGTAATTTGGTCTTTGATATTTACGAAGGACGGTTCGTAAAGATGCCTGCACATCATATGGTTCTTTAAAGCTTGATATTTGCTTTATTTTGCAGTAAATTAATTGATATTTTATTAAGCTTTGAGAAAAACTTGTGAGTTAATTGGTTTGAGTATGTTTAACTGGTGCAATTAGTTCAATTAATTTTGCATATTAATTGAGTTCATTTTGAAATGTAGCTTTAACTCGTTTTGGGGGGGGAGTTATATGCAGTCATCTATCTGGGTATTAGTACTAAACAGAGGTGATATAAGCCGATCATGTCGAGGCATAGCCGCTCACTCCTGTTTTGCTTCCCTTGCTGATAACATCTAGCGGATCACTCTTGTACTGCCGTCCACACCAATAACATCTACCAATAAATCGTCCCAGCCTTCACTCCGAGTTTACTTCTACCTGCGTTGTGCGCACATTCATCAGTCTGCATTAGTTCATCAGTCTGTATTAGTTCGTCAGTCTGCATTAGTTCATCAGTCTGCATTAGTTCATCAGTCTGCATTAGTTCGTCAGTCTGCATTAGTTCATCAGTCTGTATTAGTTCATCAGTCTGCATTAGTTCATCAGTCTGCATTAGTTCATCAGTCTGCATTAGTTCGTCAGTCTGTATTAGTTCATCAGCCTGCATTAGTTCATCAGTCTGCATTAGTTCATCAGTCTGCATTAGTTCGTCAGTCTGTATTAGTTCATCAGTCTGCATTAGTTCATCAGTCTGCATTAGTTCATCAGTCTGCATTAGTTCATCAGTCTGTATTTGTTCATCAGTCTGCATTAGTTCGTCAGTCTGTATTAGTTCATCAGCCTGCATTAGTTCATCAAACTGCATTAGCTCGTCAGTCTGTATTAGTTCATCAGTCTGCATTAGTTCATCAGTCTGCATTAGTTCATCAGTCTGCATTAGTTCATCAGTCTGCATTAGTTCATCAGTCTGCATTAGTTCATCAGTCTGCATTAGTTCATCAGTCTGCATTAGTTCATCAGTCTGCATTAGTTCGTCAGTCTGTATTAGTTCATCAGTCTGCATTAGTTCATCAGTCTGCATTAGTTCATCAGTCTGCATTAGTTCATCAGTCTGTATTTGTTCATCAGTCTGCATTAGTTCGTCAGTCTGTATTAGTTCATCAGCCTGCATTAGTTCATCAAACTGCATTAGCTCGTCAGTCTGTATTAGTTCATCAGTCTGCATTAGTTCATCAGTCTGCATTAGTTCATCAGTCTGCATTAGTTCATCAGTCTGCATTAGTTCATCAGTCTGCATTAGTTCATCAGTCTGCATTAGTTCATCAGTCTGCATTAGTTCACCAGTCTGCATTAGTTCATCAGTCTGCATTAGTTCATCAGTCTGCATTAGTTCATCAGTTTGCATTAGTTCATCAGTGTGCATTAGTTCACCAGTCTGCATTAGTTCACCAGTCTGCATTAGTTCATCAGTCTGAATTAGTTCATCAGTCTGCATTAGTTCATCAGTTTGCATTAGTTCATCAGTCTGCATTAGTTCATCAGTCTGCATTAGTTCATCAGTGTGCATTAGTTCATCAGTCTGCATTAGTTCATCAGTCTGCATTAGTTCACCAGTCTGCATTCGTTCATCAGTCTGAATTAGTTCATCAGTCTGCATTAGTTCACCAGTCTGCATTCGTTCATCAGTCTGAATTAGTTCATCAGTCTGCATTAGTTCACCAGTCTGCATTCGTTCATCAGTCTGAATTAGTTCACCAGTCTGCATTAGTTCATCAGTCTGCATTCGTTCATCAGTCTGCATTAGTTCATCAGTCTGCATTAGTTCACCAGTCTGCATTAGTTCATCAGTCTGCATTCGTTCATCAGTCTGAATTAGTTCATCAGTCTGCATTAGTTCATCAGTCTGCATTAGTTCATCAGTCTGCATTAGTTCATCAGTCTGCATTAGTTCATCAGTCTGCATTAGTTCGTCAGTCTGTATTAGTTCATCAGTCTGCATTAGTTCATCAGTCTGCATTAGTTCATCAGTCTGCATTAGTTCATCAGTCTGCATTAGTTCATCAGTCTGCATTAGTTCGTCAGTCTGTATTAGTTCATCAGTCTGCATTAGTTCATCAGTCTGAATTAGTTCATCAGTCTGCATTAGTTCACCAGTCTGCATTCGTTCATCAGTCTGAATTAGTTCATCAGTCTGCATTAGTTCACCAGTCTGCATTCGTTCATCAGTCTGAATTAGTTCATCAGTCTGCATTAGTTCACCAGTCTGCATTCGTTCATCAGTCTGAATTAGTTCATCAGTCTGCATTAGTTCGTCAGTCTGCATTCGTTCATCAGTCTGAATTAGTTCATCAGTCTGCATTAGTTCACCAGTCTGCATTCGTTCATCAGTCTGAATTAGTTCATCAGTCTGCATTAGTTCATCAGTCTGCATTAGTTCATCAGCCTGCATTAGTTCATCAAACTGCATTAGTTCGTCAGTCTGTATTAGTTCATCAGTCTGCATTAGTTCATCAGTCTGCATTAGTTCATCAGTCTGCATTAGTTCATCACTCTGTTTTGTTCATCAGTCTGCATTAGTTCGTCAGTCTGTATTAGTTCATCAGCCTGCATTAGTTCATCAAACTGCATTAGTTCGTCGGTCTGTATTAGTTCATCAGTCTGCATTAGTTCATCAGTCTGCATTAGTTCATCAGTCTGCATTAGTTCATCAGTCTGCATTAGTTCATCAGTCTGCATTAGTTCATCAGTCTGCATTAGTTCATCAGTCTGCATTAGTCCATCAGTCTGCATTAGCTCATCAGTCTGTATTTGTTCATCAGTCTGCATTAGTTCACCAGTCTGCATTAGTTCACCAGTCTGCATTAGTTCATCAGTCTGCATTAGTTCACCAGTCTGCATTAGTTCATCAGTCTGCATTAGTTCATCAGTCTGCATTAGTTCATCAGTGTGCATTAGTTCATCAGTCTGCATTAGTTCATCAGTCTGCATTAGTTCATCAGTGTGCATTAGTTCATCAGTCTGCATTGGTTCATCAGTCTGCATTAGTTCACCAGTCTGCATTAGTTCATCAGTCTGCATTAGTTCATCAGTCTGCATTAGTTCAACAGTGTGCATTAGTTCATCAGTCTGCATTAGTTCATCAGTCTGCATTAGTTCACCAGTCTGCATTAGTTCACCAGTCTGCATTAGTTCATCAGTCTGAATTAGTTCATCAGTCTGCATTAGTTCATCAGTCTGCATTAGTTCATCAGTCTGAATTAGTTCATCAGTCTGCATTAGTTCATCAGTCTGCATTAGTTCACCAGTCTGCATTAGTTCATCAGTCTGCATTAGTTCATCAGTCTGCATTAGTTCATCAGTCTGCATTAGTTCATCAGTCTGCATTCGTTCATCAGTCTGAATTAGTTCATCAGTCTGCATTAGTTCATCAGTCTGCATTAGTTCACCAGTCTGCATTAGTTCATCAGTCTGAATTAGTTCATCAGTCTGCATTAGTTCACCAGTCTGCATTCGTTCACCAGTCTGCATTAGTTCATCAGTCTGCATTCGTTCATCAGTCTGAATTAGTTCATCAGTCTGCATTAGTTCATCAGTCTGCATTAGTTCACCAGTCTGCATTCGTTCATCAGTCTGAATTAGTTCATCAGTCTACATTAGTTCACCAGTCTGCATTCGTTCATCAGTCTGAATTAGTTCATCAGTCTGCATTAGTTCACCAGTCTGCATTCGTTCATCAGTCTGAATTAGTTCATCAGTCTGCATTAGTTCATCAGTCTGCATTAGTTCATCAGTCTGCATTAGTTCATCAGTCTGAATTAGTTCATCAGTCTGCATTAGTTCATCAGTCTGCATTAGTTCATCAGTCTGAATTAGTTCATCAGTCTGCATTAGTTCATCAGTCTGCATTAGTTCATCAGTCTGAATTAGTTCATCAGTCTGCATTAGTTCATCAGTCTGCATTAGTTCATCAGTCTGCATTAGTTCATCAGTCTGCATTAGTTCATCAGTCTGAATTAGTTCATCAGTCTGCATTAGTTCATCAGTCTGCATTAGTTCATCAGTCTGTATTAGTTCATCAGTCTGCATTAGTTCATCAGTCTGAATTAGTTCATCAGTCTGCATTAGTTCATCAGTCTGCATTAGTTCATCAGTCTGCATTAGTTCATCAGTCTGAATTAGTTCATCAGTCTGAATTAGTTCATCAGTCTGAATTAGTTCACCAGTCTGCATTCGTTTATCAGTCTGAATTAGTTCATCAGTCTGCATTAGTTCACCAGTCTGCATTCGTTCATCAGTCTGAATTAGTTCATCAGTCTGCATTAGTTCATCAGTCTGCATTAGTTCATCAGTCTGCATTAGTTCATCAGTCTGCATTAGTTCACCAGTCTGCATTCGTTCATCAGTCTGAATTAGTTCATCAGTCTGCATTAGTTCATCAGTCTGAATTATTTCATCAGTCTGCATTAGTTCATCAGTCTGAATTAGTTCATCAGTCTGCATTAGTTCATCAGTCTGCATTAGTTCATCAGTCTGAATTAGTTCATCAGTCTGCATTAGTTCGTCAGTCTGAATTAGTTCATCAGTCTGCATTAGTTCATCAGTCTGCATTAGTTCATCAGTCTGCATTAGTTCATCAGTGTGAATTAGTTCATCAGTCTGCATTCGTACATCAGTGTGAATTAGTTCATCAGTCTGCATTAGTTCATCAGTGTGAATTAGTTCATCAGTCTGCATTAGTTCATCAGTCTGCATTAGTTCGTCAGTCTGCATTAGTTCATCAGTCTGCATTAGTTCATCAGTCTGCATTAGTTCATCAGTCTGAATTAGTTCATCAGTCTGCATTAGTTCATAAGTCTGCATTAGTTCATCAGTCTGCATTAGTTCATCAGTCTGCATTAGTTCATCAGTCTGAATTAGTTCATCAGTCTGCATTAGTTCATCAGTCTGAATTAGTTCATCAGTCTGCATTAGTTCATAAGTCTGCATTAGTTCATCAGTCTGCATTAGTTCATCAGTCTGCATAAGTTCATCAGTCTGCATTAGTTCATCAGTCTGCATTAGTTCATCAGTCTGCATTAGTTCATCAGTCTGCATTACGCTGGCGCTGCATGAAAGTTTGACTGAAAACTGGAGGTCGACGTTATGTTGGAGGTACGTTTCATACCTTTCACAAATCATTTTACATAGGCTTTCAAGAGAAGGGTGTGCTGAGAAAAGAATCAATACTAGATGTACGTGTGCTGAGAAGAGAATCAATACTAGATGTACGTGTTCTGAGAAGAGAATCAATACTAGACATACGTGTGCTGAGAAGAGAATCAATACTATGTGTATGTGTGCTGAGAAGAGAATCAATACTAGATGCACGTGTGCTGAGAAGAGAATCAAAACTAGATGCACGTGTGCTGAGAAGAGAATCAATACTAGATGCACGTGTGCTGAAAAGAGAATCAAGACTAGATGCACGTGTGCTGAGAAGAGAATCAATATTAGATGAACGTGTGCTGAGAAGAGAATCAATACTCGATGCACGTGTGCTGTAAAGAGAATCAATACTAGATGAACGTGCGCTGAGAAGAGAATCAATACTAGATGCACGTGTGCTGAGAAGAGAATCAATACTAGATGCACGTGTGCTGAGAAGAGAATCAATACTAGATGCACGTGTGCTGAGAAGAGAATCAATACTAGATGCACGTGTGCTGTAAAGAGAATCAATACTAGATGCACGTGTGCTGAGAAGAGAATCAATTTTAGATGCACGTGTGCTGAGAAGAGAATCAATACTAGATGCAAGTGTGCTGAGAAGAGAATCAATACTAGATGCACGTGTGCTAAGAAGAGAATCAATACTAGATGCACGTGTGCGGAGAAGAGAATCAATACTAGATGCACGTGTGCTGAGAAGAGAATCAATACTATGTGTATGTGTGCTCAGAAGAGAATCAATACTAGATGCACATGTGCTGTAAAGAGAATCAATACTAGATGCACGTGTGTTGAGAAGAGAATCAATATTAGATGCACGTGTGCTGAGAAGAGAATCAATACTAGATGCACGTGTGCTGAGAAGAGAATCAATACTAGATGCACATGTGCTGTAAAGAGAATCAATACTAGATGCACGTGTGCTGAGAAGAAAATCAATACTAGATGCACGTGTGCTGAGAAAAGAATCAATACTAGATGCACGTGTGCTGTAAAGAGAATCTATACTCGATGCATGTGTGCTGAGAAGAGAATCAAAACTAGATGCACGTGTGCTGAGAAGAGAATCAATACTAGATGCACGTGTGCTGAGAAGAGAATCAATACTAGATGCACGTGTGCTGAGAAGAGAATCAATACTAGATGCACGTGTGCTGAGAAGAGAATCAATACTAGATGCACGTGTTCTGTAAAGAGAATCAATACAAGATGCACGTGTGCTGTAAAGAAAATCAATACTAGATGCACGTGTGCGGTAAAGAGAATCAATACTAGATGCACGTGTGCTGTAAAGAGAATCAATACTAGATGCACGTGTGCTGAGATGAGAATCAATACTAGATGCACGTGTGCTGTAAAGAGAATCAATACTAGATGCACGTGTGCTGTAAAGAGAATCAATACTAGATGCACGTGTGCTGAGAAGAGAATCAATACTAGATGCACGTGTGCTGAGAAGAGAATCAATACTAGATGCACGTGTGCTGAGAAGAGAATCAATACTAGATGCACGTTTGCTGTAAAGAGAATCAATACTAGATGCATGTGTGCTGAGAAGAGAATCAATAATAGATGCACGTGTGCTGAGAAGAGAATCAATACTAGATGCACGTGTGCTGAGAAGAGAATCATTACTAGATGCACGTGTGCTGAGAAGAGAATCAATACTAGATGCACGTGTGCTGAGAAGACAATCAATACTAGATGCACGTGTGCTGAGAAGAGAATCAAGACTAGATGCACGTGTGCTGAGAAGAGAATCAATACTAGATGCACGTGTGCTGAGAAGAGAATCAATACTCGTTGCACGTGTGCTGTGAAGAGAATCAATACTAGATGCACGTGCGCTGAGAAGAGAATCAATACTAGATGCACGTGTGCTGAGAAGAGAATCAATACTAGATGCACGTGTGCTGAGAAGAGAATCAATACTAGATGCACGTGTGCTGAGAAGAGAATCAATACTAGATGCACGTGTGCTGTAAAGAGAATCAATACTAGATGCACGTGTGCTGAGAAGAGAATCAATTTTAGATGCACGTGTGCTGAGAAGAGAATCAATACTAGATGCACGTGTGCTGAGAAGAGAATCAATACTAGATGCACGTGTGCTGAGAAGAGAATCAATACTAGATGCACGTGTGCGGAGAAGAGAATCAATACTAGATGCACGTGTGCTGAGAAGAGAATCAATACTATGTGTATGTGTGCTGAGAAGAGAATCAATACTAGATGCACGTGTGCTGTAAAGAGAATCAATACTAAATGCACGTGTGCTGAGAAGAGAATCAATATTAGATGCACGTGTGCTGAGAAGAGAATCAATACTAGATGCACGTGTGCTGAGAAGAGAATCAATACTAGATGCACGTGTGCTGTAAAGAGAATCAATAATAGATGCACGTGTGCTGAGAAGAAAATCAATACTAGATTCACATGTGCTGAGAAGAGAATCAATACTAGATACACGTGTGCTGTAAAGAGAATCAATACTCGATGCACGTGTGCTGAGAAGAGAATCAAAACTAGATGCACGTGTGCTGAGAAGAGAATCAATACTAGATGCACGTGTGCTGAGAAGAGAATCAATACTAGATGCACGTGTGCTGAGAAGAGAATCGATACTAGATGCACGTGCGCTGAGAAGAGAATCAATACTAGATGCACGTGTGCTGAGAAGACAATCAATACTAGATGCACGTGTGCTGAGAAGAGAATCAATACTAGATGCACGTGTGCTGAGAAGAGAATCAGTACTAGATGCTCGTGTGCGGAGAAGAGAATCAGTACTAGATGCACGTGTGCGGAGAAGAGAATCAATACTAGATGCACGTGTGCTGAGAAGAGAATCAATACTATGTGTATGCGTGCTGAGAAGAGAATCAATACTAGATGCACGTGTGCTGAGAAGAGAATCAATACTAGATGCACGTGTGCTGAGAAGAGAATCAATACTAGAAGCACGTGTCCTGTAAAGAGAATCAATACTAGATGCACGTGTGCTGTAAAGAGAATCAACACTAGATGCACGTGTGCTGTAAAGAGAATCAATATTAGATGCACGTGTGCTGTAAAGAGAATCAATACTAGATGCACGTGTGCTGAGATGAGAATCAATACCATATGCACGTTTGCTGTAAAGAGAATCAATACTAGATGCACGTGTGCTGTAAAGAGAATCAATACTAGATGCACGTGTGCTGAGAAAAGAATTAATACTAGATGCACGGATGCTGAGAAGAGAATCAATACTAGATGCACGTGTGCTGTAAAGAGAATCAATACTAGATGCACGTGTGCTGAGAAGAGAATCAATATTAGATGCACGTGTGCTGAGAAGAGAATCAATACTAGATGCACGTGTGCTGAGAAGAGAATCAATACTAGATGCACGTGTGCTGTAAAGAGAATCAATACTAGATGCACGTGTGCTGAGAAGAGAATCAATACTAGATGCACGTGTGCTGAGAAGAGAATCAATACTAGATGCACGTGTGCTGTAAAGAGAATCAATACTCGATGCACGTGTGCCGAGAAGAGAATCAAAACTAGATGCACGTGTGCTGAGAAGAGAATCAATACTAGGTGCACGGGTGCTGAGAAGAGAATAAATACTAGATGCACGTGTGCTGAGAAGAGAATCAATACTAGATGCACGTGTGCTGAGAAGAGAATCAATACTAGATGCACGTGTGCTGAGAAGAGAATCAATACTAGATGCACGTGTGCTGAGAAGAGAATCAATGCAATATGCACGTGTGCTGAGAAGAGAATCAATACTAGATGCACGTGTGCTGAGAAGAGAATCAATACTAGATGCACGTGCGCTGAGAAGAGAATCAATACTAGATGCACGTGTGCTGAGAAGAGAATCAATACTAGATGCACGTGTGCTGAGAAGACAATCAATACTAGATGCACATGTGCTGTGAAGAGAATCAATACTAGATGCACGTGTGCTGAGAAGAGAATCAATATTAGATGCACGTGTGCTGAGAAGAGAATCAATACTAGATGCACGTGTGTTGAGAAGAGAATCAATACTAGATGCACGTGTGCTGTAAAGAGAATCAATACTAGATGCACGTGTGCTGAGAAGAAAATCAATACTAGATGCACGTGTGCTGAGAAAAGAATCAATACTAGATGCACGTGTGCTGTAAAGAGAATCAATACTCGATGCATGTGTGCTGAGAAGAGAATCAAAACTAGATGCACGTGTGCTGAGAAGAGAATCAATACTAGATGCACGTGTGCTGAGAAGAGAATCAATACTAGATGCACGTGTGCTGAGAAGAGAATCAATACTAGATGCACGTGTGCTGAGAAGAGAATCAATACTAGATGCACGTGTTCTGTAAAGAGAATCAATACAAGATGCACGTGTGCTGTAAAGAAAATCAATACTAGATGCACGTGTGCGGTAAAGAGAATCAATACTAGATGCACGTGTGCTGTAAAGAGAATCAATACTAGATGCACGTGTGCTGAGATGAGAATCAATACTAGATGCACGTGTGCTGTAAAGAGAATCAATACTAGATGCACGTGTGCTGTAAAGAGAATCAATACTAGATGCACGTGTGCTGAGAAGAGAATCAATACTAGATGCACGTGTGCTGAGAAGAGAATCAATACTAGATGCACGTGTGCTGAGAAGAGAATCAATACTAGATGCACGTTTGCTGTAAAGAGAATCAATACTAGATGCATGTGTGCTGAGAAGAGAATCAATAATAGATGCACGTGTGCTGAGAAGAGAATCAATACTAGATGCACGTGTGCTGAGAAGAGAATCAATACTAGATGCACGTGTGCTGAGAAGAGAATCAATACTAGATGCACGTGTGCTGAGAAGACAATCAATACTCGTTGCACGTGTGCTGTGAAGAGAATCAATACTAGATGCACGTGCGCTGAGAAGAGAATCAATACTAGATGCACGTTTGCTGAGAAGAGAATCAATACTAGATGCACGTGTGCTGAGAAGAGAATCAATACTAGATGCACGTGTGCTGAGAAGAGAATCAATACTAGATGCACGTGTGCTGTAAAGAGAATCAATACTAGATGCACGTGTGCTGAGAAGAGAATCAATTTTAGATGCACGTGTGCTGAGAAGAGAATCAATACTAGATGCACGTGTGCTGAGAAGAGAATCAATACTAGATTCACGTGTGCTGAGAAGAGAATCAATACTAGATGCACGTGTGCGGAGAAGAGAATCAATACTAGATGCACGTGTGCTGAGAAGAGAATCAATACTATGTGTATGTGTGCTGAGAAGAGAATCAATACTAGATGCACGTGTGCTGAGAAGAGAATCAATACTAGATGCACGTGTGCTGAGAAGAGAATCAATACTAGATGCACGTGTGCGGAGAAGAGAATCAATACTAGATGCACGTGTGCTGAGAAGAGAATCAATACTATGTGTATGTGTGCTGAGAAGAGAATCAATACTAGATGCACATGTGCTGTGAAGAGAATCAATACTAGATGCACGTGTGCTGAGAAGAGAATCAATATTAGATGCACGTGTGCTGAGAAGAGAATCAATACTAGATGCACGTGTGCTGAGAAGAGAATCAATACTAGATGCACGTGTGCTGTAAAAAGAATCAATACTAGATGCACGTGTGCTGAGAAGAAAATCAATACTAGATGCACGTGTGCTGAGAAAAGAATCAATACTAGATGCACGTGTGCTGTAAAGAGAATCAATACTCGATGCATGTGTGCTGAGAAGAGAATCAAAACTAGATGCACGTGTGCTGAGAAGAGAATCAATACTAGATGCACGTGTGCTGAGAAGAGAATCAATACTAGATGCACGTGTGCTGAGAAGAGAATCAATACTAGATGCACGTGTGCTGAGAAGAGAATCAATACTAGATGCACGTGTTCTGTAAAGAGAATCAATACAAGATGCACGTGTGCTGTAAAGAAAATCAATACTAGATGCACGTGTGCGGTAAAGAGAATCAATACTAGATGCACGTGTGCTGTAAAGAGAATCAATACTAGATGCACGTGTGCTGAGATGAGAATCAATACTAGATGCACGTGTGCTGTAAAGAGAATCAATACTAGATGCACGTGTGCTGTAAAGAGAATCAATACTAGATGCACGTGTGCTGAGAAGAGAATCAATACTAGATGCACGTGTGCTGAGAAGAGAATCAATACTAGATGCACGTGTGCTGAGAAGAGAATCAATACTAGATGCACGTTTGCTGTAAAGAGAATCAATACTAGATGCATGTGTGCTGAGAAGAGAATCAATAATAGATGCACGTGTGCTGAGAAGAGAATCAATACTAGATGCACGTGTGCTGAGAAGAGAATCAATACTAGATGCACGTGTGCTGAGAAGAGAATCAATACTAGATGCACGTGTGCTGAGAAGACAATCAATACTAGATGCACGTGTGCTGAGAAGAGAATCAAGACTAGATGCACGTGTGCTGAGAAGAGAATCAATACTAGATGCACGTGTGCTGAGAAGAGAATCAATACTCGTTGCACGTGTGCTGTGAAGAGAATAAATACTAGATGCACGTGCGCTGAGAAGAGAATCAATACTAGATGCACGTGTGCTGAGAAGAGAATCAATACTAGATGCACGTGTGCTGAGAAGAGAATCAATACTAGATGCACGTGTGCTGAGAAGAGAATCAATACTAGATGCACGTGTGCTGTAAAGAGAATCAATACTAGATGCACGTGTGCTGAGAAGAGAATCAATTTTAGATGCACGTGTGCTGAGAAGAGAATCAATACTAGATGCACGTGTGCTGAGAAGAGAATCAATACTAGATTCACGTGTGCTGAGAAGAGAATCAATACTAGATGCACGTGTGCGGAGAAGAGAATCAATACTAGATGCACGTGTGCTGAGAAGAGAATCAATACTATGTGTATGTGTGCTGAGAAGAGAATCAATACTAGATGCACGTGTGCTGTAAAGAGAATCAATACTAGATGCACGTGTGCTGAGAAGAGAATCAATATTAGATGCACGTGTGCTGAGAAGAGAATCAATACTAGATGCACGTGTGCTGAGAAGAGAATCAATACTAGATGCACGTGTGCTGTAAAGAGAATCAATAATAGATGCACGTGTGCTGAGAAGAAAATCAATACTAGATTCACATGTGCTGAGAAGAGAATCAATACTAGATGCACGTGTGCTGTAAAGAGAATCAATACTCGATGCACGTGTGCTGAGAAGAGAATCAAAACTAGATGCACGTGTGCTGAGAAGAGAACCAATTTTAGATGCACGTGTGCTGAGAAGAGAATCAATGCTAGATGCACGTGTGCTGAGAAGAGAATCAATACTAGATGCACGTGTGCTGAGAAGAGAATCAATACTAGATGCACGTGTGCTGAGAAGAGAATCAATACTAGATGCACGTGTGCTGAGAAGAGAATCAATACTAGATGCACGTGTGCTGAGAAGAGAATCAATACTAGATGCACGTGTGCTGAGAAGAGAATCAATACTAGATGCACGTGTGCTGAGAAGAGAATCGATACTAGATGCACGTGCGCTGAGAAGAGAATCAATACTAGATGCACGTGTGCTGAGAAGAGAATCAATACTAGATGCACGTGTGCTGAGAAGACAATCAATACTAGATGCACGTGTGCTGAGAAGAGAATCAATACTAGATGCACGTGTGCTGAGAAGAGAATCAGTACTAGATGCACGTGTGCGGAGAAGAGAATCAATACTAGATGCACGTGTGCTGAGAAGAGAATCAATACTATGTGTATGCGTGCTGAGAAGAGAATCAATACTAGATGCACGTGTGCTGAGAAGAGAATCAATACTAGATGCACGTGTGCTGAGAAGAGAATCAATACTAGAAGCACGTGTCCTGTAAAGAGAATCAATACTAGATGCACGTGTGCTGTAAACAGAATCAACACTAGATGCACGTGTGCTGTAAAGAGAATCAATATTAGATGCACGTGTGCTGTAAAGAGGATCAATACTAGATGCACGTGTGCTGAGATGAGAATCAATACCATATGCACGTTTGCTGTAAAGAGAATCAATACTAGATGCACGTGTGCTGTAAAGAGAATCAATACTAGATGCACGTGTGCTGAGAAAAGAATTAATACTAGATGCACGGATGCTGAGAAGAGAATCAATACTAGATGCACGTGTGCTGTAAAGAGAATCAATACTAGATGCACGTGTGCTGAGAAGAGAATCAATATTAGATGCACGTGTGCTGAGAAGAGAATCAATACTAGATGCACGTGTGATGAGAAGAGAATCAATACTAGATGCACATGTGCTGTAAAGAGAATCAATACTAGATGCACGTGTGCTGAGAAGAGAATCAATACTAGATGCACGTGTGCTGAGAAGAGAATCAATACTAGATGCACGTGTGCTGTAAAGAGAATCAATACTCGATGCGCGTGTGCCGAGAAGAGAATCAAAACTAGATGCACGTGTGCTGAGAAGAGAATCGATACTAGGTGCACGGGTGCTGAGAAGAGAATCAATACTAGATGCACGTGTGCTGAGAAGAGAATCAATACTAGATGCACGTGTGCTGAGAAGAGAATCAATACTAGATGCACGTTGGCTGAGAAGAGAATCAATACTAGATGCACGTGTGCTGAGAAGAGAATCAATGCAAGATGCACGTGTGCTGAGAAGAGAATCAATACTAGATGCACGTGTGCTGAGAAGAGAATCAATACTAGATGCACGTGCGCTGAGAAGAGAATCAATACTAGATGCACGTGTGCTGAGAAGAGAATCAATACTAGATGCACGTGTGCTGAGAAGACAATCAATACTAGATGCACGTGTGCTGAGAAGAGAATCAATACTAGATGCACGTGTGCTGAGAAGAGAATCAATACTAGATGCACGTGTGCGGAGAAGAGAATCAATACTAGATGCACGTGTGCTGAGAAGAGAATCAATACTAGATGCACGTGTGCTGAGAAGACAATCAATACTAGATGCACGTGTGCTGAGAAGAGAATCAATACTAGATGCGCGTGTGCTGAGAAGAGAATCAGTGCTAGATGCACGTGTGCGGAGAAGAGAATCAATACTAGATGCACGTGTGCTGAGAAGAGAATCAATACTATGTGTATGCGTGCTGAGAAGAGAATCAATACTAGATGCACGTGTGCTGAGAAGAGAATCAATACTAGATGCACGTGTGCTGAGAAGAGAATCAATACTAGAAGCACGTGTCCTGTAAAGAGAATCAATACTAGATGCACGTGTGCTGTGAAGAGAATCAACACTAGATGCACGTGTGCTGTAAAGAGAATCAATATTAGATGCACGTGTGCTGTAAAGAGAATCAATACTAGATGCACGTGTGCTGAGATGAGAATCAATACCATATGCACGTTGGCTGTAAAGAAAATCAATACTAGATGCACGTGTGCTGTAAAGAGAATCAATACTAGATGCACGTGTGCTGAGAAGAGAATTAATACTAGATGCACGGATGCTGAGAAGAGAATCAATACTAGATGCACGTGTGCTGTAAAGAGAATCAATACTAGATGCACGTGTGCTGAGAAGAGAACCAATATTAGATGCACGTGTGCTGAGAAGAGAATCAATACTAGATGCACGTGTGCAGAGAAGAGAATCAATACTAGATGCACGTGTGCTGTAAAGAGAATCAATACTAGATGCACGTGTGCTGAGAAGAGAATCAATACTAGATGCACGTGCGCTGAGAAGAGAATCAATACTAGATGCACGTGTGCTGAGAAGAGAATCAATACTAGATGCACGTGTGCTGAGAAGACAATCAATACTAGATGCACGTGTGCTGAGAAGAGAATCAATACTAGATGCACGTGTGCTGAGAAGAGAATCAATACTAGATGCACGTGTGCTGAGAAGAGAATCAATACTAGATGCACGTGTGCTGAGAAGAGAATCAATACTAGATGCACGTGTGCTGAGAAGAGAATCAATACTAGATGCACGTGTGCTGAGAAGAGAATCAATACTAGATGCACGTGTGCTGAGAAGAGAATCAATACTAGATGCACGTGTGCTGAGAAGAGAATCAATACTAGATGCACGTGTGCTGAGAAGAGAATCAATACTAGATGCACGTGTGCTGAGAAGAGAATCAATACTAGATGCACGTCTGCTGAGAAGAGAATCAATACTAGATGCACGTGTGCTGAGAAGAGAATCAATACTATGTGTATGTGTGCTGAGAAGAGAATCAATACTAGGTGCACGTGTGCTGAGAAGAGAATCAATACTAGATGCACGTGTGCTGAGAAGAGAATCAATACTAGAAGCACGTGTCCTGTAAAGAGAATCAATACTAGATGCACGTGTGCTGTAAACAGAATCAACACTAGATGCACGTGTGCTGTAAAGAGAATCAATATTAGATGCACGTGTGCTGTAAAGAGGATCAATACTAGATGTACGTGTGCTGAGATGAGAATCAATACCATATGCACGTTTGCTGTAAAGAGAATCAATACTAGATGCACGTGTGCTGTAAAGAGAATCAATACTAGATGCACGTGTGCTGAGAAAAGAAATAATACTAGATGCACGGATGCTGAGAAGAGAATCAATACTAGATGCACGTGTGCTGTAAAGAGAATCAATACTAGATGCACGTGTGCTGAGAAGAGAATCAATATTAGATGCACGTGTGCTGAGAAGAGAATCAATACTAGATGCACGTGTGCTGAGAAGAGAATCAATACTAGATGCACATGTGCTGTAAAGAGAATCAATACTAGATGCACGTGTGCTGAGAAGAGAATCAATACTAGATGCACGTGTGCTGAGAAGAGAATCAACACTAGATGCACGTGTGCTGTAAAGAGAATCAATATTAGATGCACGTGTGCTGTAAAGAGAATCAATACTAGATGCACGTGTGCTGAGATGAGAATCAATACCATATGCACGTTGGCTGTAAAGAGAATCAATACTAGATGCACGTGTGCTGTAAAGAGAATCAATACTAGATGCACGTGTGCTGAGAAGAGAATTAATACTAGATGCACGGATGCTGAGAAGAGAATCAATACTAGATGCACGTGTGCTGTAAAGAGAATCAATACTAGATGCACGTGTGCTGAGAAGAGAACCAATATTAGATGCACGTGTGCTGAGAAGAGAATCAATACTAGATGCACGTGTGCTGAGAAGAGAATCAATACTAGATGCACGTGTGCTGTAAAGAGAATCAATACTTGATGCACGTGTGCTGAGAAGAGAATCAATACTAGATGCACGTGCGCTGAGAAGAGAATCAATACTAGATGCACGTGTGCTGAGAAGAGAATCAATACTAGATGCACGTGTGCTGAGAAGACAATCAATACTAGATGCACGTGTGCTGAGAAGAGAATCAATACTAGATGCACGTGTGCTGAGAAGAGAATCAATACTAGATGCACGTGTGCTGAGAAGAGAATCAATACTATGTGTATGTGTGCTGAGAAGAGAATCAATACTAGATGCACGTGTGCTGAGAAGAGAATCAATACTACATGCACGTGTGCTGAGAAGAGAATCAATACTAGATGCACGAGTCCTGTAAAGAGAATCAATACTAGATGCACGTGTGCTGTAAAGAGAATCAACACTAGATGCACGTGTGCTGTAAAGAGAATCAATACTAGATGCACGTGTGCTGTAAAGAGAATCAATACTAGATGCACGTGTGCTGAGATGAGAATCAATACTAGATGCACGTGTGCTGTAAAGAGAATCAATACTAGATGCACGTGTGCTGTAAAGAGAATCAATATTAGATGCACGTGTGCTGAGTAGAGAATCAATACTAGATGCACGGGTGCTGAGAAGAGAATCAATACTAGATGCACGTGTGCTGTAAAGAGAATCAATACTAGATGCACGTGTGCTGAGAAGAGAATCAATATCAGATGCACGTGTGCTGAGAAGAGAATCAATACTAGATGCACGTGTGCTGAGAATAGAATCAATACTAGATGAACGTGTGCTGTAAATAGAATCAATACTAGATGCACGTGTGCTGAGAAGAGAATCAATACTAGATGCACGTGTGCTGAGAAGAGAATCAATACTAGATGCACGTGTGCTGAGAAGAGAATCAATTTTAGGTGCACGTGTGCTGAGAAGAGAATCAATACTAGATGCACGTGTGCTGAGAAGAGAATCAATACTAGATGCACGTGTGCTGAGAAGAGAATCAATACTAGATGCACGTGTGCTGAGAAGAGAATCAATACTAGATGCACGTGTGCTGTAAAGAGAATCAATACTAGATGCACGTGTGCTGAGAAGAAAATCAATACTAGATGCACGTGTGCTGAGAAGAGAATCAATACTTGATGCACGTGTGCTGTAAAGAGAATCAATACTCGATGCACGTGTGCTGAGAAGAGAATCAAAACTAGATGCACGTGTGCTGAGAAGAGAACCAATTTTAGATGCACGTGTGCTGAGAAGAGAATCAATGCTAGATGCACGTGTGCTGAGAAGAGAATCAGTACTAGATGCACGTGTGCTGAGAAGAGAATCAATATTAGATGCACGTGTGCTGAGAAGAGAATCAATACTAGATGCACGTGTGCTGAGAAGAGAATCAATACTAGATGCACGTGTGCTTAGAAGAGAATCAATACTAGATGCACGTGTGCTGAGAAGAGAATCAATACTAGATGCACGTGTGCTGAGAAGAGAATCGATACTAGAGTCACGTGCGCTGAGAAGAGAATCAATACTAGATGCACGTGTGCTGAGAAGAGAATCAATACTAGATGCACGTGTGCTGAGAAGACAATCAATACTAGATGCACGTGTGCTGAGAAGAGAATCAATACTAGATGCACGTGTGCTGAGAAGAGAATCAGTACTAGATGCACGTGTGCGGAGAAGAGAATCAATACTAGATGCACGTTTGCTGAGAAGAGAATCAATACTATGTGTATGCGTGCTGAGTAGAGAATCAAAACTAGATGCACGTGTGCTGAGAAGAGAATCAATACTAGATGCACGTGTGCTGAGAAGAGAATCAATACTAGAAGCACGTGTCCTGTAAAGAGAATCAATACTAGATGCACGTGTGCTGTAAAGAGAATCAACACTAGATGCACGTGTGCTGTAAAGAGAATCAATATTAGATGCACGTGTGCTGTAAAGAGAATCAATACTAGATGCACGTGTGCTGAGATGAGAATCAATACCATATGCACGTTTGCTGTAAAGAGAATCAATACTAGATGCACGTAAGCTGTAAAGAGAATCAATACTAGATGCACGTGTGCTGAGAAGAGAATTAATACTAGATGCACGGATGCTGAGAAGAGAATCAATACTAGATGCACGTGTGCTGTGAAGAGAATCAATACTAGATGCACGTGTGCTGAGAAGAGAATCAATATTAGATGCACGTGTGCTGAGAAGAGAATCAATACTAGATGCACGTGTGCTGAGAAGAGAATCAATACTAGATGCACGTGTGCTGTAAAGAGAATCAATACTAGATGCACGTGTGCTGAAAAGAGAATCAATACTAGATGCACGTGTGCTGAGAAGAGAATCAATACTAGATGCACGTGTGCTGTAAAGAGAATCAATACTCGATGCACGTGTGCTGAGAAGAGAATCAAAACTAGGTGCACGTGTGCTGAGAAGAGAATCAATACTAGGTGCACGGGTGCTGAGAAGAGAATCAATACAAGATGCACGTGTGCTGAGAAGAGAATCAATACTAGATGCACGTGTGCTGAGAAGAGAATCAATACTAGATGCACGTGTGCTGAGAAGAGAATCAACACTAGATGCACGTGTGCTGAGAAGAGAATCAATACTAGATGCACGTGTGCTGAGAAGAGAATCAAAACTAGATGCACGTGTGCTGAGAAGAGAATCAATGCTAGATGCACGTGTGCTGAGAAGAGAATCAATACTAGATGCACGTATGCTGAGAAGAGAATCAATACTAGATGCACGTGTGCTGAGAAGAGAACCAATACTAGATGCACGTGTGCTGAGAAGAGAATCAATATTAGGTGTGCGTGAGCTTGGGATTGTTATCACATTGGAAGAGAAGTCACTGTCCGTTAATAAAATTTTGTTGCGATATTTTTAGATTTAAGGCTCCTTCTGCGGTGATGTTTTCAGATTTTAGACCATGTGGGGATATTTTTAAGGTTTTAAACCAAGATCTTGAGGCGATGTTTGTAGGTTTCAGACTAATTTGTCGGTGAT
This sequence comes from Morinoia aosen, assembly GCA_030386875.1. NCBI lineage: Eukaryota > Metazoa > Arthropoda > Malacostraca > Amphipoda > Talitridae > Morinoia > Morinoia aosen. Next base: position 56,301,484 of record CM059558.1, read on the forward strand.
ATTTTCAGGTTTCAGACCAATTTTGCGGTAATATTTCAGGCCCATTTTGCGGCGATATTTTCGGATTTCAGACGAAGATTTTGTGGTGGTATTTTACAATTTCACGCAAAACTTTTATGGTTATCATTTCAAATTTTTATTCATTGTTATGATATAAGTTTCAGATTTTAGTATTATGCGCTTCCTTACTAAAGTTGAATAACCCAGCATGATAATACCACCTTGATGGCTTGCTGTCGGCACATTCTTTGGGAGAACAACTTTGCCCCTCTTAGGTTGTCTTTTTTCTTCTATGAGACCGAATGCTTCTTCAGTACTGCTTTGCACTGTGCTGTGAAAATATTGACAGTTATTGTGACGTGACAATACCTGCGGTTACTGTGTTGTGACAATACTGGCAATTATTGTGGTGTGACAATACTGGCAGTTAATGTGATGTGACAATACTGGCAGTTAATGTGGTGTGACAATACTGGCAGTCACTGTGATGTGACAATACTGGCAGTTAATGTGATGTGACAATACTGGCAGTCACTGTGCTGTGACAATACTGGCAGTTAATGTGGTGTGACAATACTGGCAGTCACTGTGCTGTGACAATACTGGCAGTTAATGTGGTTTGACAATACTGGCAGTTAATGTGATGTGACAATACTGGCAGTCACTGTGATGTGACAATACTGGCTGTTAATGTGATGTGAAAATACTGGCAGTCACTGTGCTGTGACAATACTGGCAGTCACTGTGATGTGACAATACTGGCAGTCACTGTGCTGTGACAATACTGGCAGTTGATGTGGTGTGACAATACTGGCAGTCACTGTGATGTGACAATACTGGCAGTTAATGTGATGTGACAATACTGGCAGTTAATGTGATGTGACAATACTGGCAGTCACTGTGATGTGACAATACTGGCAGTTAATGTGATGTGAAAATACTGTCAATATTAATGTGCTGTGACAACACTGGCTGTCACTGGGCTGTGACAATACTGGCAGTTAATGTAGTGTGACAATACTGGCAGTCACTGTGCTGTGACAATATTGGCAGTTAATGTGATGTGACAATACTGGCAGCCACTGTGATGTGACAATACTGGCAGTTAATGTGATGTGACAATACTGGCAGCCACTGTGATGTGACAATACTGGCAGCCACTGTGATTTGACAATACTGGCAGCCACTGTGATGTGAAAATACTGGCAGCCACTGTGCTGTGACAATACTGGCAGTCACTGTGCTGTGACAATACTGGCAGTCACTGTGATGTGACAATATTGCGCTCACACATGAACATAAGAGAGCTTGTAATAACTTTTTTTGCTACGTTTGTGCTTGTGCGTGTATGTTGTGTGATGAGGATCAATAATAAGCCGATAATTGTCAAAAGTGTTCTCATATTTCACAAGTCATGAAAGGATTATCTCTAATCGAACTGGAAAGTTACTCAGCTCCCATGAAAACAATGATGCGCCGAGTTACTCGATTGACTTTATTTATGCACATTCCTGTATAAAAATAAGCAATTTTTTGTTATTAATTTTTTCCTTGTACTAAAATTCGTGTAGATTTCTAGACAGCTACGACAATTTTGAATTGATTGTAATCTAAACTATTGGAGATCGTTTTCCAGCTGCGCGCGAGACAGGCTGGCCGTTATTGGACCTGGCTTGAGAGCAAAAATCGATCTATTTCTACCACAAATTGCTACAACTTGAGGTCTCTCGAAACGTTCATTTTTGAGCCTGGTTTTGCAGTGCAAGATGTGCAAGAAAGACGCCTCATGTATTGTAGTGGTTAGAGAAATTGATGGCGGTGCGGTTTTGGAAGCCGAGTTCTTTCGTATAAAAGCTCGGACTTGTTCTGCAGCATTCAGACAGTGTTGTGCAGTGGGATCTGGTAACATTCCCCAAGGGACCTGCAAGAAATACACTGTTCACTCGAACGAACTTTTCGAACGAACTACAATTAGTTTCACGATGATGAAGTTAGCAAAATTCAACATGGTGAGTAAAATTATCCGGCAAGCGATTGCACTTCAAAAATTTTTTGTGCAGATAGGTAAAAATTATTGATGGTTGTGAATGCATTTATACAACACAGTTTTCAAGAACATCGCAGTTCGAACGAGCGTCAGAAGGTGTTAAAACAATGGTTAATTGATTGAGGTTGACTTGTATAAATAATGTGACAACGCTGGGTCGATCAGCAATGTACGACCGACATTCTATTCAGTAATTTTCACGCTAATTTTAAATGAAATATCCCGAGCAAATTATAACGCTGCGGTCCTCACATTCTCATTGATCTCACAAAATGATTATATTTTTGATAAGAATTTACAGGATTCAAAAGAGATAAAACCAAACTCATTTCAGAGTTTTAGAAAACCCGTATTTTACACTGTTCGCAAATGCTCCAAATTTTCAATAAATAGGTCATTAATTTCAACTGAAAATTAAATATTCTACTAGAAGTGCAGCAATGCAAATGTTCGTTCCGTGTCTCTTTCGTGTTTGCTCACCTTTAGTTTTACGTCCATGTGTTGATCTCAGGTTTTTGCCTCGGATTAACACCTTATAAAATAATTTAGCTAAATAGCTATCAATATTGTACTGCGTTCTATAGCCAAGACATACTTCAAATGTTCATGTTCATACCACCAGTCTTTTTACTGGAGCGATTTCAAGCAATTGAATGCTTGGATTTTGTTATTTGATGAAGGATTTTCATTTGTTCAGCATTTCTCGTGTTAAATTTATCATTTCAAAGTAGGAATGAAAATGTAATCACAAGTTCATTCCTGAAATAAAAGGCTAGCGTTTTCATCTACACGCTTGTCATTTTTCCATTCAAAGTTTGAGCTTTTTTAACTATTAAGCTTTTCATTGAGGCTTAAAAAGTTGGCAACACTAATGAACTGCTGATACCAGTCCGAAGTTTAGCCAACTGTTTAGTTTATTAATCAAGAATTTCCTCTCTTTATTCCGTAAGTAATCTTTTTCGTCCCCTAGTTGTCTGTTTTTTTTAAATGGTCGATTATTTATCAAATCAGTAAATCATCCTTGTAGGACGTTGGTGGACTATAAAATCATTAAATCGTTCATTCAACCAGTTGTTTTTATGATGAATGTATTATTCGTCATTTAAATCAGTCGGTCGTCTATGCAGCAGCTGGCTATCTAAATCAAAAAGCCAGTCATCTATTCAGGAATTGTTCAACTAAATTAATAAGCCAATCGTCTATTCAGGAGTTTATCATCTAAATTAATAACCACGTCGTATATTGAGTTAGGCAGATGTGAATTAACATCACCAATACCTCAATATTTCGACACATATTTTGGCAACGGTGTCTGACGATTGTAATTGAACATCACCAATGCCTCAAAATTCCGCCGCAGATTTTGGCGACGGTGCTGCTCTGCCTGTATACCGGAACCCTCGCGCGCCAGACGCCCTCCAGGATATTGAGGACGCTGGAAATTTCCGATGAAGAGATTCTTTTACGACATGAACGTGACTTGGCGCGGGGTGGCGACCTGGAGGCGGCAGCCAGCCAGCAGTACTCCGTCGTGACCGGGGAGGACCTCGTGGCCGCGGCGGGAGGTGGGTCATTGTGGCTAGTGCTGGTGTAGGAAGTGGGTCGTAAGTTATTGAGTTCTAAGTTATTTTTGGTAAGGAAGTGGGACTTGGTAGTTATTGCAGGCGTAGGAAGTGGGTCTTAAGGTATCAAGTTCTAAGTTATCCTTGGTTAAGGAAGTGAGTGTTGGTTGTTATTGCTCTTCATTGGGTCTTAAGTCATAAGTTCTAAGTAATTCTTGGATAACGAAGTGGGTCTTGGTGGTTATTGCTGGCGTAGGAAATAGGTTTTGGTAGTTATTGCTGCTGCAAGAAATAGGGCTTAATAGATTTGGCGCTGGAAAAAGTGGGTCATGGAAGTTAGGAGAGCCTTGCAATTCAGGTGGGTCAGACAGTTAGGTGGGCTAGATAGCCAGGTATGTCATAATCATCTGCAGCTATCGTACGAGTGGGTATTGGTTACCGAAATATCCTAGCTCAGCTCTTAATGAGCAAAACTTTATGCAGAACAGATTTTCATCACCTGCACTTTCCCATTTCCGTTATTTACTTTCTTCACTTCCGGAATTTATTAAGTGAAAATTAAACAACTTAATTAATTTCTTCAGTGAGAATGGTGTTAGGTATCGAATCATATGATTTTTTATCGAGTAAATGATTAATGGAAATGCATTGTGGACCAAGCGGTATGTCGTAAATTGATGTTGAAATAATTTTTTAAATTGTAAAATCTTCTAAAATTCTAGCACAGAAAACTTAGTCATTTTTGCGGGAGAATAAAAATTTTGTTCAGGATAGATAAATGTTTAAATAATGTTTCGAACGCCTCATTGTTGGAAAGATATTAAATACCTCGTTAATCAAGCAATTTTTTCAAGCTTGTATAAATACAACTCTCTTTACCTGGAATTGGAGGTCACGAATGTCTACAAAACTGTAGGAAGGATAAATATGGCCGATAATTTAGGGAGATATAAGTGAGGCATAGATTCCACAAACGTAACTGTAATTGGTCTTCATCGTGGGCTTTAAAAATGAGACGTTTGATTGTTCCGTCACAAATTTCGGAATTGTTTATCCAAACCGCTCTTCTCGGTGACCATCGCAATCCTTAGAAATTTCCGCATTTCGCTGTTTTGCCTAGATATTGAAACCTTTTCCTGTTCCCATCACGATAACGCTAATACTTACCGTACTGCCCTCAAACTGGCTGTTTTCATGATAACTACATAACCTCAGAAGTTAGAGAAACAACGAAACAACGTTCATACTAAAAATGAACTTCCATTAAAATTACCCTTGAAATTGTCCAAATATAGGACCATGCCGGCGTATATGATTGATAGCGTAGTTCATGAAATAACTTGCTAGATACTAGTGTGTTTATTTATTTATGTATTCGTTTGGTGTCCGCTTCTTCCATCTCTCTGACAAGCTCATATGGATGCTCATTGGCCCTATCTGTGATACGAGTTTCACCAGTTCACAAGTATATGAATATTGTAATCGCGGGGATTATAAGGATGATAGTATTTAATTGTCATCCACACCCGGAAAATTTATTCAAGGAAAAAATTGAATCCATCATTTTTGACGGTCGTGTATACTAGCCGTTCATATTATCCCCCAAACCTCAAGGCCACGGGCACAAGAGCAGCCACAGCAGCGGGCACAAGAAGGCGTCAGGGCACAAGAGCGGCAAGGGGTTCAAGAGCGACAAAGGGTTCAAGGGAGGCAAAAAAGGCAGCTTCGGCAAGAGTGGTAAAAAGGTGAGTTATAGCAGCTCTCACATATCTTCAACTGTGTAATGTGTTAACTGAGGCTTATCAATAATTCAAAGGAGATTATTTCCATGGCACCTGTATTCAATCGTAATGACAGGAACTTAAGTCGTGGCTTGCGTTTACCATATCATGAATGAAGGATTATGAAAATGAAGAAAATAAAAACCTCGTAAGAACCTCCTACTGAACACGCAATATAAAAGAAGTTTTTTACAGAATTAAAATTAATAACCTAGATGGAGGTAACGGAATTGAAATACTCTTTGCAAAATAATCTGACAGCGATTTTGCTAGATATTGTTTTACCGCTTGATTTCATCCTTACATTTCCATACCGCAAAATTTTATAAAACAGCAGTGAGGTCCAACAGCGAAATAACTACCCAACCGAAACTTTAGAGCAATCTCCCTAATTTTGATGGAATAGCTACAACAAAATAGAACCATTGTTTCATATATTTTTACAGCCAGAGCTTGCAAGAACTTAACATTAGCTTTTCCGTTAGATGTTGTGAATTTTTTTTTTTATTTAAATGATGTTAATATTGAAAAATAACAGTTTATTTTTAATTAAGATGATGGATAAAACATTATTGGTTTTCAAAATGTCATAACATATAGATCCTTACATAACAAAAATGCGTAGGTATCATAATACCCATGTCAATTGTCGAACAAATGATTGCGAGAAGATTATGGCGACATATACCCTCTATTCAGTTATTCCAAGTGTGAGAATGCATATAAATATAAGTAAAAATCACAATGAAATAAGTTTTGAAAAACTACGTGCTCTCATTGCAGTAACACTGCCGGAGTAGTAAGACCCAAAAAGTTTTACTGTCTTTCTGTGTCCTCTACACCCTCGATTTCATACGCATGTCTGTTTGTTTGTCAGGGCTTCTTCGACAAAGGAGGCAAGAGCTCCCACGGCGACCACCACAAGAGCCACAAACACGGCAGCTTCAAGAGCGGCAAGAAGGGCGGCAAAGGCCACAAGAAGGGATCTAAGGGCTCCTTCGGCAAAGGCCACGCCAAAAAGGTAATATTCAATGCTTTTATGCCTCTACAAGAAGGGATCTAAGGGTTCTTTAGGCAAAGGCTACTCCAAACAGGTAGACTTCAATGCTTTTATGCCTCCACAAGAAGGGATCTGAGGGCTCTTTCGGCAAAGGCCACTCCAAAAAGGTGAGAGGCCTAAGGTTCTCCCCTTCGAAAACAGACGCGGATAAAAATACTTCGAAGTCAAAACCAATATAATTTTAAATTTTGATTTCAGTCCTTCATACAAACCTGTATTGTGTTATTTAACATAATATGTAATCGTGTAATGCAATATTTAATCGTGTTATTACACATAATGGTGTTATACTATAATTTTTTTGAATAGTGTATTATGAATGGTTAAGTTTAAACTTTCCATGCACGCGAAGTGGTTCACCAAAAACTCGGTCAGATGAGATTATTGATAGACTGTAAATATTGTAGGTATAATTTGATTCTTATTGTAGTAAACGGTGAATGCTACGCCTACTGGACACATGGCCTCGGTTACAAAGTGAATTTCACGCCCAACACACCTTCTAATATTATTGTAAAATGCTTTGAAATGAAATTGTGAAAGCTTCTATAAAATAGTAACAAAAATATCGACTTTAAAATAGTTTATCATGATTTAGTCAGTGTGATCGAGCATTTTTTTTTATTACTTCGCAGTACTCATCGACGCGCCTTTCGAGTTATTTTAGCCATTTTTCGATGTAATTCCGCTTGTAATTTATCATTAAATTTTACATAATAGCTTTTTCAATCGCAAGAAAGTATTTTTTTTTAATTTTTTAAGAATTTCAGAAAGAAAAATTTTCCGTTTAATTCCCAGCTTCGTGCAAAGTTCTCCCCTCTAGGTTTTCTGCTAAGTCACTCAACCGAAAAAGCTTGACTTACAAGCCTTGAAATTTATAGTGTATGTTTCTAAACACGTTCTACCCAAGTTAGGACTTCGGACAATGGCACAACATTTCGTAACTTGAACTAAGTTTCAAAGTCTGTGTAACAGTGATCACCTCAACAGTGACCATCGTGAAACAATGGCCGTCTAAAAACAGTGGTCATCTCAAAGTTGGGATCATCTAAAAACTGTGATCAAGTTGAGGCAGTGGCTGCCTTAAAACAGTGACTGTCAAAAAACGATCATCTTAAAACAATGACCAATTTGCAACAGTAGCCTTCTCAAAATAGTTACAGCCTTAAAAGAATGACGGACATAAAACAATAGCAACACCTTTAAAACAATAGCAACACCTTTAAAACACTGGCTATCATAAAACACCTTCTCAAAATAGTAACGGTCTCAAAAGAATAACCATTATAAAACAATAAACTCCTTAATTAACAGAGGGACAATCTTAAAATAGCCACCATGTTTAGACAGTGATGTACAAACACGTTATGTTTTTGCAGGGATTCAAGAACTCCCATACCAAGTCCGAGAAAGGCTTCGCGTCCAAGTTCCACGACAAGGGCGGCAAGGGAGGTCACCACAGCGACCACAAGTCCTTCGACTCGCATTTCTCGAGCGGCAAGGGAGGTGGCTTCGAAGGAGGAAAATTCGGAGTAAGTAATAATGTATTTCAAGTATCCATACAGGAGATGTGACTGAAAATGTTTCGAAGTTAGTGACGAAGTTTTTTGGGTTCCATGAGGGTAGGTGATTGGAAATGCTTTCGTAAGTGACAAAGTTTTTGAGATGATCACACTTAATATGCCATTGGATATGTTTAGTTCATGATTCGAAATTGAACCCACACTTGTGAGATCGCGAGCGTTACTGCAATAGATGGGGTAGGAGTGAATCAATGATGCCTTCGTTGTTTGGGGGTGGCCAGTGAACCCACCTTTGTGGTTATTTCTACGTTGTTTATCGTAATTATATTAATAGCTGCCCTAGCAAAAAGCGTTTGTTACTTCAGTTATTGTGGTGATATTAGGGAATTCGTACTTGAGTTTGTTCAATTTTCAGCGCTGTATAGTTTGAGCTACTAAAGCGATAGAAAACTTTTGTTAAAAATACCACTACAATCACTAATACAAATTCAACTATTATTAGCTACTGTACCAGATATTGCTCTTTTACAAGGAAACGCTGGTTTATTATTTCGAGTATTTGATTCGAGTTGGAGCCGGAAATGAGCCACAGCTAGACCATGAGTAACTGACATTCATGCCTGGTGTTAGTGATGAGGATTTGAGGAATCAATATACAGAATTACGTGGGTCGGGCTTGACTGAAAAAGAACATCCTTTTATTTTTATTTTTTAGTGCCATAGACATTTCCTGTTCTATAGTAAATCTATTTTCTAAATGATTTATTTTGTCGGTTTACAGCAAATTAGTTAGTCAAGGAAATTTTTGAGAACTATGACTTATACCTGTTCACGCTTATTGGGCTTTGGTAGTTGACTACAATTTTTTCTGATTTCAGTTGAATTGGTGAGTCACAATACCTTCTTTATAAGAACATTTCTCCCCTGCTTTCAGGAATGCAGTAGTTGATTATAGAATCCTTTTTCTAGTCCAAGTTGAATGAGTGAGTGGAAGCAATTTCTGTGTGCAAAGATATATTCCTCTTCCCACTTCCATGACCACTATCGATGAGCGATTTATTTTTCTGGTTTAAGTTGGATAATAGGCAACAGTTCAGTACTATGACACGTTTCTCTCCTGTTTGTAGGGCAGCAAGAGCCACAGCGGCAAGGGAAGCAAGGGCTTCTTCGACAAGGGCAGCAGCAAGGGCAGCAAGAGTGGCCACAGCGGCTCTTTCGGCTCCAAGGGAAGCCACGGCCACAGCAGCTCTCATGGCAAGTCCGGAGGGCACAAGAGCAGCAAGAGCAGCAAACATTAAAAATACACATGATTCCTGCGCCGTTCTACAACACGATGACGATTTTTGCCGACCCAAATACTCTTCTCTCTTTCTCGTTCACTCTACAACCAAGCCGGGATTTTCATTCTACTCCGCAAGTCAGGATTTATGACATCCGGCTGGTATGCATTGTTCGTGAAATCAGTCAGTTTCTTTTCAAATATTCAAACATGTCTTCGTTGGTAAAGCTAAACTTTAGTGCCCAGTTGAGATGGGTACCATACGAGTTAATATTGTGTGGAGACAAATTTTATTGAAATTTCAAAGGAATAGCAAAATTTTCTCCTGTGAGATGATATTGATGCTTACGTGCCCATGCGAAATTTGCTGCAGAATTTAGCAGTGCAATCTTGGCGAAGTCAATTGAAGGTATGCAATTTAGAATCACCTGAGTTGCTCGAGTAAAAGAATCTCTTCTCAAGCCAGGGCGCACCGCCGAATTTGAGGGAATACACAGAAGCGCAAATGGCTGCTTCTCAAGAATGTATTCAAGAGAGGTATTCAATCATTGAATCGGAATCTTCTTCCTCAGATGTTGGGAGAAAAGCGGCGTGAAATCTTAGCGCTTGTCGAATTTATTTAACATATTGTGAAACGAACGACCGGGATGAATAAAAAAATCTCGTGAATGTTGATTTTTCTTTTCCATACAAATGCATCCATTGTGTTATACCTCACACGCAATGTACGCTCTTCTTTCTGCACGCGTCAAAACTAGATCGTTAAAGAATATGTTGTCATGAAAAACTATACTAATAATTTGTTAGTGTAAAGAAAATCGCAGCAAGTATCGGGCTTTTGAAGAAAAGTCAAGTGATTATCAAAGGCATGTCAAGAATGTGGAAATTAATTTTTCATTGAACATTTTTGCCGTGAGATGTATGCTCAATAGCTATTTCTACAGCAATGATAACAGGAGTAAGATGGGATAGAAAAAGGAAGTGTATATCACTTCCATTTGATGATATCACAACAGGTGAAGAAGAAGGTTTGATAAAAAAAACAATTAAAAGAATGGGCTCAAATTCCTTCATGTCTCACCAAGACCGGAAAATAATAATATCATTCCTACCCTAAATAATAATATTATTCTGACTCCTAATAATAATATCGTTCTGAACCCTCATAATAACATGATTCTGACCCCAAAAAATAACATCATTCGCACCCCTGATAATAATATCATTCAGACCCCAAATAATAATATCATCGTGACCCCTACCAATAATAATAGCATTCACACCTCTATTGATATAATTTTGACTCCTAAATGATAATAATATTATTCCGACCCTTCACAACGACAATCAAATTTGTTTTATTTTTTTTTCACCCCCTGTGTGAATTTTCTTCACATTCGCCAAGGGCTGTGATGCAGCTTACCAAATCCTTTCATACTTTCCGAACAAAAAAAGTGTTGTTCAGTATGACTAAATACTTGCTTGTAGTATTGTTAAATGTTCTATTTATAGCGAATGCCCATCACTTCTCTAGAACTCTTCCATAATTTATATGGGAGTGGGTTGTTCATCAAAATAGTAATGTATTCTCGCATTTTATGAAAGTGCAGAATGGTTGTGAAAAAACTTGAATTGTGTTCTAAAAATTTTTACTTCAAAATTAGCAAAATAGCAAAATCGTGAACAGGCAGGTTTATCAGTTTATCGTTTCCAAAATATGCGAGAGGAATGCCTTGGACAAATTTTCTGAAACAAGCTGCGTTCAATGAGCTTGAGCCAAGGGAAAAAACATGGTACAAGTTTTCTTCGAAAAAGGACGTTGATATTGTTGATGAAAAGAAAAAATCTCTCACAAGCAAATACAAATCATTTTATGGATTTTAATTCTCTATGCGAGTATTTAGGTTTACAACTTAACTTCCAAATTTTAAAATAATTATCCACACAATGACAACTCCTACTAACTATGCGCGTGAATGCATTATTTAGTAACAGAAAGTTCTAGTCTCCATCTAAATCCGCCAAATTTTATACGTAGTTTCATATTAAACGTAAATGCCTTCCTTATAGCTAAGTGAATGATCCCAAATGGCACTTTGGCCAAAGCGTGAGTAGACTGAATAGTTATAATAATGATGAGGAGTGTTGATAAAGTCAACATCAAAGCAAGTAGACTGAAGAAGTTTTTGCAACGCTATGGCAGATTTGACGATGTGCGGCCGACACAGCACTACGGTGCCAAAACAAATCGACCAGAGCCACAGAAGCCCATGCTAATGTTTCCCATAAATGTAAAGAATCTACATTAAATGGACTGCTATCTGGGCGTGTGTTATTCGAAGCATTTTTTATCGACTTGTGTTATTGCTAGTCCGAAGCTGTATTAACTTAATTGGCCCTCAGGACTGGTAGTAATTCGACGCCTTCTGATAAGGAGCGGAGCATGATAGCAGCGATGTTAGTCCCTCACTGCAGTAACATGAGGGACTGCTAATCAAGACAAATGTATTTCAATCTCAGCTCACTATTTGCTTGAAGTATTGCGTGTGAGCAGCGGCACAACACATTCTCCTCTAATTCACCGTGAAGACAGACACAAAAATTCCTGAACTCGACCATTGTGCCGATGACGCCGCACGCAGTCAGAGATGCTCTGCTCGGTGTCAGCGTATTGCATCAGAGAATCTGTCGTAAACAATTGTTCCAAAATGTCCAGATCATTTTGCATAAGAGTTTTCCTTGATGTAACCTAATTTTATTTCGAAGTTATTTTATTTTGAGGTGGGAATATCGTCCTTTCGGGCGCGAATAAATGGTATCAGCGGTGGTATTTCTACGGTGGCCGACCGAGCCGAGAACATATTAGACTTAGGCTTGAGATCCAAGATTTATCGACGGTACCGAATCGAAGAACAATAAAGTGGGGAATTCTTTAGAGTTATTGCGAGGCCGCAACGGTAATGAGGAGTACGAAAATGAAAATGATTGCAGATACTGGAAGGATTTCTATAATAGAAATGAAATGTCTTTAAGATTGCTATGATTGCAGAGAAGAAAAAGATTGCAATTATGCAGCGCTTTTACGAGCCGTACCTCCCTCCACCCAAAAAAAGAATAGCATTCACGATTAAATGTTATGGGGCAGGAATTTTACACGTAACATTTTGCAAGTATGTTCATTTACCTTACGACAACTTTTGCTCGCGCTGTGAATTCAGACAGATCAAGTACCATGGAAAATTTTGATGACACGCAATTCCTTAAAAATATAAACTCAAAATTCATAAGGAGGTAAAAGTTTTCAAAATAGTTGTAATGTATACAGTATTCAGTCAAAAACTTAAAACATAAGTAACATTGTGACATATGTAACACGTTCTCCAGTACAAGAATTAATAGCGTCAAAATTTATGCAAAAGTTGCAATTCACCACCACAATGAAGGTTGAACTATAACAAAAACTCATTATACATTATACATTTACATCTTGGTGTGAGTGATGCTTGACTAAATGCTGCCTATTTTCAAAACTGGAGAGATCCTGTTTTAGTCACACATCAGTGATGCACAACTAAATGCTTCCTGACTTCCTCTGTTCAAAACATGAGGAATCCTGTTTTAGTTATGCTGCCTGACGCACGACTAAATGCTGCCTCACTTCCTCCGTTCAAAACATGAAGGATCCTGATTTAGTTGATTCAGTTATACTGCCTGACGCTCAACTAAATGCTGCCTCACTTCCTTTGTACAAATCATGAAGGAACCTGTTTTAGTTATGCTGCCTGACGCTCAACTAAATGCTGCCTCACTTCCTCTGTGCAAATCATGAAGGAACCTGTTTTAGTTATGCTGCCTGACGCTCAAATAAATGCTGCCTCACTTCCTCTGTACAAATCATGAAGGAACATGTTATCCTGTTATAGTTATGCTGCCTGACGCTCAACTAAATGCTGCCTCACTTCCTCTGTACAAATCATAAAGGAACCTGTTATCCTGTTATAGTTATGCTGCCTGACGCTCAACTAAATGCTGCCTCACTTCCTCTGTACAAATCATGAAGGAACCTGTTTTAGTTATGCTGCCTGACGCTCAACTAAATGCTGCCTCACTTCCTCTGTACAAATCATGAAGGAACCTGTTATCCTGTTATAGTTATGCTGCCTGACTCTCAACTAAATGCTGCCTCACTTCCTCTGTACAAATCATGAAGGAACCTGTTATCCTGTTATAGTTATGCTGCCTGACGCTCAACTAAATGCTGCCTCACTTCCTCTGTACAAATCATGAAGGAACCTGTTTTAGTTATGCTGCCTGACGCTCAACTAAATGCTGCCTCACTTCCTCTGTACAAATCATGAAGGAACCTGTTTTAGTTATGCTGCCTGACGCTCAACTAAATGCTGCCTCACTTCCTCTGTACAAATCATGAAGGAACCTGTTTTAGTCATGCTGCCTGACGCTCGACTAAATGCTGCCTCACTTCCTCTGTACAAATCATGAAGGAACCTGTGATCCTGTTATAGCTATGCTGCCTGACGCTCAACTAAATGCTGCCTCACTTCCTCTGTACAAATCATGAAGGAGCCTGTTTTAGTTATGCTGCCTGACACTCAACTAAATGCTGCCTCACTTCCTCTGACCAAATCATGAAGGAACCTGTTTTAGTTATGCTACCTGACGCTCAACTAAATGCTGCCTCACTTCCTCTGTACAAATCATGAAGGAACCTGTTATCCTGTTATAGTTATGCTGCCTGACGCTCAACTAAATGCTGCCTCACTTCCTCTGTACAAATCATGAAGGAGCCTGTTTTAGTTATGCTGCCTGACACTCAACTAAATGCTGCCTCACTTCCTCTGACCAAATCATGAAGGAACCTGTTTTAGTTATGCTACCTGACGCTCAACTAAATGCTGCCTCACTTCCTCTGTACAAATCATGAAGGAACCTGTTATCCTGTTATAGTTATGCTGCCTGACGCTCAACTAAATGCTGCCTCACTTCCTCTGCACAAATCATGAAGGAGCCTGTTTTAGTTATGCTGCCTGACACTCAACTAAATGCTGCCTCACTTCCTCTGACCAAATCATGAAGGAACCTGTTTTAGTTATGCTACCTGACGCTCAACTAAATGCTGCCTCACTTCCTCTGTACAAAACAGAAGGTATCCAAGGACCCGGTGTGAGCTGTTCAGGAGCTGATGAGCCCTAATTGAGGCCCAGTGGTGAAGAGCGCTCAAAAGTTTGAAATTCTTCAGGGCCAGGTGTTTCTTCCCTTTGGGAAAAGAAAAAAGTTGGCCTCATTTTCTCTTCCTAATCAGGTGGTTGGAACAGGTATACGTATAATTTAGGAGTAAAAAGCAAAATTTAGCCATAATTTCTCTTTCTGCCCAGGGGCTTGGAACAGCAACAAGCTTTAGGTAAAGAATAAAGTTAGTCACAATTCTTCCCCCTGGTGAGGTTGTGGAAATGTATACAAGCTTGACTCGGAGTAGCCGTCATTGCGTCCTGTTTTTAGTAAAATCTTTTGAAAAATAAATGTATAAGAAGATACGTAACAACTTTATCGGCATTGGAGCTTTTTTTGTGGAGCTTCTAGTTTCTCATCTGCAAGGCGTGTGCGCAAAACCATGCACTGTAATGATTATGTACAATCATGTACTGTAATGAAAGTATGTACAATCATGTACTGTAATGAAAGTAAGCACAATCATTTACTGTAATGAAAGTAAGCACAATCATGTACTGTAATGAAAGTATGCACAATCACGTATAGGAGTAATGTGTGTATGCGGCACAACCGCAAGTAACAATTGCGTGGGAATGTGAGGCAGTCACACAAAGTAATTATGCATGAATATGATACACAGTAACAAATAGTGATAATATCAGAATATGAGGTACAATCAGGGATAGTTATCATGTCTGAATGTGATACAGTCACGGTCCGGATCCATGGTCGCTGGCCATCATCTGTTCGTTGCATCATGAGGTGTGATGTTCCCTCTCCTGCGGTTGTTTTTGATGCACATTTGCATCACAGTGTGTGATGTGTGAGCCTCGCATCAAGATGTGGGATGTGTGAACGTTGCATCAAGATGTGTGATGTGAGATCGTTGCGTCAAGATGTGTGATGTGTGATCGTTGCATCAAGATGTGTGATGTGTGATCGTTGCATCAAGATGTGTGATGTGTGATCGTTGCATCAAGATGTATGATGTGTGATCGTTGCATCAAGATGTGTGATGTGTGCTTGCGGTGATTTGCAATACCAAACCAACTTATAAGTACGAACTAATGCAGTCACTAGCTAGTCAGCACGCGCAAAAAATACCTCAATAGAATTAGCCCTCGCTAATTAACACTCGCTAATTAGCACACGCTAATTAACCCTCGCTAATGAGCACACGCTAATTAACCCTCGCTAATTAGCACTCACTAATTAACCCTCACTAATTAGCACTCGCTAACTAACCCTCGCTAATTAACACTAGCTAATTAACACTCGCTTATTAACACCCGCTAATTAACACTCGCCAAATAACACTCGCTAATTAGCACTTTCTAATTAACGCTGGCGGTTTTACCACGAGCAAATCACCCAAAGAAAATAAGCACGAGCAATTAGCAATGGCTAAATATCCTAAGCTCATTAACGTAGTCAAATTGTTGGCAGTAAATTATCACGCGCTAATTAGTAGGAACAACAATCTCTATCAAATAGGAAGAAAACCTTTGACTGACACGGCCCTTTTATTCAGTTAGCTATTTTTCTAGAGGTGTGGATAACATTCTTATGTGATATAAAACAATTAAACGAATATTCTGTTTACTAACCGCTCATATATATCCTGAAATGAGCACCTTATTAATGAATTAATTGTTTGCTTCATGATTGAGGGTTTTGTTACGACTAAAAAACATAAAGGTTTTAAATTTTGTTCGCAAGTTTGTTCATGGTCTTACTATTCAAACAAGCTATATTTATTCTTGTCTACGATCTTGCTACTCCAACGAGTTAAATTCAATTTTGACACCATAGTCATATTTCAACGATCGTTCGAGTATTTCCTTTGCACCTGAACGTTTAGTTTAACCTTTCAGGGAAATGTTCTCTTCATTAATACGGGAATTTGCAAGTGATATGGTAATATATACACAATCACCTCAGGAAAAGCTCCACTAAAATTATGTGGCATAAAATTACATTGAGCAAAAATTCCCCTAAAATTAGGTGGGAAACATTTTTGAGTTGAACTATATTTTCTTCTCTGAAATTACGTGGCATAAAATCAGTTGTGCAGAACTCCTTCACTAAAATTACGTCGGATAAAATTACTCTGAGGTAAAATTCCTTCATTAAAATTACGTCGGATAACATCACTTTGAGATAAAACTCCTTCACTAAAGTCACGTTTGATAAGACAATTTCAAGATAAAACTCCTTCTCTAAAATTACGTTATATAAAATTACTTTGAGATAAAACTCCTTCACTAAAATTACGTCAGATACGTCTCTATAGTACTTTGAGATAAAACAAAACACATTCACGAAAATTACGTTTTATAAGATTATTTTGAGATAAGACTTCTTCACTAAAATTACGTTAGATAAAATCACTCTAAGATATAACTCCTTCACAAAAATTACGTCACATTTTGACTTGACGTTGCATTAGATGAAATAGATCCAGAGCACAGGCTTGTCTCCCATGTCTCTCAGAAAAAGAATGGAGTTGTGGAGAGGAAGTATGCAGCTGTTAGCTCAAATTTTTGAGAGTCATCAAGAGGAATCATCATTCTTTACTAATGTCAAATGACCAAACTTGAGCGGTGATTGTCAGCTGTGTTGCAGTGCAGAAAGTTATGAAACTGAAGAGGGTGAAATTCATTGACTCATTCAAGTGACAATATATTTTTTTCAAACGTTCCGGAGAATTCGAACATTTACAAAGCATGAGCATCTCTTTGACGCATTCCTAAGGTCAGCACTTTGCGTGAGAAATGACCCATTAGTGGGTCATTTGAAAGTTTTTAACAATATTTAAAAATAAATGGTATTTAATGTACCCAGTTAATGCTTGGTATTTATAAAACTGTTAACAGCTTTTGACTTTGTATTTAACTTGAGCATTGAACTTCAGTTTAACCCATCGTAGTCAATGTGGTATGTTCAGTTGAATATTCCATCATGAGGTTAATTCCTAATATTAGAGAGCACCCAATAAAAAATATTAGTATCGATCAATTTTGAAAACTTAGTCATTATTTTTATAGCACAGAGCGAGCTAATTGTCTAATGATTTAGCAGTAGTAACAACCTCTTGACATCTTTCAAAATATTCCAACTGCTGTTAAAGCTGCTTTTAGGTTCATTAGTCTATTTTTAAACATTTCTCTTTTTCTCCGTTGCTCAATTAAAAAATAAGAGGGACCACTGATTCCTCCCGACCTACAAATAATTTTTTTATCGTATCAGCATATATGCAAGCAAGTATTGGTTCATTTACCGAAGCTGACAACCACAACAAGCACATTTACCAAAGCTGACAACCACAACAAGTACATTTACCAAAGCTGACAACCACAACAAGTACATTTACCAAAGCTGACAACCACAACAAGTACATTTACCAAAGCTGACAACCACAACAAGTACATTTACCAAAGCTGACAACCACAACAAGTACATTTACCAAAGCTGACAACCACAACAAGTACATTTACCAAAGCTGACAACCACAACAAGTACATTTACCAAAGCTGACAACCACAACAAGTACATTTACTAAAGCTGACAACCACAACATGTACATTTACCAAAGCTGACAACCACAACATGTACATTTACCAAAGCTGACAACCACAACAAGTACATTTACCAAAGCTGAGAACCACAACAAGTACATATACCAAAGCTGACAACCACAACAAGTACATTTACCAAAGCTGACTACCACAACAAGTATATTTACCAAAGCTGACAACCACAACAAGTACATTTACCAAAGCAGACAACCACAAAAAGTACATTTAACAAAGCTGACAACCACAACAAGGGCTGCGGAGTGCCCGGGTCCGACCAGCCTCCACCGATCAGACTGCTACTGTAGCGTGAGGTCTAGAACCATATTTCGCCTACCCAGGTGCAGTTTGAGATGTACAAATAAGTCTTTATCACTAAATTATGTCTGAATATGAGACACAGTAACAAATAGTGATCATGTCTGAGTATGAGGTACAATCAGGTACAACAATTATGTCTGAATGTGATACAAATAGAATTCATAGATAGCCTAGTGTATCCGAACCTGTTAACGATTGGTTTCGTTAGGTTGTAAGTAGCAGAACAGGGAAATCGACTTTACCGCTCTAATACATTCTATCTGTCCCAAGAAATATGAACATACTGTTGCACGACAAAATTTCACTTCGTATGATATTACTCGTTTATTACTGATATTACTCGTATATTACTAATATTACTCGTATATTACTGATATTACTCGTATATTACTGATATTACTCGTATGATATTACGTCACCTCGTTATTCATTAAAAAGGTCGCTGAACAGATGAAATGTCATTCATTTGTATCAGAGAGTGAATTATAAATTTACCGATTGGGACACATTTGGCCCAATACACGACGAAGGTGGTAAATGCATGGAAATAAGTAATACTAATTTGTTACCTAACCTAGCCTCGTGCTGTAGTACTAGCTAAAGGTGGATCTCATGCTACAGTGTAGTAGACCTCACGCTATAGTACTAGCTAGAGGTAGATCTCATGCTACAGTTGGTAGACCTGATGGTATTGTACTAGCTAGAGGTAGATCTTATGCTTCAGTATTGTAGACCTCATCCTATAGTACTAGCTAGAGGTAGATCTCCCGCTACAGTGCGGTAGATCTCACGCTACAGCAGCACGAATTAGACATAGAGGCTCAATTTGGCTTACGCTGGTTAGGCCACACCTCTCCGATTTGTTGAGTAAATTGGGCTCTTTATAGTGAAAGTTTTGGTATTAGGAGAGGTATAGCTTCTTGAATCTTGTGACTGGAACGCGGGTGCGCATGGCTCATACTGTACAAAAACAGTTCTCCAATTATTCGATTTTTATGAATTTAGTTTGTGTTGTTGTCTGATAACCTTCGCAATGATCGCAGTTAAATCTGCATATCCCCATTACAATGAAAATTCTGATCTTTCGAGTTTCTATCTTAGACTTCAGTAGGTTTTTGAGGCAAATTTCCCCTCGAATTTCAATTCGAAGTCAAAAAACAATCGAACAAGCTGTTTCAATATGATCATTTCCACCTTTCAAGACATCGAACTGCGTATGGTATGGAAAATTTTCACCGTTGTTTTTTCGTTTCCATGACTACATAAGTGGTCCGCTGTTATAATTTATCGAACTCAGCACTGAAAGCACACGGTGACTATTGTGAGGCTAGGTTTCGGGGTAAATATTATCGTCATCATTGAAAACGCTGTGTAAATCTTTTTTGGTAAGGCAAGTTTGATACTGGAGGGAAGAATTAAAGAAATAAAATTAAGCACCCTGATATTTATTTGTAATCGCCATTATATGGGTTATTTCCTTTTTTTAGATGCTTGCTGATTTCGCACGATTCAATTTGATGATACATGGGGAAATTGGGTTAGCAAAAAATATGCTTGGTAAACAAAAATATCTTCATATTATATATTATCAGCTAATTTTCAGCCTTGGATAATTAGTAGACATCACAAGAAAAACGTCGTCAAGTTATACGGGAAAAATTACATTTATCTGGAACATTCTAACATTCTTCATTAAAAAAATTCCATGGTTATATATATCATGATAAAAAATATCGTCAAATAATGAACCTTAAAAACAAATTTTACCATTTATGCATTATAATTTTTTATAAGAACAAAATTACTTTAAAGGGATTTTTTATCTTTTATGGAAAACGGAAGATAAATTTGCAGTGGAAATAGCGTTAATACCGAAACATTAATTCTCAAAGTGTGTTCAAAAATATCAGCTTTGGGTTCTGTACCACAGCGCATGTGCCATCCCCTCCATCCGCTGACGTGTGTTTGGCCGAATTAGGTGAAAACTTCCGTAGTTTTAGAGTAATAATAGAGAAAATTGAGCGAAAAGTCAGTGATACTAAAAAAAACTTTTGAGGCCGAAAGTGTTGAGGCCCAACACCCATCATCACGTATCAATTACAGTAAAACGTGTTTGAGTAAGTAGTGATAATCCTGTATTACATGTTGAAATCATGTCCAGTCTAACCATGTTGCGACTTGACTATTATAATAAATCAATTAGGCTTTTCTGAAACTATTTCGCCAAAATTTATACTGCTTCTACTGACGCGTAAAATTTATCTTCATTCGATCCTTCATGAAATTTTTGAATTAAGTTATAAAATTTCTTAGATTTTCTTGAAAGGATAGTTGGTTACGTGATAACTTTCGAAGGCAATGTTTGTTTTTTCCGCGGTGCGAAGGCTTCAGATTCAGCTGATGATCCTCACTTCCTTTATAGTTCTACATAATTCTATCAGAACTCATTACTCCTACGTTGGTTCATAAAATTTTCTATCTCCTTTTACGGCCAAAATAACCCCACTTCATTTAAAACGAAGTTGAAACTCTTTCTTCATTTATAGAAGACGTGTACAGATGAAATTTCCTTTCATCGTTGCCCCGAAATATCCTGTTACTGAAATGACATTATTTCATACTCAAAATCAACAAACCTCATATTAAACCAAGCCGAAACTGCTCCATCATTTATAAAATTTAATACGAGATCACATTCTTACTTGTCATCCCCCCCCCCTTTTTTGCTCCCAAATATTCTGCGATTGAAGCAGTATCACTTTATACCCAAAATCTACCCACTTCATTTAATAACAAAAACGAAACAACACCTTCATCAACGAAAACGTGAAAACATTGTCTCATGACTGCTCTAAAATTTCTGCAATTGACTGTACCTCACTTTATACTCAAAATTTAATCACTCTATTTAATTTCGAAGTCAAAACTGCTTCATCATCTCTAAAAGACTACACATTTTCCCTCGACATTTCGTCTTATGGCTGCTCCGAAATATTCTGCGATTGAGGCAGCAACATTTCACAGACTTGCTGAAAGCAGAGCCGTTACGCTTGAGTGGCGAGCGTCACTGAAGACAAGCACCATCGTCTGAATAAAAGCAGTGGAGCGGCCTCTGTTGCATGTCACAGTGGGATCCTCTGGAACTGAGGACGGTACTCCACTGTAGCAGCTCCGATCTTTTAGTTATTCAATCATGTGGGCAGGCACGAAGACGCTGGTGAGTTCACCCCTGCAGGAGGATTCATTTTAATTTCTTAGCAGATTACGAGGGTTGACTCAACCGTCGCAGCAGTTACAAGGGGGAAGGAGTTTTTAGTGAGTTCTACAAAATTTACCCACTTTATTTGATAACGAAATCTAAACTCATTCATTTAAAAACGACTTATACGCGCTTATGCGCGACATTTCATCTCAGAAAGGTTGATTATAATTTCTCACCAGATTATGTAGATTGACTCAATCGACGTAGCAGTTTCAAGTGGGTTAGAAGATTCTCACGAGTTCACCCTAGCACAGTGATTAATTTCAACTAATATCAGATGATGTGAATTGACGTTACCTAAACAACAATTTTAACTCGGAAAATATTCTTATTACCTGACACAAGTAGAATGAATATTTAAATTTTTACACATTACGTGGATAAACAAAATCAAAATAACAAATTTAACTTATAAAAAACTTCTTGTGAGTTGATTCATGTCGATCGGGAAAGTTGGTGTTAGCAGAGTACAATGACCAAATGAAACAGAGAAAAGATGTTGATACGCTAACTCTAGCATTTTGAGTAAATTATATCGCCAGGGGTTAAAATAAATCAAATAAGGAGGACAGAAGCCAATTCAAATACAATGTTCACCCACGCAAATTAAACAATGTTGCCTGGTGGCAAATTTTAAAGAGTAGGAATCAGCATTTAATTGTAAATGAACTTTCATTATTATTTCAAATTTGTTTGGGCAAATTATTAAAAGATACATCAGCTTTTAATTTATATTGAAGTTCCCTAACTTTTCGAATTAGTTTAAGGGGATCATAAAAAGAGACATCAACATGTAGTTTACGAGGTTTCGCTGATTTTTTTAATTGACTGTATAAGATTCGGAAAATTTAAATTAGAATTTTGTTCATTGAGGAGCATCAGTAATTCTTCGAAATAATTTGAGAAAATTATAAAACTTCTAGTTATCATATTTAAATGCTATTGTAATTATCATCATAATTATTATAATGCAAAATGTATTTACATTTTATTTAAAGCGAATATTTTTTAAGTTTACAAAACAGTTTAACTGAGAAATTAATGAAAATAAATTATCGGTAAATCCAATATCAATTTGTACAGAAGTTGTCTACAAGGATATAGCGGTGCAATCTTTCTATGCATCACAGCTTCCGACTTTAGGAAGTATGGCGATGGATATGTATATAAATTTCATTCAATTCTCCAGTAAGTTTCTAAATTTCTTCGTGCAATTTAAAAAACTCAACAACTGTATTTAAGACATTGAAATTAATTTGAATGTTATCGGAGTAAAAAATAACATCGTAGTTGATATAAAATATTAATAAATAACAAATATCTATCATTTGAATAAATTGTAAAAATTACACGAGAAATTCAAAAACTTGACTTCTCTACTATTGAGAATTTCTAGGAACTGTCATAGAAGTAAACAATTTGTCAATTTCTTGCTCGTATCCACCATATTTAAGTTACCTTTTATAAATGTCTAATTATGATTTTCAAGGGTACACGTTTTTTGCTGTCCTTTGCTCTCAAGTTTTATATAAGTAAAAACTTTCATTTGAGAGAATGAAATTTTTTTGATGAATGTTAAGAAGTTTTTCCCGCAATTTATTTGCCAGTTTATGGAGTGAAATGTTTCTCGCTCAGCTCAATGCCATTAAAAAATAAAAAACAAGCCAGAGGCAATAATCGTAAAAAATTCAACGTAAAAAAATTTAACGAAACTGAACTATGAGCAAAAATATTTATAAAATCATTGCAAATTCAATTTTAACTTACTTGCGACTTGAATAGCCAGGAAATATTT
Organism: Morinoia aosen; assembly: GCA_030386875.1. NCBI lineage: Eukaryota > Metazoa > Arthropoda > Malacostraca > Amphipoda > Talitridae > Morinoia > Morinoia aosen. Next base: position 56,324,918 of record CM059558.1, read on the forward strand.
TTCAGTAATAGGAAAGTAATACCGTAAAGCATCGTTCACCGTAAAGCACCTTGCACCGTACAGCCACGTATACTGCATGAGTTACACCATAAAGCCTTATGTACCGTGAGGCAACATCTACCGTCAGAGTTATACCGTAAAGTAACATGTACCATTCCGAAAAATTTGCTTTTAATTGAAATGTATATATGCAGTTTGGTTCTTCTGTTTATTTTACGGATAAGTTTCCCTAAGAATCGTCCAATAAGTACTGTAACATGTACCGTTAAAAAATGAATACCTTAAAAGTTTGGCCGTAATAAATGCACAAAAAACGAAATAGAGCAAAAGAGTCACGTGCCAAAGCAACAAAACACATCCACCAGCTGCGCTATAGTTTGCAGCATCTCCACAATTGAAGCCTCCCATTGTCACATTGGATTTTTTTTAACTTTCCCGTTGACTGGTCACACATTTTGGCAGACGATCGCGGTGCTGTGCGTCGCGATTGCGGCGGCGGCGACGCATGCTTCCCAGGAGCGCCGACGGAAAGACGAAAACGAAAGCATTTCCGCAACGTCTGACATCAACGAAATCGACCCAGCCAACACCATTGTTCGGAGGCTCATCCGAGCTGCAAGTCATCGAAACCAACGAACGCAAAACGAAGGAGATTTGGTCGCTGAAGCGAGTCAGCAGTTCAGTCAAGTGGCCACACACGAGCTGGTGGCTGCTGCAGGAGGTGAGCAAATGGTTCCTGCTGCAGGAAATGGGGCTTTAGTGCCTGCTGCAGGAGGTGAGCAAATGGACCTCTAGTGACTGCTGCAGGAGGTGAGGAATTGGAGCTCTAATGCGTGCTGCAGGAGGTGAGGCATTGGTTCCTACTACAGCTGGTGGGGTATTGGTACCTGATGCAGGAGGTAAGTCCCTGGTACCAGGAGGAGTAGTACTGGTACTTGCAGCAGGAAGTAAGGTGCTAGTACCTGCAACAGGAAATAAGGTACTGGTACCTGTTGCAGAAAAAAAAAAATTCGAGCGTCTCAAATCTGCTGCATCTTCAATCAACGGCTAGTGACTGTACCTTGTTTGGATACCGGCGAGTAATTGCACCTTCTTTTGGCTGCTCGAAAATGACAGAAAAACAATTTCTGTTCAGCATTTTGGTCTGCATAATACCTGTAATTTTGTAAGCGCTTTGAAGTGACGCCGTCAGCTAATTATTTTTCGTCTTCGTAGCTTTCCTTTGAAGCACAAGGCCTATGAAACTTATTACGGTGCTGCTGTAGCGAGAGGTCTGCCGCACTATCGCATGAGTTAGGCTACTCAAGGATATTGCTTATTTCTGTGCATTTAATTTAGCGATAAACACTTATTTGTGCATCTCAAAATACACCTGGGTAGGCGATATATGGCGGTAGACCTCACGCTATAGTAGCATTCTAATTACTCTGTTACGCAGGGCACGGCAAAGGTGGCGGAGGAGGCAAAGGCGGCGGTGGAGGAGGAAAAGGCGGCGGATCATCAAAGAGCTTCAAGGCAGGACACAAGAAAGCTTCAGGGCACAAGAGTGGTAAAGGTTTCAAGAGTGGAGGTGGCCACAAGGCTGGCCACAAATCAGGGCATGGCAAATCCGGCAAAAAGGTACGAGATCGACCGAAATTTGGGCACTTCTTTAAATTATAGGTTCCCAGCCTGGGGTGCTCGCACCCGGTGAGGGGGGAAAACGATATTCCAGGGAGTGCGAGAAAAGTGCAGGTAAATTATGGGATATTGGCTATATGTTGGCATTTTTATTTCAGGGGTGCGAGGTTAGAATGAAATTTCTTTTGGAGTGTGGGCGAAAAAAGGTTTGGTACCCCTGCAAAAAATGAATAACTTACAGATGTTCAGTAACGGTTGTGCATTATGAAAGTTATCCCGTTCAGATCCCGTGGTAAAATAATCGATTCTTTTTAAACGAATGACTTTAAGCGTTGCACAAAAACGATCATGCATAATAAATGTTATCTAGTACAAAAGATGCGGCGAATTGGTCGATTCTCTCATGACGAATAACTTAGAGAGATGGACAATGGCGGTCATGCACTTGCATGATGAAAATTATCCCATTCAGATGAGGTGGCGATATGGTCGATTCTTTTGAGATGAACGACTTAGAGATATAAAACTTAAATTATGGTAAAAAACACATCCATTCAGATGTGTGAGCGTTCTGATTTTTTCAACTATTGAATCGACAAATTACGGTCTACGGTATTCGTACTTGCGTTTTAAAAAGCGTTGAGCGCGTAGTTGGAGAAGTGTGACCAATTTTGCGTTCGAACGTACAACTGATTTTTACGGTTAAAATAGCGAAAATGCACTGAAATATCACTAATACTACATGATTTACAACATTACCAATGTGATAATCTGTGTTTTCACTCATGTACCAGTATGATTACAGTAAAATATTTTCTGAAATTAAACTAGAGGGTTACGTTAGTGAAACGACTTCATGACTTTCATGCTGTCTCAATCTAGTTATTTCTCCTACATACCTATTTTTATCGGACTGAAATTACATTCGAGAAAAATTTCTCTTAAATTGTCTTATGTAAATAGCCAAATGTTGCTTCAATTACAACAGTAGAACCCCCCAAACAATCCAAACAGATATTCTAATTCCTAATTCCAGTTGAATAAGTTATCACACATTTTACCGAATTTCAGCATTTTGAAGTATCGTCATTCTGTATAAAGGCTTCAAAATTATAACAATTAATATCTACATGTCACTCTTGTTTGTGCGGTTCACACTAGCAAAAGGCAAGACTCTTGGTAGCCATTTGATGCGACGGTCAAAATGTGGTCACATATCTGACTTTCACTAGCTGGAAGAAGCTTGCTTTATTCATATTTTGTTTCGAATGACATTGAACAATATCTGTCATCGTGACCATTTGTCGGAAGCGAAATAAATGTGTGCACACACGAGTATATGGTGTGTGTACATGTGGTATATATGAAAAAGTTGTGTAAATTATTTTTAAATGGTGTAAAATGGTATGAAACACTGTTTCGAAAAGCGTAAAATGGTATAAAACGAGTTGCGTAGGTATCTGGATTGGGATATAAAATTTGCAACGACGGTATGTAGTAAATAATATAAATTTGGTATCATAAATAGAAATGTGGATAGTTATATCTGCCTGGAATTCATATTTTCACAAATTTGCCACACAGGGGCACTTCGACAAAGGCCACCACCACAAGAAGGGTGACCACCACAAAAAGCATCACAAAGGCCACCACAAGAGCGGCAAGAAGGGCGGCAAAGGCCACAAGAAGGGCTCCAAAGGACACTTTGGCAAGGGCCACAGCAAGAAGGTGAGACTTTCTTGGTGACAAAAGCCACAAAAAAATCTAAAGGACATGTAGACATAGGTCATGGTAAGGTGAGACCGTTTTGGTGATAAAGGTCACAAAAAGGGCTCCAAAGGGGCCACTTCAGCAAAGTCAACAGCAAGAAGGTGAGACCGTTTTGATGATCAAGGCCATGAGAAGGGCTCCAAATGACACTTCGACAATGGCCACAGCAAGAAAATGTGACTAATGTGGCGGCAAAGGCCACGAGAAGATCTTCAAATAGTATTTCGGCAAGGGCCACTACAAGAAGGTGAGACCGTCTTGATGATCAAGGCCATGAGAAGGGCTCCAAATGACACTTCGACAATGGCCACAGCAAGAAAATGTGACTTATGTGGCGGCAAAGGCCACGAGAAGATCTTCAAATAGTTTTTCGGCAAGGGCCACTACAAGAAGGTGAGACCGTCATGATGATCAAGGCCATGAGAAGGGCTCCAAATGACACTTCGACAATGGCCACAGCAAGAAAATGTGACTAATGTGGCGGCAAGGGCCACGAGAAGATCTTCAAATAGTATTTCGGCAAGGGCCACTACAAGAACGCGAGACCGTCTTGATGATCAAGGCCATGAGAAGGGCTCCAAATGACACTTCGACAATGGCCACAGCAAGAAAATGTGACTAATGTGGCGGCAAAGGCCGCGAGAAGATCTTCAAATGGTATTTCGGCATGGGCCACTGCAAGAAGGTGAGACCGTCTTGATGATCAAGGCCACAAAAAGAGCTTCATAGGGGCAACTTTGGCGAAGGTTACAGGAAGATGCGACCGTCTATGATACCGTCGTGGTGACAAAAGCCACAAGAAGCGCTTCAAAGGACACTTTGACAAAGGCCGCTGCGAGTCGATGAGCCGTGACCAAGGTAGAAGAAACAAGGTAGGGCCAAACAAGTCTTTTTTTTGCGTCGACCGTGTGGCAATGCTGACGTCATGGCAACGAACCAATAGTAGTACTCATATTGTATCTGGTAACCCTGCTAATCCCAATTCTGGCCACACTATTGACCTAACATGTGGCAATAGTGATGTCATCCAGTTTATTTGAAATGATGTCGTTCTATACTGGCTAGCCGAACAAGAGGTGGTGTATTTTCCCCCATAGAAGTAACTCTACCTTGATTCCTCTACTGTGGCCGCTACAAAGCGATAGTTGTCAGCTCTTGCAGCCGTGTTTTATTTTTTCAGCTGAAGCGGCGCAGCAAAATAATCGCCGTGAAAATGTATCCTGGATAAACCTTCGCTATTTCATCCTAAAAAATATGAACCGAAAGTTTTTTATTTTCAGAATGTTTTTGAAGGCACAGCTTATAATAAGGCTAGGACATACGCCATATAGGCTTTTTTCATTATATTTGAGGGCTGACTTCGAAGAGGAAAGGAGCAAAGTCGTTCAAAAGTCATTTTCAGCAATTTTTTTTGTGATTCGCGAACGTATGGCCAGAAACGCTAACGGTGATCGCATACAAATTAAAAAATCATATATTACATTCAAATATGATCGATTCGCGTTATTTCGGAACGAGAGGATCGGGTGGCAATATTTTCATTTTTTTAGAGCATTAAATAGTCTGAACTTTAATCCCACGTCACTACACACGACTACAACCTCTGCTTTTTAAATTAAAATTGAGTTTTTTTAAATTGAACTCGAGTTTTTCCAATCAAGCTTGAACTTTTTAAAATTGAACTTGAGCTTTTTCAAATAAAAGCTTAAAAATGTGTAGTTCTTTTGCCGAGAGAGAGAAAGAGAGGAAAAAATGAGCGTGGACTTCTCGCAGCGGGATCTATGCTAAATAAAAGAACACTGTACACAGAGCACGCGGTGCACGCTTTGAAAAAAAACACCACCTCTGCATCCAATGCTGGGCACTTTACGTATAGTTCAACATTATTTCTGCTTCCAACTGCGTGTGCTGTTAATACAATAATATTCACATCAAATACTGTGCACTGTCCAAATAGTCAAGTATTATCTCTGCATCCAATACTGTGCGCTAAACAACTCCTCAAGCATTACATCTGCATTCAATATGGTGAACTGTGAAACTACTGAAGTATTATTAGTGCAAAATGCTGAATGTAAATGTAATATTGTGCACAGTAAAAATATTAAAGAATTATCCCTACATCCACTACTGTGCATGGAACAAGTACTAAAGTGCCCTCTCCACATGTACGCCGGCAGGGCTTCAAACACGAGCACCACAAGAGCGAGTCCGGCTTCAAGAAGAAGTTCCACGACCACGGCGGCAAGAAAGGCTTCCACGGCCACCACGACCACTTCGACTCCTTCTTCAAGAGCGGCAAAGGCGGCGGACACAAGTCCGGAAAGTTCGGGGTGAGTTCCTCGTGTTAGGGTAAAAAAGTTGGTGTATAGGGAATAAGGTCTATAGGTAAATGAGGCTTCGGTGGTAAAACGTAGTATATTATAATAATGAAAATATAATATAAAATAATGATAAAACGTCGCAAATATAATTTATGAATTAATGATAATAATTAGTAAATGAGGGTTAAAAATGACTGAAGATGGTAAAAAATTATATCGGGGTTTGTGGCTCGAGTTAGAGTAAAAAGGTAGGTATACAGGAAAAATGTTGAATAGGTAAATGAGGGTGATAAATGACTACATGTGGGGTAAAAAATCTTATCGAGGTGGTGCCTCGTGTTGGGGCAAAAAAGTTGGTGTACAGGGAAAAAACTCATTAGGTAAAAGAGTGTAAAAAATAAGTATTATAAATAGGTGAAAACTACAAAGACGGGAATTGAATTGGTAATGAAGGTTAAGGGTATGAAAAATATATTCCTATACATTTATTCATTGTCTTTAATCAATTTTAATGAAATATCTTCAATCCACGAGTATTTTAGCACTCCCGGATACTTCTCCCGTAATTCATTGCTCCTCTGTACTCATGCTTTCTATACAAATTTCTCCGTACTTTGTCTTATTTTCTAATGAACATATTCACATTTTCTTTGCATGTTACCAAATTTATACTTTCATCTTTTGAAAATCCCAAAACGCTTCTTTGGACAGTTTTGATGTTGTTAAAAGTCACGTATTAAATGCAATGTTCACCATTCTACAAGTGATTATATTATGAATCATTCATACCTGATTTGAGACCTAATGTTATGACTTCATTATCTATGATTTATGACTTAATATTATGACCTAATCATCACTTAGTAGTAACTGATCATTAATTTACTAAGCATTATTTATCCCAATGCTCGGTTTCAACATCAGGGGCACAAGAAGCACGACGGCCACGGCAAGAAGGGCTTCTTCGCAAAGGGGCACCACAAGGGGCACAAGAGCGGGCACAAGAGCGGCCACGGGCACAAAGGACACCACGGGCACAAAAGTGCTCACGGCAAGAAAGCTGGACACGAAAGCCACAAGAGCAGCAAGCACTAGAGCCGCTCATGACCACCATTTCTCGAGTACACCTCCAGCCAAATTCCGCAATTCCTTTTTCATTTCAGAACTCGTCGATGGGTGTATTAGGTCAAAGCTTTCTGTTTTACTGCAAGAGTCTTTCGATCTCAGTTACAATATCAGGCTTCCGAGCTCTAACTTCGTCTCACCGCACACTGATCAAACTAACTCGTTATGTTCCCTGAGAATGTGCCAAATCACTTGCTTCCTATCACAAAGTTTCTCTCATTTTGTCAAACTAGATTCAAAACTCACAATTATCATCATTTTCTATACCTTTAATTTTTCTGTATGTCCTGGGGCCATGAATCCAAAACGCAATATTCTCTCTCTTTAATATTCACAATTTCCTTAATCGTTAGTTTCTGTGCATTTCCAGAACCGTCTATTAAATTTGCTGCCCATTTCAGTAATGCGAGACGGCATTTTCATCGTTGTGGAGTGTGTTGCGTGCGTTGTTAGGATTTCATTTACACGCAAAAACTCCTTCTCTGTCAAGACGAATCTGAACACATGGAGGCGACAACTTCTAACCTTCCCATTGCATAATTCCACTCTGTCATGAAGACCCAACATTATTTCTCGTTGCATAAGACTGTATTTCTACGATGCATTTGAAATGCTTACTTTCGCATATTCACCCATCTTTTCATTTACTCAAATTTTGCCTCTCCTTTGGTAACTACGCGGGCGTTAAACTGGAATTTACTTTGCATTTAGGCTCTCGTATCATCAATGCTGACTCTCAATACTATTAAATGCATCATAAACAAATTTCTCTCTTATCACGAACTTTCCACCCTCTCTTTGAATACTGAAATCGTTAATATACTTTCACATACAGGGCCAATTTTATCAAATTACGATTTTAGAACACATACTTAACTGTAACAAAGTGTGGAGGTCAGTGAAGCCACTAGCGTGAAAGATCCTCGCTCCCACGCCATCTCTTGCTTTCGCATACATAACTGTTTGCATGAGACCAACAGTTGTGATTACCTCCACAACTCCACACTACAATTAGCTCGTAACTCCGCACTTCTAAATACTGCTCTCCATTACTCCAAATTTCTTACTTTTACACACCGTCATCCACGAGGTCAGGGCGGGTCTAAGTGAGCCAGAAACATTCAAGTTTAATTTACATTTATTTGTTTTTATCTCGCACTCGCTTGCCATTCATCAATAATTCTTTGACTATCTCTGACCTCTCGTTGCGTTTTCGTTTCGAAGCCATTCATAATTTTGAAGCTCCTAAAAACTTTTATAACATTACCATTTTAAATATGGTTTCTATATGATTTAAATGATATTCTCATGAGCTCGAAAAAAATCTAATTTTTTAAGATTTGAATCAGAGCACCTGAGCTACATCCAAAAATTCGTAAGTTTATATTTTTTGCGATGTAATTTCTTTTCCCTACATAAGGGTACAGTAAAAAATTTTAAAATATTTAAACGCTTCTCAGTCTGACATTCAGGACGAATTTGTTCCTAATTCGGGGGAACACATGACACCCATGACGATAACTTCAAGTCCATCCTTGATAATCAATCCCAGTATTTTATTGTGCAAATTTACCACTAGAACCATAGGCTCGTATCAGCATATTCGACAAAGTTCTCTAAAAAGCTCGAATTATGTTTCGAACATGTTCATTTCTAACGAGTCCATACCCATGCATATTGTAACAACACTATAATTTTCCACACAGCTACTAACATCGAACGGGAACTTGTTCTACTCTGGTAAATGCAGAGAAATAATTTCTTATGTCAGCTGTAGTTGGCTTCTTACTTGCAATGCATGTCATTTCAACTCACGTCATCTGCCTTCCTTACCCCAAACGCCTGCCTTCCTTGCCCCAAACGCCTGCCTGTCTTGCCCCTAACGCCTGCCTTCCTTGCCCCATACGCTGCATCTTTGCCCCATACGCCTGTTTTCCTTGCCCCGTACTTTTGCCTTCCTTGCCTAGCACGCCTGCCTTACTTGCCCCCACTTCGATAGAATCTGGTTCACTCACGCACATATCATTTCCTGTACTTCACATCAACCTACGATTCTTTGCTGGCTGAGGCCGAATGTGCGAGAAAAGTCATTGTTGTAAAAATTATTGTCTGCCAAATTAATTTAATATTATCATAGGAAGCATAAAGCTGCGTGGCTGTGATGAAGAGGATGAATTTCACTCAGTTTCGAAGAGATCCCACGGTGTTGCTACGATTCGAACGATCGAGTGATGTAGAATTAGTGTCTCAATGTATTAGACGAAATACACAATAAATCACTTAAATACGTGTGTTAATAACCTTTGTACGAAGTCTTTAATGTCATTAACTTTAAATAGCGATAATTGGTAAATCTTATGTTGTCATTTCTCCCTTTCGAACGCCTTTGTTACGGTTAGGGTAGCTTTAACTAGCATCTCATCTGATTTTCAGATGTCATAATCTACGACACGAGCAGTATTGTTAAATTGGTCTTTTGTTTTGTCAATGGCTTATTATTCCAAAATGGTAAAAATTTTGAATTTTTGGCCAGAGAAGGCTAATGGGACAACCAAAACACTGGTTGAAAATATGAAAAATCCAAATTATCGGTGAAAAGCATCATGATTTAAAAGTATTAAGTTTTAACATTCTGCCTCGACAATAATTTCATATGTGAGTCAAAATTAATATTTTTGGTTTAAGAAAATATTGTTTCGTTTTGGGAAATCAAAGAAAAGAAAAGAAAATTTGAAGCTAGAATCAAAGACAAGAATAATCAACCTTTGAAACTTTGAATCAATTTGAAAAGTCAAGGCAAGAATCCTCAATCTTCGAAACTTCAAATCAGTTTGAAAATTTAGGGCTAGAATCTAAGGGAAGAATCATCAACTTGCAAAACATTGAACTAGTTTGAAAATCTAAGCTAGTAATCGAAAGTTCTTTCAAATTACCTATCTCCGAAACCTTTGAAACATTAGAAGGAACAACTGAAGAATAAAAACTTCCAGGCGAAGTTAGTTCAAAACTCCTCGAAATTATTAAAAAATGGGTAAATAATAATATAAAGATTAAAGTCATATAAATCATGTTTGGGAAATATTTGATCCACCCTACTGGACGGATAGTCCTATACCAGATCGTCTAAATAATTTTAGTTCTTGTAGCAAAATCAAGTAATCTTTCGTGCTATAAAATTTCTAATGCCACTCCGTGTATGTACTTGAAACGCACAAACAACTCACATCAAAGTATACGAGTTATATCTGAAGAAGAGAATGAAAATATGTACTATTGTATTTAATTAACCCTTCACTCCAAGGCGTGTCGAATATGACGCACACCAAATTTTGCTGATATAGAAATAATTAATCGAGATAAGTGCATTTCTACGTCTTGTACCGCTTATCAGGCATACTGTACATAAAATGAATGCGTATGAAACGTGTTCGATACACGTAGCATTTAGAGTTTCCAAGCAAGTAATTTTTTTTATTTCCAAAGATTATTAAAGCAGTGAAGGAATGATTTCATCATTAGGTGCACATTTGCAGCGCACACAGTCGCGGCTGTTTGCCGTCTTCCAAACAATAAAAATGTCAAAAATCAGGAGTATAAATTGTTATCCTGTCATGAAAAAAGTTTTCTTGTTACACACATGACAAAAGAATAAGAATTCTCTATGTAAAATTCTTTTTGTTATTTTGTTTCCCTAGAACTACCTATTTAACAAAAATAATTGTCGTAAAAATGATTATTTGCAAAAGTAATTTAGGATATTCATGAAGCTACTTACCTCTAAATGCACTAACGTCATCAAGAGAGAAAAATCCAGGTTATTAAACTTTACGTAATTTAGGTATACTTAATATGAATTTATAAGCATTGAAATTCAATTTAATTTAAGTGTACTAAACTTAGATTTAAAATCATTGAAAATTAATTTAATTTATGTTTACTTAATTTTAATTTAAAATAATTGGAACCTAATTTTGTAAGACCCCCTCTAGAAGCGAGGCTAGTCCAATTAATTTGCGAATCAATTAATCTGAACTCGGAATTGGAGTTTGACATCGAAAATTAATGAAATAGGCATTAATACGGTGGCTTAACAGAAAGGTAATTACACAGGAAAGAATTTCATTACATGAGGCCTAACAAGGTTTTCAGTTCAGTAAATCGCAATTGAAAGATTGCTATTGGTTTACAGTTACGCAAGAATAATGGACTTCAATTATGCTGAAACAACTATTCTCTATTTGCCCGATGATTTAAATTGCAACCAAAAACTCATTTTCTATCGTGTTTACAGTCAGCAATTGATCAGAGAGCGAATTAATCCTCCTGATGCATTACTGGAAATATTTCGCAATTAAAACTCCGACAACGAACATTTGCGTCTGAATTTATGCACAAACAAATTTTTATTGACGCTCTTTTATTCAGTTGTTGTTGATTTTGTCCTGGGTCGGCATTATCGCTAAGTACTTCGCTGCCTTCTTCTTCTTCTTGTGCTATTTGCACTTGTAAAGAAATAATATTTGTTAATCTTAGCCTTAATGATAGTATAAGCTACTGCACAAATATTATACTCTAATATTTTATAATGTTAGTATTAAAGATGTTATAAGCTACTGCGCAAATATTATAATATTAGTATTATTGATAGTATAAGCTACTGCGCAAATACTATACGATATTATTTTCTAATATTGGTATTAAAGATATATGCTACAGCGCAAATATTATACGATATTTTTTTCCAATATTAGTATTAATGATATTATAAGCTAATGCTCCAATATTATACTAGATTACTTCCTGATAATAGTATTAATGGTATGGTAAGCACTGCGCAAATATTTTACGATATTACCTCAGAATCTTTTCTTTCAACAGTAATTATGGAAAGCAGTGATAATGCGCTCGCTAATGCGTAATCAACACGACGATGGTTTCGTTAAATCATCGATGAAAAACTTTGAGATTTACCCTTGATCATTCAGCAAAATTAGTGAATTGCCTCAGTTATTGATTTTGGTAAATGGAACATAAATTTGCTTTAAGTTAGTGATTCGCTTGTATCAGTGGTAGCTTAAATGGGATATTTACCTAAATCCATAATATACCTGTAATAGTAATTTACCTAAATCAATAATTCAAGTGTATCAGCAACTTACCTAAATCAGTAATTTACCTATGTCCATAATTTACCAGTAATAGTAATTTACCTAAATCAATAATTCAAGTGTATCAGCAACTTACCTAAATCAGTAATTTACCTAAGTCCATAATTTACCTGTAATGTTAATTTACCTAAATCAATAATTCAAGTGTATCAGCAACTTACCTAAATCAGTAATTTACCTAAGTCCATAATTTACCTGTAATAGTAATTTACCTAAATCAATAATTCAAGTGTATCAGCAACTTACCCAAATCAGTAATTTACCTAAGTCCATAATTTACCTGTAATAGTAATTTACCAAAATCAATAATTCAAGTGTATCAGCAACTCACCTAAATCAGCAATTTACCTAAGTCCATAATTTACCTGTAATAGTAATTTACCTAAATCAATAATTCAAGTGTATCAGCAACTTACCTAAATCAGTAATTTACCTAAGTCCATAATTTACCTGTAATAGTAATTTACCTAAATCAATAATTCAAGTGTATCAGCAACTCACCTAAATCAGTAATTTACCTAAATCAATAATTCAAGTGTATCAGCAACTCACCTAAATCAGTAATTTACCTAAGTCCATAATTTACCTGTAATAGTATTTTACCTAAATCAATAATTCAAGTGTATCAGCAACTTACCTAAATCAGTAATTTACCTAAGTCCATAATTTACCTGTAATAGTAATTTACCTAAATCAATAATTCAAGTGTATCAGCAACTTACCTAAATCAGTAATTTACCTAAGTCCATAATTTACCTGTAATAGTAATTTACCTAAATCAATAATTCAAGTGTATCAGCAGCTTACCTAAATCAGTAATTTACCTAAATCAATAATTTAAGTGTATCATCAACTTACCTAAATCAGTAATTTACCTAAATCAATAATTTAAGTGTATCAGCAACTTACCTAAATCAGAAATTATTTGAGTCAGAGAAAAGTTCTTTGTTCACTCGAATGGTGCAGTCATGGCCAATCTTCACGGCGTGATTGCACTATCAATCATGGCTCTAAGATAGTGTCAGCAATCACTGAGTCACGATAGTACGGCCAATCAGTTTTTGCTATAGGTACAGTTGCAATGATCACACTGTGAAAGTCTTCATAATCATTACGTCATTAGGATGGTTGGAATCATACTGCCATGATAGTACCGACAATTATACAGTACCATGATAATACTGAAAATCATTAGCCATGATAGTACTAATAATAAAAATTCATATCATATAATACAGCACAGACCATCATTATTCTATGATACAGCAGTCCCGACAATCACTAAGCGATCATTCTACACATTGATCATTTATATCGACATTGACAATCACAAACGAGCATTATACCCAGTCTAACTTTTTCGCCGGAGCATGCATGTTTTTCGCCGCCCAACCGATTTAATTACTTGGGCGGCGGAAAACATGCATGCAGGTGGCGACAAAGTTAGACTGGGTATTGACAAACACAAACGAGTCTAAAAACGCCAATAAACATGTACTCGCCCCTCTCTGGAAGCAGCTTCCAATCAAAGAAAACTTGCAATCTAAAGCAAATTTTACCCGATTGTGAAATGTATCGCAGGGCGACGTAACTACATTGTGCTTATATTTCAGGAGACGCGCCCTTACGTGTCACATGACTCTGGTGCACGTGACATCACGTGGCTGTACACCCTCTCCCCTCACCTCCAGCCCTACCCTCACACCTCCAGCCCTCCCCTCACACCCTCACCCCTTCTCTCACCACCCAACAGATCGTTTTTCTCCGGCGCCGGTGTGATGGATGAGACGCTATTTCATCCACTACAGCAGGCACTATCATGCTGCCTCCATGTTCAATCGTGGCTTTGTGACACGTGCGTGGCTTTGTCACGCACGTGTCTGCACGTGCAACAGGCTCGCGTCACGTACTTCTGAGGTGAGAATCTTAATGAAAGAAAATCTGGCGCTGTAGTTTGCCGCGGTGAAAAACGTCCATGTGCTCGTACGGCAGGGGATTGCATTCGCTATGTGACGAACACACACACCATGTGCAGGACACACACACACCATGTGCAGGACACCCTCACACCCTGTGCAGGCCACACCCACACCATGTGCAGGCCCCACACACCAAGTGCAGGTCCCACACACACCATGCGCAGGCCACACACACACCATGTGCAGGCCACACACACACACCATGGTAGGCCACATACACACCATGTGCAGGCCACACACGCACCATGTGCAGGCCACACACACACCATGGCAGGCCACATACACAACATGTGCAGGCCACACACACACCATGTGCAGGCCACACCCACACCATGTGCAGGCCACACACATACCATGTGCAGGACACCCACACACCCTGTGCAGGCCACACCCACACCATGTGCAGGCCCCACACACCAAGTGCAGGCCCCACATACACCATGTGCAGGCAACACCCACACCATGTGCAGGCCACACACACACACCATGGCAGGCCACATACACACCATGTGCAGGCCACACCCACACCATGTGCAGGCCACACACACACACCATGGCAGGCCACATACACACCATGTGCAGGCCACACACACACCATGTGCAGGCCACACACGCGCCATGTGCAGGACACATACACACCCTGTGCAGGTCACACATGCACCATGTGCACAACAAGAAACGCTAGAAAATGCAAAAATCCAGGATTAATCTCGAACACACTGCCATTTCCTAACAATTTCGATGCACATTGTTTTACACACTTTCCTCAACTAAGCGCAAGTATCGACATTGCCATTATACCTAGTTCCATTCCCCTACGCCCAAATTTCCCGATGCTCTGTCGGGGCTACTTTGATCGAGGCTGTTTTGAACGCAGCTGTTCTATTCGCATTGGTCTGTAGCCTCTCATATGGGATTTTGGCGATGAAGTAATTCGCGCTCCAGCCAGTGATCGTTTCATTCATTATTATTGTTCCCATTTAGTATTATTTCTGCATGTCTAAACAATGATCGTTACTTTTTTATTCGTTTCCGTTCAAATGATCACTTCTTTTAACTTCACACTCCCACCCATGATAATTACTTTTATTATTCGTACTTTCACCAATGATAGTTACCTTATTATTCGTCCTCCTACTAATGATCATTATTTTTCATTCGTAATACCATAAATTATAAACTTCAGGTAATACACTAAAATTTATTGCACGAATGACGTTGAACTCGTTGCATGTCGGTACAAAAATTATTTTAAAAAGTTTTTAATTTTGATGAAATTACTAAAATACGGAAACGGCGAAATTATCAACACACCGAACACCAGGAACCTAAATAATTTCAGATAAATTTACATGTACAAGCTTCTCTCTCGATAATTTTAAGCACGCGGTGTTTGCATGCATCATTAAATCCGGAATATTTTATTTTTTCTGATATTTTTCCCGTCATCGATTGTTTCAAAATTCCATTATTATTTTTTCGACGCCTGATGATGCCTTCAAACTTCTTATCTTTCCCATAAATTTTCCAGTGCTTTCAAGGCACGTCTTATCAAAGGCCTCGTAAAAAAACGACGTTTTAAAAATAAACAATCAGTAGGGAACAGTCACTGATGAGAATGTCATGATATCACTGAAATGTTATGATTAAATGAGATAATATTTAAATGACCGATGAATTTTTTACGATCAACCCCTCTTTTCCTATTTCATTCATTTTTTCGCTTAACACTAAAAAGACAACAACATTTATAATTTTAGTTAAGACGCATGATTGACGTCATAAGTTGTGTTGGATGATACCGAGTCCCAGGTTGTGTGTCAATAATATTTGAAAAGAATTACTGAAACTTTATTACTCACTCAGTGTCTGGCAGTAACGATCAGATTTAATGACTGATTTGATTCTTCTTGCACTGAAACAACATCTGCTCTTTGTCCAACGGACAGCTCTGTGTAATTCGAAAAAAGACTCTAGCTTTTCCTTCTATAAATCTCATAGATGGCGCTTTTTCTAAGTCCTCTTTTGTTTCGTCTGGGTATTGCGTCTAGCTGTTTGTCCTCCGTAGCAATTATAATTGATATCGAGCAAACTATAAATGAAATATGTTTCTTCTAAACATGCTCACAATGGCAGTTTTACTTGTTATCGAGTAAACAATATTCTAAAATTTGTTGTTTCCAGCCATGTTCTTTACAGCAGTTATAGGTTTTATTGTATTAACAATCTTATAATTTTTTTTTCTTTTAAACTTGTTATCAATTGAAACTACAACTGCGTTCGATTTAACAATCTTCAAAACTTGTTTGTTCTAAACACGTTATCAAAAGCGATTGCAAAGTAATCATCTAAACAATGTTCTTCTCAACTTGTTTTCAATAAAAAATTATTATTGCTTTCGATTAAACAATCTCCTGAACTTTTTTCTTCCAAAAAGGTTATCAATAACAATCATGATTACTCATGAGAACAATAATTGTGTTACTGTGGATACATGTTATCTACAAACACCTTCAATATCACTCCCCGATGTCAAGAAAGCCAAAGCTCATATGTCATTGTATGTGGAAACTGTCTTAAGTGTTTTCACCCCACTGACTTCATCATTATATTTTTTTTATTGCATTTATAAATATACATTATTAAACTTCAGCTAACTAGCTATGGGAAACATTTCTATGTTTCTCTCTCAGTCTTTTGTACAAACATTGACATGGACCGTCAAAGCACCCATTTACACAAGTACAGCATTTCCACTAAGGACTTTTCATATTATAACATTTTGAAAGGCGACGAAATTCATCTCCTGTAATAACTTTATAGAACATCATTGTTTCATTTCTTAATCCTCTCCTTAAATGTTCTTATTGGTCTTGCATGGCAATGTCGTTTCTTATATATACGCTCGTGAGTATTTTATCACAACACTATTTTAGATAGTTGATTTTTCATGTTGTCCCATCTATGTTGTGAACGTTATTTAGCATAATACAACAATAATATTCTTCTCCTGTTTTTTGACTCTCAACTTTTTTTGCGCCAATATTACTAGCGTAGGAAATATCATAAATTTGTGTAATGGTAAAATATTTTATTCTCTTCGAGCTCGTTATTGGGCGTATATACTTGTTGATGCGTTAGAATGAAAAATTGTCCCAAATGTCGACCTCATAGTTGTAGACGCAAAATAATTTGAATCTGCTAACTTTACTTTCAATATTAATCACTCATATCACTCGTTCCTATGCTCGTATGCTCATATTTCAATATAAGTGCGCACTGAGAAGAACGTTTTCAACAATGCGTCGCTTGGAGTATGTTTTCGTAGTTAGTTGTACTTTATGCATAGTCAAAATCAAATTAACGCAATGAAGAGAACGCATTTTTTCGTGCTTTTTTCTCGAAATCATTTTCGTTTCGACAATTAACATGGGTATTACGATACCTATCCATGTGTGAATATCAACTAAGGGTCTGGTCTTAATATTAAGATATTTTAAAAACCAATGTTGTACTTTTCATGTATCAACTTTATTGGAAAGAAAGTGTTTTTCATTTATTTTTTCTTGACCATGATCTGATACTGACATTGATTGCGCTGAAGAATATCAATGACTAGCTGATGCGTATCACTCGTGTGTTTCAATGTGAAGGAGATATATGCTTAACATAATGTGCATCATACTGCAATTGATGGAGTATTTGCTTGATTTTATCACTTCTAGATGGGAAGTTCGTGCGTGATTTGGTTTGATTTACCTGATTTGACCACTTATAGGCATGGAAGTGCGTTTGTAACTGGATTTGATTTGCTTGATTTCATCCTTTCTGGCATAGTATTTAGAATTTTCCTTCACTCGGCACACAAAAACACGCGCAGCATAATGAACCACTGGAGGCTTAACATTATACAGTTTTACTGTTTTCTTCTGTTAAGAAACTAACTGCTTGAAGTGATATCCGAGAATATCTTTCCAAATATCTGAACCTTTTTCGTTTGATGAATCTTGAAGGTATTTGCGATGATTTCAGTAGATATTCGAGTTTACTTTAGCTTTTATTCATATTACTTCATATAATATTCAGGACTGATTAAGTAGGTGTTCCAAAGCACCGCTAATTGCATCATATATTTGGTATTTCCATTCTAACTTATAAATAGAATTAATAGCACGCAGACGTTTTTTCCTCAATTTCTCCACACATATATTTTTTGACATACTTTCCCACTGCCACAATTTCACACGTCACCACTGCCACAATTTCACACGTCACCACTGCCACAATTTCACACGTCACCACTGCCACAATTTCACACGTCACCACTGCCACAATTTCACACGTCACCACTGCCACAATTTCACACGTCACCACTGCCACAATTTCACACGTCACCACTGCCACAATTTCACACGTCAACACTGCCACAATTTCATCACACGTCAATGCTGCCACAATTTCATCACACGTCACCACTGCCACAATGCGCCACACGTCACCACTGCCACAATTTCATCACACGTCAATGCTGCCACAATTTCATCACACGTCAACACTGCCACAATTTCATCACACGTCAACACTGCCACAATTTCACACGTCAACACTGCCACAATTTCATCACACGTCAACACTGCCACAATTTCATCACACGTCACCACTGCCACAATGCGCCACACGTCACCACTGCCACAATTTCATCACACGTCAATGCTGCCACAATTTCATCACACGTCAACACTGCCACAATTTCATCACACGTCAACACTGCCACAATTTCACACGTCAACACTGCCACAATTTCATCACACGTCAATGCTGCCACAATTTCATCACACGTCACCACTGCCACAATGCGCCACACGTCACCACTGCCACAATTTCATCACACGTCAATGCTGCCACAATTTCATCACACGTCAACACTGCCACAATTTCATCACACGTCAACACTGCCACAATTTCACACGTCAACACTGCCACAATTTCATCACACGTCAACACTGCCACAATTTCATCACACGTCACCACTGCCACAATGCGCCACACGTCACCACTGCCACAATTTCATCACACGTCAATGCTGCCACAATTTCATCACACGTCAACACTGCCACAATTTCATCACACGTCAACACTGCCACAATTTCATCACACGTCAACACTGCCACAATTTCATCACACGTCAACACTGCCACAATTTCATCACACGTCAACACTGCCACAATTTCACACGTCAACACTGCCACAATTCGCCACCATTGTCACAACTCGCCACACGTCACCACTGCCACAATTCGCCATACCACACCACTGCCACAATGCGCCACACGTCACCACTGCCACAATTCGCCATACCACACCACTGCCACAATTCGCCACACGTCACCACTGCCACAATTCGTCACACGTCACCACTGCCACAATTTCACACGTCAACACTGCCACAATTTCATCACACGTCAATGCTGCCACAATTCGCCACACGTCACCACTGCCACAATTCGTCACACGTCACCACTGCCACAATTTCACACGTCAACACTGCCACAATTTCATCACACGTCAATGCTGATACAATTCGCCACCATTGTCACAACTCGCCACACGTCACCACTGCCACAATGCGCCACACGTCACCACTACCACAATGCGCCACACGTCACCAATGCCACAATGCGCCACACGTCACAACTGCCACAATTCGCCACACGTCTCCACTGCCACAATTCACCACACGTCACCACTGCCACAATTCACCCCACGTCACCACTGCCACAATGCGCCACACGTCACCACTGCCACAATGCGCCACACGTCACCATTGCCACAATGCGCCACACGTCACCACTGCCACAATTCACCACACGTCACCACTGCCACAATTCACCACACGTCACCACTGCCACAATGCGCCACACGTCACCACTGCCACAATGCGCCACACGTCACCAATGCCACAATTATACCAGCACAAATTCTCGCCATTTCAAGCCCCCCATGTCGACTGATGACAGCCAGTTAACTCGAGCTGATTGGAGGCTTACAGCGCTAAGACTGATTGCAGGGTAACAAATCTAATTTGCAGCTTGGACAACACTGCGAGATTCCCACAATGCCGGTAATCTTCCCATCAAAGGTTAATTAGTGAACAGTAAGCCAAAGTCGAGCACAACGTTTTCATTGATGTATACGTCGTAGCAACTACAGGTGTGTTGGTTTGTACTTGCTTAGTTAGCTGCCATTTTTTCGAGTAAATTATTTCGACTGCTGACTATTGGGATATATCATTTTTTAATGAAACGCCATGTATCTCCTTAAACTATTAAATAAATAAATTTATGGGTATTTTTGTGCTTAATTTCTCCCATGTTATTACAATGTGCCAGATGTCTACGCTTATACACAGTTGTTGCTGGGCTGGTCCGCCTCTCTGTCCCGCTCTTAACACTCTGACCGCAACGTTGGCCACCGGTGGTCACGGAGGGGATTTTCATAATGCTGCTGACCGACCAGTAGTCACAAATCAATTATCAAAAATATTTAATTAGAGCTAAATGATTACTATTTCCAAAATTGCTCATTACACTTGACTTCGAATTCGAGTTGAATATTGAATTTCAGTTCTTCCAATTGCGGTCACAGTGTTAGGGATGCTCAATAGCCGTATCTGTGACACGAAGAATAATTTAATCGCGGGTTCTATTAGGATGGATACATTTGTTTGTCATTTACAACTGGGAAATTTATCTAAGGAAAATATCGAATCCTGTCGTTTTTCACGGGATTTGACGTTGTTAATATTATCATTAATTGTTTTATTATATTACTATTGTTACTAGTACGCACGACCCGTCAAAAATGACTGAATTCGTATAGTTTCCATAAATAAGTCTCAAGATGTGGATAACATCCAAAACCGAATGGAATATGAAAAAGTAAACCCAACTTGTAAATGTTAATAACTTTATAGTGAATCAAAGCAATTCAATTCTGTTTTATGTATTAGGCGCTGAAAAACGTATTTCCGAAAAAAGTTTGGCCACATTAAAATTGATTTACCAGTGTGAGATAAATAATAGTTGTAATAAAGTGAGTGGCACATGACATTTTAATGAGTTCATAGAAGATACATAAGTTAGAGGGTCATTTTAATATTATTTCAAAAAAATTTATAAGGTGAGCATCTTTACAAAAAATCTCTGTTCGAATTTATTTCGAACTTTCTTTAAAAATCTTTGTTCCTGTATAAGTTCCTCTTCGATGAAAATGTGTTGCTTCTTTGTTAGTTTCATACCAATGGGCTTAGTTACTTGAAAATTTATTTTTAAAGGTAAATTTTCAAACGACTTGTCCCTAATTAAACTCAGACTTGATGCTTTGTAGTCAGGATACATATCTTTGTGTGTAATGCAAAAAATTAACTTAAAATATTTTAATCCGAAGTTATAAGTACTAGTTCACACGTGCACTAGTACTTAAATTATTTAAATTTGCTTGTGCAAGTCGATGCTGTTCGGCATTAGTCTGACGAATTTCATTCTTTCTTTCTTGAGTTAAATTTTCTCGTGCCACTCGATGTTGTCCAGCGTTATACCAAAGAATTTCCTCGTTTTTTTCATGTGTTAAGCTCTCTCTAGCTACTCGACGTTGCTCTGCATTATTCCGTAGAATTTTCAAACGCCGTTCAAGGGTCAATTTAGCTCTAGCTTCTCGTTGGCGAGCAGCATTGCTTCGTCTTGCCATTTCGCGGTGTTCATCCGATCGTCTTCGGCGTTTTTCTTGCTGTCGTAGTCTTGCTACTTCTCTCTTGCGGTTGGACACATTTCTATCTTTGGTGGCCTCTTTTGCCGGAATTTTATTCTGAAATGTCGTTTATTATCTCTTCGGAGCTTTTCAAGAAAATCACAATTTCGAAAACGAAAACTTAAGTTCAAAAATCTTGGGCTTTATACTAAGTGGTAGCCAGGTTACTGGTCAAACGAATTAATAATATTTATTTTCGCATTATCAATGAAAAAATATCAAAGCAGCATGATGAATTTCAACAGAGAAAGCTACAAAGAAAATTTTATTAGCAGAAATAAGCCGATTGCGTATTCTGGATACCACAATGCAAGCAAAAAGGAATTGAAACGCCACAGAAAAATAATGCAATAGAATAATTTCTTGTATTTCTTAAGCTTGTTGCTATCAAAGCTATTGATTAGAAGAGGGGGGTCACACGGACGGACGCGGCTCTTATTATTATAGTGACGAGAGCACAAGGCCCGTCAAAAAAATGGCAGGATTATATATAGGACCAACTGAGCCTTAACATGGCTTCCCCATGATTTCCCATGCTATTATATGACTTTCCATTACTCTCCCAAGTCTCAACCGCTGATATTCTACACAACCTAATCTAACCTACCAATACACGTGATATTCGTCCGACTCCCAATCTGCTGGGTTAAGGCACCGAAAATTGTGGAGTTGATGAAGCTTGTATCACAGATACGCTCATCTCACACTGCAGGCTTGTGTCTAACTAATTGATGTGTTAAATATGGGTTTACAAACCGATGAAATGATTTTATGAAATAAATTATATACAATGCAATCAGATTTATTTTAAGTAAACTTACAGCTTTTCCATAGAATTTATTATCTATTGGTTTTGTCGGCCGTGTACAACATTATAGAGAGTTCCTCGCTGCCAGAAACTGAAACATTTTCCTATATTTCTGAAAAATCTCCTATTGGTAACTCATTTGTCTCTTCCTCCTTCCCACATCCACCGGTTACTGTTCCGACTCACGCAGTAGCAGGGAATTCACCTTGAGCAGGGCATCGCCTTCGATACAATGAGCAGCAGTCATCTCCATTTATCATGATGTTTGAAAACTGTTTCGGAAATCTATTTCGGCATCTGCCTTCAGACTGATATGCATGGATAATTTTTATTGTGCACTCCACAGTACCATGAATTGTGTGTCTTTCATGTTAAATTCATTATCATGATGAATTTCAACAGAAAAAGGTCCAGAGAAAATTTCAGTTTGTAAAAATATACCGATTGTGTATTCTGAATACCAAAATACGAGCGGAAAAGATTCAAATTGCCATAGAAATATAATGCAATTGAAGGATTTCTGATATTTCTTAAGCTTTATCCTTGTTGCTATCAGAGCTATCGATTAAGAGAGTGTGACTCTCGGACAGACGGAGGAGGGACGGACGCGGCTCATCATAGAATAGATTAGCTAGAAGAGTTTTAAATAAAGTTGTAGTAGCTTTTTACTCGCAAAAATTTTCATTTTCTTGAACTATATATTCCACTTTCATTGCCACGATATCATTAGCTTGCAAACAAAAGCGAGCAGATGCCAGGTTTTTATATCTTTTGATTGGTATCTATGATGCGGTTCAAATAGACTTGAATTATTGGGTATGTTACAGACAGGATATTTAAACATATGTATATGTAATTTTTTCTCAACGAAAATCGTTTTCAAAGCGCAACAAAGATGATATCAAGCACGTACATATGTATGTGCATTCTGAGAATTCCAGAGCAACTTTCATGACGCAACTTATTTACTCTGAAAAAAGACATAGGCCTAGTGCATGTAACAAAGCTGATTTAGCCTTTTCACTTTTTCTCAGCTTGATTTTCATGAAAATGACAATTTGAAAAAGTCTTAACCTTGTTCTGAGTTTCAATTCTATGAAAATTAGATTGTGTAAAAAAGTAATTGTAACATCTGTACGCCTTAAATACACATGCAGACAGGCGATATTGGGCTTATACTAGGACACTATTCCTCAAACCCATTTCTCAGATGCCATTTCCCGGACACTATTTTTCAGGCCTTCATTTCTGTCGAAGTCACCATTTCTAAATCTCCATTTTTACAACCTCCATTTCTTGAATCCCATCACACGGATTTTATTTTCCAGATTTCCATTTTCAGGACTCAATTTCTAGATTCTTTTTCAGAAACAGTTTCTCAAAATCAATTTCTCCCACCGAATTTCTCAGACTCTATTTCCCAGAACTCATATCTGAAAACTATTGCTTAGACCTCATTTCCCAGTCCCTATTTCCCAGACCTCAAAACCGGGATCTATTTCTTAGACCTCATTTCCCAGTCCCCATTTCCCAGACCTCAAAACCGGGATCTATTGCTTAGACCTCATTTCCCAGACCCCATTTCCCAGACCTCAAAACCGGGATCTATTGCTTAGACCTCATTTCCCAGACCCCATTTTCCAGACCTCAAAACCGGGATCTATTTCTTAGACCTCATTTTCTACGCCAAATTTCACACACCCCATTTCTCGGTCCGTAATTCCTGGACTCGATTTCCCTGACTCTATATCCAAATAATTATTTGATACTCATCACTGGTTCCTGAATTAAAAAGAAAGTAATAATGGTAAGAAGTGATATGAACTACCGCATATCAGTAACAGAGCTGCCACTTTCAAGTAAAATACTACTGTCTTTGTAGTAGTATTACTAGTAGTAGTTCAAACGTTACTAGCGCTGCCTACTACTACTACTACTACTACTACTACTAACTACTACTACTACTACTACTACTACTACTACTTACCACTACTAAAAGCGTTCAGCCTTAGACATTCATCATTTCTTACCAGTCCACTGACTCAGCTTATTTTACAGTCATTTCAGCTTCCTATCAAATGAATTTCATAACCAGCGAGAAAATACAAATCGCGTATAACACTTCAATTATGTCGTTGTGAAGACTTGACCAGCACCAATTTGCTTACATTATCGCAGAATACTAATATAAGTACAATGTAGCTAATACGCCAATATTAGCACAAGATATGCAAGGAGAGTTACTAACGCAGAATACCAATGGAGATCCAATATAGCTAACTCGCCAAGATTCGCACAAGACATGTACGACAAGTTACTAACTGAGAATATCGATACAGTTGCAGTGTCGATAATACGCCAATATTAGCACAAGACATGAAAGGAGAGCTACTAACGCAGAACATTAATGGAGTTTCGATGTAGCTAACAAACGATATTCCAGAGGAGTTTCTCAACATGAGCGAAAAACTTTGTTCCGGGTTACAGGATCGTGGCACCCTCAGGGCGCGGTCGCTACCGCCGGAGGCACGTCTCGGTCAGCTCCACTTCCCCCAAATCACGGACTCGTTTCGGAAATTCTTGATCATTACGCGCTCTCGCTGCTGCGTCAAGCCTTTCGATTGTTGAAATAAAGGGCGTGTGCGGAGACTTCAGTATATAAACATCGAAGACGGAGTCACTGCCATCGAGTAGCTGCCGAGTGATCCCACGAGAAGGCTGGACTCCGAGTGCCTACAGTCTCTCATCGATAATACAAGTCTACCCGCACCTTAAAAAGCCTCCAAAATGATCAAGGTATTGTGGTTGTATTTGAGACTTCAAAATCACTTTGTTTACATAATTGAGACTTTAAAATAATGCAGTACATAAAATATGTTTGATATTTTCATTGTAGTGAATGTCCAACAGAGCTGACGGATAACCATATGTACTTGTGGGTTGTACCTATATTTTGCCAATCGATACAATAGATAAGCATTTAGTGCTTGCGTGAGTGCTCGCCGTGGCACAGTGGTTAAGGGATCGGCCTTGTATGTTGGAGACGAGGGTTCGTATCCCGGCGCTGGCGCGGCGATTTCCCCGTTGGGTATAAGGGAAAGCTCAAGCACAATACCCCACTCAACCCAGGTGTCGAAAATGGGTACCGGCTTTACGGGGGAACCGTCATGGTGTCCTATATATAGTGTTAGTTATAAGGCATTTGAAAAACCAATGCTCAAGATCATATGTATCAGGCTTGATTGGAAATAAAGCATCCCAAAGATGCCGATGTTTGTTTTGTTTGTTTGTGAGATGCACTCGTTGAGATTGATCACTCAGTAATGTTCTCGAGATTTCGACTAGAGTTCAGGCCCAGAAGACTCATCTCCCTTCAGAGTGGTCCTTTTTTATCACATCTCTTCAAAGGACGAATTATTCGAACAAGGAGAATTCTAACCTGTCAAAGAGCTTTGTGAGTCATCTTAGTCACGAAAGCTTTTTCGCTATAGTTAAAAATAATAATTTGAGAGTATTTTTACTTCTTCATCTTCGCAATACGAATAGTTGAAAAAAGAGAATTCAAACCTCTCAAAGAACTTTATAAATCATCATGAACACAAAAGTTTTTTTGACTATTGATTACTTGCGAGTATTTTTACATTTTGATTACTAATTGGCATACTTATACGCGTACTGATCAAAACCCTGAAAAGCTCCCTCGTAAATCCGCTGTTCGAAAGGACTGGAAAGTTGCAAATAATCCTCGAAATCAATTCTCTCACAAAAAAAATAACTTATAAACTACGTTATCAGATTTGTTGAGTGCACTTGATATTTAATGACAGCATGAGACTTCGTATGATCCATACAACTGCAAAGTTCTTGCCCATGATAGAAGTTTAAGAGAAAAGGAGGCACTTCGTCCTCAATTCGTGCAGGCTTGGACTCGGTGCTGCAAAAATAATTTTACTGAAACGTACAACATATAACACACAACATACGGTCACCATACTGCCCTTACAACACCACTGGACTTCAAGTACTATGATAATTCACTACATCTGAATTCGATTTTGGTTAATTTTAATATTTTTTGGAAGAGTCTTGAATCCTTACGCATACAGTAATACTCACAAAGGGGAAGTTATAAATCTGTGCAATAAAAAAAAACATATTTCGTATGATTCGAAAGCGTTCACATGAAGTGTGTCGCATATGCCACGTTGAGAAATAAAACGTTATGGGTTGATCCAGAAACGTCTACATGAAGTGTCTCAAACATGACAGAGAAATAAAGCATTAAGGGTTGATTTAGAAAAGTTTACATGAAGTGTATGATAAACAAATTTAAATGAAGAGTACCACGCACGATGGGTTAAGCGTTAAGACACGAACTTTCTGTCCTGTGACAGATCTGCTTGACGGCTGTGCTGGCGGTGTGCGCGCTGCACCTGGGCGCTGGAGCGGACTCCAAGGCAGCGCAGCTCACGCCTCAGCTCGCACCTGAGGAAGACTTGGAGACTGCTGGCAGCGGCGTGAAAGTCCTCAAAACTTACGACCTGCAGGCTGCGGCGACCAGTGAGTTCGATATGCCATAGATACGCCAAAACTTGAGACATGCAGACTGCGAGTGTGATATGCCATAGATAGGCCAATTTTCGCTCATGATATGCAAGAAGAGTTACTAACGTAGAATGTTGATGGAGTAGCAATGTAACAAAGACGATAATATTCGCACAAGAAAACATGCAAGACTCACTAATTGCAGGCTGCAGATACCAGTGAGTCTGTACCTGTGCGTTGACAGTACCTTGCTCCAAAGGTTTTTCTTGATTTTTGATTGAATTACGTTTACCTCTTCAAGGCATCCACGTCGACCTTGCAGCCTTGTTTTGCTGCTTACTAAATTGTTTTTCAATTTCTTTCTTTTCTCCTTTTTATCGAATGCTCATACCGAACTTGCTGCTCAGACTTGACTCGTGTATATGTTTCTAAATCTGGAAACAATTTAGATAGTCAAGATTTTTAAATTCCATAAATAACTTCACTGTCACATCGTTTTTAAATCCATTTCGTCCTTGCTACATCTTATAAGTGTTATATGCGTAAACCACTGGTACGACAGCCTTGTAACTACATTATTTGCCATTTATGATCCCTAATGTTCCTGCTCATGGACTGAATTTGCGCTCTCCTTATGAAATCATACTAGGTTTCAGACAATTTAGACTAATAATCTCTGTGTGTTTTTAGTTTTCTCTTTTTTTTAATTTAATTATAAGTAGGAATGTCCTTATTTTTACCTTGATCCTGTAGTTTTTATCATTTTTATTTTTACGTCACATTTTACTTACTGTCTCTTAATTCTAATGACTGACCATGTTGACGTATTCGACAATATTGATCCAGATCTCAATCATTTGAATAGACTGCACCCAAACCTAAATGAAACTGGAAACTGTAAATACCTAAATATTAAAAAATTCAATGAATCGATGAGGAAGACCTGTAACGATTTTTCTCTATTATGTTGGAACTGTAGATCCATTTATCCGAAAATAGATGAAATATCTTGTACTATCACTGAGCTGAACAGCAATTTTGATATTCTCAGTTTCACCGAAAGTTGGCTAGACGACTCATCTAAAGACCTGATTCAAATTCAAAACTATTATAGCCATCATTCACTCCGTAGTAACAAACGTGGTGGTGGCATCAGTACGTACATATCTAAACATATATCTTCGAAAGTCATTTTAAGTGCAACTATGAATCGTGAACATATTGAGACTTTATTTATAGAACTAACGAAAAATGATAAACGGATTGTGCTTGGAACAGTATATAGGCCCCCAACAGCTTGTAACGTCTCTTTCCTGAACGAGCTTCAAAGCATAATATCTCAGTTCAACAAGTCTCTATATAATGACATAATAATCTGCGGGGATTTCAACTACGATCTTCTACAATATGATAGCTGTGAGCAAACCTCAAACTTCATAAATGTTTTTCAGTCTAGCTCCTTCCTTCCAATCATCACGAAACCTACGCGTGTTGCTTCTGAATCGGCTACGTTACTCGATAATATTTTTATGTTAGATCCGACTGATTTTCTTACCGGAATAATAACTTCTGACTTATCTGACCATTTCCCGGTGTTTCTCATCAAGAAAAATGTCTATAATCCTTGTCCCAGCCCACAGGCTGATACTTATTCATTTCGTTGTGTAAACGAATACAACTTGGGAACAATGCGAACTGTTCTAGAAGAATTAATGCCATCATTAGACATCTATGAACGGGACAATAATGCGATAAACATTGATGAAGCAATACTAAATTTAACTGAAATTATAACGACCGCATATAACCAGTGTTGCCCAATAATCACCCGCACAATTACGCCGAAAAATAGACATAAGCCCTGGATTTCTGAAGATATCGTGATCAATATAAAGAAACGTCAAGCGTACCTAGCCTTACTATACGAAGGGCGAATATCTAAAGTAACGTATAACCGATTCAGGAATCATGTGACAAATCAAATACGAACCTCAAAACGAGACTACTTCACGCGCAAATTTACTGAATACAAAACTGATATTAAAAAAACTTGGCGCCTGCTTAATTCATGCTATAAACCGAATAATAATACTACGAAAACAATTGAGTCCGTCGTTCACGAAAATGTAAAATACCACGAGAAAAAAGATATTGCAACTGTGTTTAACAACTTTTTTGTAAACATAGGAAAAAATGTAGCCGATAGTGTCTTCAGTAAACCCAGAGACCACTTGCAATACATGGACCATGTCCGTGAACCTAACTCTTTCTTTTTCACGCCAACTAATCCCTCCGATGTAATTACGTGCATAAACAACTTGAAAAATAAATCAAGTGGATTGAAAAATTTTTCGGCTAAAGTTCTTAAGGCTATAGCTGATATAATAGCACCGTGCATATCTTATATAATCAACCAATCCCTTTCTCAAGGTATCTTCCCCATCTCTTTCAAAGTTGCGAGAGTAACCCGTATTTTTAAAAATGGTGAAAAAAACTGCATTAACAATTATAGACCTATCTCTGTACTACCAATTATTAGCAAAATATTCGAGAAAATTGTGTATAAAAAAGTGTATTCGTATTTGGAACAAAAATATTTCCTCTACGACAAACAATACGGTTTTCGTTCTAAGAAATCTACGACACAAGCGGTATTAAATCATTTGCAATACCTTTATTCTAATATAGATGAAGGAAAGCTTGTTTTCTCCGTATTTCTTGACTTTCGAAAAGCATTCGATTGTGTGGACCATAACGTATTACTCTCGAAACTACATTGTTATGGCATTCGAGGGGCTGCCCATGATTGGTTCAGATCATACTTAGCAAATCGGAAACAATACGTTGTCATTGACGACGCAAAATCAGACCCACAGACAATTAGCCATGGAGTTCCACAAGGATCTGTCCTTGGGCCTCTCCTATTTCTAATTTTCATCAATGATATCATTAAATCTACATCATTCTTCAAATTCATACTCTTTGTCGATGACAGTACCCTTTCTGCGGTCCTTCCAGACCAAAATCCCGCTAGGATGGCGGAGCGTATAAATAATGAACTTCATAAGGTTTCATTGTGGCTTAAAGCTAATAAAATAAGCCTTAATATCGATAAAACAAAATATATTACATTCTCATACAAGAAAAATATATCTCTCCCACGCATTCAAATTGGCGAAGGTGAAATCGAAGAAACCAACTCAAGTAAATTCCTGGGCATCATAATAGACAAACATCTAACCTTTAAAGAGCACATCGCTCATATTAGTTCTAAATTATCAAAATCTATCGGAATCCTAAATAAAGTTGAAAATTTCCTGCCTGAAACAGCCTTACAAATGCTCTACCGAACGCTCATTTCACCATACTTGCAATACGGAATAGAAGCATGGTACGGAACTGATAAAAATAAAACCAACAAAATTTTTACCCTGCAAAAAAGAGCCATAAGAGCGGTAAAGAATCTAGAATATAATGCTCACACAAATGACTCATTCAAAAATTTACGAATACTTAAGCTCTCGGATCTCTACAAAATCTCCATTTGCAATTTCATTTACAAAACATTAACAAATGATGGCGACAATAGCCTAAAACAACTATTAACTGCGCAAACTGGTCATCACGACCATTTAACCCGAAATAGAAGAAAATTCATGCTTCCTTATTACTCAAAGGCTCGATCACAACACAGTATCCTCTTCGTTGGAACTAAAACTTGGAACTCAATACCTGCGGAGATCCGTGAAAGTAATTCTTATAAGGTATTCAAAAATAATCTTGAGTCTCACTTCCTATCAGATTACTAGTCGTGTAAGATCACAGAGTAAAACCTTGTCACCTACATAACTGGTCCTAATAATGTAATTCGCCGTGGTTAATTTCGCCGATCTTCAGTCTGTTCATGAATCGTTTGTCGACTATACTGTTAAATCAAGTCCATATGAACTATATTGTGAAATGAAGTGTCTAATTTCGAGTTAATTATCTCATTGATCAGTCTAATGCGTCTCTAGTTTAAGTGAATTAGGTTAAACATTATTGTACTCCTAAGACTAACCTTGATGGTAGGATGCCCTAGAAGTCACTGAACTTATTCGGGCCCACAGGTAGCTATACTCAAATTTGACCATTGTACTAGACTTAAGAAACATTTTATCTCTGTATCACCTGTGGTAAATAAATTGTTTGTTTTTAATGTTGATAAATATCCAGAGCAGTGCTGAAACTTTCATAACATCTCGAATCTTTCACGTTTGAAACCTTCTTGCTAAATCTCGAGATATCATTTTGATTTCTCAAGGCATTTATGGAATGTTTTAATGTTTCTGAGAAATACATGTTTCTGAAACTTTTGCAGTTATGATTCTTCTACACATGAAACCTTATTGCTATGTCTCTGGGCATCACCTTGATCTCTAAAGGTATTTATGGAAGTCTTGTACAATACTGAAAACATTGAGATGATTATTTAGTGCGTGCTTCGTTTGCTACATTCCATTAATTTCTTCAGAAATTCACGGAATTTTTTGCTAGACCATAGATATTGATTGAGATAGTCATTTGAAAGAGCCGGTGTGCCACGCTCCAGCTAAACCGACTCACTGATTTGAAGCTGGAGCGAGATTGGACTCACACTCCTGTATGAATCATTCCTTGCTATCACCTCGCGGGAGCCTTTCATATTAGGTTCACTTGAAAATTCAAACAAATACTCACGTTTTGGAATGCTCTCTGAATGCTCTGAAGCAAAGATGGTTAATTCTTAATATGTCATCATTTTTCATGTCACAGATGAGTCACGTCTGATTCATCACTGAATCAAAATAATTCATCACTTCCAGGTTACTATCATCCCCACGGTCACCACGGTCACCTCGGCCACCACGGCCACCACGACCACCATGACCATCACGGTTTCTCCCACGACCACCACGACGGTCACCACGGCTCCCATGGCTTCAAGGACAGCCACGGCTACAAGGGCTTGGACGGGAAACATGGCCATGGCTACGGCAGCTACGGGAAAGGACAGGATTTGGTGAGGGACGGCCTTGTGTCAGTGAAGTGTTTTATTTAAAAACTAGTTTACACAGCACGTCAAAAATGATGGGTTCAATATTTTCCTCGACTAAATATTCCAGATGTGGATGACAAACATGCATATCCATCCTAACATTACCCGCGATTAAAATATTCTTGTACTTGCGCACTGGTGAAACTCGTATCACCGATACGGGCACAAAGCATCCTTATGAACGTCACAAACACAAGCATCCAACCAAGAAAGCAGTAATTGTGCTTAATTATATTTCATTACCCACTGTATTATATTCTCTACAAATTTAATGTGTTCGATGAGATTTCCATAGTAATAACGTAGGAGAAATTATGCCCAAAAAATATGCAAATTTACTTATTTATTAAAGACGACACGAGGTGTTTTATATAGAAGGGATTAAATCAACTTACAACTTCGACACGTTAAATTTCAATCTGACGAAGAGTACTTTATTTTCAGTATGTAAAGTTTAAGACGTGATTTGATTTAGAGTGTGAAGCGTGACTTTTAAGCTCGATTTGATTTACAAAATAAAGGATACAGAGTGAAGTTGTATGCATCAGGTCATAATATGCTAAGGAAGCCTTTTTCAAAATTCAAATTTAAACCAATTTCTACCGTTCGAAAAGATAAACGATTTTATATCTAGTGTTTGCGCTCGTAGATTTCAATTTAAAATATTTTTTGTGATGCAAACAAAAATAGAAATGATGTGAAGCTACAGTGGTGGAAGATCACAACTTATGGTCCTTTATGACTCCTTCCTTTAATATTATTTGATGGTATTCAAGCATACAAAGGGAAAAATTGTGCATTTTGTGGCTTAGCTTATTTCGAGTAAAACGAATGACAATAAGTTGTATTTCGTAATATGAAATACATTTTCTTTAAGATTTTCCATTTAAATCCTATGAATGATCATTAACTGACTGAATTGTACTCAAATTTGATATAGGTGCCTGACCCGCACTCAAATGAGCAATTGATGCCTAAATCTCAACAATAGTTGCTCTTTCTATTTGTTTTAATTACTCAAAAAGTATTTTCACTCACTCAAACGCTACCGATGCGATTTCAAAAACTGAATTCTCATCAAATCTAGACCGCTACTTCATTATCTTAATTTTCACCATTGTGTGTATCATAGATGATTAATTCTTTCATTTTTGCCTTTGTCTTCAGAGCCATTTCGACAAAGGCGGTTCCCTCTACAAAGGCGATGATCATAACAGCCACTTCAAAGGCGGCCACGCTGCCGGAGCCTTTGGAAATAAAGGCCACGTCACGGGATCTAAAGGCCATCTTAACAAAGGCCACAAAGATAAGGTTAGTTCTGAAATTATGCTAACTCTGAATTATATCAACAGAATTGTATTTGCATAATTATATCAACTGTGAATTATTTGAATTAGAAATTATACTGACTTTAAATTAAATTAACTGAGAACTATATTAAATGTAAATTATGTCAATTGTGACACATATTAACTGCAAATTGTACTAAAATAATTATGTTAACTATGATGCAAATCAAGTGTGGATTATTTAACTTCAAATTGCAATACATTAACTGGGAAGTATAATGACTGCGAAGTCAATATACTGATATAGAGAATAACATTATTAATTTTGGCTAAATTTAGATCGCTTATCAAAAGCAGTCACGACGTGTGAGGTTAGACGGAATTCCTCTTCCCATCTTAGTGGGGGACGACCATCATTTCTATGGGAATTATCACTCTCAGGGGGACAATGTGGGGTCCCGAGCTGAAGGTTAGGTGCGCCTTCTTTTGGTTAAAATAGAACAGTTTTTATGTTTTGTTACAGACTATTTTTTCGGTTCACTGTTGTGTTTTTCAGCACCTCCTGCTTCCTAATTCAACTTTTGACTTATTTCAGAACCTTTCTTTTTAACTTACTGTTTGTAGGCGCAGAGGATCTTATGTGGGAACGAACCGCGTGCATAGGTTTCGCATTCCCTTTAACTCCATACTAAATGGGGCTTTCATCCTTCTTCTTTTTAAACTACCCGTATTTTGTTGAGATCAGGAAGGCTTGAGTTGTCTTATAATTAACCTTCGGACCTCCCTGCGAAGTTAATTATAACTCATGAGTTAAACAGATAAAGGCAGCCTTTTTGAGATGGCTCGAATGGTCAAAACTCGTGATACAAATTAATTAATTCAGCATTGATGGATGTTTTGAGTTCTCGTGCATTTCATCTCAAAGGCGCTACACGAATTTGACTGCGAATTATGATGTGAGTTCAAATTCCTGCACTAATTCGTGTCCAGTTCGAATACTTGCATATTTATTGGAGCGAGTCGTATTAGGTTCACTGTGGAATTTGGCATATGAATTGAAAGGGCGAAGTGAAGGAAAATGAATCAGTGATGAAGCATTCAATAGGTCGGAAATGACTTGGAATTTCATGCGTTCCAAGTTTCAAATAAATTACGACGGCACGTGGGATTTTAGGGCGAATGAGAGGGGCAAACTTGCATTTTCGGTGCTATTTAGCTCTCCCGATTTCATAATTGCCGAAATTTGGCCCTGCGTTTTTTAGGCCGGAGGATTATTTGTCTTGTAATGCACTACGTTGCTTCTGGAGACGACAGTTTTTGCAATTTTGCAGCAGCTTTTCAAAGATATTTCACCCAGAAATATACTGATATCTGCCTCTGTTAACGTTAAAATCAATACTGAAATCTGGCTCTGCTAACGCTGAAACCAATATAGAAATCTGGCTCTGTTAACACTAAGATCAATACTGAAATCTGACTCTGTTAACACTAAGATCAATATTGGAATCTGACTCTGTTAACGCTGAAATCAATACTGAAATCTTACTCTGAACTCCTTCAAGTAAGAAGATTATTTGTCTTGTGAAGGAGTAAGTTGCACTTGGAGGCGAGGCTTACCACTGTTTCCTAGCAATATCCTCACGAAATGAAGGTTACCTTTTTTGAGACCAAATTTTATTCTTTTTTCAAACGAAAATCGGGTTCCCTTTTTTGTGACCAATTTCTCCAACTAGATCTTTTTTCAAACGCAAATTTGTGTGAAAAAGAAACACTCAATAGCTAGCAACGCCGGAAGTTAGCGATTAACAGGTGATGGTCAAAGCCAAATTTCACTTGTAAGCGGCAATTTTGAGAACTATTTGCAAGAAATAGGTCTACTAGGTACCCCATGTTCACACTACTTCAGCACTGCTCGACGTCACACATGTGTTGCAGGGCTTCAAGAATGTCTACCACAAAGAAGAGCACGGATTTTCCAAAGTCTTCGAAGACGATGTCAACAAGAAGCAGTTCCATTCTCTGTACGACGACAGCGACGCTTTCCACAAGTCCCAAAAAGCTGGAGGCTTTAAAGGCGGAAAGTTCCTCGTAAGTTATATAATATTCCGTCATTAGTTATTGACTTGCGAGCCGTTCAGCCTCAAATTGAGTGGAAACTAATTTTAAGTTCCTTGTGCTCTGTCAATATCTAATTTATTCCTAGTCCCGGACTTTGCTTCGTACTTGAATTCATTTCCAGTTGTCGATGTTTTTCATTTCAATATTGACTGAAAGTTTTCTAATTTCATTACCCCTTAATTGTTCATTGACAGTTTAAAAAAAATTGATGCCATGTACAAGCTGCCAATCCTTCAGCAACGCATACAAGTGTATGAAAACTCACGTAGGAGAATGCCGTACTTCCTGCCTGCCAGTTTCTTCTTAGGAATAAACGCTTTCTGTCGGTTTTTTTCAGGCATGAAAATAAACCGGCGGATTTCATTCAGCTAGTTTATTTTCTGCAATTTATTTGACAGAGTTATATTTTCTGGGAGTGATAGATCTAGGTTTCTAGTCAGAGATTCTTTAACAAATATTCCAACCGAGCTGGAAGCTTGTAAAAGATGAAGAAAACGAAGAGTGATGGTAGCTGGTCCCAACTAACCATTTTTTAGCACCCCAATATTAACCGTTCATGCATCTTGAGTGTAAAATACGGGTATATTACTTCGAAGTTATTTTTCCCCTGCTTCTTGAGTTTTTGACGTGTATCTTCTTTTACTTCTGTTACTTCATACTTATTTTTCAACAGCGAAAAAAAGCCTTTTCTAGGAAGCAGCAGTTTTGCTTTTAAAAAGTTACAGTTATCAAAAACACTCAATCTCAGTGTTTCTCTAGCCGGGAAGCAAAGCTCTTCACGAGTGGTGCATGTCGATTTGACTTGGAGCGTTCAAAAGTGAAGTAATATTTCCTGCCTGCCATGAAGTACAATATTCAATTCAAATTTAAAGTCAATTCTAATAAGCAATTTTGAAAATAGCAAGCATTAACTGGAAAGTGCATTTATTTAGCTTTCAGTCTCTTCCATGCCTCAATTAATAAGCTCGCCTCTCCTCCAGGACGACAAGCACCACAACAAGTACGGCGTCAAAGGCCACGACGTCCACGGCCATCACCACAACGACTTCAAGGGCTCCAAAGGCATTCACGGTCACGACGATCACTATGGTCATAAATCCTCATTTGGAAAACACGGCAGCCACGGTCACGGACTTGGCTATGGTCACGGGTTTGGCGGACACGGATACGGAGGACACGGTCATGGATTTGGCGGACATGGATTTGGAGGACACGGACATGGATTTGGAGGACACGGCCACGGATTTGGAGGATATGGCCACGGATTTGGAGCACACGGCCACGGATTTGGAGGACACGGCCACGGATTTGGAGGACACGGCCACGGATTTGGAGGACACGGACATGGATTTGGAGGACACGGACATGGATTTGGAGGACACGGCCACGGATTTGGAGGACATGGATCAAACTTTATCGGCGGCCACGGTGGATATGGTCACGGTGGATCTTTCCACGGGCATCCTGGAACTGGATTTGGCAGCGCGCATCGAAGCGGGTATGGCAGCGGCCATGGCGGCTTCGGTCACGGTCTGGGGCACAGCTCATCCTTCAGTAACCGCTATGGTCATTAAATGAAAATTTTATACGGTTTGGAGCCCTGCAAGCTGCATTGCGTTACTGGCCTGCTCTAGTTTTCAGTATCTGGTGACATGGTGAGTGTCTACTAGGTTTTTTCGGATAGTTTTTCACTCTCATGAATAATGTCAATGATATTTCTTACAGCTGAAACACGGTAAACGTCTGCGTTATTTTTTAAATGCGTTTTTCATTCTTCTATGCTCAAATCAAGGACATTTTATACAACAGCGCGTAATTTATTGGCAATGCATATACTCACCAATCAAAAGTTAAAAGTCACCAGAAAAAATAGTCTCATAAAATTTATTGGTCATTCAAAGCTAGCATTCAATTCGTCATCACTAGATCTTTGAGGTGATAAAATTATCGAATTATCGAATTAAAATTTACGAATCTTTATCACGGCTCTCAAACGTGTTCATGTCATCCATCCTTACATCATCAGACATATATATATATATTTAATGACCATATATATATATATATATACATGTCCATCTATTCATCTCACACATACATGTCATCAGAGAAAAAATGTCGCCTCAAGACGACCGTTCTTCATTCCTCTAATGAACAGAGAATCCAAAAATTAATGGATAAAATATACTTAATGTCAAAGAATGCCAGAATCTGTGCCTAGACACCCCATTAAGCAAGCAAACACTTGTTTATTACATTTCCATTAAACATTATTAACTTCAAACTCGCAAATCATTCGTTTCCAGTCCCATCAATACCACTAACATCAATAAGTTTTATTTTCTTCAAATGATTTCTTCTTTTAAATTCGCTCGCCACCTGTCTTCTAAAGAATTCAATTATTAGGACAGCTAACGTTTACGAATCTTATTTTCTTCTAGTGCTTCATAACTCAAAAATCGCTACCAACACGCCTGCTAAACTATTCGTCTAACAAGATGACTAGAATTTTCGAATCACATTTTCTTCGAATGCCTCATTATTAAACATCCCGTCTCACACGTCTTTTAAGCTCACTCACCCTCGAAACAAAGGCACCAAGACAAGAATTTTTCGCTCAACACATCAAAGCAGATGCAGACGCGGAATACTCGGCACACTGCACCCCAGGACCCAGACAAGCGAACGCATGTTTGCGAAGGACTTCAAACCGATGCCTGAACTTCCTTTGAATCACGTGCCCGATATCGACTCGAAACTGAAATGAAAGGTCGACCGATGTATTCTGAATTTTATGTAATAAAAGCTTGTATAAACTTATGTTTCATTTCTAACTCAAGCACAAAATGCCGCCAACAAATTTTCGTTATTCACTTTCAAAATGATTGCTAAATCATTTGAGGAAAGAAACATGAGGAATGCAAACATTCAGCAAACATGAGGAATGTGTTGCTGAATGGCAGGTAGGTCTCCTGGATGGCAGCTAGACCTCCTGAATGGCAGGTACACTAGACCTTCTAAATGGCAGGTAGACCTCCTCAATAGCAGATAGAGCTTCTAAATGGCAGGTAGACCTTTTGATTGGCAGCTAGACCTTCTGAAAGGCAGGTAGACCTTCTGAATGGCAGGTAGACCTTCTGAATGGCAGGTAGACCTCCTCAATAGCAGATAGAGCTTTAGAATGGCAGGTAGACCTTCTGAATGGCATGTAGATTTTCTGAATGGCAGGTAGACCTTCTGAATGGCAGGTAGACCTTCTGAATGGCAAGTAGACCTCCTAAGTAGCAGATAGACCTCAATCTATTTTCAACACACCAAGACTTAAAATAATTAGCGCAAAGCCGATGCAAAGCAATGATATATTCCTCCTAAACTTAGCGACTGATGAGCATGAAGATTTTTCAAGTACAAATGTACGAGTGAACTTCTCATCGCTATTTCCAGGGAGTGAATGCAAGCACCCCACCGAAAACAAGATCAAAGCG
This sequence comes from Morinoia aosen, assembly GCA_030386875.1. Classification (NCBI taxonomy): domain Eukaryota; kingdom Metazoa; phylum Arthropoda; class Malacostraca; order Amphipoda; family Talitridae; genus Morinoia; species Morinoia aosen. The sequence goes on from CM059558.1 coordinate 56,364,032, forward strand.
AGCCCTAACATCGCGGCCACGGTGGCATCAAAGAGCTCAAAATGAAGCCGAACATTTTACAGCATGTTGGACATGCAAGCGATTTAAATCCTGGTGCGTACTCCGGTGCTATTGGAGGTAGTTGTCCGACATTGCTGAACGAAGCGAGAATTCTGAGCATTTACTATACGCCAATGTGCACGGCCCACCAAAAAACGCGGGGTTCAATATTTTCCTTGAGTAAATTTTCGAGATGCGGATGACAAACAAATATATTCATCCCAACAGTTCCCGTGATTACAATATTCTTGTACTTGTGCACTGGTGAAACTCGTCATTGCGCATCCATTTGAGCATCACAGAGAGGCGGAAGAAGCGGACACTAAACAAATGGATAAATAAATAAGCACACCAAGGATATTATTAAGTAAAACTATAACTTATCACTTCAAATTAATCCAAGTCAAGTTCAATTTCATCCAAGTCATGTTCAACTTAATCAAAGTCATGTTCAATTTAATCGAAGTCAAATTCAAATTAATACAAGTGAAGTTCAATTTAATCAAAGTCAAATTCAAATTAAGGGGGTCCTCCCGTCAAAATTGAATTTTGATCCGATTAGTCTGAAATTTAGCCACAATGTGTATTTTTGAAAGAAAAACATATTTTATTCGAGAAGTTTTTTGATTTAGGCCTTAGTTTTTTTTATTTTTTTAAAAAAACTCGTTTTTTGGTTCATTTTCGGGATGTTTTCAAAAGAATAGAAGTCAATGAATTTTTATGCTAGAACAAATACAAAGACAGTTTTGAAATCCTCGTAACATTGCTGACAAACTGATAGGTCTGAATTTTCTATTTGAAATTTTATTTTTTTTATATATGCGATATTCGATCAATACCTAAAATATACCGAATTTTTAGGTTTTGAACTAGCAGAAAAAAGACAACGTACAAATTGGAAAATCGAATGCTATCAGTTTTTTAGAATTGTTCCAAGGATTCTAAAACTGTCTTTGTTTTCGTCCTAGAATGAAAACTCAATGACTTATATTCATTTGAATTTTGAAAATTAGTGACTTTACAGTATAGGCCAGAAGCAAAATTTTTGTTGAAGTGTAATATAATGGAAAATATATGTAATTGAATGCTGTTTTCATTTTTATTTCGATAATCTCCATACATAACATGATATTCACACTGTGAATTGTAATTTACAAAAAAAAATTAAAAACTTTTTTTACTTATTTCTTAATATTATGAAATTTTATATTTTCAGTCTGATTCTAATGAAATTTGACTATAATATGTAACCTTTGAAAAGAAACACAATTTCTCCTATACATTTTTTTGATTCAGGCCTTAGTTTTTGGAAAAAATTGACTTATTTGTTTTTAGTCCACTGGTTTTGATATTTCAAAAGAATAGAACTCATTGAATTTTTATGCTAGAAACAAAACAAAGACAGTTTTAGAATTCTTGAAACATATCTAACATAAGCATATTCGCAAATTTTCTATTTTTTCTTTTTATTTCTTTTTATATGGGGTCGAAATAGTGTCAAAAATTTGAGATTTTGGTCCCCTTACCCCCCCTTGGGGGGGGGGGGATCTATTGTCCGCAGCGCCATAAAATTTTAGGACCGAATAGTCCACCAGCTAAGGGTCCTTTTCTAACAAAAACATGAAAAATGACCATCGGAGAGAAAAGGGGCCTCGGATAACCCCCTTAATCCAAGTGAAGTTCAATTTAATCCAAGTCAAGCGCAAATTAATTCAATTCTAAGTTGAGTTACGAATTCCCACAATCACTCGTTAATTTGAGTGTTTTTGCATCAAGTATGTTTCAAAGTAAGTATGTTTTGAGTGTGATGAGAAAGACCAACGTTTTTCGTTTCAGCGAGGAATACAAAAACTTCCGTCGGCGTAACAATCTGTTAAGACAATCTTTTGTGAAAAGTGTAATAGTTACCATTCGCTACGAAAAAACCAGCGGGGCGGAGGCATCAGCACATAGATATCTAACCACATAGACTCGAGAACCATAGCAAGTGCAACAGTGAATCAGGATCATATAGAATCACTCTTCGTAGAACTGTCTAGAGATGGAAAACGCTTTGTGCTTGGAACGGTGTATAGTGTGGTGTTCTCCCCCAGGCTGCAACACGCTTCGGGCAGACTTTGAGCTATCTTTTTCTTGATAGGATAGCCCGAAGCGAGTGCCTGGGGTACAACCGTATTCGGCAGGATATGGACAACACGGGGGTAACACGGTAATTATATTGGTGACTGTTAGGTACACGGAACACGGACCATTACACAGGGCCCTCGGTGACTACTATGAGCACTGTTCGTTACTCGTAAATTACGTAATGATTGGAACACAGCACTAATACGTGATGGTTGAAATACAATACTATTCGAGAAGTACGTAATGATTGAAACACAATCCTATGTGAGAATAGTACAAATATGTGGTGATTGAAGTACAATCCTATTCGAGAATGACATAAATTGAAACACAATCCTATGCGAGAATAGCACGAATACGTGATGATTGAAGCACAATCCTATTCGGGAATGACGTAATGATTGAAACACAACCCTATGCGAGAATAACACAAATACGTGATGATTGAAGCACAATCCTATTCGGGAATGACGTAATGATTGAAACACAATCCTTTGCGAGAATAGCACAAATACGTGATGATTGAAGCACAATCCTATTCGGGAATGAATGACGTAATGATTGAAACACAATCCTATGCGAGAATAGTACTAATACGTGATGATTGAAATACAATCCTATTCGAGAATTACGTAATGAATGAAACAAGCACCAATAGCGGGTAACGTCCGCGAGGACGCTACTTACGAACGCAGCGGCGAGACGTGATGATTGGTGCTACGTCGTGCGACTGTTACGAACAGGTCAGCTGGTGCTAGCGGGGCGCCGAGACGAGGCTAGTCAGCTGGGTCGGGCCCAGCCGCCACGCGGTTCACCGTGGTAGCTGGTAAGTAGCTGCGGCGAGGCTAGCCGGCCGGAGCGGGCGAGAGATGTCGTAGAGCGGCTTGGCCGACGACGCCGGCGCGGGGCGTTGCAACGTGACTTTTTTAAGGCTTTGAAACACCTTGAAGCGTCAAGACGCTACTAGGTTTAAGACCTTGCAACACCTTGGGGCGTCGATAGGCAGGGCCGGTCTCCGGAGCTTGGTGCAGGTACGCGAGAGACAAAGTCGATCTCGGAAGCTAGATGCAGGAACACGAGGCTGGTGCTGGAGATGTGACTTGAACGAGGACGAGGGCTTGAGTGACCGCGGGCCTTGTTGGGGTCGCCTTATGTAGGCCTCGAGTGCGAGCCTTGAGTCCGGGCGTGAGTCCTGATTGGTCGCGAGTTTGTGGGCCTGTGGTGCTGGAGGCAGGAAGCCGTTGTAGCTTACGGGCACCTTTTCTCATAGTCGCGAGGCGGCTTCTCTCAGGTCCCGTGTTTGGTTGCCTAGACGCTTCGGGTCCGGAGATGCTCTGGAACGGATGCGGTTGTAGTCTGGAGGCAGCTTTTCTCAGGTCTTGTGGAGGTCCGCGGCTTGCCGCTGGGATCACCACAGGTGTCCCTCTCCTGTTTTTTTTTTTTTTTTTTTTTTTTTTTTCTATTACAACACTTAGTACCTCACTGGTGGTCTGCTTTCTCTGCCGTATTTAGTGAATACTGCCTGTTTTGCTGTTTCAGGGATTGCTGTGCCTGTTCCAGGGAACGGAACTCCCTCGTATACTTCGTAGTTTGTTGCTCTCGGTGCCTTAGCCTGTTGTTGAGGTTTATCCTCGATGGTGGGTAGGTACGCTGCTTTGACCCTTTCCGTCGCGATGTTAGCTTTTTTTCCTTGTATATCTACGGTGATGTAGTTTGGTGTCCTTTGGAGCACGGGAAAGGGACCTGCGTAGGGTTTCTGTAAGGGTCTTCTGTGCCCCCCGTGTTTCACGAAGACGTTGGTCGCCTTGTATAGAGCGCTCGGGACATTGGCTTTTTGGGGTCCCTGTTGTCGTGGCAGTATTGGCTGCAGGTTTGTCACTCGTTTTTTTAGGCATTGTAGAAATTCTCTGGCGGGCCGGTCTCCTTTTTCTTTCTCGGGTAGCTCTCCTGCGAGGCGCAATGTTTGTCCGTATACCATTTCGGCGGGGGAGATGTTTGCGTCCGTGTGTGGCGTGGCTCGGATGTTAAGCAGTATGAGGGGTAGTGCGTCTGCCCAGTCTGCGTCAGTGACCGTAGCTTTTAACGCCTCCTTCAATCTTCTGTGCATCCTCTCCACCAGTCCGTTGCTCTGCGGGTGGTACGCTGTCGTTCGCTGTCTCTCAGCGCCCAGCGCCGTCAGCAAGTTTTTCCATAAGTTAGACTCGAACTGGACGCCTTGGTCCGTGATGATTGTTGTTGGAGCGCCGAATGATGCTACCCAGTCTTTTAGGAATGCCCGTGCTGTTGTTTCTGCCGTACAATCGGCCATTGGGGTAGCGGTGCACCATCTGGTGAAGCGGTCAATGCACGTCAGCAGGTACCGTTTGTTTTGTGACACGGGTAGTGGTCCGACGATATCGATGTGTATCGTCTGGAACCGTTCCTTGGGTACCGGCATCTTCCCGGGCGGGCATTTGGTGTGCCTTATTATTTTGCTTGTCTGGCATGGAATGCACTCGCGTGTCCACTTGCCGACGTCTTTGTTGAGTCCGGGCCAGATTACTCGCTGCCTCAAGAGGTTCCTTGTTGCTTGTATGCCGGGATGACTTGCCCCGTGGAAATGCTGAAATACGTTCTTTCTGCAGCTTTCCGGGATGTATGGCCTCCGTAGGCCTGTTGACACGTCGCACCAGAGGGGTGGTTTACCGGTCTGTCTGATTATGGGGCGTAGTTTGAGCGCGCTCTTTGATGCTGGGTGCAGCAGTTCTTCTAATTCTGCGTCTGTGTTTTGTTCGGTCATTATTTTGTCGTAGTTGATCGCAGGTCCTTTAGGTATTATTGTTGACACCAGACGTGATAGCGCGTCTGCGACCGTGTTGTTGTCGCCGCTGATGTGCTTGATTTCGCAGTCGAACTGTGAGAGGTAGGAGAGCTGTCTTGCTACCCGGGGGCTGTTGCCTTCCGTGGCTTTTTGCAGGGCGAAACAGAGCGGTTTATGGTCTGTCCTGATTTCGAAACTTCGGCCTTCCAAGAAATGCTCGAAGTGTTTCACTGCGAGGAATATCGCCAATAGTTCGCGGTCGTAGGTGCTGTATTTACGTTGGGTGTCGTCTAGTTTTTTGGAGAAAAATGCTACGGGGCGCTGTTCTTGCCCGACTTTTTGTTGTAGTACGGCGCCGACTGCGGTTCCTGATGCGTCTGTGATTAAGGTGCTTTTGCCTTCTGGAGCGGGGTGCGCTAGCAAGGTGAGTTGCGAGATCTCGCGTTTTAGGCTAGTGAACGCTGCGTCTAGTTCTGTTGTCCAGTTGATAATTTTCTTTGAGTTTTTGGAGTATCCTTTTGTCAATCCGGTCAGAGCTTGCATCTTTTCTGCTGCGGCTGGGAGGAATCGGTGGTAATAGTTGACTATTCCTAGGAATTGTCGTAGCTTTTTTACTGTTGCTGGTTGGGGAAAACTGCCTATTTCCTCTATTTTCTGAGGGAGTGGTGAGATTCCGCCGGCTGACACTCTGTGTCCGAGAAAGTCTAGCTCGGGCACTCCGAAAATGCACTTGGCGGGGTGCACGCGCAGTCCTTCTTCTTGTAGCCGTTGGAAGAGTTGTCGGAGGTGTTTTTGGTGCTCCTCTGCGTTTGCGGACGCTATCAGTATGTCGTCGATGTATGCCGTTACGAAGTCCATGTCTCTTGTTACCGCGTCGATGTATCGTTGGAACGTTTGGGCTGCGTTCCGCAGCCCGAATGACATCACGGTGTATTCGTACAGCCCGAATGGTGTGGTGATGGCCGTTTTCTGGATGTCCTCGTTTTTGACGGGTATTTGGTGATAGGCTTTGACGAGGTCGATTTTGGAGAAGATTGTTTTGTTATGCAGTTTGTAATGGAAGTCTTGACAGTGTGGTATTGGGTAACGGTCAGGTTTGGTGCTTGCGTTCAGTCGTCTGTAGTCTCCGCAGATTCTCCATGCCCCGGGTTCGGCTGCCTTTGGTACCATGTGCATGGGTGATGCCCAGGCGCTCTTCGACGGCCTGATGATGCCATGTTCCAGCATTTCCTTGAATTCTTGTCGCGCCGCTTCCAATTTTTCCGGAGACAGTCTCCTTGGTCGTGCATATACTGGGGGTCCGGTTGTTTCGATGTGGTGTTCTACGTCGATTTTCTTTTGTGTGTGCCGGATGTGTTGGGAGGTCGGTAATATTCCGGGGTATTCCTCGTACAATGTGTTGAATTCCGGGGCGGTTTGGTGTTCGATCCTGTGCACTCGTTGGCTTCTTGAAACGACACGTTTGCAGGGTACTTTGGTTCCGGAAGCTTGGGCGTTTACCATTCTCCGCGGTCGTCGTTTTCCCGCGAAACTGCAAGGTTGGGTACAGTTTCTTGCTCGGTTACCGAAAGTTTGGTGGTAATAGCAGATTGCTTGGTCCTGCTTGATTCTTGTATTGCTTCTGTTTCCGTACCTAGGTCCTGGGGTTTGGTTTCGCCAATCTTCTGCTTGCTTCTTGTTTTCCTGTGGGCGTAAAGCGTTTGCCAGCATTTTCTTGAGTTCTGCTATTTCCTGTAGGGCTTTGTCAAATTCCGCTCTTGAGACGGTAAGAGATGGTGGGTGTTTGACGGCAGTTACGGCGATGGGTTCACTCATGGCCGTTTGGCAAGCGGTTTGCCTTGCTATGATCTGATCTGCGATTACTCTGTATTCTTCGTCCGTTTTTCCCCTGCCTAGTGCCTCGATCAGCGGTTGTGCTGTGATTGGTAGCTTTGCGAGGTGCATGGAACGGATGACGGACGGTGGTAGGGGTGTTTGCCTGCAGCTGTTCAGTCGTTTCATTTCGAGGAGCAATTCTGATGGCGTATTGTCTCCCATGGTAGTTTTGACGATGGTGTCGTAGTTTGCTTCCTCGTCGTGTCGCACGAAACGGTGCGTTAATGCGGCTTTTAATGCGTCGTATTTGTCGTTTGCCGGTGGGTTCAGAAGTATTTCTTGGATCTCGGATACGATGTGTGTTGGGAGTCCTCCTAGTAACGCTCCGAACTTTGCGCCGTCGTCCAGGTTTGGTATTTGTGCGAGGAACACGTCGCAATGCAGTAACCATCCTTTCACATCTCCGCTGAATGCGGGCAACCGGATATCTTGCCCAGCCATGCCTCCTATTGCCTGCCGAATACCTCTGGGGTCAACCAGTGTGGTGTTCTCCCCCAGGCTGCAACACGCTTCGGGCAGACTTTGAGCTATCTTTTTCTTGATAGGATAGCCCGAAGCGAGTGCCTGGGGTACAACCGTATTCGGCAGGATATGGACAACACGGGGGTAACACGGTAATTATATTGGTGACTGTTAGGTACACGGAACACGGACCATTACACAGGGCCCTCGGTGACTACTATGAGCACTGTTCGTTACTCGTAAATTACGTAATGATTGGAACACAGCACTAATACGTGATGGTTGAAATACAATACTATTCGAGAAGTACGTAATGATTGAAACACAATCCTATGTGAGAATAGTACAAATATGTGGTGATTGAAGTACAATCCTATTCGAGAATGACATAAATTGAAACACAATCCTATGCGAGAATAGCACGAATACGTGATGATTGAAGCACAATCCTATTCGGGAATGACGTAATGATTGAAACACAACCCTATGCGAGAATAACACAAATACGTGATGATTGAAGCACAATCCTATTCGGGAATGACGTAATGATTGAAACACAATCCTATGCGAGAATAGCACAAATACGTGATGATTGAAGCACAATCCTATTCGGGAATGAATGACGTAATGATTGAAACACAATCCTATGCGAGAATAGTACTAATACGTGATGATTGAAATACAATCCTATTCGAGAATTACGTAATGAATGAAACAAGCACCAATAGCGGGTAACGTCCGCGAGGACGCTACTTACGAACGCAGCGGCGAGACGTGATGATTGGTGCTACGTCGTGCGACTGTTACGAACAGGTCAGCTGGTGCTAGCGGGGCGCCGAGACGAGGCTAGTCAGCTGGGTCGGGCCCAGCCGCCACGCGGTTCACCGTGGTAGCTGGTAAGTAGCTGCGGCGAGGCTAGCCGGCCGGAGCGGGCGAGAGATGTCGTAGAGCGGCTTGGCCGACGACGCCGGCGCGGGGCGTTGCAACGTGACTTTTTTAAGGCTTTGAAACACCTTGAAGCGTCAAGACGCTACTAGGTTTAAGACCTTGCAACACCTTGGGGCGTCGATAGGCAGGGCCGGTCTCCGGAGCTTGGTGCAGGTACGCGAGAGACAAAGTCGATCTCGGAAGCTAGATGCAGGAACACGAGGCTGGTGCTGGAGATGTGACTTGAACGAGGACGAGGGCTTGAGTGACCGCGGGCCTTGTTGGGGTCGCCTTATGTAGGCCTCGAGTGCGAGCCTTGAGTCCGGGCGTGAGTCCTGATTGGTCGCGAGTTTGTGGGCCTGTGGTGCTGGAGGCAGGAAGCCGTTGTAGCTTACGGGCACCTTTTCTCATAGTCGCGAGGCGGCTTCTCTCAGGTCCCGTGTTTGGTTGCCTAGACGCTTCGGGTCCGGAGATGCTCTGGAACGGATGCGGTTGTAGTCTGGAGGCAGCTTTTCTCAGGTCTTGTGGAGGTCCGCGGCTTGCCGCTGGGATCACCACAATAGGCCTCCTACAGCCTGACCTATATCCTTCCTGAATGAGCTGAACCGTATTATTTCTCAGTTCAACAGGCCCTTATACAATGACATAATAATATGCGGTGACTTCAATTATGATCTACTGAAACATGAAAGCTATGAACCAATCTCTAATTTCCTAACAACCTTTCAGTCTCAATCCTTCCTTCCGATCATTACAAAGCCTACACGAATAACCTCTGAATCTACTACGCTGCTTGACAATATTTTTGTGACAGACCCAAGTGATTATTTCTCCGGAATCATTACCTTTAACTTATCAGATCATTTTCCAATTTTTCTCGTTAAGAAAAATGTCTATATTGCTTGCACCAAGCCACGGGCTGAAACTTACTCATATCGTAAAGTAAACGAATCAAATTTAGAGGAAATGAGCACCGTTCTAGAAGAATCAATACCAACATTGCACATCTCTCAATGCAATAATGCAACGAGCATTGATGAAGCAGTAGTAAAATTGACTGAAACTATAATGGCCGCATACAATCAATGTTGCCCAATTTTAACTCGTACAGTTACCCCAAAAAATAAACAAAAGCCCTGGATTACTGATGACATCGTAATAAACATAAAGAAACGTCAAGCGTACCTAGCCCTCCTTTGTGAAGGGCGAATATCTAGAGAAACATATAACCGATTCAAAAACGATGTGACAAATCAGATAAAGACATCAAAAAAGAACTACTTCACGCGCAAGTTTACTCAATTTAAAGCTGACGTTGAAAAGACTTGGCGCCTCCTTAACTCTTGCTGTAAACCGAATAACGCTGATAAAAAGAAAATTAAACATATTGTTCAAGATAATGTAAAATACCATGAGAAGAAAGAAATTGCAAATCACTTTAACAATTTCTTCGTAAGCGCAGGGAAAACTATAGCTGATGGTATTCCAAGTGAACCTGCTGATCACCTGGAATGCATGGATCATATTCGAGAACACAACTCCTTTTCCTTTACGCCTACCAACTCTTCCGATGTAATTGCGTGCATAAACAATCTGAAAAATAAAACGAGTGGGTTACAAACGTTTCCGACGAAAGTACTTAAAATTATTGCTGATATTGTATCCCCGCTGATATCCAACCTTATTAGCCAATCTCTCTTCCTAGGCACTTTCCCGAACTCCCTTAAAGTTGCTAGAGTAACCCCTATCTTTAAAAGTGGTAAAAAAACCTGTGTCAGCAATTATCGACCTATCTCCGTACTACCAATTATTAGTATTCGAAAAGATTGTGTATAAAAAAGTGTACTCTTATTTTGAACAAAAATCATTTCTTTACGATAAACAATACTGTTTTCGCTTTAAAAAATCAACAACACAGGCTATATCGAATCATTGACAATTGCTCTATTCTAATATAAATGAAGGAAAGCCTGTCTTCTCTGTATTTCTTGACTTTCGAAAAGCATTCGATTGTGTGGAACATAAAATACTACTCTCGAAACTACACTATTATGGCATTCGAGGGATTGCCCATGATTGGTTCAGATCATAGCTAACAAATCGGAAGCAATACGATGTCATTGACGACGCAAAATCAGACACACAGACAATTAGCCATGGAGTTCCACAAAGATCTGTTCTTGGGCCTCTCCTGTTTCTGATTTTTATCAATGATATTGTAAAATCTACATCATTCTTCAAATTCATACTTTTTGCCGATGACAGTACGCTTTCTTCGGTCCTTCCGAACCAAAATCCCGCTATGATTGTGGAGAGTATAAATAATGAACTTCATAAGGTTTCATCGTGGCTCAAAGCTGATAAAATAAGCCTTAATATTGATAAAACAAATTGTATTACATTCTCATACAAGAAAAATGTATCTCTCCCATACATTAAAATTGGCGAAGGTGAAATCGAAGAAACCAGCTCATGTAAGTTTCTGGGCATCATAATAGATAAACATCTGACCTTCAAAGAGCACATCACTTATATTAGTTCTAAATTATCAAAATCCATCGGAATCCTAAATAAAGTTCAAAATTTTCTACCTGAAACAGCTTTACAACTGCTCTACCGAACGCTTACTTCTTCATACTTGCAATACGGAATAGAAGCATGGCACGGAACTGATAAAAATAAAACCAACAAAATTTTTACTCTGCAGAAAAGAGCTGTCAGAGCGGTAAAGAACCTAGAATATAATGCTCACACAAACGATTCTTTCAAAAATTTACAAATACTTAAGCTTTCGGATCTCTACAAAATCTCCATTTGTAATTTCAACATTAATAAATGATGGCGACAATAGCCTAAGACAATTATTAAGTGCGCAAACTGGTCATCACGACTATTTAACCCGAAATAGAAGTAAATTCATGCTTCCTTATTATTCAAAGGCCCGGTCGCAATACAGTATCCTCTTCGTTGGAACCAAACTTGGAACTCTATACCTGCAGAGATCCGTTAATGTAATTTGTACAAAGTATTCAAAAGACATCTTGAGTCTCACTTCCTATCAGAATACTAGTCGTGTAAGATCACCATGTCAAAATCTTGCCTCCTACATGTAACTAATGATAATGTCATAATGTAACTTGCCTTAGGTACCATAACCGACCTTCTGTCTGCTCTTGAATCGTTTTATCGAACATACTGTTAAATATAGCCGATTTGACCTATATTGTAAAATACAGCATAGAATATCGAGTTAATTACCTCAATGATCAGTCTAATGCGAAACTAGGTTAAGTGAACTAGGTTAAACATTATTGTACACCCTAGAATAACGTGATGGTAGGATGCCCTAGAAGTCGCTGAACTTGTTCGGGCCCACAGGTAGCTATACTCAAATTTGACCATTGTACTAGACTAAAGAAACATTCTACCTCTGTATCACTTGTGGTAAATAAATTGTTTGAAAATTGTTTGTTTAAAGTTCCAAGCATCAGGATGCAGAGTGTGATTCAGATCTTTGACCGGCGTGAAAGATACAAGCCGATTATAAAAACTTCGTATTATACCCCACATAAAAGTTGTTTTAAAATTCTACATTAATAGCAGTAAGCATCCATTCAAATAGTTATGTTCAAAAGGAAATTTTATGTTACACTTAGTAATATCGAGTATTTATTGACACCCATATAGCGATTTATTTGCGTGAAATTCCACTTTAGCATTATACATGAAATCATATATAGTTGTATATACATTAGATTATCATTGCACGATACGGAGATTTAATTTTCAAAAGATATATAGCCCATAAGTCCTTTTTCCGCTCGTCCGAACGATTTTCGGAAAACAAGATAACATTTTTTTTTCGACATAAATGATATATGCATTTTCCTTGGCATATTAATTTGAAGAGATGGCAACAATTTTACTGCTAATGCGGGAATGTATCTGTGTAGTAATATACTCATTTAAATTGTAATCAAACGGAATCGTACATAAAAACTCTGTGCATAACATTTGCATACTTTTTTAGAGGATAAATCTCCATATTGTCCAATGGTGATCTTATGTAGTTGCTTGTATGTATGATTTCATGTAAGTGATAAAGCGTAATTTCACGTATATATGTACATCTAAATATGAGTGTAAATTCATCTCGAGACTACTGTATGTATGTGTCACATAATTTAACCTTTTAAACATACCTATTTGAATGGATTCATACTGCCATTAAATGTAGAATATTTAAAAAGCTTATATGTTGTATAATACAAAGTTTTTATAATCGGCTTATAACTTTTACGCCGCTCGAAGATCTGAATCGCACTCTGCCTCCCGATGCTGGGACGTTAGCACATTTGACGTCAACTTGTCTTGAGGTTGCAACACCGGCGGAAGTTTTATGAATTCTTTGCTGAAAAGAAAGACAGTTTTATTGCTCATCAAATCCAATAGAGACATATTTACCACAAAAACGCTCAAATTACGGAGTGATTATGTCATTTCTTAACTCAACTTAGGGTTGGATTGACTTATATTTAACTAGGATTAAATTGAACTTGTCTTAGATTGAATTGAAATTAACTTTGTTCGATTTGAATTTGACTTGGATTAATTCGAACTCGTTCAAGAGTAAATTGAACTTCACTTGGATTAAATTGAACTTGACTAGGATTAATTGGAAGTGAAAAAGTTGTAGTGCATACTGCCCGTCAAAAAATGACAGGATTAGATATTGTACCAACTGAGCTTCAACATGGCTTTCCCATGATTTCCCATGCTATTCTATGGCTTTCCAATACTGTCCCCAAGTCTCAACCGCTGATATTCTACACAACCTAATCTAACCTACCAATACACGTGATATTCATTCCGACTCCCAATCTGCTGGGTTAAGGCACCGAAAATTGTGGAGTTGATGAAGCTTGTATCACAGATACGCTCATCTCACACTGCATGCAGGCTGGTGGGTGTGACACACGGACGGACGGACGAACGCGTTTTTTTTGTATTATAGACGAGCAGGACCCGCGGACATTCCACGGGCAATGTTCGTTAAGCTAGGTGCATGGACCCGTAAAAAACTCCGTCAACATTACCTAACCTATGCTAAAACCTAGCTTATCTTAAACCGAACCTAACCTGATAAAATGACAAAAAATCAATGTATGCAAAGGCCATCGTTTAATGTTACACCCAGGAATTTGGTATCTATGATACCGCAAACTCGGACGAAAGCGTAACGGACGGACTACCTAAGGAAGGAACAAGCAGAATATTATATAGATTTTTCAAAAGAGCATTGAACGCCGGTGTTCGTTGTCGGAGCGGAGCCGAAAAACTTGCACCGCTGGGGATTGGCCAGAGATCATTAGACGAGCGTAATTGGAAACTCAGCAAATGCATGCATAGCGTACATGTGTTCTACGTTCTTTGAATTTGAACTTTGACCGACTGCAACATCCCCTGTTCAAAATGCTGTCAAATTGTGGAATTTGTGTTTCCTGCTCGTTTAGTCTTTGGTCCATTACTTTCAGAAATGGGATTTTTGAGTAACAATATATGTAGAGAAGCTCAGTGTAGCACACGAGGAATGCACAATACAACAGTGAAATCAAAGCAGAACAGTTACTAACACTGACATAAATAAAAGAGACATAGGGTTATACTTTCTCCAGAGCTATGGAGCAAAACCTAAGTAGAGTAGTTGCTACCACTTGAGATTCTAGAAGTAAAACTTGAAGCGGAAACTTTCCACAGAATCACGGAACGAATGCTGAAGCGATGTGTTAGATAATTAAGTGTTCTGTCAGCCAACAACACATGTAACAGCAAATTTTGCTTCAGTTGTAATTGGAAAAACGATTTGAACATTAAGACAGTTAAAATTAAAAGGATTTGTAGTATATTGCTACCAAATATTTTCCCTGAACACCGAATAAAATAGGGTCATATAGAAAATGTAGCCACTAAGGTACAAAATTTGGAACATAACCCGTGGGTACACAACACCTGGGGGACAACACCTGGGGACACAACACCTGGGGGACAACACCTGGGGACACAACACCTGGGGACACAACGCCTGGGGACACAACACCTGGGGACACAACACCTGGGGGACACAACGCCTGTGGACACAACACCTGGGGACACAACACCTGGGGACACAACGCCTGGGGACACAACACCTGGGGACACAACACCTGGGGACACAACGCCTGGGGACACAACACCTGCGGACACAACACCTGGGGACACAACGCCTGGGGACACAACACCTTGGGACACAACGCCTGGGAACACAACACCTGGGGACACAACACCTGGGGACACAACGCCTGGGGACACAGCAACTGGGGACACAACACCTGGGGACACAACACCTGGGACACAACACCTGGGGACACAACACCTGGGGACACAACACCTGGGGACACAACACCTGGGGACACAACACCTGGGGACACAACACCTGGGGACACAACACCTGGGGACACAACACCAGGGGACACAAAACCTGGGGACACAACACCTGGGGACACAACACCTGGGGACACAACACCTGGGGACACAACACCTGGAGTCACAACACCTGGGGACACAACACCTGGAGTCACAACACCTGGGGACACAACACCTGGGGACACAACACCTGGGGACACAACACCTTGGGACACAACACCTGGGGACACAACACCTGGGACACAACACCTGGGGACACGATACCTGGGGACACAACACCTGTGGACACAACACCTGGGACAAAACACCTGGGGACACAACACCTGGGAACACATCTGGGGACACAACACCTGGGACACAACACCTGGGGACACAACACCTGGGACACAACATCTGGGACACAACACCTGGGGACACAACACCTGGGGACACAACACCTGGGACACAACACCTGGGGACACAACACCTGGGAACACAACACCTGGGGACACAACACCTGTGACACAACACCTGGGGACACACCACCTGGGGACACAACACCTGGGGACACAACACCTGGGGACACAACACCTGGGGACACAACACCTGGGACACAACACCTGGGACACAACACCTGGGGACACAACACCTGGGAACACAACACCTGGGGACACAACACCTGGGGACACAACACCTGGGGACACAACACCTGGGGACACAACACCTGGGGACACAACACCTGGGGACACAACACCTGGGGACACAACACCTGAGACACAACACCTGGGGACACAACACCTGGGGACACAACACCTGGGGACACAACACCTGGGGACACAACACCTGGGGACACAACACCTGGGGACACAACACCTGGGGACACAACATCTGGGACACAACACCTGGGGACACAACACCTGGGGACACAACACCTGGGGACACAACACCAGGGGACACAAAACCTGGGGACACAACACCTGGGGACACAACACCTGGGGACACAACACCTGGGGACACAACACCTGGGGACACAACACCTGGGGACACAACACCTGGAGTCACAACACCTGGGGGCACAACACCTGGGGACACAACACCTGGGGACACAACACCTTGGGACACAACACCTGGGGACACAACACCTGGGACACAACACCTGGGGACACGATACCTGGGGACACAACACCTGTGGACACAACACCTGGGACAAAACACCTGGGGACACAACACCTGGGAACACATCTGGGGACACAACACCTGGGACACAACACCTGGGGACACAACACCTGGGACACAACATCTGGGACACAACACCTGGGGACACAACACCTGGGGACACAACACCTGGGACACAACACCTGGGGACACAACACCTGGGAACACAACACCTGGGGACACAACACCTGTGACACAACACCTGGGGACACACCACCTGGGGACACAACACCTGGGGACACAACACCTGGGGACACAACACCTGGGGACACAACACCTGGGACACAACACCTGGGACACAACACCTGGGGACACAACACCTGGGAACACAACACCTGGGGACACAACACCTGGGGACACAACACCTGGGGACACAACACCTGGGGACACAACACCTGGGGACACAACACCTGGGGACACAACACCTGGGACACAACACCTGGGGACACAACACCTGGGGACACAACACCTGGGGACACAACACCTGGGGACACAACACCTGGGGACACAACACCTGGGGACACAACACCTGGGGACACAACATCTGGGACACAACACCTGGGGACACAACACCTGGGGACACAACACCTGGGGACACAACACCTGGGGACACAACACCTGGGTACACAACACCTGGGGACACAACACCTGGGGACACAACACCTGGGGACACAACATCTGGGACACAACACCTGGGGACACAACACCTGGGGACACAACACCTGGGAACACAACACCTGGGGACACAACACCTGTGACACAACACCTGGGGACACACCACCTGGGACACAACACCTGGGGACACAACACCTGGGGACGCAACGCATGGGGACACAACACATGGGGACACAACACCTGGGGCACAACACGTGGGACACAACACCTGGGAAACAACACCTGGGGACACAACACCTGGGGACACAACACCTGGGGACAAAACACCTGGGGACACAACACCTGGGGACACAACACCTGGGGACACAACACCTGGGGACACAACACCTGGGGACACAACACCTGGAAACAAAACACCTGGGGACACAACACCTGGGGACACAACACCTGGGGACACAACACCTGGGGACACAACACTTGGGACAAAACATCTGGGACACAACACCTGGGGACACAACACCTGGGGACACAATACCTGGGGACACAACGCCTGGGGACACAACACATGGGGACACAACGCATGGGGACATAACACATGGGGACACAACGCATGGGATTACAACACATTGGGACACAACACATGGGACACAAAACCTGGGACACAACACCTGGAGACACATCACCTGGGACACAACACCTGTGGACACGACACCTAAGGACACAACACCTGGGACACAACACCTGGGGATACAACACCTGGGACACAACACATGGGGACACAACACCTGGGACACAACACCTGGGGACACAACACCTTGGGACACAACACCTGGGGACACAACACCTGGGACACAACACCTGGGGACACAATACCTGGGGACACAACACCTGGGGACACAACACCTGGGACAAAACACCTGGGGACACAACACCTGGGGACACAACATCTGGGGACACAACACATGGGACACAACACCTGGGGACACAACACCTTGGACACAACATCTGGGACACAACACCTGGGGACACAACACCTGGGGACACAACACCTGGGACACAACACCTGGGGACACAACACCTGAGACACAACACCTGGTGACACAACACCTGGGGACACAACACCTGGGGACACAACACCTGGGACAAACACCTGGGGACACAACACCTGGGGACACAACACCTTGGGACACAACACCTGGGGACACAACACCTGGGACACAACACCTGGGGGCACAACACCTGGGGACACAACATCTGGGACACAACACCTTGGGACACAACACCTGGGGACACAACACCTGGGGACACAACACCTGGGACAGAACACCTGGGACACAACACCTCGGGACATAACATCTGGGACAGAACACCTGGGACAAAACACCTGGGGACACAACGCCTGGGACAAAACACCTGGGGACATAACACCTGGGGACACAACACCTGGGACAAAACACCTGGGACAAAACATCTGGGACACAACACCTGGGGACATAACACCTGGGGACACAACACCTGGGGACACAACACCTGGGACACAACACCTGGGAACACAACACCTGGGGACACAACATCTGGGGACACAACACCTGGGGACACAACACCTTGGGACACAACACCTGGGACACAACACCTGGGGACACAACACCTGGGACACAACACCTGGAGACACAACACCTGGGGACAAAACACTTGGGGACGCAACACCTGGGACACAACACCTGGGGACACAACACCTGGGACACAACACCTGGGGACACAACACCTGGGGACACAACACTTGGGGACACAATACCTGGGGACACAACACCTGGGGACACAACACATTGGGACACAACGCATGGGGACACAACACATGGGGACACAACGCATGGGGACACAACACATGGGGACACAACACCTGGGGCACTACACCTGGGACACAACACCTGGGAAATAACACCTGGGGACACAACACCTGGGACACAACACCTGGGACACAACACCTGGGACACAACACATGGGGACACAACACCTGGGGACACAACACCTGGGACACAACACATGGGGATACAACACCTGGGACACAACACCTGGGACACAACACCTGAGGACACAACACCTGGGGACACCACACCTGGGGACACAACACCTGGGACACAACACCTGGGGACACAACACCTGGGGACACAACACCTGGGACACAACACCTGGGGACACGATACCTGGGGACACAACACCTGTGGACACAACACCTGGGACACAACGCCTGGGGACACAGCAACTGGGGACACAACACCTGGGGACACAACACCTGGGACACAACACCTGGGGACACAACACCTGGGGACACAACACCTGGGGACACAACACCTGGGGACACAACACCTGGGGACACAACACCTGGGGACACAACACCTGGGGACACAACACCAGGGGACACAAAACCTGGGGACACAACACCTGGGGACACAACACCTGGGGACACAACACCTGGGGACACAACACCTGGGGACACAACACCTGGGGACACAACACCTGGAGTCACAACACCTGGGGACACAACACCTGGGGACACAACACCTGGGGACACAACAACTTGGGACACAACACCTGGGGACACAACACCTGGGACACAACACCTGGGGACACGATACCTGGGGACACAACACCTGTGGACACAACACCTGGGACAAAACACCTGGGGACACAACACCTGGGAACACATCTGGGGACACAACACCTGGGACACAACACCTGGGGACACAACACCTGGGACACAACATCTGGGACACAACACCTGGGGACACAACACCTGGGGACACAACACCTGGGACACAACACCTGGGGACACAACACCTGGGAACACAACACCTGGGGACACAACACCTGTGACACAACACCTGGGGACACACCACCTGGGGACACAACACCTGGGGACACAACACCTGGGGACACAACACCTGGGGACACAACACCTGGGACACAACACCTGGGACACAACACCTGGGGACACAACACCTGGGAACACAACACCTGGGGACACAACACCTGGGGACACAACACCTGGGGACACAACACCTGGGGACACAACACCTGGGGACACAACACCTGGGGACACAACACCTGGGGACACAACACCTGAGACACAACACCTGGGGACACAACACCTGGGGACACAACACCTGGGGACACAACACCTGGGGACACAACACCTGGGGACACAACACCTGGGGACACAACACCTGGGGACACAACATCTGGGACACAACACCTGGGGACACAACACCTGGGGACACAACACCTGGGGATACAACACCAGGGGACACAAAACCTGGGGACACAACACCTGGGGACACAACACCTGGGGACACAACACCTGGGGACACAACACCTGGGGACACAACACCTGGGGACACAACACCTGGAGTCACAACACCTGGGGGCACAACACCTGGGGACACAACACCTGGGGACACAACACCTTGGGACACAACACCTGGGGACACAACACCTGGGACACAACACCTGGGGACACGATACCTGGGGACACAACACCTGTGGACACAACACCTGGGACAAAACACCTGGGGACACAACACCTGGGAACACATCTGGGGACACAACACCTGGGACACAACACCTGGGGACACAACACCTGGGACACAACATCTGGGACACAACACCTGGGGACACAACACCTGGGGACACAACACCTGGGACACAACACCTGGGGACACAACACCTGGGAACACAACACCTGGGGACACAACACCTGTGACACAACACCTGGGGACACACCACCTGGGGACACAACACCTGGGGACACAACACCTGGGGACACAACACCTGGGGACACAACACCTGGGACACAACACCTGGGACACAACACCTGGGGACACAACACCTGGGAACACAACACCTGGGGACACAACACCTGGGGACACAACACCTGGGGACACAACACCTGGGGACACAACACCTGGGGACACAACACCTGGGGACACAACACCTGGGGACACAACACCTGGGACACAACACCTGGGGACACAACACCTGGGGACACAACACCTGGGGACACAACACCTGGGGACACAACACCTGGGGACACAACACCTGGGGACACAACACCTGGGGACGCAACATCTGGGACACAACACCTGGGGACACAACAGCTGGGGACACAACACCTGGGGACACAACACCTGGGGACACAACACCTGGGGACACAACACCTGGGGACACAACACCTGGGGACACAACACCTGGGGACACAACATCTGGGACACAACACCTGGGGACACAACACCTGGGGACACAACACCTGGGAACACAACACCTGGGGACACAACACCTGTGACACAACACCTGGGGACACACCACCTGGGACACAACACCTGGGGACACAACACCTGGGGACGCAACGCATGGGGACACAACACATGGGGACACAACACCTGGGGCACAACACGTGGGACACAACACCTGGGAAACATCACCTGGGGACACAACACCTGGGGACACAACACCTGGGGACAAAACACCTGGGGACACAACACCTGGGGACACAACACCTGGGGACACAACACCTGGAGACACAACACCTGGGGACACAACACCTGGAAACAAAACACCTGGGGACACAACACCTGGGGACACAACACCTGGGGACACAACACCTGGGGACACAACACCTGGGGACACAACACTTGGGACAAAACATCTGGGACACAACACCTGGGGACACAACACCTGGGGACACAATACCTGGGGACACAACGCCTGGGGACACAACACATGGGGACACAACGCATGGGGACATAACACATGGGGACACAACGCATGGGATTACAACACATTGGGACACAACACATGGGACACAAAACCTGGGACACAACACCTGGAGACACATCACCTGGGACACAACACCTGTGGACACGACACCTAAGGACACAACACCTGGGACACAACACCTGGGGATACAACACCTGGGACACAACACATGGGGACACAACACCTGGGACACAACACCTGGGGACACAACACCTTGGGACACAACACCTGGGGACACAACACCTGGGACACAACACCTGGGGACACAATACCTGGGGACACAACACCTGGGGACACAACACCTGGGACAAAACACCTGGGGACACAACACCTGGGGACACAACATCTGGGGACACAACACATGGGACACAACACCTGGGGACACAACACCTTGGACACAACATCTGGGACACAACACCTGGGGACACAACACCTGGGGACACAACACCTGGGACACAACACCTGGGGACACAACACCTGAGACACAACACCTGGTGACACAACACCTGGGGACACAACACCTGGGGACACAACACCTGGGACAAACACCTGGGGACACAACACCTGGGGACACAACACCTTGGGACACAACACCTGGGGACACAACACCTGGGACACAACACCTGGGGGCACAACACCTGGGGACACAACATCTGGGACACAACACCTTGGGACACAACACCTGGGGACACAACACCTGGGGACACAACACCTGGGGACACAACACCTGGGACACAACACCTGGGACACAACACCTGAGACACAACACATGGGGACACAACACCTGGGGACACAACACCTGGGACACAACACATGGGGATA
This sequence comes from Morinoia aosen, assembly GCA_030386875.1. Lineage (NCBI taxonomy): Eukaryota > Metazoa > Arthropoda > Malacostraca > Amphipoda > Talitridae > Morinoia > Morinoia aosen. Next base: position 56,386,167 of record CM059558.1, read on the forward strand.
CAACACCTGGGACACAACACCTGGGACACAACACCTGAGGACTTAACACCTGGGGACACAACACCTGGGGACACAACACCTGGGGACACAACACCTGGGGACACAACACCTGGGGACACAACACCTGGGGACATAACACCTGGGGACACAACACCTGGGGACACAACACCTGGGGACACAACACCTGGGGACACAACACCTGGGGACACAACACCTGGGGACACAACACCTGGGGACACAACACCTGGGGACACAACACCAGGGGACACAACACCTGGGGACACAACACCTGGGGACACAACACCTGGGGACACAACACCTGGGGACACAACACTTGGGGACACAACACCTGGGGAAACAACACCTGGGGACACAACACCTGGGGACACAACACCTGGGGACACAACACCTGGGGACACAACACCTGGGGACACAACACCAGGGGACACAACACCTGGGGACACAACACCTGGGGACACAACACCTGGGGACACAACACCTGGGGACAAAACACCTGGGGACACAACACCTGGGGACACAATACCTGGGGACACAACACCTGGGGACACAACACCTGGGGACACAACACCTGGGAACAAAACACCTGGGGACACAACACCTGAAGATACAACGCCTGGGGACACAACACCTGGGGACACAACACCTGGGGAAAACACATCTGGGACACAACACCTGGGGACACAACACCTGGGGACACAATACCTGGGGACACAACGCCTGGGGACACAACACATGGGGACACAACGCATGGGGACACAACACATGGGGACACAAAGCATGGGGACACAACACATTGGGACACAACACCTGGGACACAAAACCTGGGACACAACACCTGGAGACACAACACCTGTGGACACGACACCTAAGGACACAACACCTGGGACACAACACCTGGGGACACAACACCTGGGACACAACACCTGGGGACACAACACCTTGGGACATAATACCTGGGACACAACACCTGGGGACACAACACCTGGGGACACAATACCTGGGGACACAACACCTTGGGACACAACACCTGGGGACACAACACCTTGGGACACAACACCTGGGACACAACACCTGGGGACACAACACCTGGGACACAACACCTGGGGACACAACACCTTGGGACACAACACCTGGGACACAACACCTGGGGACACAACACCTGGGGACACAACACCTGGGGACACAACACCTTGGGACACAACACCTGGGACACAACATCTGGGGACACAATACCTGGGGACACAACACCTGTGGACACAACACCTGGGACAATACACCTGGGGACACAACACCTGGGGACACAACATCTGGGGACACAACACCTGGGACACAACACCTGGGGACACAACACATGGGACACAACATCTGGGACACAACACCTGGGGACACAACACCTGGGGACACAACACCTGGGACACAACACCTGGGGACACAACACCTGGGACACAACACCTGGGGACACAACACCTGGGAACACAACACCTGGGGACACAACACCTGGGACAAACACCTGGGGACACAACACCTGGGGACACAACACCTGGGGACACAACACCTGGGGACACAACACCTGGGACACAACACCTTGGGACACAACACCTTGGGACACAACACCTGGGGACAAAACACCTGGAGACACAACACTTGGGGACACAACACCTGGGACACAACACCTTGGGACACAACACCTTGGGACACAACACCTTGGGACACAACACCTGGGGACAAAACACCTGGGGACACAACACCTGGGACACAACACCTGGGACACAACACCTTGGGACACAACACCTGGGGACAAAACACCTGGGGACACAACACCTGGGACACAACACCTGGGACACAACACCTTGGGACACAACACCTAGGGACAAAACACCTGGGGACACAACACCTGGGGACACAACACCTGGGACACAACACCTTGGGACACAACACCTTGGGACACAACACCTTGGGACACAACACCTGGGGACAAAACACCTGGGGACACAACACCTGGGGACACAACATCTGGGACACAACACCTTGGGACACAACACCTTGGGACACAACACCTGGGGACACAACACCTGGGAACACAACACCTAGGACAAAACACCTGGGACACAACACCTCGGGACATAACATCCGGGACACAACACCTGGGACAAAACACCTGGGGACACAACACCTGGGACAAAACACCTGGGGACATAACACCTGGGGACACAACACCTGGGACAAAACACCTGGAACAAAACATCTGGGACACAACACCTGGGGACATAACACCTGGGACACAACAACTGGGGACAAAACACCTGGAACACAACATCTGGGACACAACACCTGGGGACAAAACACCTGGGACACAACACCAGGAGACATAACATCTGGGACACAACACCTGGGACAAAACATCTGGGCCACAACACCTGGGGACACAACACCTGGGGACACAACACCTGGGGACACAACACCTGGGGACACAACACCTGGGGACACAACACATGGGACACAACACCTGGGGACACAACACCTGGGGACACAACACCTGGGACACAACACCTGGGACACAACACCTGGCCACACAACACCTGGGGACACATCACCTGGGACACAACACCTGGGGACACAACACCTGGGACACAACACCTGGGGACACAACACCTGGGGACACAACACCTGGGACACAACACCTGGGGACACAACACCTGAGGACACAACACCTGGGGACACAACACCTGGGGACACAACACCTGGGACACAACACTTGGGGACACAACACCTGGGGATACAACACCTGAGGACACAACACCTGGGGACACAACACCTGGGACACAACACCTGGGGACACAACACCTGGGACACAACACCTGGGGACACAACACTTGGGGACACAATACCTGGGGACACAACACCTGGGGACACAACACCTGGGACACAACACCTGGGACACAACACCTGGGACACAACACCTGGGGACACAACACTTGGGGACACAATACCTGGGGACACAACACCTGGGACACAACACCTGGGACACAACACCTGGGACACAACACCTGGGACACAACACCTGGGGACACAACACTTGGGACACAACACCTGGGACACAACACCTGGGACACAACACCTGGGACACAACACCTGGGACACAACACTTGGGGACACAATACCTGGGGACACAACACCTGGGGACACAACACCTGGGACACAACACCTGGGACACAACACCTGGGGACACAACACCTGGGGACACAACACCTGGGGACACAACACCTGGGACACAACACCTGGGACACAACACCTGGGACACAACACCTGGGGACACAACACTTGGGGACACAATACCTGGGGACACAACACCTGGGGACACAAAACATGGGGACACAACGCATGGGGACACAACACATGGGGACACAACGCATGGGGACACAACACATGGGGACACAACGCATGGGGATACAACACATGGGGACACAACACCTGGAACACAACACCTGGGACACAACACCTGGGGACACAACACCTGGGACACAACACCAGGGGACATAAAATCTGGGACACAACACCTGGGACAAAACATCTGGGCCACAACACCTGGGGATACAACACCTTGGGACACAACACCTGGGGACACAACACCTGGGGACACAACACCTGGGACACAACACCTGGGGACACAACACATGGGACACAACACCTGGGGACACAACACCTGGGGACACAACACCTGGGACACAACACCTGGGACACAACACCTTGGGACACAACACCTGGGGACAAAACACCTGGGACACAACACCTGGGGACACAACGCATGGGGACACAACACATGGGGACACAACACCTGGGGCACAACACGTGGGACACAACACCTGGGAAACAACACCTGGGGACACAACACCTGGGGACACAACACCTGGGGACAAAACACCTGGGGACACAACACCTGGGGACACAACACCTGGGGACACAACACCTGGGGACACAACACCTGGGGACACAACACCTGGAAACAAAACACCTGGGGACACAACACCTGGGGACACAACACCTGGGGACACAACACCTGGGGACACAACACCTGGGGACACAACACTTGGGACAAAACATCTGGGACACAACACCTGGGGACACAACACCTGGGGACACAATACCTGGGGACACAACGCCTGGGGACACAACACATGGGGACACAACGCATGGGGACATAACACATGGGGACACAACGCATGGGATTACAACACATTGGGACACAACACCTGGGACACAAAACCTGGGACACAACACCTGGAGACACATCACCTGGGACACAACACCTGTGGACACGACACCTAAGGACACAACACCTGGGACACAACACCTGGGGATACAACACCTGGGACACAACACATGGGGACACAACACCTGGGACACAACACCTGGGGACACAACACCTTGGGACACAACACCTGGGGACACAACACCTGGGACACAACACCTGGGGACACAATACCTGGGGACACAACACCTGGGGACACAACACCTGGGACAAAACACCTGGGGACACAACACCTGGGGACACAACATCTGGGGACACAACACATGGGACACAACACCTGGGGACACAACACCTTGGACACAACATCTGGGACACAACACCTGGGGACACAACACCTGGGGACACAACACCTGGGACACAACACCTGGGGACACAACACCTGAGACACAACACCTGGTGACACAACACCTGGGGACACAACACCTGGGGACACAACACCTGGGACAAACACCTGGGGACACCACACCTGGGGACACAACACCTTGGGACACAACACCTGGGGACACAACACCTGGGACACAACACCTGGGGGCACAACACCTGGGGACACAACATCTGGGACACAACACCTTGGGACACAACACCTGGGGACACAACACCTGGGGACACAACACCTGGGACAGAACACCTGGGACACAACACCTCGGGACATAACATCTGGGACAGAACACCTGGGACAAAACACCTGGGGACACAACGCCTGGGACAAAACACCTGGGGACATAACACCTGGGGACACAACACCTGGGACAAAACACCTGGGACAAAACATCTGGGACACAACACCTGGGGACATAACACCTGGGGACACAACACCTGGGGACACAACACCTGGGACACAACACCTGGGAACACAACACCTGGGGACACAACATCTGGGGACACAACACCTGGGGACACAACACCTGGGGACACAACACCTGGGACACAACACCTGGGGACACAACACCTGGGACACAACACCTGGAGACACAACACCTGGGGACAAAACACTTGGGGACGCAACACCTGGGACACAACACCTGGGGACACAACACCTGGGACACAACACCTGGGGACACAACACCTGGGGACACAACACTTGGGGACACAATACCTGGGGACACAACACCTGGGGACACAACACATTGGGACACAACGCATGGGGACACAACACATGGGGACACAACGCATGGGGACACAACACATGGGGACACAACACCTGGGGCACTACACCTGGGACACAACACCTGGGAAATAACACCTGGGGACACAACACCTGGGACACAACACCTGGGACACAACACCTGGGACACAACACCTGGAGACACAACACCTGGGGACAAAACACTTGGGGACGCAACACCTGGGACACAACACCTGGGGACACAACACCTGGGACACAACACCTGGGGACACAACACCTGGGGACACAACACTTGGGGACATAATACCTGGGGACACAACACCTGGGGACACAACACATTGGGACACAACGCATGGGGACACAACACATGGGGACACAACGCATGGGGACACAACACATGGGGACACAACACCTGGGGCACTACACCTGGGACACAACACCTGGGAAATAACACCTGGGGCACAACACCTGGGACACAACACCTGGGACACAACACCTAGGGACACAACACATGGGGACACAACACATGGGGACACAAAACCAGGGGACACAACACCAGGGGACACAACACCTGGGGCACAACACATGGGGACACAACACATGGGGACACAACACCTGGGACACAACACCAGGGAACACAACACCAGGGGACACAACACCTGGGACACAACACCTGGGACACAACACCTGGGACACAACACCTGGGACACAACACCTGGGACACAACACCTGGGGACACAACACCAGGGGACACAACACCAGGGGACACAACACCTGGGACACTACACCTGGGACACAACACCTGGGACACTACACCTGGGACACAACACCTGGGACACAACACCTGGGGACACAACACATTGGGACACAACGCATGGGGACACAACACATGGGGACACAACGCATGGGGACACAACACATGGGGACACAACACCTGGGGCACTACACCTGGGACACAACACCTGGGAAATAACACCTGGGGACACAACACCTGGGACACAACACCTGGGACACAACACCTGGGACACAACACCTGGAGACACAACACCTGGGGACAAAACACTTGGGGACGCAACACCTGGGACACAACACCTGGGGACACAACACCTGGGACACAACACCTGGGGACACAACACCTGGGGACACAACACTTGGGGACATAATACCTGGGGACACAACACCTGGGGACACAACACATTGGGACGCAACGCATGGGGACACAACACATGGGGACACAACGCATGGGGACACAACACATGGGGACACAACACCTGGGGCACTACACCTGGGACACAACACCTGGGAAATAACACCTGGGGCACAACACCTGGGACACAACACCTGGGACACAACACCTAGGGACACAACACATGGGGACACAACACATGGGGACACAAAACCAGGGGACACAACACCAGGGGACACAACACCAGGGGACACAACACCTGGGGCACAACACATGGGGACACAACACATGGGGACACAACACCTGGGACACAACACCAGGGAACACAATACCAGGGGACACAACACCTGGGACACAACACCTGGGACACAACACCTGGGACACAACACCTGGGACACAACACCTGGGACACAACACCTGGGGACACAACACCAGGGGACACAACACCAGGGGACACAACACCTGGGACACTACACCTGGGACACAACACCTGGGGACACAACCCCTGGGAGACAACACCTGGGACAGAACACTAAGAGGCATCAGCCTCTAACGCATCAGCCTCTGAGGCATCAGCCTCCGAGGCATCAGTCTCTGAGGCATCAGCCTCTCAGGCATCAGCCTCTAAGGCATCAGCCTCTGAGGCATCAGCCTCTAAGGCATCAGCCTCTTAGGCATCAGCCCCTAAGGCATCAGCATCTAAGGCATCAGCCTCTAAGGCATCAGCCTCTAAGGCATCAGCCTTTAAGGCATCAGCCTCTAGGGCATCAGCCTCTAAGGCATCAGCCTCTAAGGCATCAGCCTCTAAGGCATCAGCCTCTAAGGCATCAGCCTCTAAGACATCAGCCTCTAAGGCATCAGCCTTTAAGGCATCAGCCTCTAAGGCATCAGCGTGTAAGGCATCAGCCTCTAAGGCATCAGCCTCTAAGACGCACAATCCCTCAAGTGTTTGCTGTTCGGTCGAGCGCTGGTCGATGGAAGGTGAAGTAAACACGCGCAATATAAATACATTTGATGCAGAAATTCATCGTAGGGTCCTGAGGTACATGCCCATGAACACGTTAAATACATTTGCTGCAAAATTCACTCTTTGATTTTAAAGCACAAGGTGCTGAATAGTGTGGTAGGTATACTTTAAATTGTTTGTACATTTCGTGGAAAAATGCGTTTTACGATCATGAAACTTATGTCACTGAACTTCGAGATTGAAATTGGAATTGTTGGAAATAGATAATTGCTTACTTAGATGGTAGTTAGGGGCACGGAAACTAGACATTTTACTCGGATGTCAAACATTTTGATACTATCCTAATTTTCATGCCACTGAGATTCAAAGTTTAACCTTGATGTCCTGTTAATAACATTTATGTTCTTGACAAATATCATAGTGGAAAAAAACGAATATATGAAACATATCGTACCCTGTGATATTGACTCATACTGAAATAGCGAAACATGTCAATGGCTGCTTGATTTTCAGTTAAAAGGATTTGATGCATTAAAAGAGAGAGTTGAAGTTCTTTTCAAAATCAGCATTCGGCATCTCATTCCAGCGAGGGGAAGAGTCCGGAAAAAATTCTACATCGTTCTAACAGAAAACACGGATCCTCTGCTGACATTCGTACTTATACGAATCTTTTACGAGAAGTTCTCGCATTCATAAAAATTTTTTTACGTCTTGAGACGCAAATTTATTTATTTATTTTACATTTATTTTATGCTTTGAGACGTGAATTTTTTCAATCATGCGAGATGAGCTACAAACCATGACACCGGCACAATCTCTGATTGTGCGTTCATTTTTTTTAAATGTTTCCGCAATAGGCGAAATTTAGTATCGTGTTAAAAACAACGTGAATTTTTGGGATGAATCACAATGCAGTGTAACAGCTAAAACACGGGAGGGAACCGAAGACAAGAAAATGAAATTTGTTATAGATAAGTGCCCAGAATCCATGTCTCGCTCCATCGAAGTCTTAAAATACCAACGCCAGTGAAAAAAGAGTACAGAAAATCAGAGCGAAGGACTTGGATACGTGCTCCATTTGGATGTGGACGTGGGGTGCCTGCTCCATTTGGATGAGGACGTGGGATGCCTGCTCCATTTGTGTAAGCTCCCCACAGAAAGTTTGTGTGCGTTAAGAAAATGAGAGAAAACACCTACACGCACACACGTGCACACATACACTCTCGCAAGTATACACGTACCTACACGGACTTCGACAATCATGCACCAGAAGCATACCTACACGGGACCTTGTTTTATAGCCGAAATTTCGAAATTTAGTCATTCTCACTAAGGCTTACTGAATATTTTATCACAAACTTCCTCGGTCAAAAAATTTTCCTGCCCCTCTCGCTTAACCACGGCCCCCTAAAAAGAAATTTTACCTAGTTATTGCACTCACCTCTAATTAAAAATCTTTCTAGACAATGAATTTAATATTCAATTTTTTTTTCCAACTATAAATACAAACTATCTAAAAGCATGCTCTCATCTGTTATATAAGAACATAGTTGCGCACGTTGTGCATCGAAATACGTGGGCTTTACTGCTAGAGTTCTCGCTATTCCTGTAGAGGAGCATGCTGGTAAGAGTTTTTGTCCTACCCAACCCGTTTATAAGTTATTTCATAATTATGAAGGTACGTATTCATGGTAAATAATGCGATCTACGAGCCAAATTACAAAATTTAATCATAATTGTTTTAACCTCTATCGCAACAAACAGACATTTTAAAGTCTTTAATTATGTTGTGGAATAGACCTTTTTCAAATAATTCCCAATCCGCCTAATCTTTGCAAATAGCATATGTCTTAAAAACAATTCACCCTTCTGTAGTGTCTCATGTTTATAAAATTTTAATTTCTTTCGTTTTTAAGTTCATTTGGTTTTCAGCTGCCTGACCTAGTTTCTATGAGCAAATAAATTTTTCCATATTACCAACTGCTAACCGATGTATTATTTCCGGTTGTTGAGAAAGAGCCTCAATGTCAATACGTTCAATTAGATTTATTGCTGACTCTAGTTGTCAACCGCAAAAACAAATATCGATTTTCGAAATGACTCTCCCGCTCACCTATTTTCAAATTAAATTCAGCAACAGAAATTACAAAGCATCTGATCAAAAGCTTTCGTTGAGTAGCCAAATGGGAGCATTTGGTTACTCAAGATAACAAATATAAGCTAATTAAAAGAAACAGATAAAAGCTAATTAAAAGCAACAAATGAAAGCTAATAAAAAGCAACAGATAAAAGCTAATAAAAAGCAACAGATAAAAGCTAATAAAAAGCAACAGATAAAAGCTAATAAAAAGCAACAGATAAAAGCTAATAAAAAGCAACAGATAAAAGCTAATAAAAAGCAAACGATAAAAGCTAATTAAGAGCAGCAAATAAAAGCTAATTAAAGCAACAGATTAAAATTAATAAGAAGCAACAAATAAAATCTAATAAATATCATAAGATCAAACCTAGAAAAGCAGCAGATAAAATCTAATAAAAAAGCGAATAAAAGCTAATGAAAAACAGATAAAAGCTAACAAAAAGTGCCAGATAAAGCGACGTAAGACATACCGCACCAAATTCACAGTAGCAAGTTTATATCGTTTTCCATAACTAGTGAGTGCACAGTTATTTAAACACAGCATTGTGCCGGACGCTAATTAGCAGTTAAATTAAAACCTAATTGAAACGTGATCTTGAAACGATACATTCTATAGTTATGCAGCCACCGCTGGTGACTGGGCACCAGCGGTGGCTGCATAACTATAGAATGTATCTGGGCACCAGTGGAAATGTAAATTTTATACGGGTGTTGACAAATCAAAAAGGCATGGTTTTCCATAACAGGGACTGCGGATGAACGTTTTAACTTTACCCTAGTCTGCTGTTTATGAACTTTAAAACTTATGTTTTTTTAAAAAGTTTATAAGCTTCACATATAATAATTTGATCGGCGCTGGGGAGAATAAATTTTCTGGCATAAAATTTGAAGTTTTCACAGGTTTAAATTTTTTTGACATTTAAACTGGATGGAATTTGAAAAAATTTAAATAAAAGAAATTTGACCTCCAATCACTTGAAAACGGGTATTTCAAAGTTAAAATACCAACTGATCAAGTCGGAGACAACTGACGCTACCGAAGATCACGTTTATCATCATCAAAAATGCATGTAGAAGTTGATATTCAAACAAATACACGAACATGATACAAACTGTGATCGAAGAAGAACAGCCAATTTTTCCCTCATTGTTACAGTTTGACCACCCCATCCTTCTAACTTTTTATTATTCAAGTCCACTGCTATTTTAAATATTGCATCATTCCTTCTTCTCCCTGAACTCATATCTTTCTATCCTCAACCCTGCCCATATCCTATGTTTCCCATGTTCTATACCCTCCTATTCTGGCTTTACTTAATTACAGAATTCATGTTACTCCCCCGTCTGATCTATGCAAGTACACGGAAAGAACTGCCCTGTTCCTTAATGGCGTGAACATATTTCTCAACAAAATGACAGGCTCAATTTTTCGATGCTCTGGATGGGATCTCCAAGATCAATTAAGTATTCAAATTGAGCGACGATGCACGGGAGCATCCTTCCGCTCGAGCAGAATATTCATTACTCACGATAAAACGAGCCTTCCATCACAGGGGACAAGGAGGTAAAAAAACAACGGCAGCAACAGCACTTGGAGACTTGAAAGCACGGACGGTGCCAAAATACATCAAAGTAAAACACGTCACTTTAGTGTTACGTAACTGTTGTTTTGTACATCAGAGTTTCGTGACTAAGTGTTCATAACGCCGTTTTGTGTTCAGTGTTTTGTCATTAATCAGTGTTTCGTGACTAAGTGTTCATAACGCCGTTTTGTGTTCAGTGTTTTGTTATGAATCAGTGTTTCGTGACTAAGTGTTCATAACGCCGTTTTGTGTTCAGTGTTTTGTTATAAATCAGTGTTTAGTGACTAAGTGTTCATAACGCCGTTTTGTATTCAGTGTTTTGTTATGAATCAGTGTTTCGAGACTAAGTGTTCATAACACCGTTTTGTGTTCAGTGTTTTGTTATGAATCAGTGTTTCGTGACTAAGTGTTCATAACGCCGTTTTGTGTTCAGTGCTTTGTTATGAATCAGTGTTTCGTGACTAAGTGTTCATAACGCCGTTTTGTGTTCAGTGTTTTGTCATGAATCAGTGTTTCGTGACTAAGTGTTCATAACGCCGTTTTGTGTTCAGTGTTTTGTTATGAATCAGTGTTTCGTGACTAAGTGTTCATAACGCCGTTTTGTGTTCAGTGTTTTGTTATGAATCAGTGTTTCGTAACTACGCGCTCATGCCGCCGTTTGCGTGTTGTTGTTTATTGAGTTACTGAAAACATCAAGCTAAGTCCAGCCGTCCAAAAAATAGTAAAAGAATAATTACCGAAGTGTTTTATCCAGATTTCTTGCTTCAAATTCTCAGCCCTAACTCCAGCCGTAGCATTTTTCCGAGGTATGAGAAACCGAAGCTCCACTTGAATATTTACAGCTAAAATGGCATGGTATTCCAGATGCGCTTTGCTAGTTGCTGCTGAAGCTCCTCTAAAATGTGAAGAATCCGAGCGCGGCTGGCCGTAAAACTTGCATGTGTTCCTTTGATAACAAGCAGCTTTTGAGAGGCGTGCTGTGATGCACTCCGAGATGCAGGCTGAGTTAATATTTCACGCTTCTCTGCTGAGAGTTTTGGAGTTACGTTGGAAGAAAAAAGTCTAGAGTTCCTGGAATTTCATTCAATTTCAGCTGTAACAATTCACGGTGGCGGAGAATTATTCAATTTAGAACACAGCAGAGCGAGGTGATGGTTCTTCATTACACATGCAAGTTTGAAAAATGTTTCCTCGAATATTTGTGGCTTTTAGTAATTCAGGAAAATTTGAAAAATGTTTCCACGAATATATTCAAGAAATTAGTGACGATGATTTAAAAGTTTGAATCGCTAGTTTCCGCACCGCAAAACATCTAGGACAATAGTAGCATGTATGGAGTGTATGGCAGCTCGAATATGCAAAAGCTGCTACTTATATGTAGGAACTCGAATTTATAAGAGTAGTAACCGATTTAAAACATCATAATTGCTATATGTAGCAGCTCGAATTTATGATATAAGTAATCGATTTAAAACATCATAATTGCTATATGTAGCAGCTCGAATTTATGATATAAGTAATTGATCTAAAACATCATAATTGCCATTTTTAGCAGCTCGAGTTTACGATAGGAGTAGTACCATGTTTAAAACATTAAAATCGCTGCAGGAACCCAAACGTGAGAGAAGAGTATAATATTCGATTTAAAAGACTAGAATCGCTGGCATCAGAGCAATAAAGCTATTGTTTGAAACTAATTCTTAATATAAAAATGCATACCTAATTTCAAATTTTAATTTAAATATTTATAATTTTCATTAAATTAAAAATGTAATCGGAAGTCTCAATAAGTGCAGAATAATAAAGCGGCCTTTTCTGCCTCTGAGGTCATCGGGGGTCAAGGAAATGCGACATGGGTTGTCGCTCGCAGGCATGCGGTCGTCGTTGTATTCATCTCTCCAGCTGAACAATGTTTACTTCTCTACCTCTGGTAGTCATTAGCGACTATGTCAGGTAGTCAGGAATTGCATTAGTGAAAGCTATTATAGCAAGTTGTATATAAGTTCACTGCGTCAGGTGTTGCGAGTTTTCAACGTATTGTTATAGTTTTTCTGTTTTTGGATCGTTGTCTCTGGTTCATTAGTAGGTGTTGTAATAGATAGTAGGTCTAGTAGTAGGCGTTGTTGTAGAAAGTAGGTCTAGCAGTAGGCGTTGTGGTAGAAAGTAAGTCTACTAATAGGTGCTGAAGTAACAAGTAGGTCTACTAGTAGGTGTAGTAGGAAGTAAGTTTACTAGTAGTGTTGTAGTAGTAACTGAGTCTATTATAGTACAATTTCCAATCGCTTGTACGTCAATTTTTTATAATAGTAATTGCTGTTTTCACGGTAATACGTATATAAATTAATTAAGGCTTCGAATAAGTGTTGTGCTAAAATTTAGGTGTACAATATTCATCAATGAACGCTAAAGCAACATGTATCTCTATCAATGCCAGGACTAATCATAGGTAGCGTTGCAGCAGGACGAAAAAGTATAATTTGCGCTTTACAATCGGCAGCGAAATCACGCGGCAGAGAAGCCTATAATATCCATTGACATGGAAATATCAATATTTCTCCCATAATATTCATGATTTTTATTGACACCGAAATATCAATATTCTCCCATAATATTCATGATATCCATTGATACTGTAAAATCAATACTCTCCCATAACATTCATGATATCCACTGATACCGTAATATCAATATTCAGGAGTGCGACACTCTCCCATACATTGAAGACATTGAACACAACGAAGCTTAAAAAGACGGAGGCTTGCGTACACCAGGCACAGATTGCTCGCTGCAAGAAAGCGCTTTTGCGTAACCGGAAATTCTTCCCTAGAAAATCAGGTCGCCCGAGGAACAGAAAATTGGAATGCGGTGACACCAGGAGAAAGTTTGCGGAACTTGCCAGTCACGGCGGCGTTATAACGGCGTGATGCCGGTGAGGGGCTACTGAGTTGAATATTGGCTTCTGTTGAACGGGTTCGGGATGTTAGTAAGGTGTTGGGGTTTTGTTGCTTGATAAAGCCAACGGCTGACCTAATTTTAGAGTTTAAGTTCCAGCCACCCCTTAAACTTCCAAACGATATGGGATTTCACACGAGTTCATAATAAGACTTTAATTTTACAGACAAGTTTTCACATTTTTACAAATAATAAGTACACTGAATTACTAGCATTAAAGTCACATCCAATTAATTTAGATCCCGTCCCCAGAATAAATAGTAGTAGATTATACACTCCATTGGGTAGCACGACCGAAGCCCGAAGATGAAGCAAGTAGGACAAACAGCGATCAGGCAACAGCTACGGAACAGGCTCCTTGAGGTGTCGACCACAGTGCCGCCTACAAAGAACGGACTAATTAAGACTCTAAACAGTAACTAAGTTGAATATGCGACAACGAGAACTGAATCTTATCTCACAATATTCAAAAGAGATTGATAAGGCAGAACTAACTTTCTATTTACCTGGGTCGGAAGACACCTATGAGAGAGTGAAGGTAATAAGAACCGATACCAAGAGGTCACGTCGCAAGAACAGAAAGAAGTAGGATTATACTGTCAGTAATCTGGATTGTTTATTTTGGGAATCACTGACATAAGGGTTATATCGGTCTCGGGATACTGGTACGAGAGATTGGTACGGGATATTGGTACGGGATATTGGTAGGGGATGTTGGTACGGGATAATGGTACGGGTTTCTGAGTCAGAATACAGGCGCAGGTTGTTGTACGGAATACTGACACGGAACACTGGCTCGGGACATAGGTACGATATATCATTTTTATGGGTACTGTTTATCATTATGACCATGTGCAAAATATGTGCAGCTGCCCACGTGCCCCGTCATGATAACGGCCACGTGCATCACGTCATAATTACGGTCACGTGCATCACGTCATAATTACGGTCCCGTGCATCACGTCATAATTACGATCACGTGCATCACGTCATAATTACGATCACGTGCATCACGTCATAATTACGGTCACGTGCATCACGTCATAATTACGGTCACGTGTATCGCGTCATAATTACGGTCACGTGTATCGCGTCATAATTACGGTCACGTGCATCACGTCATAATTACGGTCACGTGCATCACGTCATAATTACGATCACGTGCATCACGTCATAATTACGGTCACGTGTATCGCGTCATAATTACGGTCACGTGCATCACGTCATAATTACGGTCACGTGCATCACGTCATAATTACGATCACGTGCATCACGTCATAATTACGGTCACGTGTATCGCGTCATAATTACGGTCACGTGCATCACGTCATAATTACGGTCACGTGCATCACGTCATAATTACGATCACGTGCATCACGTCATAATTACGGTCACGTGCATCACGTCATAATTACGGTCACGTGCATCACGTCATAATTACGGTCACGTGCATCACGTCATAATTACGATCACGTGCATCACGTCATAATTACGGTCACGTGCATCACGTCATAATTACGGTCACGTGCATCACGTCATAATTACGATCACGTGCATCACGTCATAATTACGATCACGTGCATCACGTCATAATTACGGTCACGTGCATCACGTCATAATTACGGTCACGTGCATCACGTCATAATTACGGTCACGTGTATCGCGTCATAATTACGGTCGCGTGCATCACGTCAAAATTACGGCCACGTGCATCACGTCATAATTACGATCACGTGCATCACGTCATAATTACGATCACGTGCATCACGTCATAATTAAGGTCACGTGCATCACGTCATAATTACGGTCACGTGCATCACGTCATAATTACGGTCCCGTGCATCACGTCATAACTACGATCACGTGTGTCGCGTCATAATTACGGCCACGTGCATGACGTCATAATTACGGTCACGTGCATCACGTCATAACTACGAACACGTGCATCACGTCATAATTACGATCACGTGCATCACGTCATAATTACGGTCACGTGCATGACGTCATAATTACGGTCACGTGCATCACGTCATAATTACGGCCACGTGCATGACGTCATAATTACGGTCACGTGCATCACGTCATAACTACGAACACGTGCATCACGTCATAATTACGATCACGTGCATCACGTCATAATTACGGTCACGTGCATCACGTCATAATTACGATCACGTGCATCACGTCATAATTACGGCCACGTGCATGACGTCATAATTACGGTCACGTGCATCACGTCATAACTACGAACACGTGCATCACGTCATAATTACGATCACGTGCATCACGTCATAATTACGGTCACGTGCATCACGTCATAATTACGGTCACGTGCATGACGTCATAATTACGGTCACGTGCATCACGTCATAACTAAGACCACGTGCATCACGTCATAATTACGACCACGTGCATCACGTCATAATTACGGTCACGTGCATCGCGTCATAATTACGGTCACGTGCATGACGTCATAACTACGACCACGTGCATCACGTCATAATTACGATCACGTGCATCACGTCATAATTACGGTCACGTGTATCACGTCATAATTACGATCATGTGCATCACGTCATAATTACGGTCACGTGCATCACGTCATAATTACGGTCACGTGCATCACGTCATAATTACGGTCACGTGCATCACGTCATAATTACGGTCACGTGCATCACGTCATAATTACGGTCACGTGCATCACGTCATAATTACGATCACGTGTATCGCGTCATAACTACGACCACGTGCATCACGTCATAATTACGATCATGTGCATCACGTCATAAGTACGGACACGTGCATCACGTCATAATTACGGTCACGTGCATGACGTCATAATTACGGTCACGTGCATCACGTCATAATTACGGTCACGTGCATCACGTCATAATTACGGTCACGTGTATCGCGTCATAATTACGGTCACGTGCATCACGTCATAATTACGGTCACGTGCATCACGTCATAACTACGGTCACGTGCATCACGTCATAATTACGACCACGTGCATCACGTCATAATTACGGTCACGTGCATCACGTCATAATTACGGTCACGTGCATCACGTCATAATTACGGTCACGTGCATCACGTCATAATTACGGTCACGTGCATCACGTCATAATTACGGTCACGTGCATCACGTCATAATTACGGTCACTTGCGTCACGTCATAATTACGGTCACGTGCATCACGTCATAATTACGACCACGTGTATCGCGTCATAATTACGGTCACGTGCATCACGTCATAATTACGGTCACGTGCATCACGTCATAATGACGGTCACGTGCATTACGTCATAATTACGGTCACGTGCATCACGTCATAATTACGACCACGTGTATCGCGTCATAATTACGGTCACGTGCATCACGTCATAATTACGGTCACGTGCATCACGTCATAATTACGATCACGTGCATCACGTCATAATTACGATCACGTGCATCACGTCATAATTAAGGTCACGTGCATCACGTCATAATTACGGTCACGTACATCACGTCATAATTACGGTCCCGTGCATCACGTCATAATTACGATCACGTGTGTCGCGTCATAATTACGGCCACGTGCATCACGTCATAATTACGGCCACGTTCATGACGTCATAATTACGGTCACGTGCATCACGTCATAACTACGAACACGTGCATCACGTCATAATTACGGTCACGTGCATCACGTCATAATTACGGTCACGTGCATCACGTCATAATTACGGTCACGTGCATGACGTCATAATTACGGTCACGTGCATCACGTCATAACTAAGACCACGTGCATCACGTCATAATTACGACCACGTGCATCACGTCATAATTACGGTCACGTGCATCGCGTCATAATTACGGTCACGTGCATGACGTCATAACTACGACCACGTGCATCACGTCATAATTACGATCACGTGCATCACGTCATAATTACGGTCACGTGTATCACGTCATAATTACGATCATGTGCATCACGTCATAATTACGGTCACGTGCATCACGTCATAATTACGGTCACGTGCATCACGTCATAATTACGGTCACGTGCATCACGTCATAATTACGGTCACGTGCATCACGTCATAATTACGGTCACGTGCATCACGTCATAATTACGATCACGTGTATCGCGTCATAACTACGACCACGTGCATCACGTCATAATTACGATCATGTGCATCACGTCATAATTACGGACACGTGCATCACGTCATAATTACGGTCACGTGCATGACGTCATAATTACGGTCACGTGCATCACGTCATAATTACGGTCACGTGCATCACGTCATAATTACGGTCACGTGTATCGCGTCATAATTACGGTCACGTGCATCACGTCATAATTACGGTCACGTGCATCACGTCATAATTACGGTCACGTGCATCACGTCATAATTACGACCACGTGCATCACGTCATAATTACGGTCACGTGCATCACGTCATAATTACGGTCACGTGCATCACGTCATAATTACGGTCACGTGCATCACGTCATAATTACGGTCACGTGCATCACGTCAAAATTACGGTCACGTGCATCACGTCATAATTACGGTCACGTGCATCACGTCATAATTACGGTCACGTGCATCACGTCATAATTACGACCACGTGTATCGCGTCATAATTACGGTCACGTGCATCACGTCATAATTACGGTCACGTGCATCACGTCATAATTACGATCACGTGCATCACGTCATAATTACGGTCACGTGCATCACGTCATAATGACGGTCACGTGCATCACGTCATAATTACGGTCACGTGCATCACGTCATAATTACGACCACGTGTATCGCGTCATAATTACGGTCACGTGCATCACGTCATAATTACGGTCACGTGCATCACGTCATAATTACGGTCACGTGCATCACGTCATAATTACGGTCACGTGCATCGCGTCATAATTACGGTCACGTGCATCACGTCATATTTACGACCACGTGTATCGCGTCATAATTACGGTCACGTGCATCACGTCATAATTACGGTCACGTGCATCACGTCATAATTACGGTCACGTGCATCACGTCATAATTACGGTCACGTGCATCACGTCATATTTACGACCACGTGCATCACGTCATAATTACGACCACGTGTATCGCGTCATAATTACGGTCACGTGCATCACGTCATAATTACGGTCACATGCATCACGTCATAATTACGACCACGTGTATCGCGTCATAATTACGGTCACCTGCATCACGTCATAATTACGGTCACGTGCATCACGTCATAATTACGGTCACGTGCATCACGTCATAATTACGACCACGTGTATCGCGTCATAATTACGACCACGTGTATCGCGTCATAATTACGACCACGTCTATCGCGTCATAATTACGACCACGTGCATCACGTCATAATTACGGTCACCTGCATCACGTCATAATTACGGTCACGTGCATCACGTCATAATTACGACCACGTGCATCACGTCATAATTACGACCACGTGTATCGCGTCATAATTACGGTCACCTGCATCACGTCATAATTACGGTCACGTGCATCACGTCATAATTACGGTCACGTGCATCACGTCATAATTACGGTCACGTGCATCACGTCATAATTACGACAACGTGTATCGCGTCATAATTACGGTCACGTGCATCACGTCATAATTACGGTCACGTGCATCACGTCATAATTACGGTCACGTGCATCACGTCATAATGACGGTCACGTGCATCACGTCATAATAACGGCCACGTGCATCACGTCATAATGAAGGTCACGTGCATCACGTCATAATGACGGTCACGTGCATCACGTCATAATTACGGTCACGTGCATCACGTCATAATGACGGTCACGTGCATCACGTCATAATTACGGTCACGTGCATCACGTCATAATGAAGGTCACGTGCATCACGTCATAATAACGGCCACGTGCATCACGTCATAATTACGGTCACGTGCATCACGTCATAATGACGGTCACGTGCATCGCGTCATAATTACGGTCACGTGCATCACGTCATAATTACGGTCACGTGCATCACGTCATAATTACGGCCACGTGCATCACGTCATAATTACGGCCACGTGCATCACGTCATAATAACGGCCACGTGCATCACGTCATAATTACGGTCACGTGCATCACGTCATAATTACGGTCACGTGCATCACGTCATAATTACGGCCACGTGCATCACGTCATAATAACGGCCACGTGCATCACGTCATAATTACGGTCACGTGCATCACGTCATAATTACGGTCACGTGCATCACGTCATAATTACGGTCACGTGCATCACGTCATAATAACGGCCACGTGCATCACGTCATAATAACGGCCACGTGCATCACGTCATAATTACGGTCACGTGCATCACGTCATAATTACGGTCACGTGCATCACGTCATAATTACGGTCACGTGCATCACGTCATAATTACGATCACGTGCATCACCCTGCAGCCTCACTAAGCCATGAGACAGCCCTACAGAAAGCATAAACATTTAGTACATGTCAATGAATTCTGCCTCAACCGAAAAAAAATTACGGTTGACTAGAGAAAAATTGTGCTTCACTTTTTTGCTTTGAAGAGATTAATTCAGGCAAGGTACCTCGGCAAAAATGCATTCTGTGATTACAAGGAGTTTGTAAATTTGAATATGCGAAAGAAACTACATCCATGTTGACATTATTTGACAATGAATTTTCTTTCAGTTACATTTACTCGAATGAGCACTCAGTTACGATCAAAACTAACGATAAGGTGATCGACTTTATATATTTCTATAATGGCACGAAAATTCATCGTTCCATGACATTTCAGTTTCCCCGAAATAACTTTTGCCTTAATTGTGCGAGTCACTGCCTTTCTATATCAAACTTATACCCACGAAATCGTCAATCACCCCCAACATCAAGAAGGGGAAGTCATTACTGCACAATCGAATTTTTGTGCGGACTGATTTTCTCTCCCGCCGCAGGTGCAGAAAACGAGCGGTGGTCGCCGACGATGTTTCTGGAGTGACTTCAGTAGTCGAGTGACGTGGAAATTGACATGAAAAATAAACGGACGGGAAAAAGAACAGCGTTGCGCAACATGCCAGGTCATGCCCTGCGTCGACGCAACTGCAGCAGCGTCCTTTATAAAGGCGACTTGCCTTCGATGTCGCAAGTCGCAGCCAGACACGGCGGCAGCCTGGTCCGCTGGTGTGGGGCGCGGTGGGCACCGGGTGTGCAGTTGGGTGTGGAGGCAGTTGGAACTTCAAGTAGGGAATGTGGAGTTGGGTATAGAAGAATAGAGGGAGTTGAGGAATGGAGGAAGTTGGAACCTCAAGTGCGGAATGTGGAGTTGGGTATAGAAGAATAGAGGGAGTTGGGGAATGGAGGAAGTTGGAACCTCAAGTGGGGAATGTGGAGTTGGGTATAGAAGAATAGAGGGAGTTGGGGAATGGAGGGAGTTGAAACCTCAAGTGGGGAATGTGGAATTGGGTATAGAGGAATGAAGGGAGTTGGGGAATAAAGGAATAGATGGAGTTGGAAACTCAAGTGGGAACCGAAATGTGGAGTTGGCGAATATAGTAATGGAGGAGTTTGGAGACCGGAAGTGGAGAAGGGAGGGAGTTGGAACCTAAAATCTATTGAAATTTAAACTCATTGGTCACTTTTAAACTCATTTCATGCCATGAATTTTTGCGACTAAACTTGGGAAATATAAGTAAGACGCACTAAAAGATTTTTTTTATTCAACGTTAGCCAATTTGCAAAAAAGTTATTATAACTTAACGATCTAGAGCGTCTCGCTTTTTCAAACTCGAGCAAAAAATCATCGTATGTTTTGCTCGTCTGCACTCCTAAACGCTCGGTTAAACTCGAGCAATAAGTCCTCATCTCATATTTCGCTCGAGTTCACTTCTACGTATTGAGGCAAACGGGACTAAATTGACGTCAGTTTAGATTACGTTTCGACTTCATAAATGTGGCACGAAGTGTGGAGAGTGCGCAAGTGATCTACGAGGGCTAGGTCCAACTCCTAGCGTTGGCTGAGTGACGATAGATCCACAAACAACAGCTAGTTGATAAAAGTTTAAATCAATTCTAGAAAGATAAGCGGTTGCAGAAGTGCATAGGTCTTGAAAAGTGAAAAATGAGTGGTGAATAGGTCTTGAGTGAATAAACAAATAGTGAATAGGTCTTGAATTGGGAATAGACTAAATAGTGAATAGGTCTTGAATTGGGAATAGACTAATAGTGAATAGGTCTTGAATTGGGAATAGACTAAATAGTGAATAGGTCTTGAATTGGGAATAGACTAATAGTGAATAGGTCTTGAATTGGGAATAAACTGGAAGTGAATAGATCTTGAGTGATAGACAAACAGTTAATGGACCTAAAATGGTGTACAATTCAATAGTGAATACATAGGTCTCGAATGGTGAATAGGCGACTAGTGATTAGATCTTGACTAGTGAATAGGTAAACAGCGAATAGTTATTGAGCTTGTACTGAATTACACTGAGACGTGGAGAGTAGGAAATAAAAATCCTTTTCTTCTGTACTTAATTTTCTCTTCTTAAGAAGGAAAACTCACAGGGTTAGCGTATTCGCCTGTTTTTCAGACGAAATTTTGTGTATTTTCAATATTTTCAGCCCAAGCATAGCAACCAAATAGGATTTCTTCCGAGAGCTTCTCGTGGTCAAATTAATTTGAGAAAAACAGAAAGTTTATCTTTTTAGCACTAAAAACAGTTTGGTGTCCCTTGATATAATTCAAATGCATTTTTTTAACTTTCAGACAATTGTAAAGGATTTATGCGCGTTGAAGTCGGGTCTTTCTCGATATGTTGTGGGTGAGTTGACGCGTGTTTTGATAGGTAAAGTCCCATTTTGTAATAAATTATTTCATTACATAACACTTTGACCTCGATCGGTCATACTAAAGTTCAATATTCAACTTAAATTTAAAATCAATTGTAGTATTCAATTTTAGTCAATTGTAATTGTACAAATAGCAAAGATTAAGTAGATAGAGCTTTAATTAAATTTTGAATAATTATTCATAAAAATTGAGTTTGTGACTACTGGAAGGTCAGTAGCATTGTGGAAATCCACTCCGTGGCCACCGGTGGCACACGCTGCGGTCAAAGTGTTAATTTGAAAGCGTTTACTGCATGGGCCTGCCTGTGAAAGAAAAAATTTCCCTCATATATGCACAATTCCCTCACATCGGAGATCGTGTTGCAGTATTACTTCCGTTTACATTTAAATTGAACCGTATTTATTTAATGATCCGAAAGGCTCGCCTTCATTTTATTTAACTTTCAGCGCTTGCAAACAATCTTGGCTTCAGCGGCTCTGCTCAGCTTGACGCTGGAATCCATCACTGCCACCACAAATCCAGCGACTGGACTCCTGCAAACTACGCCTAATCCAAAAAGACTTACGCCAGTCCAAATTGGATCTACGAATGAGAAACTGTCGACAACCACTGAAACCAAGAAATTCTTTCTTTCTAAGACTCTCACAAAAGATGCGGATCGTTCCGCTGCTTTAAAATCCACTGTAAAGAAAAATCAGTATGTTGGTGCTGCTATGTCCAAATCTAAAGGCTTCAACAAGACACCAAACATAGATCAAATTTTACGCTTGCCTAATTTGGGTAGCATTGATGCCCGCGAAAGCACTCCTATCCCTAGCCTCGTTAAATTGAGCCCATCTATTCAGAAACCAAAGGTCTTAGTGAACAAAAGCCCAAAAGCGGTTCTAGAGAAGAGTTTCGAGGACATTCGAGGGTCGAATAGCACAGGCAGAACCTCAGAGCAAGATATGAAAGCGTCCGGATCTGTATTGATTGGAATGAAAGCAAGGCAGCTCTTCGATCCGAAATCAAGTAAGTATTTTGTGTCATGCGATTCTAAAAAGTCGTTAAAAAGTGATGATAATTATACAGTGTGTCCTAGAAGTCGCACATTATACGGGTTTTTGTAAAAATGCATACGTATATAAATTTTATCGATCACGAATGTTGTGCCGGTTTGCTTGGCTATTCAAATGAAAAATGGCTTCATAGCTGAACAATCGAATCTTATCTGAAATGTAAAAAAGAACTACAAATAATTGTATGGGGTGTGACTTCTGGGACACCCACCATAGTGTTATAAAATCTAGTGGTTATTTATATTCAGTTTTGAGCTTTAATGATTAATTTAATCATAAGACAAACTACGCTACGTGTTCACGGCTCTGTTAGAGACGTATTACGTTGAACATTTTAGTTCTAGACTTCCCTTACATGAATAATTAATCAAGCTATGATTCAAAGCGCTGTACGCTGCACAACCAAAACAATATTTGGTAATACACGTATATACTGAACGATCGAATGTTCAAATTTGTGGTATCGGCAAATAAAGTTAGCAGCGACTGATCTATCATTGCAAATCTAATGAGAGCGACTATGATACCTATTCTAAAAGGTAGCTAAAAACGGATCATATTTTTAAGGCGATTTTTAATCTAATGGCTAATTAACCCTCTAGAAAGTTTAACGATTCTCAAAAGTAGTCAAAAAGTAATTAAAATAGTTTATAAGTACGAAGCAATTCAAACCCACAAGCGAGAGAGTTTGTTCACGCTTTTTCTTTACCGTCGACCTCAAGGAATAGAAATGATTCGACACAGGTATAAATTTGATCTGAACAGTTTAGATAATGCACTTCGAGCGAACTAATTAGAGCGCAGATGCCTCTTATGGAGCGCAGTTAAATAGATATATTGTAATGAAATAATTAGTGATCAATAACAAAGACAGACGGCGATGCTCGGACCGATTTGCTGATTACAAATTGATTCAAGACTCTGAGTTTAATTTTCCCCGATCAAATCTGGTCATTTAATAATTTAAATCAAATTAGGGATCCAATGAGCATTTTCAGAGAAATATCAAAACTGTAACTTTTGATTCAAATATAACCTGTTTGAAATAATCAAAGGCTGTACAGTGTACATTTAACACTCTCTTTATCATTATACAACATCTGACAGTTTAAATGACTAATGCTGTACATTATACGACATCTGACGGTTTAAATGCTTAATGCTGTACATTTTACAACATCTGACAGTTTAAATGCCTAATACTACTACATTATATGACATCTGACGGTTTCAATGCCTAATGCTGTACATTATACGACATCTGACGGTTTAAATGCCTAATGCTGTACATTATACGACATCTGACGGTTTAAATGACTAATGCTGTACATTATACAACATCTGACGATTTTAATGCCTAATACTACTACATTATACGACACCTGAAAGTTTAAATGACTAATTCTACTTCATTACACGACATCTGACGGTTTCAATGCCTTAGGTTACTACCACCGCCCGATTTACGACTATGGCGACCACGGCTCGCTTCCCATCGCTCACGACGAGACTGACGACTTCAATAAAGGAGGCGACCTTTACAACACTGATAGCCGTTACAAGTTCACGAATGGTCATAGCCTTCCCTCTAAAAGCTACGGTCACGAGAAAAGCTACGATGACGGTTACGTGAGCAAAACCGGTGAGCAAGGCGATAACGGTTACGACCAGACGGCTGGCCATGAAGACGGTAGCTACGGTCGCCATGAAGATGCAGCCGTGCAGGTAAGTACGGACAATTTTACCCCTGATGAAATGTAGACCTTGTGAAAAAGCAATTACAAGTCGATTCACAGACAGCATTAGTGCTAATGCTAGACAATATGCAATTTTTACCTCTGACGCTACGTTGATGATCATGATGCAATTTTTACCTCTGACGCTACGTTGATGATCATGATGCAATTTTTACCTCTGACGCTACGTTGATGATCATGATGCAATTTTTACCTCTGACGCTACGTTGAAGATCATGATGCAATTTTTGCCTGTGACGCAAAATTGACGATCATAATGCAAATTTTACCTCTGAGACAACGTAGAAAAAATAATCAAATGACAATTTCGAGGGAGCATTGGGGATTGAAGCTAGACCATAAGGCAATTTTTTACATTCAAGGGGGAACTTTTTACGTAATGGTGAAATTACTCATGAGGCAATTCCCTGGCAATAATAAGGACTAATGCCGTACGATAGTGTAATTTTTCTCCTCTGATACAACGTAAACCTTAAGGGAAAGCAATCGAAAGGCTATTTCCTGGCCGTAATAGGAAGTAATGATGAGGCCGTAAAGCTATTGCAGCAAAGCATCGAAATAGCACGTCATGTCAAGATACGACCTTATTGTGAATGTTGGATCAAAATTATCTCTAGGTACCGAGGCAGAAACATATTGCGGGGTTAAAAGCTCTGAAGAAAGCCTGCGTCCAATACTAGACTTATGAGGGCTAAGACCGAAAAAAGATAAGTAGAACACCCCAGGTAATTTATTCCCAGCGCTCAATTTGTCCCGATATCTATACTTTTCGATGCCAGATGGAGATCATTTCATTATCCGGAACAGCATCATTTTTTTTATCAGAGTTCAGTAGTTTGTCAATTTATCACAAATTGTTTGCTGACGTTTTGAAAATCTACGGGTTTGCACCTCTTCTACACGTGGTGTATTTATTTTCAAATTGAATCTAATTGAATACTAGGGTTCGAATTCGTTCGAATTCTGTCAAAAGTAATGGGATTTGATATTTTCCTTGAATAAATCTTCCAGATGAAGATGGCAAACATATATATCCATCCTTATAGCACCCGCGATTAAAATATTCTCGTACTTGTGCACTGGTGAAACTCGTATCACAGAAAGGGTCATTTATGAGCGTGACACACCCACCAACGAGGCAAGCAAGCAATAACTGTTTATTATTATTTATCATGAGCCAAGACGTTTCTGAAGATACTTGCTTTATCTTTTCCTCGCAATAAACTCCACTTTCTTAAACAATAGATTCAACTTTCATTTGCGCAAAAAATTGCAGGCTTGTAAACAAAGGTGAACGGATGCCAGATTTTTTATATCATTTGGATGGTACCTACGCTACCATTCAAATTGATATCAAAGTATTGGAATATTGCAAACGGGAGATACAATACACAAATATTGTACAAATTAATCAACTATTATAGTTCGGATTCTCAGGTAAATTCCATTTTAAGACTGCTATCGTCTATGCTTTTGATGCCTCTGACTCCTATGAGGTTTTGTTTATTTCTCAACGCTCTAAATATCATTCATTCATCCGAAGAAGTTATTTTGACTCTCCATGTTTTCTCTCACTAATTAATCTCCATTCATTCCAAGGTATTCAACTGAAGCAAAAGCATTCATCACGATTCAATTACCAGTGTTTCAAGCAACAACAATGTTTCTCCCAGGCATGTCACAGTGCAGGGGGAGAGATCATGCCTCTGATTCCTTTTAGATTTTTATTATTTCTTAACGCTATAAATACCGTTCAGTCATCCGAAAGAGTTTCTTATCCTCTCCATGTGACCTCTAACCTATTTTTCTCGATTTAATCAAGGGTACGATTATTTTTACATCGTATTTAAAGCAAAATCGATGTCTCCACCAGGGAGGCCAGAGTACAGGGGGAGAAATCATTTCCTCGCACGCGGACGACTACGGCTACGGTGGACACAGCTTAGGGGGAGATGAGAAGGAATCCGGACACGATAAAGGAGAAAAAGGATTGGTTTCTAAAGGACACGTTGATGAGGTAATTGTGATCTCCATACACTGAACCGCAACGCAAATATCGTTGTGATGACCTACGTAAGTTTGACTAGGTTGTATCAGGGATACAGCAAAGCAAATATCGTTGTGATGACTTACGTAAGTTTGACTAGGTTGTGTCAGGGATACAGTGAATCAAATATCGTTGTGGACCTACGTAAGTTTGACTAGTTGTATCAGGGATACAGCAAAGCAAATATCGTTGTGATGACTTACGTAAGTTTGACTAGGTTGTATCAGGGATACAGCAAAGCAAATATCGTTGTGATGACCTACGTAAGTTTGACTAGGTTGTATCAGGGATACAGCAAAGCAAATATCGTTGTGATGACTTACGTAAGTTTGACTAGGTTGTGTCAGGGATACAGTGAATCAAATATCGTTGTGGACCTACGTAAGTTTGACTAGGTTGTGTCAGGGATACAGTGAATCAAATATCGTTGTGATGACCTACGTAAGTTTGACTAGGTTGTGTCAGGGATACAGCAAAGCAAATATCGTTGTGATGACCTACGTAAGTTTGACTAGGTTGTGTCAGGGATACAGCAAAGCAAATATCGTTGTGATGACCTACGTAAGTTTGACTAGGTTGTGTCAGGGATACATGCAGCAAAGCAAATATCGTTGTGATGACCTACGTAAGTTTGACTAGGTTGTGTCAGGGATACATGCAGCAAAGCAAATATCGTTGTGATGACCTACGTAAGTTTGACTAGGTTGTGTCAGGGATACATGCAGCAAAGCAAATATCGTTGTGATGACCTACGTAAGTTTGACTAGGTTGTGTGAGGGACACAGCTTCGATGTGATATATTTTTCTTCAAAAGCTAATGAAATGCTCAATGCCTGGTTAATATTCACTAGAACGACATTAAAGTTAAGCAAATATTTGATAATATTTTATCGATTTAGAGTACGTTTAAATAAAGAGTTCGACGCAAAATAAATTCCAAACGTAGAGTAAGATTTGATGCTGCTGTAGAATGCTCTTCATGTAAATCATTGAGCTTATTCAAGACCACAAGTAGATACACCTTAGCCAGTTCATTGTAATGGTTCTAAGGAATGGTTCATTGTGAAAGCTGTCAGTAACGATTCTAGTGATGAATATTGCCGATGGGAGCCATTACTGAACTTTTTAAAGTTCTTTCGCGTCTCTCACACTTCTTTACTGCTTGTTGGAAAACTGGTAAAATTCATTAAATTCTTTCTCATCTCCCACATTTTTTGCTGGCATACAATAGCAGCAACAATAACCAAACTGTTGCTTACTGGCAGACTCTCGAATGAAACCTCAGGTACCCTAAAGAAAGCATTTTGTGTTGACTGAAATAGGTAATGTCGTTTTAACGCAATATTAAATGCTTTAAAGCAATACTTTGTGTTGACTGAAATAGGTAATGTTGTCGTTTTAAAGCAATATTAAATGCTTTGAAGCAACAATTTGTGTTGACTGAAATCGGTAATGTTGACGATTTAAAGCAATATTAAATGTTTTGAAGCAATACTTTGTGTTGACTGAAATCGGTAATGTTGTCGTTTTAAAGCAATATTAAATGTTTTGAAGCAATACTTTGTGTTGACTGAAATCGGTAATGTTGTCATTTTAAAGCAATATTAAATGCTTTGAAGCAATACTTTGTGTTGACTGAAATCGGTAATGTTGTCGTTTTAAAGCAATATTAAATGCTTTGAAGCAATACTTTGTGTTGACTGAAATCGGTAATATTGTCGTTTTAAAGCAATATTAAATGCTTTGAAGCAATACTTTGTGTTGACTGAAATCGGTAATGTTGTCGTTTTAAAGCAATATTAAATGCTTTGAAGCAATACTTTGTGTTGACTGAAATCGGTAATGTTGTCGTTTTAAAGCAATAGTAAATGTTTTGAAGCAATACTTTGTGTTGACTGAAATCGGTAATGTTGTCATTTTAAAGCAATATTAAATGCTTTGAAGCAATACTTTGTGTTGACTGAAATCGGTAATGTTGTCGTTTTAAAGCAATATTAAATGCTTTGAAGCAATACTTTGTGTTGACTGAAATCGGTAATATTGCCGTTTTAAAGCAATATTAAATGCTTTGAAGCAATACTTTGTGTTGACTGAAATCGGTAATGTTGTCGTTTTAAAGCAATATTAAATGCTTTGAAGCAATACTTTGTGTTGACTGAAATCGGTAATGTTGTCTTTTTAAAGCAATATTAAATGCTTTGAAGCAATACTTTGTGTTGACTGAAATCGGTAATATTGTCGTTTTAAAGCAATATTTAATGCTTTGAAGCAATACTTTGTGTTGACTGAAATCGGTAATGTTGTCGTTTTAAAGCAATATTAAATGCTTTGAAGCAATACTTTGTGTTGACTGAAATCGGTAATGTTGTCTTTTTAAAGCAATATTAAATGCTTTGAAGCAATACTTTGTGTTGACTGAAATCGGTAATGTTGTCGTTTTAAAGCAATATTTAATGCTTTGAAGCAATACTTTGTGTTGACTGAAATCGGTAATGTTGTCGTTTTAAAGCAATATTAAATGCTTTGAAGCAATACTTTGTGTTGACTGAAATCGGTAATGTTGTCTTTTTAAAGCAATATTAAATGCTTTGAAGCAATACTTTGTGTTGACTGAAATCGGTAATGTTGTCGTTTTAAAGCAATATTTAATGCTTTGAAGCAATACTTTGTGTTGACTGAAATCGGTAATGTTGTCGTTTTAACGCATTGTTAAATGCACTTCTCTATCACGTCGCCAAAATCATTTGAATTTATTCCCGACTTACTATTTTTAAAACGCACATTTCAGTCTTCAAGGATTGGGAAATACTGTCGCTCTGGGAAATTTATGCGAGTGCAAATTTAGCATGAATACGTAAGTGTGTATCTATTTTTATCACCAGCTGCCTAACATTCTATAAGTGGACAATTAAAGATCTTGAAAAACCAATGATATTTTTTGCATTTGATTACACTCAAACATTCTATGTACAAGTGTACAATTACAGAACTTGGTGGACCAACAATAATCATTGCAAATAGGTGTCCCCACTCTGTGCGCTTCACATGTAAACAAGGATCGTAACACTTAATTTGAAGGATTCCCCGATACTCGGAGCGTCAAAAGCTGTGCGGCAGGTCTATATTGGCATCCAATTAAGCCTTGCATTCATCTTAACGAAGTGATACGCATTCATTGCCTGTTTGTCGAGCACAGCTTTGCCAGAGTGCTGCAGCTGATGAAACCAACACACGGAAATACGTTGCTTTGATACTAGACATGCACTTGTCACGACAGGGATTCGACACTCTGCACCGTAAAGTCGAGTACGGATTTTCGGAAACATTCGGCGACGACGACGACTTTGAGGCCTACGACATCGAGCACGACTCCGGTGACTCGTACCACGACCTGGCGGAAGGTGGAGGGCACCAGGGGCACGACGTCGAGGTGAGGAAACCGGTTCAAAACGGTTGTTCTTCCGTGCTGCATCGGGTGAGAAAATCGGTTTGTAACGGTTATTCTTCCGTGCTACATGAGGTGAGAAAACCGGTTTATAACGATTATTCTTCCGTGCTACATGAGGTGAGGTAACCAGTTTATAACGGAGATTCTACCGTGCTTCATGGAGTGAGAAAATTGGTTAATAACGGTTATTCTTCCCTGCTTGTTTTAGTGTCAGGAATTGTGAGAATATTTCTCCAGGAAAGACATGACTTCGAAGTGAGGAAACCAATTCTTAGCGGTGGGCCTTCAAGAGACACAGATATCTACGCCCATGTTGCATTTAAACTTTAAAGGATAGTGAATTTCGCTTTGCTTCTACACCAAAATTTTACGAATAATTAGATTCCAGGGCGTTCATTAGGGTAATTCTTTTATAAATTGACATACGCTACGTCGAAGATTATTGTAACTTGTTGTTTAAATTACCAAACTTTACGCCATGCTCATTTTATATATTGTAAAACTTTACTATGCAAGATAGTATGTACAACGTAATTCCATTATTTTCTCCGAGCCAAAATATTTATCGATCTTTATATTTTTCAATGAGACTCGCATCATTTCAGGACAGATTTTAAACTGAATCGAGAAGTCAGAAAGAAAAAAATCCGAACAAAAAAACAGTACAATGGCGCTCAGTTTTTACGTCTCTTTATTTCCAGGAAGACGTGCATTACGACAGTCACGGACAGGCAGGCAGCAAACAAGATTTTGATTTCGACGAGAAATTTGCGAGCATCAAAGCCTCGGTAGCAGACGAGCTGAATTTCGAAGACCACGATTCATTCGGGAACGAAGGCAGCAGCTACGACGCATCACACGACAGCCATCTTGGTTTCAACCGACCACATGGAGTTGAAAACTTCCATGAATCCAACCCTCATGAGATACAAAAACGAACTTTTGGGTTCCCGCACTCTGAGGTGTTTGATTCCATCGATCGCGGCTTCAAGGGAGGCTTGAATTACGCTCCTCACATCTCGAGCCGCGGTTCACAGCGAGGGACTTTCGGATCGGACTTTAGTGGTGACAACGGACCGGGATCTCTTGGCGTATACGGAGTTAAAGACCCTTTGTTCAGAGGGGATATTGGATAAATGGCATAGATTTTACGCTCCACAAGGCTAGAGTTTCAATCAATAGGCCTATCAATACATTCAATCAATAAGCGTATCAATACCATCCATCAATAGGCCTATCAATACCTTTAATCAATAAGCGTATCAATACCATCAATCAATAGGCCTATCAATACCAACAATCAATAAGCGTATCAATACCATCAATCAATAGGCCTATTAATACCTTCAATCAATAGGCGTATCCATACCATCAATCAATAGGCCTATCAATACCATCAATCAATAAGCGTATCAATACCATCAATCAATAGGCCTATCAATACCTTCAATCAATAAGCGAATCAATACCATCAATCAATAGGCCTATCAATACCATCAATCAATAAGCGTATCAATACCATCAATCAATAGGCCTATCAATACCATCAATCAATAGGCGTATCAATACCATCAATCAATAGGCCTATCAATACCATCAATCAATAAGCGTATCAACACCATCAATCAATAGGCCTATCAATACCTTCAATCAATAAGCGTATCAATACCATCAGTCAATAGGCCTATCAATACCTTCAATCAATAGGCCTATCAATACCATCAATCAATATGCCTATCAATACCTTCAATCAATAAGCGTATCAATACCATCAATCAATAGGCCTATCAATACCTTTAATCAATAGACGTATCAATACCATCAATCAATAGGCGTATCAATACCATCAATCAATAGGCCTATCAATACCATCAATCAATAGGCCTATCAATACCATCAATCAATAGGCCTATCAATACCTTCAATCAATAAGCGTATCAATACCATCAATCAATAGGCCTATCAATACCTTCAATCAATAAGCGTATCAATACCATCAATCAATAGGCCTATCAATACCTTCAATCAATAGACGTATCAATACCATCAATCAATAGGCGTATCAATACCTTCAATCAATAGGCCTATCAATACCATCAATCAATAGGCCTATCAATACCATCAATCAATAGGCCTATCAATACCTTCAATCAATAAGCGTATCAATACCATCAGTCAATAGGCCTATCAATACCTTCAATCAATAAGCGTATCAATACCATCAATCAATAGGCCTATCAATGCCTTCAATCAATAGACGTATCAATATCATCAATCAATAGGCGTATCAATACCATCAATCAATAGGCCTATCAATACCATCAATCAATAGGCCTATCAATACCTTCAATCAATAGGCCTATCAATACCATCAATCAATAGGCCTATCAATACCATCAATCAATAGGCCTATCAATACCATCAATCAATAGGCCTATCAATACCTTCAATCAATAAGCGTATCAATACCATCAATCAATAGGCCTATCAATACCTTCAATCAATAAGCGTATCAATACCATCAATCAATAGGCCTATCAATACCTTCAATCAATAGACGTATCAATACCATCAATCAATAGGCGTATCAATACCTTCAATCAATAGGCCTATCAATACCATCAATCAATAGGCCTATCAATACCATCAATCAATAGGCCTATCAATACCTTCAATCAATAAGCGTATCAATACCATCAGTCAATAGGCCTATCAATACCTTCAATCAATAAGCGTATCAATACCATCAATCAATAGGCCTATCAATGCCTTCAATCAATAGACGTATCAATATCATCAATCAATAGGCGTATCAATACCATCAATCAATAGGCCTATCAATACCATCAATCAATAGGCCTATCAATACCTTCAATCAATAAGCGTATCAATACCATCAATCAATAGGCCTATCAATACCTTTAATCAATAGACGTATCAATACCATCAATCAATAGGCGTATCAATACCATCAATCAATAGGCCTATCAATACCATCAATCAATAGGCCTATCAATACCATCAATCAATAGGCCTATCAATACCTTCAATCAATAAGCGTATCAATACCATCAATCAATAGGCCTATCAATACCTTCAATCAATAAGCGTATCAATACCATCAATCAATAGGCCTATCAATACCTTCAATCAATAGACGTATCAATACCATCAATCAATAGGCGTATCAATACCTTCAATCAATAGGCCTATCAATACCATCAATCAATAGGCCTATCAATACCATCAATCAATAGGCCTATCAATACCTTCAATCAATAAGCGTATCAATACCATCAGTCAATAGGCCTATCAATACCTTCAATCAATAAGCGTATCAATACCATCAATCAATAGGCCTATCAATGCCTTCAATCAATAGACGTATCAATATCATCAATCAATAGGCGTATCAATACCATCAATCAATATGCCTATCAATGCTAGGCCTACAAATAACTTTCCCGTAACTTGCGCAACTGCCTCATCGATTTCCAGGTTCTGATAAGTGACTTGTCTCGTCGAATTAATCAATAAAGTGAATATGTAATCAGAAACCTTATTTTCAAGAACAATAACAAAGGTTAAACGTTTTATCAAAACAAACGTTTGTTGAACGTCTTATGGCAAACTCTAATTTTCTCAATATTTTTGTTTACTTAACAGTAAATAAATCCTCAGAAATATCCATCTTGATATCAGAAGTCGTTTATTTGTATTAAAAGAACTATTTCAAGTTCCATTTCTCTGAAAGTGACTATTTCAGTTGCGTACACACGATCTTTCAAGAAACAAAAACAGTTTGCATTCAATGACATAGTAACTGATATAATATCGTTAACATATTAGGGTGTCTTCTTTTGGTAACAGGTTGAGTGTTTCTATTATAATTGATTTTCAACATTACTTTTAGAATATGCACTTTTCCACTTTTTAGAATATGCTTTTCTTTAGCCCTGTCCTTCTACTATAATGATTTTTTAAAGTTTAAATTTAAATTTTATTCATCCTCCATTTAAGATGTATGTGATTGGCTTGCACTTCTAATATTATGGATTTTAAATCTTAATATTGAATTTTACTCATCTAAACCCTAATACATGTAATAAGCCCGCACTGTCAAGTTTCTAAGGTAGCACTTTACAATCTTAGGAGTAATGTAGTCCAACAAAAAACAAATTTCCATTATATTAAATTTTTCATTATTTATAAAATTACTCTCTTGGTTCTCTGTAGCTTAACGTTTGTTATTCATTAATAGTATAAGTTGTAATAAATAGAATGTACTTCCACACTAGGACTGGAAGACGCATAGCCTTAAAATTGTTGTTGGTGTAACAATATAATAATATAAATTCCAAAAATATATTTATTGAATAAAGCCTATTCAATTACATCCTCACTACCTTTGCTTTATCCAGGATCACTGTTTAAAATTGTTCAGAAAATAAATTGTGTATAAAATCGCATGCGAAAAAATACGAAGGTACTTGAACTTTATCAGTTCTAGTGCACACGTACTGGTCGGCATTATTCTGAAGAATTTCATCCTTCTTTCTTGAGTTAAATTCGTTTGTGCAAGTCGATGCTGTTCGGCATTAGTCTGAAGAATTTATCCCTTCTTTCTTGAGTTGAATTCTCACGTGCCACTCGATGTTGTCCAGCGCTATGCCTAAGAATTTCTTCGCTTCTTTCTTCTTCTCTAGCTACTCGGTGTTACTCTGCATTATCCCGTAGAATTTCCAAACGCCGGTCAAGGGTCAATTTAGCTCTAGCTTTTTGTTGGCGAGCAGCATTGCTTCGTCTTGCCATTTCGCGGTGTTCATCCGATCGTCTTCGGCGTTTTTCTTGCTATTGAAGTTTTGCTGCTTCTCTCTTGCGGTTGGACACATTTCTATCCATAGTATACTCTTTTGCCGGAATTTTATTCCGATATATCTTTTATTATCTCTTCGGAGCTTTTCAAGAAAATCACAATTTCGAAAACGATAACTCAAGTTCCAAAATCTTGGGCTTTATCCTAAATGGTAGCCAGGTTACTGGTCAAACGAATTTAAAACATTTCTTCTCGCACTATCAATTAAAAATATCAAAGCAACATGATGAATTTATGCAGAGAAAGCTCCAAAGAAAATTTCTGTTTGTACAAATAAGCCGATTGCGTATTCTGGATACCATAATGCAAGTGAAAGGGAATTGAATCGCCACAGAAAAATAATGCAATAGAATAATTTCTTGTATTTCTTAAGCTTCATCCTTGTTGCTATCAAAGCTATCGATTAGAAGAGGGGGTCACACGGACGGACGGACGGACGCGGCTACTTTGATAACAGTTATATTAAACTAGAACTGTCTAAACTCCAAAAAAAACTTAATAATCAGCCAACAGAACTGATATTTGAGCGAATGCAATGAAATTCACTGACGCAAGTGATTTTGCTTACTTGAGTGAGTGAGAAAAAGTTATTTCGCTTGATGAATTTAGTGAGAAAGAGTATTTTGCTTATTGAATTTAGTGAGAACGAGTATTTTGCTTACTGAATTTAGTGAGAACGAGTATTTTGCTTATTGAATTTAGTGAGAACGAGTATTCCGCTTATTGAATTTAGTCAGAACGAGTATTTCGCTTATTGAATTTAGTGAGAATGAGTATTTTGCTTATTGAATTTAGTGAGAACGAGTATTTCGCTTATTGAATTTATTGAGAAAAAATTGCATCGCTCCTTTAGTTATTTGATATTTTTGTGTCGATGTCAAAATGTGTTCGAACAAAAAATCAATAGAAAACGATTGAATGCGTTTAACATTTTAATCAAATAAAAACTTCCAAATGAAAACGTTTGCATAACCTCACACAATAGAATCAGAAGCTGGAGTCGTGCCTTCATAATTGGAAGATACCTCAGAAGACCACGCGGAGCTTTTAATGCTGCAAGGAATGGAATGATTTCCCTGCTCCAAATGACTTCCCTGCTCCAGCTGCTCCTCTGTCAGCGAAGTGCTTCCAAAATTTGTCTTCGTCGTGGAATTTTTTCTTGAAGCCGTATGCTTGGTGGTGCATTTTGTCGCTGTAGGTCTGGTGGAAAACAGATACTGTTATCCAGAGGCGAAGTGGTTGACGGTGGTACAGGCTTTGTTAGGAATGGAATGGGGATCATTTTGTATTTTGCACTTGTCAATTGCAGTTAATTGACCGTCAAGTTAAAATGTTAATGATTACCTTCATAATGAATTTTTTTAAGAATTACGACAAATTTTATAATAAAATCAGTGAGTTATTTGGCAACATTTGAATTTCTGCACGTTGTGTTAGAGACAGCGACATGCCAAAGGTCATAATCCTTCATCCAGTTTGACTTTTTCATCGAAGCATCTATGATTTTAGCTGCCCAAGATAAGCTGCTGCATGAGGCGGCAAAAAATAATACATGCAGCGGAGAAGATGTAAGTCCGGGAGTGCGAAACTAAAATAGTTTATCGGTGCGTAAAAAAGTGCATAAATTAGTATGTGTATTTCATGGACGTTTGCATTTATCGATATGTACGAAAAAATGATCATTTGTAAGCACACCTTCAAGGTTATTCAGTTATCGGTGAGTGAGAAAATCAAATCGTAAACATTTACCCACTAACGTTCGAAAATTTTCTTCGAATATAGCAGCATAACAGTTCCACGTTCAATGCCTGATCACAATTCATCTTCCGTGCGTGGCCAAAAATAATCCATATTAGTTTCTTTGGTTTTAAAATTGCTCTTTTTAGCTGCACTCGAAGATTTACCAATCCAGACTGTTTTTTTTTCGTTTTAACATTGCTCTTTTTAGCTGCACTCGAAGATTTACCAATCCAGACTGTTTTTTTCGTTTCAACAATTGCTCTTTTTGCCTGCGCCAGAGGATTTACCAATCCATATTGCAAGCATAAATACCCGAGCTGAAACTGCCAAGGTTCCTGAGACTTTAACTTTTTCCCTCCACTTTGGGTACGTTTTAAGCGATTTGCTGATTGGGTCTACGTGAATTTGATGAGAGACGCACGAGTGGAAGAGGCTTAGGAGACGTAGAATTGAATCGAGTCCAATACGATCGCGAAGTAAGTGAGTTGGTTTTCGGTAATGTTGGCCGAAGTATTCTATAAGAGAAAATAATTTGGGAAAAATGCAGGACAAAGAGTTTTGGATTGAATACATGAAATACTTTCAGTGAAATATTCAGCTCTCACCGTATTCTCAAGGATCAGTTAAATTATCTTAAAATAACATAAACGAAGATTTTCGAGTAAAAGGAGAAACGATAGGTATTGATTCTCGGAAAGGGATAAAACAATTTTAAGAGAAAATGCAGAAAAAAATTGAAACTTCGGTTACCTTATCCCGATGTCCCTTCCTGTGCTCTTTCTTGAAGCCTTTCTTGAAACCCTCGGACGCTTTCTCTGCATCCTTGTAGTGGCTGTGAAAATCTTCGTAAAATTTCTTGCCTTTGTTAAATTCGCCTCCTTTATCGAAGAAACCCTGAAAAACAATTTTTACGTCAAAGTGAACTCAGTTTTCCGAAGTTGGATTGAGCTCGTTCCATTTTGAAGTTTAATTGAATTTGCTTACGCATTATGTGTTTTTATTTTTATAGTAGCGTTGTTTTTTAGGGAAAAAACACGTAGAGCAGAGCAAAATGACGGCTTGAAGCACTCCGTTTAACTCAAGTATGAGCGTTGTAATTAAATTTATTGAGCCGATAATTTAAATGAAAAATTTTGACAACGACTAAAACTTCCGGAAGCCGTTTACTGAGCTCCGTCTATTATTGATAGCGTGCTTTAGTACTTATTGGAGAGCAATCTTCTGTGATGATTGTATCTCAAAATGCTGAACTCATCGTAAGTTTTTCTAGCAATTGTGTCTTGAAACTTTAACCACAATTATTGGTCAAACTGACTTTCAATTTCCAACTCAAATTTGAAGTCAATTGTAGTAGGCAACATAAAAATAGCAAACATTGACCGGATCATGCCTTGATTAAGCTTTATTTAAGTAATTGTGGAAATTGAGTGCGTGACTATTGGCCGGTCAGCAGCATTACGAAAATTCCCTCCGTGGCCACCGGTGGCATCGTACGATGCAGTCAAAGTGTTGAGAAATTCTCATCGTATGAATATAAGTTCTTCAAGACTTCTCTTCGCGTCATGATTAGTTCAATCCAAAATGATTTACGGATATTAGTAAGCGACAAAGTTTATAGTTTTTATCACGAAAACTCGTTAAGGTCTGTCTTTTTGCTACTTTCAAAATAATATGTAGTTTTTCTCAAACTGATTTTGGATAAACTTTCGATATAATATCTTGCCAAACTTTGTGTTTTTTGCAAGCTTATGAGATTTTTCGGCTTTTAAGTGATCGGGATAGGAAACGAGTTGACATCATGCAGAGAACCAACGTTTTCTCAAATGATGAGCCCAACACAAATACTGCCTTAAAAAATTTTTTACCACAAAGACCATGATTTCATATTTTGCTGTGAATGTAGCCAGTGAATGTAGTGAATGCCCTTACATTGAAGTTATTTTCAAACACACGTGCGTTTCAAACATAATTCAGCAAACGAATTCTAAAACCTCTGATTGCTGATTTTCGGAGACTGACTTACCCCTTCACCGAATTCGGAGTTGTGGGCCTTACTAAGGGCTTTGTGGCCGTGCTTGCTGACGTGGCCCTTGGCGCCGACCCCTCCGTGCTTCTCCTTAAGGCTTTTGCTGAACGCATTCTCCTTGCGGTGTAGACCTAGAAAAGTAGCGAGTCAGGTCAAATTTCAATTGTGTTTGTAGTACAGAATAACTGTTGAAAATAACACTTTCTCCTTGCGGTGAAAACGAGACGGGTAAAATCGAATTTTGGCCGTATTTTTGCCACAGAATGATTGATGAAAATAACTAACGTATTTCTCTCTTTATACCTAAAACGCTTTTTGTGTCAATAGTGCGTGGAAGAGACGTGTTCGAGGAAATGAAACCCAATTTAGCTAATAAGTGCCACTGAAATAAATGAAACGAATATTTGAACTTTATTATAGTTCACTACGCAATATTGGGCATCAAAAGAGATTAACTGTTAATTATTGATTAATTCAAATCTCACACCGCCAGGCTTCAATACGTACAACATTATAAGACTATTTCAATCGTGCCTCTAGATTATTTTATGTGAAAACTGATGATCATTCAGAGCACATAATATTTCACAAGCCGCATTAGATATCAAAGAACTTTTAATCTAAATAACTTTAATGTAATCTATTCTAACTTTCTAAGGCTGAATGTCTAAAGAAAGGAGGAAATGTGGTTGTAGAATGGTTGGTACGTTGATTAAATGTGTGTTTCGAGGCTAGTAATGTGCCGGTTGATTGGAGTAGCGCGTGTGTAGTTCCGTTGTACAAGGGGAAAGGTGACAGGTATGAGTGCAGTAATTCTAGGGGTATAAGTCTACTGAGTGTCGTTGGGAAGCTGTATGTAAGAGTTTTAATTGGAAGAATGAGAGTGTTGACGGATCGTGTGCTTGCTGAAGAACAGTGTGGTTTTAGGTGTGGTAGAGGTTGTGTGGATCAAATGTTTGCTGTGAGGCAGGTGAATGAAAAATACTTATTAAGGGAAAAGATGTATATTGGGCATTTATGGATCTAGAGAAGGCGTATGACAGAGTGGATCGTGAGGCTCTATGGCAAGTGGTAAGCTTGTATGGAGTGAGTGGGAGACTGTTGAATGCGATCAAGAGTTTCTACATTGATAGCAGGGCATGTGTGAGAGTAGGGAATGAGGTGAGTGAATGGTTTCCAGTTGTGACAGGTGTGAGAC
The DNA here is from genome assembly GCA_030386875.1 of Morinoia aosen. Taxonomy (NCBI): domain Eukaryota; kingdom Metazoa; phylum Arthropoda; class Malacostraca; order Amphipoda; family Talitridae; genus Morinoia; species Morinoia aosen. The sequence goes on from CM059558.1 coordinate 56,427,470, forward strand.
AGGGTTGTGTGATGTCGCCGTGGTTGTTTAATTGGTTTATGGATGGTGTGGTGAGAGAAGTGAATGCCAGAGTGTTGGGAAAAGGTGCGCAGTTGGTGGGACGAAATGGTTTGTATTGGGAAGTGTGTCAGGTGCTGTTTGCAGATAATACAGCGCTTGTGACTGATTCAGAGGAAAAACTGAGGAGACTGGTTGCAGAGTTTGGCAGAGTGTGCGAAAGGCGGAAATTGAGGGTAAATGTGAATAAAAGTAATGTGATGAGATGTTCAAGAGGTGGAGTGTTTGGAACTTTGGATGTGAGGTTGAATGGTGAAGTTTTAGAGGAGGTAGAGCATTTTAGGTACCTCGGGTCGGATGTGACTGTTAAGGATAGTATGGAAGTAGAAGTGAGGCATCGAGTGAGTGAAGGCTGTAAGACATTGGGTGCAACGAGGAAAGTTTTTGAATGCAGGAGTTTGAGTATGAATGCTAAGAGGGGACTGTATGAAAGCTTGATTGTGCCAGTTTTGTTGTCTGGAGCAGAGTCATGGGGGTTGAGCAGCTGAAAGGAGGAAGTTGGATGTGTTTGAGATGAAGTGTTTGAGGAGCATGTATGGAGTAACAAGAAGAGATAGGATCAGGAATGAGTTGGTTAGGGGGCAGACGGGTGTTATCAAAAAGTTTAGCAGGCGAGTGGATGAAAAGGTGCTTGGATGGTTTGGGCATGTTGAAAGAATGAATGTTGGGCGGCTGGTGAAAAAGATATATATGTCGGAAGTGAGTGGTCTTCGAGCGCGAGGTAGACCACGGATGAGTAGGATGGATAGGGTGATATGTGCTTTGTATGAGAGGGGTCTGACTGTGGATGTGGCGAGAGGGATGGCTGCGGACAGAAGTGAGTGGGGGCAGTGCATAAGAAGGTAATTTTATTTTTGACTCGGTACTGGAAGTTGCCCGCGTGTGATGAGGTTGACCTGTCCTGTGCGGGGGAAGGGGCTGCACTCAATGAAGTGGTCGGTGTAAGCCAGCTACGACTGTCGGGCCTGACTGTGGCAGGGGATTGTGCTGGGCTGCTGCTGATCCTGGCAGTTCAGGTGCGGCCAGTGCTGCCTCTCTCGCCTCCTAGTGTCTAAGTGCTAAGTGTGGTGATTGTGGCCTGCTGTCGGCTACCCTCCCATTGGGAGGATAAATCCGGTGTATGTATATGTATGTATGTATGTATTCTAACTTTCACTACAATGTATTACTTTGCAATGGGCCTGATAGCTCGTTAGTGTATGCCTTTGACTTTCGATGATATTCGCAACAAATTTGCATTTCTGATAGGGAACTGAAATTGTACTGTGTGAAACACGAGCACATTTTTTTTTAGTTTCTCATGCAGAATCTTTCGGGTAATTGTCCCATCATAATTTTAAAGTCTCATTCAAAATTCGTACAAAAAAATATTCAAATAATATTTTTACCTCTCATACGGAATTCTTCTGATTAATATTCCATCATTACTTCAACCACTCATATGGAATCCTTTTGAGGTATATTCCATCCTTATTTTAACTTCTCATACGGTATCCTTCTGAAAAACATTCCGCATTACTTTAACGTTTCATACGAAATTCTTCAGAAAAATATTCTGCATTATTTTAACATTTGCTACGAAATCCTTCTAAAAAATATTTCATCATCCTTTTACTGGAGTGCAGAAAAAATATTTTTCAAAATATTGCAGACTCACCTGCGGCAGGCAAAAGTTCATGATGAACAACTTTAGAATACTGGTGTTTGGGGGGCAACACTGTGATGTTGTCTCTGCCTTCCTTCGCTGAAGATCGGTTAGTCTCTGTCACCAATGATAAACGATTTCTCCTTTTATTGTATTTTTTTGCCTTCAAATCTTCGGATAGTTTCTCTTTTTTGGAAGCCTCAGAGTCCTTCAGCGAGATTATTTCTTCCGTATTAGCTTTAGTCGCTTCTGGATATCCAGAAATCTTTGCGCTTGAAAACAAAGAAGAAGAAGGCCTACCCGTAACTTTCAAAACGGTGCCGTTCGCACTGAAGGGTGAGCTAGGTTGTGTCTCGTTCAATTTTTCGACACTCAATTCAATATGTTTCTTCGTACCCACGAATTCAATCAGTTTTTCAAGTCCATGTGGTTTCTTTTCAATATTTTTGAAGTCTTCGGATTTCACTGGTATCAGTTTTCCAGTGTTCCCATTACTGGCACCCAAAAATTGCGAAGAACCTTCGTTAACTTTTGCGGTCTTTTTATACAGCACCGGGAGACTAACTGAGCTTGTTAACGTTTTCTTCGGGTTATCGTTAACGGATTTATTTTCGGTGTTGTTGGGCACTGATTTAAACATCGTCGTCGATGCGGCATCTTGATTTTGCTTCAGTTCACCCTGATCCTCTCGGAAATTTTCTTCTAATCCCATAGGAACCGCTCTACCGTGCTGATTAGGAAGTGGTATCTGCTCTTTTTCTTTTGGCTCTGTTGGAGTTCTTGAAGTTTCCACTAATTTCGAAGAAGAAAGTTCCTCACCTCCATGAACTTCAGAAACTGCATCCATGGCGTTGACATGATCCAGAGTTCGTTCTTCAATTTCAATAGTGCCAGCTCTGTGTACATCAACAAGCGTATCTCGATCAGACTTCAATTCAGTAGGTGATGCAGAAGATTTTCCATTAAGCAGAGTGGAATTAGATACCACTTTTTCAGCTGCCGATGAAGAAGCTTCGGCTTTTGGGGATGATGAGTCAATTTGGGGTTCAATGAAGGATGAAAATGGCCCATCATTACTTGGAGGAGATACAAGCACATCAGTTATTGGCGCTGAGAAATTGAACGAGTCTACAAATGATGCAAGGCGAACAGTATCTGCAATCAATGCAGAAATATTTGTAGTTAATGGTTGGTTAGAGAGCTCTTTCGTTGAAGTAGAAACGGGCTGAATTTTTGGCGATGGTTCTTGGGTTTCTACAGCTGGTGATCTAGTAGGTGATGTTTGGTTTGAGAACCCTTTTGGTGATGTAGAAAGAAGCTTAATTTTAGGTGATTGTGGTTCAGTTGTTCTCACAGATGGTGGTTTAATATTATAACTGTGTGACGTTCCTGTAAGTACTTCTTTAGGAGATAGCGAAACAGCTTCTTCTTTTAGAGGAGATGACGTGACTGCTTCCTCTAACGTCAACGGAACAAGCTCCTTTTTTTGTTGAGATGAATCTAGCGTAACTACGGGCAGAGGTGCCACAGCAATGTATTTCGCAGGTGTAGAACTAGCCGTGGTTATATTTTCTGAAGCCACTTTTCTAGGCGACGCCGCTTCTTTCTGCTTATCAAACTCTCCTGAAGACGTTTGAAAAATGTTCCTGAAAATAGCTTCCCCGTTTGTCAAAATTTCATCGAACTGGGAAACAGATCGGACTTTTCTATCAGATCCATCAGTCAGCTTGCCATCTGCAGCGTGGAACGCTTTTGAGGTAGAAATTAAAGGCAGACTTTGCAGATGTTTTTCATTTCGATTCGAAGACTCGTGTTCAGCATAAGACGGATGACACAAAACGATTACCACTGCACTAGAGAGCCACAGCATGACCATCGTCTGAAAATAGAGTGAGCATAAATTAAGAAAAAAAGCGCATTTTAAAAATGAATGAAAGCGACTTAAAAGTGTATGAGTCCCTTTAACAATGTATGAGTGCATTTAAAACGGAATGAGTGCGTTAAGCAATGAATGAGTGCATTTAAAAATGAATGAGTGCATCTTAAAAATGAACGAGTGCATCGAAAAATGAATAAAAACCTCCCAAAAATAAATAAGTGCATCTTAAAATTTAATGAGCGCATCTTGAAAATGGATGAATACATTTTAAAATGAATGAATGCATTTCAAAAATGAACGAGCGCATCTTAATATCAAATGAGCGCACGTTCGAAATAAATGAGCGTATTTTAGAACTAGTCAGAGCACATGTGAACTTCCCCTTTAACACACTTGCGACACACTGTCTTGTGACACACTTTTGACACTCTTGTGACACACTTGTGACACACTTGTGACACACTTTTGACACTCTTGTGACACACTTGTGACACACTTTTGACACACTTGTGACACACTTGTGACACACTTTTGACACTCTTGTGACACACTTGTGACACACTTTTGACACACTTGTGACACACTTGTGACACACTTTTGACACTCTTGTGACACTCTTGTGACACACTTTTGACACTCTTGTGACACACTTGTGACACACTTGTGACACACTTTTGACACTCTTGTGACACACTTGTGACACACTTTTGACACACTTGTGACACACTTGTGACACACTTTTGACACTCTTGTGACACACTTGTGACACACTTTTGACACTCTTGTGACACACTTGTGACACACTTTTGACACACTTGTGACACACTTGTGACACACTTTTGACACTCTTGTGACACACTTGTGACACACTTTTGACACACTTGTGACACACTTGTGACACACTTTTGACACTCTTGTGACACACTTGTGACACACTTTTGACACTCTTGTGACACACTTGTGACACACTTTTGACACTCTTGTGACACACTTGTGAACACTTGTGACACACTTGCGACACACTTGTGACACACTTGTGAGCACTTGTGACACACTTATGACACACTTGTGACACACTTGTGAGCACTTGTGACACACTTTTGACACACTTGTGACACACTTGTGACACACTTGTGACACACTTGTGACACACTTGCGACACACTTGTGAACACTTGTGACACACTTGCGACACACTTGTGACACACTTGTGAACACTTGTGACACACTTTTGACACACTTGTGACACACTTCGACACACTCGTGACACACTTTTGACACACTTGTAACACACTTTCGACACACTCGTGACACAGTTGATGTTATTGAACATAGTTGTTATTGAATTATTGCGCCTTACTCTGAAATATTGCGTCTTATGCTGAATTATTGTGTCTTATGCTGAATTATTGTGCCTTATGCTGAATTATTGTGCCTTATGCTGAATACTTACTTATGTGCCTTATGCTGAATTATTGTGCCTTAAGTCGCATTATTATGCCTTTATGCTGAATTATTGTGCCTTAAGCCGCATTATTGTGCCTTATGCTGAACTATTGTGCCTTAAGCCGCATTATTGTGCCTTATGCTGAATTATTGTGCCTTGATGCGCCCTCAAAACTTAAGCCCGTAGCCTTTGATTAAGTGCGCATGAGGTCTGAAAGGACCAATAAAAAACTCTAACAAAATGTCAAGAATTTAACATATTTTATTTATGAATAGTGTAGACGACTAGTAAGAAATAACAGGATTCAACATTTTCCTCGAATAATCTCCCAGATGTGGATGACAAATAAATATATCCATCCTTATAGTGCCCGCGATTAAAATATTCTTGTACTTGTGCGCTGGTGAAACTCGTATCACAGATACGGTCGCTTCCTTATGAGCGTCACAAAGAGACGGAAGAAGCAGACAACAAACAAATGTATAAATTAATTAACACACCAAGGTTAGTATTAAATAAGAAGATAGTGAAGAAGTACAACATTTGCAAGCACTTTTTATGGTGCTCTCCTCACTCACCGTTATGGCTCCGTCATGACGAACGTTTGGTTTCTTCTTGTGCTGCATGGCACGTGCTTCGAGAGATGAAAATTTTCTTCAGATAGAATGTTTTCTTTTCAGGCAACTTAGTTCCTCGACAAGTAATTTACGATTGAATTCTATTTTAATTTTTCACTCCAAATCGGCTACAAAGAAAAACCTGTTCAGCTTTTGGAACGTACTGTTGTGAGGTTCACTTAGATACATATGATTTTTGAACCCTATGTAGGTTTACGTATTCAAGACCATAGATTTATAACAATATAACTCAACAGTGAATGAATATTTTAAATACTACATGAAATAAACTCTGAAATTAAATCGTAAATCAAATTCAAATGACTAAAAAATCAAACAAACGTGATTCAAAATAAAAAATTTGGCGTTGCATAATATTTTTAAGGGGGTGAAATACTACCCACTTAAATTCTTTACGAATAATTAACAAACCTTTCATTAATTTTTCACTGTTTCAAAGATTTACATGCAAAATTCCGTTTGTCCTCTCTGCCCTGATGCAACTATATATTTGAAAAAAATAAAGCCTAAAAAAATTAAAAAATATTCTCATCCAAGTAAACTTTTCTTATCAGTAACACAAATACACCAACCATCACGAATTAGCTCCTGCAAATTAGGCAGTTTAAAAACACTTTTGTAAAAAATGTGGTTCACAATCAAATACTGGTAATCTTTTCCGTTTCCTTGACAATAAAATCACTCGACCAACGCGTTTCTTAACAATTTTCTAGTTTCAGTAAGATTATTCAAGTTTGGCGGATCAATTCCGTTTTTGCAACGTCACTTCAAGAACAGGGAGGCTCATATCACCTCCGACAATGCCGTTTTCTAATCGGAATTCAATACAATGAGCTGCAAATCACTCAAAGGCAATCTAGAATGATGCACTTGAGCTTCTCTGTAGGTCAAAGAAGAACGTTGGGGCCTAATTTTTTCTCTTGAGGAAGGCCTTAAATCTTCTGTTGATAAGGCCTAATGTTTCTCTTAAGTAGGCCTCAAGCTCTCTGTTAATAAGGCATAATCTTCACTCAATCATTGAGGAGGCCTAATATCATTTATTGAGGAGGCTCATTGTTTTTTCAGGTAAATCGGCCAGGAACTTCTGCCACGGGAATCCAGTTTTGGCTGCCGAGAGCCTCGAGAGGAAGTGGCGAGTGCCTTGTGCTCGACCGTCGAGGAAGCGCCGCGATCTGCGAGACAAAGGCTTTAGGAACCAAGTTTATAGGCGCATCGATGCTCGACACATTGTTCGCACTGCGCCGGATTTCAGCGTATGAAGTGGAATTTTAGATCCGTGCGCTCAGCGCCATCTCCAGTTTTCGGGATTTCTCGTGAGAATGTTCGTCAGAAAAAATGAATTCGTCGGATGAATGAAAAATGAGAAATGAAGGAAAATGAAATGAAAATGAATTCGTCGCAAATTTTTGCGTCGGGAAAGCATTTTCTAGATTTTTTCGGAGTTTTTGTAAAAATATACCATTCAAGTGTCATTTGTAATTTTTTACCTTAACGAAGCAAAATTTTGAAATTTTCAGAGTTCCCGTATTGATATTACACGGAAAAAATATGTTACTCGTGATACTTTTTAGGTAAAAGAAACATTCAGAAATTTACTAATAATACCCTAAACGCTCAAAGAACCGAGAAAAACTGCTGAAGTGTTTTTTTAACTCGTTCCGCTTTAGGGTGTTTTTATTCATTTTTTTGACTCCATTTCTGGGTATTACATACACCAAGTACATCAAACAATCTAATTAAAACGAAGATAATGCTACTGTGAGAGCAACTGTTTTTCTACGCAGCAAAAAAATACCATTACACTCTGAGGAAAGAAAAAATATTCGAGGGTTTTTCGGCAATTTCAATTTACTAAAACACGAAAGAATATTATGAATATAACCCATTAATCATTCACTCCGCGAGGAAGCTAAGGCCTTTTTTACCTGAAGTTCATATTTTGTAATTGCCAATGCATATAGCATTAGAGGAGCAAAATGTTCTGTATATTTGAAACCCGTTGCAGCTGTAGGAACTGTTGCGATTGTTGCTGCTGCAGCATCTATGACAACTGTTACAACTACTGGTACTGTGACAATTGTTGCTGTTACAGTTGTGACAGATGTTGTGATTGTGGCATCTATTTCAGTTGTCGCAACTGTTGCAGCGGTTACGACTGTTGCAGTTGTTACATCTATTGCAGCTATTACAATTGTTGCACCTGTAAAATATATTGCAAATGTTGCAGCTGATCACGTTTGGATCAGCCTGTTCTCAACACTATCTATCCCATTATTTTTCAGATATTTTTATGGGGAGGTCATTAATAGCGAACGTAAAATATATAAATTAAAAAAGTATTATTATAATATGCATATTTTGCATATTTAAAGAAATTTTGGTATACATATAAATGAAACTTGATAGTTTTTCATCTAAATGGTTGGAATTACAAATAACTTTTATGTGTATTTATGTATATGTTTCCGTATTTCTGTGTATTTATGTGTGTTTCAACATGAATATAATATTTTGAGGGGCTGTCATTACGACCGCTGTATTCTAATGACTGCATCGACCTTCACTTCATAAGGAAGAATTAAGTAAAAAGAGCAGCCAAAACACCCCAATCACAAAACTGCATCCATTCCCAACAGAAGTTACAACGATGCAAGCGCCAAAATTATTGTCGGAAGATCCGTTTTCGAGGCTTGGCAGACAACTCCAGTCTTGTTCTGATCTTAAAAAACTATAGAATAAAAATATCTATCGATCTATTGGCACGAAACTTTCATCTCCTGATGCCTTATTTCTTTGCTTGCTCGTTGGCTTGCTTGATGGCTTGTTTGTTGTCTTGCTGACTTGTTGGCTTAGAGGCTTGTTTGCTTCTTGGTGTGTTGGCTTGTTCATCTGTTGACTAGCTTCTTCGTTGGCGTGTTTGCTTGTTGGCTTGTTTATCTGTTGGCTAGTTTGTTTGTTGGCTTGTTTGCTTGTTGGCTTGTTTATCTCTTGGCTAGTCTGTTTTTTGACTGGTTTGCTTGTTGGCTTGTTTATCTCTTGGCTAGTCGGTTTTTTGACTGGCTTGCTTGTTGGCTTGTTTCCGTTTACGATCCCATCGAAATAGTAACTTTGCTACCTTCAAAAAGATTGCTAATATAGGTAAAACCAAAATTAAGCATGTAAATGCTCGAAGCCTGAGTGGTAAATTGGATGAAATCAGAGTAATGTTGGTCACTGAAGAAATTGACATTTTGTGTGTCTCAGAAACATGGTTTGATTCACGAACCCAAAGTTCATTTTTTGACATTCCTGATTACGTGTTGTACCGCTACGATGGCGCTAAAACCAGCCGAGGTAGTGGATCTTGTATTTTTGTGAAAGAAATGTACTCAACATCTTCACTATTAGCGAATAAAGTTTGCGAAGGCATTGAAATGGTTTGGTTAGAAGCGCAAATAAATGAACACAAATCAATCATCATTGGCAGCCTTTACCGGCACCCGTCGTCTCCCCTAAATCTAACACTAGATTTCATTGAGGAAACCTTCAAAGAAATCCTTCAGGCAAAAAAATCATTCTTTGCTTTCGGAGATTTTAATGTTGACCTAACGGACAAAAACAATCAGCTAAGCAAACTATTGTATAAACTAAGCCTATCAAAAATGGTGAAAGAACCGACTCGCATCACTAAAGTCTCTGCAACTCTCCTCGATCTAGTAATCACAAATAATCCCACTGCAATACTTAGTACAGTAATATCACCTTCTATTTCCGATCACCACTCTATAGAATGTGAAATTAATATTGCAAAGGAAAGACAAAAATACCGCTTAATGACCTATCGCTCGAAAAGGCACTATTCAGTAGAACTATTTCAAGAAAAACTTCTCGATAGGTCCACCGAATTCCAGAAAATGAAGCAATCTGACGATGTTGACATTCAAGTGTCAATCTTCAACGAGAACTTCACAGCAGCTCTCGACGAATGTGCACCTTACGTTACCAAAAAAACCAAGCCAAAACGGACTGTTTGGATTACTGACGAAGTGAAAGAGATAAGCAGAATAAAGAAAGCTAACTTGCGAGAGTACAAAAAAAAAACAGATCAAACAGTACCTTATACAAGAGATATAAAGAACATGAGAAAATTCTTCGAAAGAAAATCACTGAAGCGAAACAAACTCACTTCCACCAGGCACTGATAACGGCTAAAAATAACCCGAAACGAACTTGGGAAATCATTAGTGAGGTAGCCCCATATAAAAATCTAGATCGCAAAAGTAATTTTGAAAATCCTTTGGCAACAGCCACAGATTTCAACACATTCTTTTCAAAAGTAGGGGCTCAAGTTTTCAGTGAGGTGCGTACCAGTCCAGATGAAACGACAATTGAAAATTCATGCCCCACTGCACCCTCGAGGACTGATGTCAAGTGGAGACCACGCCATGTCGATTTACCGGAGTTACAAAATATCTTATACTCACTAAAAAAACACAAAGGCAATTGGACATGATGGTATCAGTCTTCAATATATCAAAGACAGTTTCCCTGTTACAGCACCATGGATTCGTCTGATAATTAATACATCAATAGTAACCAACACGTTTCCAAACCAATGGAAACACTCCATTATTAGACCGTGGCATAAAAGTGGTGACCTAAACACAGCATCAAACTACAGGCCCATCAGTCTTTTGCCTGTCATATCAAAACTATTAGAGAAAGTGGTGACAAATCAACTGTCGTTTCACCTGGACGAGTCATATCTACTCCACCAAAATCAATATGCCTATAGAAGAAATACTAGCACTCAAGACGCTCTGCTCAATATCTCTGAAAAAATATACAGTGACATCGATCAAAAGAATGTAACACTCTTGCTGCTCCTCGATCTCTCTAAGGCGTTCGATAGCGTCGAACATGATAGACTTCTGCGTAAAATACTGAACTTGGGAATAGACACGCAATGGTTCGAAAGTTACTTGTCAAATCGATTTCATGCAGTCCACATAGAAAACAAATTGTCCCCATTCATTCAAAACAATTTTGGTGTTCCCCAAGGATCCATTCTTGGTCCGCTACTGTTTTCTATTTTCATTAATGATTTCCCTCCAATGCCTTCTAACACACGGATCTCAATGTATGCATATGATGTTCAAATTGCAATAACAAGTTCTATATCGGAAATACCACAGACGCAAATTAAAGCCGAAACTTTACTGACTAGCCTGAAATCATGGTACGACCGAAATGGTCTTAAATTAAATGCTAATAAAACACAATGCATTATTTTTGGATCCAAAGATGCAATTAAAAAAACTTCAGATCTTACTCTTGCAGTTGGAAATGATAAAATAAATGCATCAGAAAAAGTTAAAAATCTAGGAATCTGGTTCGATAGAAATATGTCCTTCAAATCTCACGTTGAGACTACTTGCAACAAAATCTACGGAACTTTAATGTTTTTTCATCGTATTAAAAGTATGTTAGACGAAAAATCCAGATTATTAGCAATTCAATCCCTTGTGTTATCGCGCATTGACTACTGCAGCCTAGTATGGGGAGACTTACCTAAACACCTTCAAAGGGACTTACAAAAGTGCATGAATTTTGCAGCGACGGTGGTATGCAACGGTAATTTCAAAAGAAGTGATCACGTAACCCCTCTCCTCAATAAACTCGGCTGGATTCCTATCCAAGAAAGGCTCCTCATGCAGAAGGCCCAATACATATTCTCCTAGTTATATCTTCCTCAGAGCAATGCTGAGATAGTGTGTTTCCATCCACCCACTGTAACCAATCAAAAACCGAATAGAAACAATAATGTCTTAGTCAACTATCGTTCATCTCACTTAGGGCAGAAGGCTCTGTCCATATCAGGCGCCTTACTGTGGAACAAACTTCCCCTGAGTATTAAAGTCCCTCAAAGACCGAGAGAATTTAAAGCCAAAATAACTCGTCATCTTGTGTCTCAAGAATAATTCTTAGTTACAGAACACACAAAATAAGTACTGTCGAATCTCATTTGCCTGGTATCTCCATTGCTCAAAAATCTCCCTTGCTTATTGTTTTATAATACAAGATATCACACAACAGTTTTAAAGTCTGCGTAGGTATTGTGATTTGATCGCCTATGCGCTGCCATTTGCAAACATGCTATCTTGAATATGTGTTTACGTATTTTGGTGTATGCGGGCATATGGGTGTGCATATGTCCACGTACACCTGTGTGCACTAGAGTAGATAAACCAGTCGAAGGTTGCATTTTATGTCATTCCTCTCCATTTCTGTGCAAGCATCAAACTAGACCGTCATGGTACCTATGTGTGTGTGTGTTTATCAATTGCAGACATTTTGCACCATATTACAAAGATAATGTGATTTTCTTTCTAATATGAAATTGTAAAGCATCCATGTAAAAAAAGCAATAAATTCGTTGTGTGATCATCCATTTATACTGCAGTATTACGCTTATAGTTATATGCTTATAATAATGTGATACCTATGTTTGTTTATCAATTGCCGACAATTTGCGCCATATTTCAAAGATAATGTGATTTTTTTTTCTAATATGAAACCTTTATAGGACATTAATGTTTTCTTTCTTATTCACGTCCCACAATCGTTTTCATGTTTCAGACTTAGGTAGACTGTTTTGTGCCACTATTTTTAGTACGAAATTTTATAAAATTCATGCCATAATAAAAGGTATTTTCTCCGTTTCCCTCGATTGGAATTTCTGGTTTATACTGACTGGTTTACGCTGATATTCGCGCACATGCTTACTTGTGTATATGTGTACGTGTGCACGCTATGCGTATGACACTAAATAGAATGCGTATGTATTGCCTCGATGCATAGAAATGCATTTGTGTATCCTTACGAGTTTGGTGCAAGTATGTGCGTGCATGTGTATGTGTGTATATTTGCGTGTATATGTGCACACATGTGTGTACTGGACTGACAACTAGCATTTTACTAGAGATAATGGTCTTTTTTCTGTTCACTCTCAACTTGTAACATTACCTAACTCGTCATCTCTTTATTATTGTAAAGCATTCATGTAAAAACTATACATTTGTTGTGCGATCATTCACTTTTTTTTAAACAAAATGCTTATTAACTAATGACCGCTATGTTAAAATTGTTGGATTAGAAATACAAAACTTATAATCTTCTTGGTCCTCATGCCGTTGTGTACGTGTATACATGTATATGTATGTGTGTATATGTACATGTATATATATGTATGAATATATATATATGAATATATATATATGTATATATATACGGATGTATACTTATATATATATTTTTTTCATGCTTCCTTAAAATGACACTTTCGAACATTGGCCGAAACAAGCGATTCATGTATTATTTCCTGGCGTCAAGAATTGCGAAGTTTTATGTCATGCACATGTAAACTGTCAAAATTGTTTTCACCTCACAATGAAAATGCATCGTCCATGAAATTGTGTTGTCTCTTATAATTATCATTACATGTATTATCAAATGTAGATTAAGCAAGATTAGGAGTACATTGCCCTCAATCATTTCTTTTCGACTAGTGACACGAGTTTTACAATACTCGTGTGTGTGCATCATCTAAGTGTATTAATTTTAAGAGATTTTAAAAACCAATGATGGTACTTTTGTACCATCTATATTGGAAATATACTATTTTTCTTTTTTTTTCTTACTCTAGAGAAAAAATTCGAATGGAAAACGCTTCACGAGAAAAAATCGTTTGGCAAACAATTAATTAAAGAATTCATCCTCTACAAAACAATGCATGAGAAAATTCTCAGTAGGGGAGTCGCTTGGCGACAGAACTATTCGAAAGAGAAAACGTTAACAGGATATGAGAAAACGCTTTCTGACGAAAGTATTCGAAAGGGAAAAAATGCTTTCTGTTTTCAGTAGCAGGATCGACAGCGGCAATTAATACTTTGATCGTAGCACGTAAACTGAAGTTTGATGTCCAATTCAAATTTGACGTTAATTATAGCAAGCAATGTCGAAAATAGCAATCAATAAATGGACAGTGCTTTCATTTACTTGTAATTAGGTATTTTTTAAATTGAGTTTGTGGTTAGTGCGCAGCATAATGAGAACTGCCTCGGTGACCGAACGTGGCTCATGTCGCAGTCAGAGTGACGAGAGAGTGCCTGCGCTGCTGCGCGTCAGGTCGCAAAAGGGGCAGTCATCAATTCGCCTGTGTTGGTGCTCTCATTCAACTAATATGAGTTCTCTTCATGAGTCGAGTTTTTATTTGCTTGAAACACAGCATCTAATTTTGTCGGATAAATTCACATGAAGACAAAAGTATTGTTACATGAAGCCAGAAGAATAGTCACTAACCCAGAGGAGTAGTCATATGAAGCCAGACGAATAGTCACATGAAGCCAGAGGAATAGTCGTACCAGGCCAGAGGAATAGTCGTATCAAGCCAGAGGAATAGTCACATCAAGCCAGAGGAATAGTCACATGAACCCTGAGGAATAGTCGCATCAAGGAAGAAGAATAGTCACATCAAGCCAGAGGAATAGTCACATCAAGCCAGAGGAATAGTCGCATCAAGCCTGAGGAATAGTCACATCAAACCAGAGGAATAGTCACATCAAGCCAGAGGAATAGTCACATCAAGCCAGAGGAATAGTCACATCAAGCCAGAGGAATAGCCACATGAAGAAATTGCTCACAGAAGTTTTTCAATTCTGGGTTTCAAAGTTTTGAGTTCTGAGTTTTGAGTTCCAGAGCTCTGAGTTCTGAACTCTAGTTCCATACTGAGTTTCAGAGTTCCAGAGTAGGAATTGCTTTAACCGCAGTTTCGATATGGCTCTTCTGGCGTTTTGCGGACGCAGACCACGAGAATTTTTTAGGCAAGACATCAACCTCGGTGTGGCCAAGTTAGTTAAGTTATTTTCGGTTTACCTAGGTTACTTTAGGTTAGTTTATTTAACTGACTTAATTTTACCTAACCTAACCTCACCTATCGTAACGTCAAAACCGTATTTCTACTTATTTACGTGTCGGTTCGTTCAATTTAATAAACGACGTTCCTATAACTGCAAAGTTAAATATCTTGAAAACTAAGCATTTGCGAGCACAAAGTCATTCATCTACAACGTCTTCAATTGTACTGTATTGTTTCTATGTGGCAATGAAAGTATTGAAATCGTTGACAACATTAAATTCAACATTGACCAAAAAAGCAATAGAAGCTTATTTTTTGTTCATTTTCGCGTTCAAACTAGTTTGGGTAAAAGGCCACTGTTCACTTTAAATTTATATTCTTCACGTGCTAACATTAAAAAAATAAGCGGTATTTTCTGCCATCCGCTTTCCATCCGCAAGTCGCTCCCGCGAGACACAAAAGCCGGATTTTCGAAAAACGCGTGACGGCAAGTAAGCACCATGTGCTTATAAATTGCATATTTTATTTTAATTATATACTCGTATTTTAGTAAGCACCATATGCATTTATAGTACATATTTTACGTTGTTACAATTATTTCGCGTTTCTGTTTGCCTTGCGAAAGAATTGTGAATAAGTTATATTCCTCTTGTCCACCCTGTTGATTTGTGACAAGCCGGATTCGCAAATCTCCTCGCCTGAAGGTGTCACTGACGATCATCAGTCAGGAGGGCCCACTGATATGCATCATACGCAACAACACCAATATTGTCAGTTCAAAAAACACGGCCCCCTGACGATGGGTTTTTCGCTGCTGGATATAAAGCAGCGCATTCGTTAAGGGATGCAAATTATTTTCCCGTCTAGACTACAAAACTTTCAGCTATCTTGCGTGGGCTAATTGGAAATTTTTCCCGAGCAGCGACAGGAAAATTTTTCCCGGATACCTTTCAAAAAAACAGCTTTAGAGAAATTTTTGGGGACTCTGATGGAGTTATGAGAATATATCCTCTCCTTCACGACGTTTTGAGGTAGTTTACTAAATAAAAGAGACAGCCTACTTACTAAGAAATTTTCTCTTCAACTCAACTTTGTTTTAATAACACGACTAGTATTAAATAATGAAAAATTTAAACTCACACTCATACGATAGCTAAAAAATGTGAAACTTATTCCCTTTCTCACTAGGTACAGCGGAAACGTGAAATAACATCAAAGGGAATCTTCTTGCTCACTTGTGTTCTGCATATTAACAGAAGCGCATGTGCACGAATAACAGTACAGGAGACCATCACATGGATTTTTACATCGTTATTAAACAAAAGAGATGAAATTCTCCCTTAAAACCATCAAATAATATCCTTGCTATGAATGGAAGTCTAATTTTGCAGTGCAGGATGCATGTCGCTGTGGATGCAAGAGAAAACTGCACCTCAGAGCTATAGAACTTAGAGCCATGGAACTGTATAGCTGTAGAATTCTGGAACCGTACAACTCTGAAACTCAGAACTCTGAACTCTGGAACTGCAGAACCCTGGTACTGCAGAACTCTGGAACGGCAGAATTCTGGAACTCAGAACTTTGAAACTCAGAACTTTGGCATTGCAAAACTCTGGAATTGTAGAACTCTGGTTCTGCAGAACTCTGGAACTCAGAACTCTTGAACCCAGAACTCTTGAACTCTGAACTCTGGAACTCAGAAACTTAAAACTCAGAACTCTGAAACTCAGAACTCTAGAAGTGCAAGACTATGATATTCATAACTCTAGAACTCAGAACTTCAGACCTCTGGAACTCAGAATTTATAACTCAGAACTCAGCTACATATCGAAAACTAAGCATTTGTGAGCACAATATCATTCATGTAAAACGTTTAAAAATGTCTCCATTTACCTAAATTTCATAATGATATAATAAAAGTTGCCGACAGCATTAAATTCAGTATTGACCTCTTTTCTAACTTAGAAATACAAAAAGTAACAGGACAAAAATTTTCATCTGTCCTGCTTGAATGTATCTTCGCGGACTAATGTTTCACAGAACTGTTTAGTATATTTGGTCTTAAAGCCGGCATTTCTGTCGCATTTCACTGGGGCATCTTGAATTTTGAATTCTGTAGGTCATGTGCCAGGCGAACATGTGCCAGGCTAACATGTTCAGGCAGTTGTCCTTTTTTGTATTGAAAATGTAAAATGGTGAAGCCTACATAGCACGTGACTTGCGTAACAATGATCTGACATTAACTGTCCGCTAATGTGCAGGTCAGAATCGGTTTGTTTGTCTCTTTTAACACTTTCCCCGCCCATTTGGGCATGTGTGTGTGTACCAATAGGTATATTGCTCTTACACGTAAGGGTATAAATGATTGATATTCCACCTGTTTCATAACCTTATTAGAAATAAATGTTTATCATACAAGGTGAAGTGTTATCGTATAACTGTATTCTTCATATTTCTAAGGATGTATAAAATTCATTCGAGCAGTAAAGTCGATTTCCCAAGTCTGCTACTTACAATCAAACCAAACCAACCGTTAACAACCATATTGAATAACGATTTCAATATAAGATTTTTGTTCATTGTTAGGATTGTTTCTTAACCAAAATTTAGCGATGTTTTTTCATTATGATGTCAGAGTTGTGTACAATGTTGTCAGTGGTGTATCTATGTCATGTATAACTTCGTCACACGATAGTTTTGTCTTTTATTTTTTTGTTTTTTTGTTATTGGTTTTTCGGAATCTCTACTGCGTTTCAAAATATACGCTCTGACTCTCGGAAATACTGAAGGTAAATTGTAAGATAGTTTATTCACTTTCACTTAACTTCCTTTCGATTACTTTATCGACTTAATTTACTTTTTAATTCTTTACTTTTATTTACTGTTGCTGAGTCTACTTACAGTTTGCGATGAAATTATTCGTACACTTCTCGACTTTCAAAATTTTCTAGAATTATTCAAAAACTATTTTTGCCACAGGCATAAGATTTTCACTGGTGTGAAGCACATATTAGTGACACTTATACAAAATTTTTAGAACATAATACCATTTTTGAAAGATTTAAAAAACTGAACTTCAGAAACATTAAAAGACAAAATTATTTATACAGTGAGTAGTATTACACTTTATTCAGGTGAATCTACCATTTGAGTACATTTTTGATTCTCAATAGCGTGACCTTTCATCTTAATAAAATTTGAAAGCCTTTTATTCTAGTTTTTGACAAGCTTTTCCGTAGTTTCAGATGAAATATAGTTGCACTCTTCAATGGCAATGCATTTCAATTCTTGAAGATTCTTTGGCGCTCTCTTGTTGATGACTTTTAATTTCTGCCACAAATTTTCAATGGGATTGAGATTAGGACTCATCGAAGGCTATGGCAGCACAATTATCTTATTTCTTTCGAGCCAGCTAGTTGTAGGCTTGGCCGTGTGCTGTTTGTCATTGTCTTGTTGAAGTACCAACCGCCTTCCAAGTCCCAAACTATAAGCTGATACCTTCAGGTTTTCTTCCAAAATATAAATGTAGTCATCAGAGTTCATCTTCCCTTCAATTGCAACCAATTTTCCAGTACCCGATGCAGCAAAACCACCCCAAAGCATCAGTGATCCACTTCCGTGTTTAACAATTGGCACAGTGTTCTTCGGCAGGATAGCAGCATCATTCTTACGCCAAACCTTCTTCACATCATTGTGCCAATCGAGCCGCCGCTCGATTTTGGGGTTCGTCAATCCATAATACTCTCTCCCAAAAGCCTCTGTCTTTATCCAAGTGTGACTTTGCAAAGTTCAAGCGAGCAGCAACATGACATGGTTTGTGGAGTGGAGTCCTTCGAAGTCGGCGTCCGTGTAGGCCTTCCTTGTTCAGACAGCGCTGAATTTTGCGACGGCTCACGCTAGTTCCTTGAGCGTTCAATCTCTCAGCAATGTCGTCTAGCTTCACGCGTGGATTAGCGTTGACCTCACGATACAATTTTCGAGAAGTTCTCACCGAGAGTTTTTGTTTGCGATCTCGCCGGGCAACGTTTCTATAGTACCAAACTTAGCAAACTTTTTTATAACTGATTGTACTGCAGATCTTGGGATTTAAATGTCACCATAACTATGTCCAACTTTGTGGCAGTCAATAATCTTCTGTCTGAAGTCCACACCGAGTTACTTAGTTTTTCCCATCGTGGCGCCAGTGTACGAATGACAAAGCTCAACTCCTCTGGCTCCCAGTTAGCTCTGGCACAATTTTCTAGAATGATCTCACATCTAGAATGTTCAAGAGCATTTTACTCACAATTTCTTTTCAATAAAACAAGTATAACGGTGAATGCTTCTCAATGAAATTTAATGTTCTCAATTGTATGAATAATTTTGTCTTTTCGTGTTTCTGAAGTTCAGCTTGTGAAACCTTTCAACAATAATATTTTGTTCTAGAAACTTCGTATTATTGTCACTAATATGTGCTTCACATCCTTTGAAAATCTGATGCCTGTGGCAACAATAGTTTGAGTAATTCTAGAAAGTCTTGAAAGACGAGGGGTGTACGAATAATTTCGTTGCTAACTGTATCTACTTACTCTATTTATTTAACTTTACTTTTACTAACTGGTGTTTACTGTACGAATCTATACTTTACCTATCTGTACTTTACTCTTACTTACTGCTGCTTTTCTCACAGACTTAGCATCATCATGAGTCTTTGTCAGTGAGACATACGTCCGGTAAAACTTTTTACATTACAGCGGCCCGAAACAAATTTTAGACTGAAACAGTGTGGTGTAACTTCAGGCTCTGCTAACTTTGCCTTCGGGCACAAACTTCCCGAGAAGCCACCCAAAAATTTCTTTTATTTTCTTTTAACTTTTTCATCCCCAAAACTTCAACTTCAATTTAGTTGGAAGCCTGGAGGTGTGGAACATTGCCGTCTCGGTCTCTGTGGGTTAGAGTGGGCGATGAATTTAACACTTCGACCGCGACGTGAGCCGCCGGTGGTACATGGAGGGGCTTCCGTAATGCTGCTGAACTACCTGCAATCACAAAATCAATTTATATGAATACTTGATCAAAGCGGAATGAAGGCACGATCCAGTTGATATTTGCTTTCTTCAAAACTGCACATTACAACTGACTTTAAATTTGAGTTGGATATTGAACTTTAGTGCGTGGGTATGCGGTATGCGTTTCAATGGTCAGCGGTCGGTGTTTTAGTATGATTTTTCTTACATCGGGCAAGGGCTTGAAGTTTCCTACCAATACTTAGACTTGCTGTAAAATTACATCCTCAAAGCCTGAAATAATTCCGATTAATTCGTAACTGTCGCCTCGTTATGGAAAAACCCTTTTGAGAGATCGAAAGTAATTCTGTATTACTCCGTGCAAATAACTAACCCAAAAATAGCTACCAACAGCAGTGACACTAATAGAAAAAACAGCCTCCGTGATTGGGAGGCTCACCCTTATTCATCAGAGAGAGACCGGGGGAGGTCCATTGATTAAGGAAATGCTGCCAACCTCGAAATGATTTCGCTTCCAATTATCGGTAATTTGGCTTCCAATTATCGCTGTTTTCACTGCTCAAAAAAAAAAAACAGAGAAACAGCTGCATAATAGACCATTATAATCTACTAGCATCAACGAAAATGGCTTGGTTAAGGACGAAATTGTATCGATTGGTCCTACACTGCCTAAGCAGTAAAACGAATATTGTATTTATTTATACAATATTATTATACGTCCTCAACACGTTCACTGCGAAGAATTGAACTGAAGTTCAATACTCGACTCAAGTTTAAAGTCAAAAAGGATAAGCAAATTTGTAAATAGCTAACACTAACTGGGTCCATTAAATAACATTAGTTTAAAAAAGGTCGCAGAAAATTATTCAAACGACCCATCGATGGGTCGTTTCGCAAGCAACGCGTTAATAGAAGCCCATTATAGTGGCAACTTTGAAAACATCAAACCTCAACTCGATCGTGCCTTCATTTAGTTTTGAAGAAGCATTTACAGAAATTGAGTTTGTGTGCCTACTGATCGGTTAGCAAAATTATGAAAACTCCGTCAGTGATCACAAGGGGCTCACGTCGCGGTCAAAATGTTAATTGCTTAATTAACACGTAGACTGCAATACGACCCACCGGCGGGTCCTTTGAAAATGTTGAAACAATCTTCTTAAAGTAAGGGTAGTTAATGAATCCAGTTAATAATTTTGTCGTTTGTAAAATTCCTGAAAACTTTGGAATTTAAATTTGAGTTGAGCTTAACCCGTCAGCTTAACCCGTCACAGTCAACGTGCTATTATTGGAAAAAAGGCGCCAACCTAGGTACAAAGCGCATTGACTGGCCTGCCTGCGTCTAGGAAGGATCTGCCACATTTGCTACACAACGCAACAACGGAAGAACAATGGTCGAAGTTTTTAAGCAACACAATTTTCAAATCCCCGGTCGCGCACCAAGTCAGGTAACAATGGTCACCGTTTTTAGACCTGAGAATTTCCAGTGTTATTGCTCAAGTTTAGGTAAAAACTAAACTTCGCTTCCATTTCCTTGAGGATCGATTGCAACTTCTTTTGTGAGAGTTGCGTGTAATTGCAAGCGCGTCGGGCGTACACCTGTCGGACGTGCACCTGTCGGGCGAGCACCTGTGGGCGTAGATCAGATGCCCCGTAACTCTTAAGGCTAAATTTGCAGATTTCCGAAGGACTTTCCAGTCACTGGATGAATCATTTCAAAGTTTTATCTTGTTACACTTTTGTTTCAGCGACGAGCAATTACGCAATTGCTTAGCACACTTGTATGATTTATACGCTGAGTGGTTGTGAAACGTTTGTTCAACTATTGACATGGCTATTAATCCATATTTAATCCGTAAACACACATATATATGTGTGTTTACGGATTAAATACGGTTGGGTTAACACTGTGGCTACGTAGTGGTACATACATATGTGAACCGCTAGGTAAATTGCTTTTTTACTCACCGCTATAAACGAAAAGCGCTTCAATTAATTAACTACATTTTGCACAGCTAATTTTGACCTACATGGCAACAAATTATCATGTCTTTGTGTTTTTCACTCTTCATCTAAATATTAAGAATGTGTTCGAGCAGCAAAGCCGGTCTTTCAAAATTTGGCTTCTTCCAACCGTACCAAACCAACCGTAGCAACCGCGCCAACGCAGTAACGAGTTAATACATTTGAAAATCCAATGTCATACGCTTCATGTATCAACTTCACTGGGAATAAACTATTTTCCATCTTTATTCCTTTTTTGAGTCAACAGTAAAGTTTCACAGCTACTGAAAGCTTGAGAAGAGCAGAACTGGAAAAAAAACTTTTCTGCTCGAATACAATGCAATGTTGTCTGCGAAATGCAAAAAATATAACTGTACGATGTTAATTTATTTTTTATGCTAAAATCCCTTCGAAGAAATGTAGGGAAATAATTTGCATGCCACGCATTTATCTCGAGACCTGAATGATCAATAGGCCTAATGGTACGCATTGAGAGAAACATTATTGAGAGAAACATTATTGAGAGAAACATTATTGAGAGAAACATTATTGAGAGAAACATTATTGAGAGAAACATTATTGAGAGAAACATTATTGAGAGAAACATTATTGAGAGAAATATTATTGAGAGAAACATTATTGAGAGAAACATTATTGAGAAAAACATTATTGAGAGAAACATTATTGAGAGAAACATTGAGAGAAACATTATTGAGAGAAACATTATTGAGAGAAACATTATTGAGAGAAACATTATTGAGAGAAACATTATTGAGAGAAACATTATTGAGAGAAACATTATTGAGAGAAACATTATTGAGAGAAACATTATTGAGAGAAACATTATTGAGAGAACCACTATTGAGAGAAACATTATTGAGAGAAACATTATTGAGAGAAACATTATTGAGAGAAACATTATTGAGAGAAACATTATTGAGAGAACCACTATTGAGAGAAACATTATTGAGAGAAACATTGAGAGAAACATTATTGAGAGAAACATTGAGAGAAACATTATTGAGAGAAACATTATTGAGAGAAACATTGAGAGAAACATTATTGAGAGAAACATTATTGAGAGAAATATTGAGAGAAACATTATTGAGAGAAACATTATTGAGAGAAACATTGAGAGAAACATTATTGAGAGAAACATTATTGAGAGAATCATTATTGAGAGAAATATTGAGAGAAACATTATTGAGAGAAACATTGAGAGAAACATTATTGAGAGAAACATTATTGAGAGAAACATTGAGAGAAACATTATTGAGAGAAACATTATTGAGAGAATCATTATTGAGAGAAATATTGAGAGAAACATTATTGAGAGAAAAATTGAGAGAAACATTATTGAGAGAAACATTATTGAGAGAAACATTGAGAGAAACATTATTGAGAGAAACATTATTGAGAGAAACATTATTGAGAGAAACATTATTGAGAGAATCATTATTGAGAGAAATATTGAGAGAAACATTATTGAGAGAAACATTGAGAGAAACATTATTGAGAGAAACATTATTGAGAGAAACATTGAGAGAAACATTATTGAGAGAAACATTATTGAGAGAAACATTATTGAGAGAATCATTATTGAGAGAAATATTGAGAGAAACATTATTGAGAGAAACATTAAGAGAAACATCATTGAGAGAAACATTGAGAGAAACATTATTGAGAGAAACATTAAGAGAAACATCATTGAGAGAAACATTGAGAGAAACATTATTGAGAGAAACATTGAGAGAAACATTATTGAGAGAAACATTATTGAGAGAAACATTATTGAGAGAATCATTATTGAGAGAAATATTGAGAGAAACATTATTGAGAGAAACATTAAGAGAAACATTATTGAGAGAAACATTATTGAGAGAAACATTATTGAGAGAAACATTATTGAGAGAAACATTATTGAGAGAAACATTATTGAGAGAAACATTATTGAGAGAAACATTATTGAGAGAACCACTATTGAGAGAAACATTATTGAGAGAAACATTATTGAGAGAAACATTATTGAGAGAAACATTATTGAGAGAAACATTATTGAGAGAACCACTATTGAGAGAAACATTATTGAGAGAAACATTGAGAGAAACATTATTGAGAGAAACATTGAGAGAAACATTATTGAGAGAAACATTATTGAGAGAAACATTGAGAGAAACATTATTGAGAGAAACATTATTGAGAGAAACATTATTGAGAGAATCATTATTGAGAGAAATATTGAGAGAAACATTATTGAGAGAAACATTGAGAGAAACATTATTGAGAGAAACATTATTGAGAGAAACATTGAGAGAAACATTATTGAGAGAAACATTATTGAGAGAAACATTATTGAGAGAAACATTATTGAGAGAATCATTATTGAGAGAAATATTGAGAGAAACATTATTGAGAGAAACATTGAGAGAAACATTATTGAGAGAAACACTATTGAGAGAAACATTGAGAGAAACATTATTGAGAGAAACATTATTGAGAGAAACATTATTGAGAGAATCATTATTGAGAGAAATATTGAGAGAAACATTATTGAGAGAAACATTAAGAGAAACATCATTGAGAGAAACATTGAGAGAAACATTATTGAGAGAAACATTAAGAGAAACATCATTGAGAGAAACATTGAGAGAAACATTATTGAGAGAAACATTGAGAGAAACATTATTGAGAGAAACATTATTGAGAGAAACATTATTGAGAGAATCATTATTGAGAGAAATATTGAGAGAAACATTATTGAGAGAAACATTAAGAGAAACATTATTGAGAGAAACATTGAGAGAAACATTATTGAGAGAAACATTATTGAGAGAAACATTATTGAGAGAAACATTATTGAGAGAATCATTATTGAGAGAAATATTGAGAGAAACATTATTGAGAGAAACATTGAGAGAAACATTATTGAGAGAAACATTATTGAGAGAAACATTGAGAGAAACATTATTGAGAGAAACATTATTGAGAGAAACATTATTGAGAGAATCATTATTGAGAGAAATATTGAGAGAAACATTATTGAGAGAAACATTAAGAGAAACATCATTGAGAGAAACATTATTGAGAGAAACATTATTGTGAGAAACATTATTGAGAGAAACATTATTGAGAGAAACATTATTGAGAGAAACATTGAGAGAAACATTATTGAGAGAAACATTGAGAGAAACATTATTGAGAGAAACATTATTGAGAGAAACATTATTGAGAGAAACATTGAGAGAAACATTATTGAGAGAAACATTGAGAGAAACATTATTGAGAGAAACATTGAGAGAAACATTATTGAGAGAAACATTATTGAGAGAAACATTGAGAGAAACATTATTGAGAGAAACATTATTGAGAAAAACATTATTGAGAGAAACATTATTGAGAGAAACATTATTGCGAGAAACATTATTGAGAGAAACATTATTGAGAGAAATATTATTGAGAGAAACAGTATTGAGAGAAACATTATTGAGAGAACCACTATTGAGAGAAACATTATTGAGAGAAACATTATTGAGAGAAACATTGAGAGAAACATTATTGAGAGAAACATTGAGAGAAACATTATTGAGAGAAACATTATTGAGAGAAACATTATTGAGAGAAACATTATTGAGAGAAACATTATTGAGAGAAACATTATTGAGAGAAACATTATTGAGAGAAACATTATTGAGAGGAACATTATTGAGAGAAACATTATTGAGAGAAACATTATTGAGAGAAAAATTATTGAGAGAAACATTATTGAGAGAAACATTATTGAGAGAAACATTGAGAGAAACATTATTGAGAGAAACATTATTGAGAGAAACATTGAGAGAAACATTATTGAGAGAAACATTATTAGGAGAAACATTATTGAGAGAAACATTATTGAGAGAAACATTATTGAGAGAAACATTATTAGGAGAAACATTATTGAGAGAAACATTATTGAGAGAAACATTATTGAGAGAAACATTATTGAGAGAAACATTATTGAGAGAAACATTATTGAGAGAAACATTATTGAGAGAAACATTGAGAGAAACATTATTGAGAGAAACATTATTGAGAGAAACATTGAGAGACACATTGAGAGAAACATTATTGAGAGAAACATTATTGAGAGAAACATTGATGGAAACATTATTGAGAGAAACATTATTGAGAGAAACATTATTGAGAGAAACATTATTGAGAGAAACATTATTAGGAGAAACATTATTGAGAGAAACATTATTGAGAGAAACATTATTGAGAGAAACATTATTGAGAGAAACATTATTGAGAGAAACATTATTGAGAGAAACATTATTGAGAGAAACATTGAGAGAAACATTATTGAGAGAAACATTATTGAGAGAAACATTGAGAGACACATTGAGAGAAACATTATTGAGAGAAACATTATTGAGAGAAACATTGATGGAAACATTATTGAGAGAAACATTATTGAGAGAAACATTATTGAGAGAAACATTATTGAGAGAAACATTATTGCGAGAAACATTGAGAGAAACATTATTGAGAGAAACATTATTGAGAGAAACATTATTGAGAGAAACATTATTGAGAGAAACATTATTGAGAGAAACATTATTGAGAGAAGCATTATTGAGAGAAACATTATTGAGAGAAACATTATTGAGAGAAACATTATTGAGAGAAACATTATTGAGAGAAACATTATTGAGAGAAACATTATTGAGAGAAACATTATTGAGAGAAACATTATTGAGAGAAACATTATTGAGAGAAACATTATTGAGAGAAACATTATTGAGAGAAACATTATTGAGAGAAACATTATTGAGAGAAACATCATTGAGAGAAACATTATTGAGAGAAACATTATTGAGAGAAACATTGAGAGAAACATTATTGAGAGAAACATTATTGAGAGAAACATTATTGAGAGAAACATTATTGAGAGAAACATTATTGAGAGAAACATTATTGAGAGAAACATTATTGAGAGAAACATTGAGAGAAACATTATTGAGAGAAACATTATTGAGAGAAACATTGAGAGAAACATTATTGAGAGAAACATTATTGAGAGAAACATTGAGAGAAACATTATTGAGAGAAACATTGAGAGAAACATTATTGAGAGAAACATCATTGAGAGAAACATTATTGAGAGAAACATCATTGAGAGAAACATTATTGAGAGAAACATTATTGAGAGAAACATTATTGAGAGAAACATCATTGAGAGAAACATTATTGAGAGAAACATTATTGAGAGAAACATTGAGAGAAACATTTTTGAGAGAAACATTGAGAGAAACATTATTGAGAGAAACATTATTGAGAGAAACATTATTGAGAGAAACATTATTGAGAGAAACATTATTGAGAGAAACATTATTGAGAGAAACATTATTGAGAGAAACATTATTGAGAGAAACATTATTGGGAGAAACATTGAGAGAAACATTTTTGAGAGAAACATTGAGAGAAACATTATTGAGAGAAACATTATTGAGAGAAACATTTTTGAGAGAAACATTATTGAGAGAAACATTATTGAGAGAAACATTATTGAGAGAAACATTATTGAGAGAAACATTATTGAGAAAAACATTATTGATGGAAACATTATTGAGAGAAACATTATTGATGGAAACATTATTGAGAGAAACATTGAGAGAAACATTATTGAGAGAAACATTATTGAGAGAAACATTATTGAGAGAAACATTATTGATGGAAACATTATTGAGAGAAACATTATTGATGGAAACATTATTGAGAGAAACATTATTGAGAGAAACATTATTGATGGAAACATTATTGAGAGAAACATTATTGATGGAAACATTATTGAGAGAAACATTGAGAGAAACATTATTGAGAGAAACATTATTGATGGAAACATTATTGAGAGAAACATTGAGAGAAACATTATTGAGAGAAACATTATTGAGAGAAACATTATTGAGAGAAACATTATTGATGGAAACATTATTGAAAGAAACATTATTGATGGAAACATTATTGAGAGAAACATTGAGAGAAACATTATTGAGAGAAACATTATTGAGAGAAACATTGAGAGAAACAATATTGAGAGAAACAATATTGAGAGAAACATTGAGAGAAACATTATTGAGAGAAACATTATTGATGGAAACATTATTGAGAGAAACATTGAGAGAAACATTATTGAGAGAAACATTATTGAGAGAAACATTATTGAGAGAAACATTATTGAGAGAAACATTATTGAGAGAAACATTATTGAGAGAAACATTATTGAGAGAAACATTATTGATAGAAACATTATTGAGAGAAACATTATTGAGAGAAACATTATTGGGAGAAACATTATTGAGAGAAACATTATTGAGAGAAACATTATTGATGGAAACATTATTGAGAGAAACATTATTGAGAGAAACATTATTGATAGAAACATTATTGAGAGAAACATTATTGAGAGAAACATTATTGGGAGAAACATTATTGAGAGAAACATTATTGAGAGAAACATTATTGAGAGAAACATTGAGAGAAACATTATTGAGAGAAACATTATTGAGAGAAACATTATTGAGAGAAACATTATTGAGAGAAACATTATTGAGAGAAACATTATTGATAGAAACATTATTGAGAGAAACATTATTGAGAGAAACATTATTGAGAGAAACATTATTGATGGAAACATTATTGAGAGAAACATTATTGAGAGAAACATTATTGAGAGAAACATTATTGAGAGAAACATTACTGAGAGAAACATTATTGAGAGAAACATTATTGCGAGAAACATTATTGAGAGAAACATTATTGAGAGAAACTTTTGAGAGAAACTTTTGAGAGAAACTTTTGAGAGAAATTTTTCAGAAATTTTTGAGAGAAACTTTTGAGAGAAACTTTTGAGAGAAACTTTTGAGAGAAACTTTTGAGAGAAACTTTTGAGAGAAACTTTTGAGAGAAATTTTTCAGAAATTTTTGAGAGAAACTTTTGAGAGAAACTTTTGAGAGAAACTTTTGAGAGAAACTTTTGAGAGAAACTTTTGAGAGAAACTTTTGAGAGAAACTTTTGAGAGAAACTTTTGAGAGAAACTTTTGAGAGAAACTTTTGAGAGAAACTTTTGAGAGAAACTTTTGAGAGAAACTTTTGAGAGAAACTTTTGAGAGAAACTTTTGAGAGAAACTTTTGAGAGAAACTTTTGAGAGAAACTTTTGAGAGAAACTTTTGAGAGAAACTTTTGAGAGAAACTTTTGAGAGAAACTTTTGAGAGAAACTTTTGAGAGAAACTTTTGAGAGAAACTTTTGAGAGAAACTTTTGAGAGAAACTTTTGAGAGAAACTTTTGAGAGCAACTTTTGAGAGAAACTTTTGAGAGAAACTTTTGAGAGAAACTTTTGAGAGAAACTTGTGAGAGAAACTTTTGAGAGAAACTTGTGAGAGAAACTTTTGAGAGAAACTTTTGAGAGAAACTTTTGAGAGAAACTTTCGAGAGAAACTTTTGAGAGAAACTTTTGAAAGAAACTTTTGAGAGAAACTTGTGAGGGAAGCTTTTGAGAGAAACTTTCGAGAGAAACTTTTGAGAGAAACTTTTGAGAGAAACTTGTGAGAGAAACTTGTGAGAGAAACTTTTGAGAGAAAATTTTGAGAGAAACTTTTGTGAGAAACTTTTGAGAGAAACTTTTGAGAGAAACTTTTGAGAGAAACTTTTGAGAGAAACTTGTGAGAGAAACTTTTGAGAGAAACTTTTGAGAGAAACTTTTGAGAAACTTTTGAGAGAAACTTTGAGAGAAACTTTTGAGAGAAACTTTTGAGAGAAACTTTTGAGAGAAACTTTTGAGAGAAACTTTTGAGAGAAACTTGTGAGAGAAACTTGTGAGAGAAACTTTTGAGAGAAACTTTTGAGAGAAACTTTTGTGAGAAACTTTTGAGAGAAACTTTTGAGAGAACCTTTTGAGAGAAACTTTCGGGAGAAACTTTCGAGAGAAACTTTTGAGAGAAACTTGTGAGAGAAACTTGTGAGAGAAACTTTTGAGAGAAACTTTTGAGAGAAACTTTTGAGAGAAACTTTTGAGAGCAACTTTTGAGAGAAACTTTTGAGAGAAACTTTTGAGAGAAACATTTGAAAGAAACTTTTGAGAGAAACTTTACTGCCAGAAACTTTACTGCCAGAAACTTTACTGCCAGAAATTTTCCTCGGAAAAACTTTACTGGGAGAAACTTAATTGAAACTTTATTGAGAGATGTTTCATTAAGAAACTTTGACAAAAAAATGTTTCACTGAATCTTCGTTAAGCGAAACTTTGTTTTTGCGAAACTTCATTGAGATAAGCTTTTTCAATCCGAGTTGAAAGAGAAACTTCAATGAAAGAAACTTAAGCGGCAGAGTCAAGAGAGAAACTTTGCGGGCAGAGTAAAGAGAGAAACTTTGCGGGCAGAGTAAAGAGAGAAACTTTACGGGCAGAGTAAAGAGAGAATCTTTGCAGGCAGATTAAAGAGAGAATCTTTGCGGGAAGAGTGAAGAGAGAAACTTTGCGGGCAGAGTGAAGAGAGAGAAACTTTGCGGGCAGAGTAAAGAGAGAAACTTTGATGAAAGAAACTTTCGCGGCAGAGTCAAGAGAGAAACTTTGCGGGCAGAGTAAAGAGAGAATATTTGCGGGCACAGTAAAGAGAGAAACTTTGCGGGCAGAGTAAAGAGAGAATCTTTGCAGGCAGATTAAAGAGAGAATCTTTGCGGGAAGAGTGAAGAGAGAAACTTTGCGGGCAGAGTGAAGAGAGAGAAACTTTGCGGGCAGAGTAAAGAGAGAATATTTGCGGGCAGAGTAAAGAGAGAAACTCTGCGGGCAGAGTAAAGAGAGAAGCTTTGCGGGCAGAGTAAAGAGAGAATTTTTGGCGGGCAGATTAAAGAGAGAAACTTTTGCGGGCAGATTAAAGAGAGAAACTTTTGCGGGCAGAGTAAAGAGAGAAACATTGGCGGGCAGAGTAGAGAGAGAAACTTTTGCGGGCACAGTAAAGAGAGAAACTTTGGCTGGCAGAGTAAAGAGAGAATTTTTGGCGGGCAGATTAAAGAGAGAAACTTTTGCGGGCAGTGTAAAGAGAGAAACTTTTGCGGGCAGTGTAAAGAGAGAAACTTTTGCGGGCAGTGTAACGAGAGAAACTTTTGCGGGCAGTGTAAAGAGAGAAACTTTTGCGGGCACAGTAAAGAGAGAAACTTTGGCTGGCAGAGTAAAGAGAGAATTTTTGGCGGGCAGATTAAAGAGAGAAACTTTTGCGGGCAGTGTAAAGAGAGAAACTTTTGCGGGCAGTGTAAAGAGAGAAACTTTTGCGGGCACAGTAAAGAGAGAAACTTTGGCTGGCAGAGTAAAGAGAGAATTTTTGGCGGGCAGATTAAAGAGAGAAACTTTTGCGGGCAGTGTAAAGAGAGAAACTTTTGCGGGCAGTGTAAAGAGAGAAACTTTTGCGGGCAGTGTAAAGAGAGAAACTTTTGCGGGCAGTGTAAAGAGAGAAACTTTTGCGGGCAGTGTAAAGAGAGAAACTTTTGCGGGCACAGTAAAGAGAGAAACTTTTGCGGGCAGTGTAAAGAGAGAAAATTTTGCGGGCAGTGTAAAGAGAGAAACTTTTGCGGGCAGTGTAAAGAGAGAAACTTTTGCGGGCACAGTAAAGAGAGAAACTTTTGCGGGCAGTGTAAAGAGAGAAACTTTGGCTGGCAGAGTAAAGAGAGAATTTTTGGCGGGCAGATTAAAGAGAGAAACTTTTGCGGGCAGTGTAAAGAGAGAAACTTTTGCGGGCAGTGTAACGAGAGAAACTTTTGCGGGCAGTGTAAAGAGAGAAACTTTTGCGGGCAGTGTAACGAGAGAAACTTTTGCGGGCAGTGTAAAGAGAGAAACTTTTGCGGGCAGTGTAACGAGAGAAACTTTTGCGGGCAGTGTAAAGAGAGAAACTTTGGCTGGCAGAGTAAAGAGAGAATTTTTGGCGGGCAGATTAAAGAGAGAAACTTTTGCGGGCAGTGTAGAGAGAGAAACTTTTGCGGGCAGTGTAAAGAGAGAAACTTTTGCGGGCAGTGTAAAGAGAGAAACTTTTGCGGGCAGTGTAAAGAGAGAAACTTTGGCGGGCAGAGTAAAGAGAGAATTTTTGGCGGGCAGATTAAAGAGAGAAACTTTTGCGGGCAGTGTAAAGAGAGAAACTTTTGCGGGCAGTGTAAAGAGAGAAACTTTTGCGGGCAGTGTAAAGAGAGAAACTTTTGCGGGCAGTGTAAAGAGAGAAACTTTTGCGGGCAGTGTAAAGAGAGAAACTTTTGCGGGCAGAGTAAAGAGAGAAACTTTTGCGGGCAGAGTAAAGAGAGAAACTTTGCGGGCAGAGTAAAGAGAGAAACTTTTGCGGGCAGTGTAAAGAGAGAAACTTTTGCGGGCAGAGTAAAGAGAGAAACTTTGCGGGCAGAGTAAAGAGAGAAACTTCGGCGGGCAGTGTAAAGAGAGAAACTTTTGCGGGCAGTGTAAAGAGAGAAACTTTGCGGGCAGATTAAAGAGAGAAACTTTTGCGGGCAGAGTAAAGAGAGAAACTTCGGCGGGCAGTGTAAAGAGAGAAACTTTTGCGGGCAGAGTAAAGAGAGAAACTTTGCGGGCAGAGTAAAGAGAGAAACTTTTGCGGGCAGTGTAAAGAGAGAAACTTTGCGGGCAGAGTAAAGAGAGAAACTTCGGCGGGCAGTGTAAAGAGAGAAACTTTTGCGGGCAGTGTAAAGAGAGAAACTTTTGCGGGCAGAGTAAAGAGAGAAACTTTGCGGGCAGAGTAAAGAGAGAAACTTTCGCGGGCAGTGTAAAGAGAGAAACTTTTGCGGGCAGAGTAAAGAGAGAAACTTTGCGGGCAGAGTAAAGAGAGAAACTTTTGCGGGCAGTGTAAAGAGAGAAACTTTTGCGGGCAGTGTAAAGAGAGAAACTTTGCGGGCAGATTAAAGAGAGAAACTTTTGCGGGCAGTGTAAAGAGAGAAACTTTTGCGGGCAGTGTAAAGAGAGAAACTTTTCCGGCCGTGTAAAGAGAGAAACTTTTGCGGGCAGTGTAAAGAGAGAAACTTTTGCGGGCAGTGTAAAGAGAGAAACTTTTGCGGGCAGTGTAAAGAGAGAAACTTTTGCGGGCAGAGTAAAGAGAGAAACTTTGCGGGCAGAGTAAAGAGAGAAACTTCGGCGGGCAGAGTAAAGAGAGAAACTTTGGCGAGCAGAGTAAAGAGAGAAACTTTGGCGGGCAGAGTAAAGAGAGAAACTTTGGCGGGCAGAGTGAAGAGAGAAACTTCGGCGGGCAGAGTAAAGAGAGAAACTTTGGCGAGCAGAGTAAAGAGAGAAACTTTGGCGAGCAGAGTAAAGAGAGAAACTTTGGCGAGCAGAGTAAAGAAAGAAACTTTGGCGGGCACAGTAAAGAGAGAAACTTTGGCGGGCAGAGTAAAGAGAGAAACTTTGGCGGGCAGAGTAAAGAGAGAAACTTTGGCGGGCAGAGTGAAGAGGGAAACTTTGGCGGGCACAGTAAAGCGAGAAACTTTGTCTGGCAGAGTAAAGAGAGAAACTTTGGCTGGCAGAGTAAAGAGAGCTAAGTTCTGGAATGGCGCAAATATTTACAGAGTCGCTGTTAATTTTAGATAACACTAGCCTTTTGTGAGCATGGAAATACCCCGCTTAAATTTGACATTTTTAACTGTCTAGGGGTTTGTGTTGTACAAAATACATAAGTTTATCCTTGATGACGTTTAAAAAGTGAAATTCTTCCAATTCAACGATTATAATGATGAACTTCTAAAGTCGAAAGGAATTCAGTTTATAGCTTGAGAAATTGCTTGGCTTCTTATTGATGATTTTGTTACGAGACTTTTGTCCCTTGTTAATTTGCAGTTCATTAGCGAGAGAATCTCGGATTGAAAGAAAGGCACACCTCCGCACAAACAGAAAAAATGATCATGCATTTTGCCCGAGTGAAACATAAACACAGCATTAACATAACAACACGCTAGATTGAGCGTACAAAAATTACAATTATTAACTGTACTCGCCTAGTTCATGTGATAGACTTATATCTCCATGACCCACATCCGTGGGGCTTTTTTGTGTCATTAACACTTTGACTGCGACGTGAGCTACCGGTGGTACTCGGTAGGAATTTTCATAATGATACTGATCGGCTAGTAGACAAAAACTCAATTTTTATAAATACTTGATAAACAACAAATGAAGGGCATGATCCAGTCAATGTTTGCTATTTCATCATTATTTACGACAATTGACTTTAAAATTCTAGTTGAATATTAAACTTCAGTTTCACTTTCCGTAGTCAAAATGTTAAAGCCAGGACCTGTTTGTTGAATATGCTTGGGACCTAATACGATTGCAAACTTTTGAAACTCAACTCACACACATTAAAAGACTATTTTACACGATCGTTATACAGGGAACACGCAATTACAGATTGGCAAATCTCCAATACAACACTACTGAGATCTTAAGATTGGCCGGTCAACTTACTTCCCTCAATTACAGATTTCAGTTGTAGATATGTGTTATAGATTCATATTATAGATATATAGATTGCAAACTTGAAACACTTTTATTACATATGATTACATTAGGTTGGAGCACTCTTGACCGTTTCAAAATAAAAATGATAGTATAGACAGCTGATTTAAAAATCATTTTAATTAGTGAACGCTTCGGCTCAACTCAAGGCCATTATTAACACCTGTAAAAGATAATTGAAATACAGAGAATAAGACACGGGTAAAAGACAAAAAGAATACAACTCAAAATTGTGCGAAAAAAAGGGAAGGGCGAGATTGCACTACAATTAATTTTTGAGAATCAGGCTATTTCTAACTGGAATGATGAAAACATTGAATTTAGAGTTAGTTTCATTTGTTCAATGCACAGAGATTCTAGTATATATAGGTCGTTTTTATTTGCACAGAAACTTAAAATTTAAAAATCCGATTTGCTTACTATTACACTACACTGCTCTGCGTGATCCCTGATGGCTGAAAAAGATGTCATAGCTAAAACTCTACCCGTTCTGGAGCTCCTACCAACGTGCTCGAATAATCTAGTTCTAAAACTACGCTGGGTGCAACCCACACAGCTAGCTAGGCCCGCACAGCGAGAGTACAGTTCAGTAGGCAGACGGTCTTTAAATCTTAAAAACCATCTTTTATTACAGTATACGTTAACGCGAAAGACAAACGCAGTCAAAAAACAGGCTCAAAACGATTGCTTCCTATACACAATATCTCTAACTTTCTAATACCTCGTTTGGATGCTCATTCTGTTCGTTTTTATTCCGACATCAGTTTTCGAATTTGACCATAGGAGGATGAATTTTTCCTGACTATATTTCGTTCACAATGACGGTGGTAGAAACAAAGGCAAGTAAAAGAGACACATCACGGCACGACCTCCCGGCTGCCAGCAAGAATGTATTCTATTTACCATCCTATAATATTTTAATTCACAGCAGATTTATATGAATCTTTATTTTATCTATCATAAAATATTTCAGACTAAATGTCATCATCAAACGAAGTCTTTTTAAGCTATTGAACATTATCGGGATGATTATTCACACAATTTCATCCAACTCACACGACTCATGTCAGTACTGTGGATTTTCCACCATTAATTCAGCTGATGCGATATTTTACCATTGCACTGACATCTGTTGAGAAAATGTTCAGTCTGGTTAGCTTATTTTTTTTAAGCTAATAATCAATATGTATTCACTTATTTAATTGCATGTGACTGTTTTGCTATACCTATTAACACTACACTTCTTTTAATTGGTCGATTTTCAGTAGTGACATTTTTAATTCAATAACATTAATAAATGAATGTTGACTGATGCTCATGATGTAGCATATTTTGTATGATTGTATTCCCTTATAGATTTTTGCATATTGAAATATCACTTTTGTATTCACTTTCATTTGAAAACCTTCTTTCCAAGAGGTTTTTCACAACCTTCATATCTTGGAAGTCTTTCATGTAAAATTTTAACTCCTCACGATGAAGAAAAGTCACGTGCGCCCGCATTTCTTACGTGTAGACTCTTATTAAATAAAGTTTTCTGTGCTTCCTATAGCTGGGGATATTCCTCTCCAATTTGTTTTCCTCACCAACTTATGAGACATTTTAATGGCCTAGGGCCGGTGATCAGAGTGTTGAAACGTGAGCAAAGCGTAGACCATTGCACTCCCGCTGTGCCGACACTCACGAAACAAGCCTTCTCGCACAGCCCTCTTCGCTGCGATTCCAAAAGTTTTTCTACTAAAAGCATTTCGAATGTTTTCACTGGTTATCTTTTTTATTAATATTCCTACATAATCCTATCTTTACATATTATTCGTTAAGATTTTCAGAAGCATTAATTCTAAAATGCATGCTCTGATAGAAAAGATTGTACCTGTAAAAACTTGGAAAATAAATCACCAAACTAACAATGTATTCAAAATGCATGGTGACCTTAAAAATGCAGGATGCTTGATTTATCGAACAACTTTGATTTTCCCTCTCTGAGAGGACATAGGATAGGCAATAGGCTTAGGTTAGCTCGGTTTGCCTATCCAATAGTACGGGACTGTGTCCCCAGGGGTGATGTACTGTTAAGCTGCCTCAGCTATGCAGAGCAAGCAAAAAACGTACACATTAAATTGTGATATCATGGTTACTGTGTTGCGGAGGAAATATTTTTTTCAGCCCCTACTACTTTCTTCTTCAACTTTTTCTTGTTTCATGATCTTCTTTCTTAGCTTACTGTTTCTATAGCGCCTTGTGCATAGATTTTGCGTTCCTTCAACTCCATACTAAATGGTGCCTTCATCTTTCCTCTCTTGGAACATCTTTGTCGTGAGAAAGGGAGGTTAAAACTTTCTTATATAAAATTCATAATAACAATAATAATATTAATATTAATAATAATGATAATAATGCGAGGAAATAAATGCATACAACAGCCATCGGAAAGCTGAGATTTTTCTGGCTGAACCAGAGCCATGTTTTCTATCGTAAGCCCCGTATTAAAACCTGTGAAACTTTCTTATTGTTTCAGCCTCTAGATTGTGCGCATCATTTCTCCTGTGAAAAACTGGCGTTGGTGATGAGTTAGTCGGTCCGTTTTGAGGTGAGAGAGTGAAGATGTT
Organism: Morinoia aosen; assembly: GCA_030386875.1. Taxonomy (NCBI): domain Eukaryota; kingdom Metazoa; phylum Arthropoda; class Malacostraca; order Amphipoda; family Talitridae; genus Morinoia; species Morinoia aosen. The sequence continues at coordinate 56,464,180 of CM059558.1, forward strand.
CAAAAATTAGCATTAAACACTACGTGATAGCATTTGTGTTCGAATGACTGGTATAAATGATGCGAACTCAAAATTTGAATTTTCATTGCTCTTCGATAGTGGTTGTATTTATTTCCTCCGTTGAAAAGAAAATGAGTTATTGCAGTTAAAAACGTTGACAGCGATGGGTTAAACTGAAGTTTACCAATTCAGTTCAAATTTAAAGTATATTTTGATAAGCAATTTTTGAAAGAGCGAACATAATCTCGATCGTACCCTTATTTAGCTTTGATTTAAGTATTTATGTAAATTGAGTTTGTGACTACCGGTTGATAAGCAGCATTATGAAAATTCCTCCGTGTAGTACCGGTGGCTCACGTCGCGATTAAAGTGTTTAAGAGTGTGTCTTTTTCTGGCCCATCGTGTAGATAAGCCTGTGAGACATCCGTCTATCTTCCCCAATTCGTTTCTTCCAGTTCTCATGCATTCTTCTCTATCTCTTCTTTGCCTTTTCTTCCTCTTCCTTCCTAACTTGCTGTTTCCATGCGCAGGGGATCCTGTGGTGTAACACATCTTGGCTGTTGCAACATCTGTCTTGTACCACAAAGTGCTACAACACCTGTCCTGTACCACAAAGTGTTGCAACACCTGTCCTGTACCACAAAGTGTTGCAACACCAGTCCTGTACCACAAAGTGTTGCAACACCTGTCCTGTACCACAAAGTGTTGCAACACCTGTCCTGTACCACAAAGTGTTGCAACACCTGTCCTGTACCACAAAGTGCTACAACACCTGTCCTGTACCACAAAGTGTTGCAACACCTGTCCTGTACCACAAAGTGCTACAACACCTGTCCTGTACCACAAAGTGTTGCAACACCTGTCCTGTACCACAAAGTGTTGCAACACCAGTCCTGTACCACAAAGTGTTGCAACACCAGTCCTGTACCACAAAGTGCTACAACACCTGTCCTGTACCACAAAGTGTTGCAACACCTGTCCTGTACCACAAAGTGTTGCAACACCAGTCCTGTACCACAAAGTGCTACAACACCAGTCCTGTACCACAAAGTGTTGCAACACCAGTCCTGTACCACAAAGTGCTACAACACCTGTCCTGTACCACAAAGTGTTGCAACACCAGTCCTGTACCACAAAGTGCTACAACACCAGTCCTGTACCACAAAGTGCTACAACACCAGTCCTGTACCACAAAGTGTTGCAACACCAGTCCTGTACCACAAAGTGTTGCAACACCTGTCCTGTACCACAAAGTGCTACAACACCTGTCCTGTACCACAAAGTGCTACAACACCAGTCCTGTACCACAAAGTGTTGCAACACCTGTCCTGTACCACAAAGTGTTGCAACACCAGTCCTGTACCACAAAGTGCTACAACACCTGTCCTGTACCACAAAGTGTTGCAACACCAGTCCTGTACCACAAAGTGCTACAACACCTGTCCTGTACCACAAAGTGCTACAACACCTGTCCTGTATCACAAAGTGTTGCAACACCAGTCCTGTACCACAAAGTGCTACAACACCTGTCCTGTACCACAAAGTGCTACAACACCTGTCCTGTATCACAAAGTGTTGCAACACCAGTCCTGTACCACAAAGTGCTACAACACCTGTCCTGTACCACAAAGTGCTACAACACCTGTCCTGTATCACAAAGTGTTGCAACACCAGTCCAGTACCACAAAGTGCTACAACACCTGTCCTGTACCACAAAGTGTTGCAACACCTGTCCTGTACCACAAAGTGCTACAACACCTGTCCTGTACCACAAAGTGTTGCAACACCAGTCCTGTACCACAAAGTGCTACAACACCTGTCCTGTATCACAAAGTGTTGCAACACCAGTCCAGTACCACAAAGTGCTACAACACCTGTCCTGTACCACAAAGTGTTGCAACACCAGTCCTGTACCACAAAGTGCTACAACACCTGTCCTGTATCACAAAGTGTTGCAACACCAGTCCAGTACCACAAAGTGCTACAACACCTGTCCTGTACCACAAAGTGTTGCAACACCTGTCCTGTACCACAAAGTGCTACAACACCTGTCCTGTACCACAAAGTGTTGCAACACCAGTCCAGTACCACAAAGTGCTACAACACCTGTCCTGTACCACAAAGTGTTGCAACACCTGTCCTGTACCACAAAGTGCTACAACACCTGTCCTGTATCACAAAGTGTAGCAACACCAGTCCTGTACCACAAAGTGCTACAACACCTGTCCTGTATCACAAAGTGTTGCAACACCAGTCCAGTACCACAAAGTGCTACAACACCTGTCCTGTACCACAAAGTGCTACAACACCAGTCCTGTATCACAAAGTGTTGCAACACCAGTCCAGTACCACAAAGTGCTACAACACCTGTCCTGTACCACAAAGTGCTACAACACCTGTCCTGTATCACAAAGTGTTGCAACACCAGTCCAGTACCACAAAGTGCTACAACACCTGTCCTGTACCACAAAGTGCTACAACACCAGTCCTGTATCACAAAGTGTTGCAACACCAGTCCAGTACCACAAAGTGCTACAACACCTGTCCTGTACCACAAAGTGTTGCAACACCTGTCCTGTACCACAAAGTGCTACAACACCTGTCCTGTACCACAAAGTGTTGCAACACCAGTCCTGTACCACAAAGTGCTACAACACCTGTCCTGTATCACAAAGTGTTGCAACACCAGTCCAGTACCACAAAGTGCTACAACACCTGTCCTGTACCACAAAGTGCTACAACACCAGTCCTGTATCACAAAGTGTTGCAACACCAGTCCAGTACCACAAAGTGCTACAACACCTGTCCTGTACCACAAAGTGTTGCAACACCCGTCCTGTACCACAAAGTGCTACAACCCCTGTCCTGTACCACAAAGTGCTACAACACCTGTCGTATAACAACGCCTGTCCAGTATCACAAAGTGCTACAACACCCATCCTGCACCACCAGGTGCTGCAACAACACACCCAGTTCGCACAACCAAGACGGCACCACCTCCCATTTCCCCTGCCAGTACCAAACAATCACCTCGTGTCGCAACTTTTCTCGCCTGGTAGCGACAAGACCTCGAAGTTCCGCACCAGGACTCCCCGTTGGCGTTGCTACAGTATTTTTCAATGGGTCGTGAAGATGCAATAACGAAGGAAATGGTGAGCAAATTCCTTGCTCACTGGAGCGAAGTTTTTCTTCGGCCTTCAAGATTTGCTGGTTTGTTTTTAATGAGGAAATTGGCGTCGCTGTCACCTGATGCATGGAACCCGCCATGATGGTTTTATAAGGTTACTGATGTACATTGCAGGACTGTGCAGTGCAGGACTGTACAGTGCAGGAGTGTACAGTGCAGGACTATACAGTGCAGGACTGTGTGCAGTGCAGGACTGTGCAGTGCGGGACTGTGCAGTGCAGGACTGTGCAGTGCAGGACTGTGCAGCCCAGGACTGTGCAGCCCAGGACTGTGCAGCGCAGGACTGTGCAGCACAGGACTGTGCAGTGCAGGACTGTACAGCGCAAGACTGTGCAGCGCAGGACTGTGCAGTGCAAAACTGTACAGTGCAGGACAGTGCAGTGCAGGACTGTGCAGTGCAGGACTGTACAGTGCAGGACTGTGCAGTGCAGGACTATGCAATGTGGGAGTGTGCAGTGTGGGACTGTGCAGTGTGGGACTGTGCAGTGCAGGACTGTGCAGTGCAGGACTGTGTTACCACCACCTAGTGTTACCAACACCACCTAGTGTTACCAACACCACCTAGTGTTACCAACACCACCTAGTGTTACCAACAACTCCACCAAGTACTACCAACAACACCACCAAATACTACCAACAACACCACCAAGTACTACCAACAACACCATCAAGTACTACCAACAACACCACCAAGTACTACCAACAACTCCACCAAGTACTACCAACAACACCACCAAGTACTACCAACAGCACCACCAAGTACTACCAACAACACCACCAAGTACTACCAACAACACCACCAAGTACTACCAACAGCACCACCAAGTACTACCAACAACTCCACCAAGTACTACCAACAACACCACCAAGTACTACCAACAACACCACCAAGTACTACCAACAACACCACCAAGTACTACCAACAACACCACCAAGTACTACCAACAACACCACCAAGTACTACCAACAGCACCACCAAGTACTACCAACAACACCACCAAGTACTACCAACAACACCACCAAGTACTACCAACAGCACCACCAAGTACTACCAACAACACCACCAAGTACTACCAACAACACCACCAAGTACTACCAACAACACCACCAAGTACTACCAACAGCACCACCAAGTACTACCAACAACACCACCAAGTACTACCAACAACACCATCAAGTACTACCAACAACACCACCAAGTACTACCAACAACACCACCAAGTACTACCAACAGCACCACCAAGTACTACCAACAACACCACCAAGTACTACCAACAACACCACCAAGTACTACCAACAACACCACCAAGTACTACCAACAGCACCACCAAGTACTACCAACAACACCACCAAGTACTACCAACAACACCACCAAGTACTACCAACAACACCACCAAGTACTACCAAGAACACCACCAAGTACTACCAACACCACCACCAAGTACTACCAACAACACCATCATTTACTACCAACAACACCACCAAGTACTACCAACAACACCACCAAGTACTACCAACAACACCACCAAGTACTACCAACAACACCACCAAGTACTACCAACAACACCGCCAAGTACTACCAACAGCACCACCAAGTACTACCAACAGCACCACCAAGTACTACCAACAACACCACCAAGTACTACCAACAACACCACCAAGTACTACCAACAACACCACCAAGGACTACCAACAACACCACCAAGTACTACCAACAGCACCACCAAGTACTACCAACAGCACCACCAAGTACTACCAACAGCACCACCAAGTACTACCAACACCACCAAGTACTACCAACAGCACCACCAAGTACTACCAACACCACCAAGTACTACCAAGAACACCACCAAGTACTACCAACAGCACCACCAAGTACTACCAACACCACCAAATACTACCAACAACACCACCAAGGACTACCAACAACACCACCAAGTACTACCAACAGCACCACCAAGTACTACCAACAGCACCACCAAGTACTACCAACAGCACCACCAAGTACTACCAACACCACCAAGTACTACCAACAGCACCACCAAGTACTACCAACACCACCAAGTACTACCAAGAACACCACCAAGTACTACCAACAACACCACCAAGTACTACCAACAACACCACCAAGTACTACCAACAACACCACCAAGTACTACCAACAACACCACCAAGTACTACCAACAGCACCACCAAGTACTACCAACAACACCACCAAGGACTACCAACAACACCACCAAGTACTACCAACAGCACCACCAAGTACTACCAACAACACCACCAAGTACTACCAACAACACCACCAAGGACTACCAACAACACCACCAAGTACTACCAACACCACCACCAAGTACTACCAACAGCACCACCAAGTACTACCAACAACACCACCAAGTACTACCAACAACACCACCAAGTACTACCAACAGCACCACCAAGTACTACCAACAACACCACCAAGTACTACCAACAACACCGCCAAGTACTACCAACAACACCACCAAGTACTACCAACAACACCACCAAGTACTACCAACAACACCATCAAGTACTACCAACAACACCATCAAGTACTACCAACAACACCACCTATTACTACCAACAACACCACCAAGTACTACCAACAACACCACCAAGTACTACCAACAACACCACCAAGTACTACCAACAACACCACCAAGTACTACCAACAACACCATCAAGTACTACCAACAACACCATCAAGTACTACCAACAACACCACCTATTACTACCAACAACACCACCAAGTACTACCAACACCACCTATTACTACCAACACCACCTATTACTTCCAACACCACCTGTTACTACCAACACCACCTGCTACCACCAACACCACCTGCTACTACCACCTGCTACTACCAACACCACCTGCTACTACTACCTGCTACTACCAACACCACCTGCTACTACCGCCTGCTACTACCGCCTGCTACTACCACCTGCTACTACCACCTGCTACTGCCATCCACTACTGCCACCACTACTGCCACCACTACTACCACCTGCTACTACCAACACCACCTGTTACTACCAACACCACCTGCAACTACCGCCTGCTACTACCGCCTGCTACTACCGCCTGCTACTACCACCTGCTACTACCACCTGCTACCGCCATCCACTACTGCCACCACTACTGCCACCACTACTGCCACCACTACTACCACCTGCTACTACCAACACCACCTGTTACTACCAACACCACCTGTTACTACCAACACCACCTGTGACTACCAACACCACCTGCTACTACCAACACCACCTGTTACTACCAACACCACCTGTTACTACCAACACCACCTGCTACTACCACCTGCTACTACCAACACCACCTGCTACTACCACCTGCTACTACCACCTGCTACTACTACCTGCTACTGCCATCCACTACTGCCACCCACTACTGCCACCACTACTGCCACCACTACTGCCACCACTACTACCACCTGCTACTACCACCTGCTGTTACCACCCACTACTAACACCCACTACTGCCACCCACTACTGCCACCACTACTACCACCACTACTACCACCTGCTACTACCAACACCACCTAGCACGACTAGTGCAAGTCTCACCACAGGGACATACAGCACACCGAACAACCGCCACAACTCCCCCGACACACGGGGGTAACAGCACGCACATTGTCTATAAAACAAGGCGAGCTGTCTCGCAGCAGATCCATTGTCACTCGACTCCTGCTCTCAGTAGTGGGAAGAAAATTACTGCGCGACCAACAAACACGAGCATCCGAGATGAACAAACCTTCTGAATGGGTAACATTGTGCTCCTCTTTGTGTTGTCTCTAATTAAGTCTGAATGGGTAACGTTGTGTTTCTCTTTGTGTTGTTTCTGATTAAGTCTGAATGGGTAACATTGTGTTCCTCTATGTGTTCTTTCTAATTAAGTTTAAATGCTGTCGAAGACGTACATACGAAATGAATAAACATCCCGAATGGATAAAAAAATGTTCCTCTTCGTGTTCTTTCTAATTCAGTTTCATGCAGCCGATGAAGTTAAATGTGTTGTGGTGTGCAGTGGAAGATCGAAGTATTGATTATCGTGTAAGGAATGTTGTTCTGTTGCTGTGTGTTGAAATGTTGATTTGCATCGTGAGTGAAAACATGGGGAGAAAGAACTTTTTACGAGAGCATAAACATTGAGAGAATGGTACACCAATTTAATCTACGCGAGAGATTTTATGTCTTACTTCACCATAACTATCCATATGTTCGAATGCGATAGTAGTGAGCTTTTATTATTTTCTAAGGAGATTTAAACGACTTCTCCACCATATATTTTGACATATTTTAGGGTGAATGTAGTGATCTAGGGTGACTGTAATGATCTAGAGTGAATGTAGTGGTCTAGGGTGATTGTAGTGGTTTAGGGTGACTGTAGTGGTCTGGTGTGATTGTAGTGATCTTGGGTGACTGTAGTGGTCTAGGGTGGCTATAATGATCTATGGTGATTGTAGTGGTCTAGGGTGATTGTAGTGGTCTAGGGTGACTGAAGTGATCATTTCAATAACCGCAGCAAGACCAGACAAAACTGGAGCTAAGCTTTGTTGCGGTCACAGTGCAGCGCCGGTTACTGAGTCGCACTCAGTCACAGCGTGACGTCACCGCAAGCAGCTACTTGCTCTGAAATATCGTAATATCGCTCGCTAGCCTGCCGTAATATCGCATGTAATATCGCTCGCTAGCCTGCCGTAATATCGCATGTAATATCGCACGCTAGCCTGCCGAAATATCGCACGCTAGACTGCCGTAATATCGCATGTAATATCGCTCGCTAGCGTGTCGTAATAACGCATGTAATATCGCTCGATAGCCTGTCATAATATCGCAAATAATATCGCTCGCTAGCCTGTCGTAATATCGCGTGTAATATCGCTCGCTAGCATGTCATAATATCGCATGTAATATCGCTCGCTAGCCTGTCATAATATCGCATGTAATATCGCTCGCTAGCCTGTCGTAATATCGCATGTAATATCGCTCGCTAGCCTGTCATAATATCGCATGTAATATCGCTCGCTAGCCTGTCGTAATATCGCATGTAATATCGCTCGCTAGCGTATCGTAATATCGCATGTAATATCGCTCGCTAGCCTGTCATAATATCGCGTGTAATATCGCTCGCTAGCCTGTCGTAATATCGCGTGTAATATCGCTCGCTAGCCTGTCGTAATATCGAGTGTAATGTCGCTCGCTAGCCTGTCATAATACCGCATGTAATGTCGCTCGCTAGCCTGTCATAATATCGCGTGTAATGTCGCTCGCTAGCCTGTCATAATACCGCATGTAATGTCGCTCGCTAGCCTGTCATAATATCGCGTGACATATCGCTCGCTAGCCTGTCATAATATCGCGTGTCATATCGCTCGCTAGCCTGTCATAATATCGCGTGTAATGTCGCTCGCTAGCCTGTCATAATATCGCGTGTAATGTCGCTCGCTAGCCTGTCATAATATCGCGTGTAATGTCGCTCGTTAGCCTGTCGTAATATCGCGTGTAATGTCGCTCGCTAGCCTGTCATAATACCGCATGTGATGTCGCTCGCTAGCCTGTCATAATATCGCGTGTAATGTCGCTCGCTAGCCTGTCATAATATCGCGTGTAATATCGCTCGCTAGCCTGTCATAATATCGCGTGTAATGTCGCTCGCTAGCCTGTCATAATATCGCGTGTAATATCGCTCGCTAGCCTGTCATAATATCGCGTGTAATGTCGCTCGCTAGCCTGTCATAATATCGCGTGTAATATCGCTCGCTAGCCTGTCATAATATCGCGTGTAATGTCGCTCGCTAGCCTGTCATAATACCGCATGTGATGTCGCTCGCTAGCCTGTCATAATATCGCGTGTAATGTCGCTCGCTAGCCTGTCATAATATCGCGTGTAATGTCGCTCGCTAGCCTGTCATAATATCGCGTGTAATATCGCTCGCTAGCCTGTCATAATATCGCGTGTAATGTCGCTCGCTAGCCTGTCATAATATCGCGTGTAATGTCGCTCGCTAGCCTGTCATAATATCGCGTGTAATGTCGTTCGCTAGCCTGTCATAATATCGCGTGTAATATCGCTCGCTAGCCTGTCGTATTATCGCGTGTAATGTCGCTCGCTAGCCTGTCATAATATCGCGTGTAATATCGCTCGCTAGCCTGTCATAATATCGCGTGTAATGTCGCTCGCTAGCCTGTCATAATATCGCGTGTAATGTCGCTCGCTAGCCTGTCATAATATCGCGTGTAATATCGCTCGCTAGCCTGTCATAATATCGCGTGTAATGTCGCTCGCTAGCCTGTCATAATATCGCGTGTAATATCGCTCGCTAGCCTGTCATAATATCGCGTGTAATGTCGCTCGCTAGCCTGTCATAATATCGCGTGTAATGTCGCTCGCTAGCCTGTCATAATATCGCGTGTAATATCGCTCGCTAGCCTGTCATAATATCGCGTGTAATGTCGCTCGCTAGCCTGTCATAATATCGCGTGTAATATCGCTCGCTAGCCTGTCATAATATCGCGTGTAATGTCGCTCGCTAGCCTGTCATAATATCGCGTGTAATATCGCTCGCTAGCCTGTCGTAATATCGCGTGTAATGTCGCTCGCTAGCCTGTCATAATATCGCGTGTAATATCGCTCGCTAGCCTGTCATAATATCGCGTGTAATGTCGCTCGCTAGCCTGTCATAATATCGCGTGTAATGTCGCTCGCTAGCCTGTCATAATATCGCGTGTAATATCGCTCGCTAGCCTGTCATAATATCGCGTGTAATGTCGCTCGCTAGCCTGTCATAATATCGCGTGTAATATCGCTCGCTAGCTTGTCATAATATCGCGTGTAATGTCGCTCGCTAGCCTGTCATAATATCGCGTGTAATATCGCTCGCTAGCCTGTCGTAATATCGCATGTAATGTCGCTCGCTAACCTGTCATAATATCGCGTGTAATATCGCTCGCTAGCCTGTCATAATATCGCGTGTAATGTCGCTCGCTAGCCTGTCATAATATCGCGTGTAATGTCGCTCGCTAGCCTGTCATAATATCGCGTGTAATGTCGCTCGCTAGCCTGTCATAATATCGCGTGTAATATCGCTCGCTAGCCTGTCATAATATCGCGTGTAATATCGCTCGCTAGCCTGTCATAATATCGCGTGTAATGTCGCTCGCTAGCTTGTCATAATATCGCGTGTAATGTCGCTCGCTAGCCTGTCATAATATCGCGTGTAATATCGCTCGCTAGCCTGTCGTAATATCGCGTGTAATGTCGCTCGCTAGCCTGTCATAATATCGCGTGTAATATCGCTCGCTAGCCTGTCATAATATCGCGTGTAATGCCGCTCGCTAGCCTGTCATAATATCGCGTGTAATGTCGCTCGCTAGCCTGTCATAATATCGCGTGTAATGTCGCTCGCTAGCCTGTCATAATATCGCGTGTAATATCGCTCGCTAGCCTGTCATAATATCGCGTGTAATATCGCTCGCTAGCCTGTCATAATATCGCGTGTAATGTCGCTCGCTAGCCTGTCATAATATCGCGTGTAATGTCGCTCGCTAGCCTGTCATAATATCGCGTGTAATGTCGCGCGCTAGCCTGTCATAATATCGCGTGTAATATCGCTCGCTAGCCTGTCATAATATCGCGTGTAATGTCGCTCGCTAGCCTGTCATAATATCGCGTGTAATATCGCTCGCTAGCCTGTCATAATATCGCGTGTAATATCGCTCGCTAGCCTGTCATAATATCGCGTGTAATATCGCTCTCCAGCCTGTCATAATATCGCGTGTAATGTCGCTCGCTAGCCTGTCATAATATCGCGTGTAATATCGCTCGCTAGCCTGTCATAATATCGCGTGTAATGTCGCTCGCTAGCCTGTCATAATACCGCATGTGATGTCGCTCGCTAGCCTGTCATAATATCGCGTGTAATGTCGCTCGCTAGCCTGTCATAATATCGCGTGTAATGTCGCTCGCTAGCCTGTCATAATATCGCGTGTAATATCGCTCGCTAGCCTGTCATAATATCGCGTGTAATGTCGCTCGCTAGCCTGTCATAATATCGCGTGTAATGTCGCTCGCTAGCCTGTCATAATATCGCGTGTAATGTCGCTCGCTAGCCTGTCATAATATCGCGTGTAATATCGCTCGCTAGCCTGTCGTATTATCGCGTGTAATGTCGCTCGCTAGCCTGTCATAATATCGCGTGTAATATCGCTCGCTAGCCTGTCATAATATCGCGTGTAATGTCGCTCGCTAGCCTGTCATAATATCGCGTGTAATGTCGCTCGCTAGCCTGTCATAATATCGCGTGTAATATCGCTCGCTAGCCTGTCATAATATCGCGTGTAATGTCGCTCGCTAGCCTGTCATAATATCGCGTGTAATATCGCTCGCTAGCCTGTCATAATATCGCGTGTAATGTCGCTCGCTAGCCTGTCATAATATCGCGTGTAATGTCGCTCGCTAGCCTGTCATAATATCGCGTGTAATATCGCTCGCAAGCCTGTCATAATATCGCGTGTAATGTCGCTCGCTAGCCTGTCATAATATCGCGTGTAATATCGCTCGCTAGCCTGTCATAATATCGCGTGTAATGTCGCTCGCTAGCCTGTCATAATATCGCGTGTAATATCGCTCGCTAGCCTGTCATAATATCGCGTGTAATGTCGCTCGCTAGCCTGTCATAATATCGCGTGTAATGTCGCTCGCTAGCCTGTCATAATATCGCGTGTAATATCGCTCGCTAGCCTGTCATAATATCGCGTGTAATTTCGCTCGCTAGCCTGTCATAATATCGCGTGTAATATCGCTCGCTAGCCTGTCGTAATATCGCGTGTAATGTCGCTTGCTAGCCTGTCATAATATCGCGTGTAATATCGCTCGCTAGCCTGTCATAATATCGCGTGTAATGTCGCTCGCTAGCCTGTCATAATATCGCGTGTAATGTCGCTCGCTAGCCTGTCATAATATCGCGTGTAATATCGCTCGCTAGCCTGTCATAATATCGCGTGTAATGTCGCTCGCTAGCCTGTCATAATATCGCGTGTAATATCGCTCGCTAGCTTGTCATAATATCGCGTGTAATGTCGCTCGCTAGCCTGTCATAATATCGCGTGTAATATCGCTCGCTACCCTGTCGTAATATCGCGTGTAATGTCGCTCGCTAGCCTGTCATAATATCGCGTGTAATATCGCTCGCTAGCCTGTCATAATATCGCGTGTAATGTCGCTCGCTAGCCTGTCATAATATCGCGTGTAATGTCGCTCGCTAGCCTGTCATAATATCGCGTGTAATGTCGCTCGCTAGCCTGTCATAATATCGCGTGTAATATCGCTCGCTAGCCTGTCATAATATCGCGTGTAATATCGCTCGCTAGCCTGTCATAATATCGCGTGTAATGTCGCTCGCTAGCTTGTCATAATATCGCGTGTAATGTCGCTCGCTAGCCTGTCATAATATCGCGTGTAATATCGCTCGCTAGCCTGTCGTAATATCGCGTGTAATGTCGCTCGCTAGCCTGTCATAATATCGCGTGTAATATCGCTCGCTAGCCTGTCATAATATCGCGTGTAATGTCGCTCGCTAGCCTGTCATAATATCGCGTGTAATGTCGCTCGCTAGCCTGTCATAATATCGCGTGTAATGTCGCTCGCTAGCCTGTCATAATATCGCGTGTAATATCGCTCGCTAGCCTGTCGTAATATCGCGTGTAATATCGCTCGCTAGCCTGTCGTAATATCGCGTGTAATATCGCTCGCTAGCCTGTCATAATATCGCGTGTAATGTCGCTCGCTAGCCTGTCATAATATCGCGTGTAATGTCGCTCGCTAGCCTGTCATAATATCGCGTGTAATGTCGCTCGCTAGCCTGTCATAATATCGCGTGTAATATCGCTCGCTAGCCTGTCATAATATCGCGTGTAATGTCGCTCGCTAGCCTGTCATAATATCGCGTGTAATATCGCTCGCTAGCCTGTCATAATATCGCGTGTAATGTCGCTCGCTAGCCTGTCATAATATCGCGTGTAATATCGCTCGCTAGCCTGTCGTAATATCGCGTGTAATGTCGCTCGCTAGCCTGTCATAATATCGCGTGTAATGTCGCTCGCTAGCCTGTCATAATATCGCGTGTAATATCGCTCGCTAGCCTGTCATAATATCGCGTGTAATGTCGCTCGCTAGCCTGTCATAATATCGCGTGTAATGTCGCTCGCTAGCCTGTCATAATATCGCGTGTAATGTCGCTCGCTAGCATGTCATAATATCGCGTGTAATATCGCTCGCTAGCCTGTCATGATATCGCGTGTAATGTCGCTCGCTAGCCTGTCATAATATCGCGTGTAATATCGCTCGCTAGCCTGTCATGATATCGCGTGTAATGTCGCTCGCTAGCATGTCATAATATCGCGTGTAATATCGCTCGCTAGCCTGTCATGATATCGCGTGTAATGTCGCTCGCTAGCCTGTCATAATATCGCGTGTAATATCGCTCGCTAGCCTGTCATAATATCGCGTGTAATGTCGCTCGCTAGCCTGTCATAATATCGCGTGTAATGTCGCTCGCTAGCCTGTCATAATATCGCGTGTAATATCGCTCGCTAGCCTGTCATAATATCGCGTGTAATGTCGCTCGCTAGTCTGTCATAATATCGCGTGTAATATCGCTCGCTAGCCTGTCATAATATCGCGTGTAATGTCGCTCGCTAGCCTGTCATAATATCGCGTGTAATGTCGCTCGCTAGCCTGTCATAATATCGCGTTTAATATCGCTCGCTAGCCTGTCATAATATCGCGTGTAATGTCGCTCGCTAGCCTGTCATAATATCGCGTGTAATATCGCTCGCTAGCCTGTCATAATATCGCGTGTAATGTCGCTCGCTAGCCTGTCATAATATCGCGTGTAATATCGCTCGCTAGCCTGTCGTAATATCGCGTGTAATGTCGCTCACTAGCCTGTCATAATATCGCGTGTAATATCGCTCGCTAGCCTGTCATAATATCGCGTGTAATGTCGCTCGCTAGCCTGTCATAATATCGCGTGTAATGTCGATCGCTAGCCTGTCATAATATCGCGTGTAATATCGCTCGCTAGCCTGTCATAATATCGCGTGTAATGTCGCTCGCTAGCCTGTCATAATATCGCGTGTAATATCGCTCGCTAGCTTGTCATAATATCGCGTGTAATGTCGCTCGCTAGCCTGTCATAATATCGCGTGTAATATCGCTCGCTAGCCTGTCGTAATATCGCGTGTAATGTCGCTCGCTAGCCTGTCATAATATCGCGTGTAATATCGCTCGCTAGCCTGTCATAATATCGCGTGTAATGTCGCTCGCTAGCCTGTCATAATATCGCGTGTAATGTCGCTCGCTAGCCTGTCATAATATCGCGTGTTATGTCGCTCGCTAGCCTGTCATAATATCGCGTGTAATGTCGCTCGCTAGCCTGTCATAATATCGCGTGTAATATCGCTCGCTAGCCTGTCATAATATCGCGTGTAATGTCGCTCGCTAGCCTGTCATAATATCGCGTGTAATATCGCTCGCTAGCCTGTCATAATATCGCGTGTAATATCGCTCGCTAGCCTGTCATAATATCGCGTGTAATATCGCTCGCTAGCCTGTCATAATATCGCGTGTAATGTCGCTCGCTAGCCTGTCATAATATCGCGTGTAATATCGCTCGCTAGCCTGTCATAATATCGCGTGTAATGTCGCTCGCTAGCCTGTCATAATATCGCGTGTAATGTCGCTCGCTAGCCTGTCAAAATATCGCGTGTAATATCGCTCGCTAGCCTGTCATAATATCGCGTGTAATGTCGCTCGCTAGCCTGTCATAATATCGCGTGTAATATCGCTCGCTAGCCTGTCATAATATCGCGTGAAATGTCGCTCGCTAGCCTGTCATAATATCGCGTGTAATGTCGCTCGCTAGCCTGTCATAATATCGCGTGTAATGTCGCTCGCTAGCCTGTCATAATATCGCGTGTAATATCGCTCGCTAGCCTGTCATAATATCGCGTGTAATGTCGCTCGCTAGCCTGTCATAATATCGCGTGTAATGTCGCTCGCTAGCCTGTCATAATATCGCGTGTAATATCGCTCGCTAGCCTGTCATAATATCGCGTGTAATGTCGCTCGCTAGCCTGTCATAATATCGCGTGTAATATCGCTCGCTAGCCTGTCATAATATCGCGTGTAATGTCGCTCGCTAGCCTGTCATAATATCGCGTGTAATATCGCTCGCTAGCCTGTCGTAATATCGCGTGTAATGTCGCTCGCTAGCCTGTCATAATATCGCGTGTAATGTCGCTCGCTAGCCTGTCATAATATCGCGTGTAATGTCGCTCGCTAGCCTGTCATAATATCGCGTGTAATGTCGCTCGCTAGCATGTCATAATATCGCGTGTAATATCGCTCGCTAGCCTGTCATGATATCGCGTGTAATGTCGCTCGCTAGCCTGTCATAATATCGCGTGTAATATCGCTCGCTAGCCTGTCATGATATCGCGTGTAATGTCGCTCGCTAGCATGTCATAATATCGCGTGTAATATCGCTCGCTAGCCTGTCATGATATCGCGTGTAATGTCGCTCGCTAGCCTGTCATAATATCGCGTGTAATATCGCTCGCTAGCCTGTCATAATATCGCGTGTAATGTCGCTCGCTAGCCTGTCATAATATCGCGTGTAATGTCGCTCGCTAGCCTGTCATAATATCGCGTGTAATATCGCTCGCTAGCCTGTCATAATATCGCGTGTAATGTCGCTCGCTAGTCTGTCATAATATCGCGTGTAATATCGCTCGCTAGCCTGTCATAATATCGCGTGTAATGTCGCTCGCTAGCCTGTCATAATATCGCGTGTAATGTCGCTCGCTAGCCTGTCATAATATCGCGTTTAATATCGCTCGCTAGCCTGTCATAATATCGCGTGTAATGTCGCTCGCTAGCCTGTCATAATATCGCGTGTAATATCGCTCGCTAGCCTGTCATAATATCGCGTGTAATGTCGCTCGCTAGCCTGTCATAATATCGCGTGTAATATCGCTCGCTAGCCTGTCGTAATATCGCGTGTAATGTCGCTCACTAGCCTGTCATAATATCGCGTGTAATATCGCTCGCTAGCCTGTCATAATATCGCGTGTAATGTCGCTCGCTAGCCTGTCATAATATCGCGTGTAATGTCGATCGCTAGCCTGTCATAATATCGCGTGTAATATCGCTCGCTAGCCTGTCATAATATCGCGTGTAATGTCGCTCGCTAGCCTGTCATAATATCGCGTGTAATATCGCTCGCTAGCTTGTCATAATATCGCGTGTAATGTCGCTCGCTAGCCTGTCATAATATCGCGTGTAATATCGCTCGCTAGCCTGTCGTAATATCGCGTGTAATGTCGCTCGCTAGCCTGTCATAATATCGCGTGTAATATCGCTCGCTAGCCTGTCATAATATCGCGTGTAATGTCGCTCGCTAGCCTGTCATAATATCGCGTGTAATGTCGCTCGCTAGCCTGTCATAATATCGCGTGTTATGTCGCTCGCTAGCCTGTCATAATATCGCGTGTAATGTCGCTCGCTAGCCTGTCATAATATCGCGTGTAATATCGCTCGCTAGCCTGTCATAATATCGCGTGTAATGTCGCTCGCTAGCCTGTCATAATATCGCGTGTAATATCGCTCGCTAGCCTGTCATAATATCGCGTGTAATATCGCTCGCTAGCCTGTCATAATATCGCGTGTAATATCGCTCGCTAGCCTGTCATAATATCGCGTGTAATGTCGCTCGCTAGCCTGTCATAATATCGCGTGTAATATCGCTCGCTAGCCTGTCATAATATCGCGTGTAATGTCGCTCGCTAGCCTGTCATAATATCGCGTGTAATGTCGCTCGCTAGCCTGTCAAAATATCGCGTGTAATATCGCTCGCTAGCCTGTCATAATATCGCGTGTAATGTCGCTCGCTAGCCTGTCATAATATCGCGTGTAATATCGCTCGCTAGCCTGTCATAATATCGCGTGAAATGTCGCTCGCTAGCCTGTCATAATATCGCGTGTAATATCGCTCGCTAGCCTGTCGTAATATCGCGTGTAATGTCGCTCGCTAGCCTGTCATAATATCGCGTGTAATGTCGCTCGCTAGCCTGTCATAATATCGCGTGTAATATCGCTCGCTAGCCTGTCATAATATCGCGTGTAATGTCGCTCGCTAGCCTGTCATAATATCGCGTGTAATGTCGCTCGCTAGCCTGTCATAATATCGCGTGTAATGTCGCTCGCTAGCATGTAATAATATCGCGTGTAATATCGCTCGCTAGCCTGTCATGATATCGCGTGTAATGTCGCTCGCTAGCCTGTCATAATATCGCGTGTAATATCGCTCGCTAGCCTGTCATGATATCGCGTGTAATGTCGCTCGCTAGCATGTCATAATATCGCGTGTAATATCGCTCGCTAGCCTGTCATGATATCGCGTGTAATGTCGCTCGCTAGCCTGTCATAATATCGCGTGTAATATCGCTCGCTAGCCTGTCATGATATCGCGTGTAATGTCGCTCGCTAGCATGTCATAATATCGCGTGTAATATCGCTCGCTAGCCTGTCATGATATCGCGTGTAATGTCGCTCGCTAGCATGTCATAATATCGCGTGTAATATCGCTCGCTAGCCTGTCATAATATCGCGTGTAATGTCGCTCGCTAGCCTGTCATAATATCGCGTGTAATATCGCTCGCTAGCCTGTCGTAATATCGCGTGTAATATCGCTCGCTAGCCTGTCATAATATCGCGTGTAATATCGCTCGCTAGCCTGTCGTAATATCGCGTGTAATGTCGCTCGCTAGCCTGTCATAATATCGCGTGTAATGTCGCTCGCTAGCCTGTCATAATATCGCGTGTAATGTCGCTCGCTAGCCTGTCATAATATCGCGTGTAATGTCGCTCGCTAGCCTGTCATAATATCGCGTGTAATGTCGCTCGCTAGCCTGTCATAATATCGCGTGTAATATCGCTCGCTAGCCTGTCATAATATCGCGTGTAATGTCGCTCGCTAGCCTGTCATAATATCGCGTGTAATGTCGCTCGCTAGCCTGTCATAATATCGCGTGTAATATCGTTCGCTAGCCTGTCATAATATCGCGTGTAATGTCGCTCGCTAGCCTGTCATAATATCGCGTGTAATATCGCTCGCTAGCCTGTCATAATATCGCGTGTAATATCGCTCGCTAGCCTGTCATAATATCGCGTGTAATATCGCTCGCTAGCCTGTCATAATATCGCGTGTAATGTCGCTCGCTAGCCTGTCATAATATCGCGTGTAATATCGCTCGCTAGCCTGTCATAATATCGCGTGTAATGTCGCTCGCTAGCCTGTCATAATATCGCGTGTAATGTCGCTCGCTAGCCTGTCATAATATCGCGTGTAATGTCGCTCGCTAGCCTGTCATAATATCGCGTGTAATATCGCTCGCTAGCCTGTCGTAATATCGCGTGTAATGTCGCTCGCTAGCCTGTCATAATATCGCGTGTAATATCGCTCGCTAGCCTGTCGTAATATCGCATGTAATGTCGCTCGCTAGCCTGTCATAATATCGCATGTAATATCGCTCGCTAGCCTGTCGTAATATCGCATGTAATGTCGCTCGCTAGCCTGTAATATTGCACGCTAGACAAGGGAGACAGAATTACTCATCACGTTAATGCGTTTAAGGAAAATCTTGAACTTATTAGAAGAGTCAGGAAGAAAATGAGAGAAAGATGTCAACATTGCTTAGAAAAAAATAGTGGCCTCTTTTAATAGGTAGAAGTTAATGCAAAATTGAAGCGTATGTTATCTTATTTTTATATGTTTTAGTTACTAATTTTCAAATATAAATATTTCTATTCACTTTTTAAGCCATATCTTCACGTAAGTTCTTACTTTTTATTGTATAAGAAATGCTTCTGTTTCTCCGCGCAAGGGTCAAATCGGCTGCCTTTACTGTAGTGCATATTGTACATCGGCTAAAATATGCCTCAAAATTCTACTTCACAACCAAATAGAAAATTTAGTTCCGAAGAATACCAATGTAATTTTTGCACCGTAATTATTGTACTTACGAGTTGATTTGATTTGCTTCTAGCTGGAAAGTGTTTATGAAATCAAAGGATTATTCAGGTTAAAGAACTGTGCTGTTGTAGCTATGATACTCCATAAAAAATTGGATTTTTAATAGAAAAGTCTCGCATGAATTTTGTACTAACGTAAACGAAAGAGTAATAATTATTCAAAGCAGTGTATGCATTTTTAGGGGCTGCCCTGTACTAAACAATTATTTTCTACACACCCTAGATTCGTTTTCCATCATCGTTCGAATGTTATCACCATTCATTAACCACATTTAATTATCGTTCACTAATTATCCTTCGTTTGTTATCAACATCAATTATTCGTAAATAATTACTCACCTCTATTTATACTTTACTTCTTTCCAAAAACCATGCTCTCATGGTAACGGATGCATTGTTAGTGGTAGTTTTTATTTAAATTCTAGATGTTCGTTCTAAGATGCAAGGAAAATTTTGAATACAACTCGCTGGAATGATCAGACGGCCGAACACTCGTAGCGGTCATCGTATGAAGAGTACAAGTTCGAAAAAACAAGTTTCAAAAAAATGAGTTTTGAAATCAAACTTTTAGTTGGCGTAAAGAGCCGAGCTAATTTACGTTGTCCTGTTTTTACTAATGCCAATTGAATATAAATTTAGTTGTAAAAGTTATATCACAAAGCTTGGCAAAATTACAATGACTGGTTTATGAGTACAAGCTGAAAAAAATTGAGTTTTAAAAGTTATATTACAGAGCCTTATTAAATTATATCATCCAGTTTTTACGAGTACAAGTTAAAAATAAGGTTATAGAAGTCATATAACAGAACTTTCTTAATCTACGTTACCCGAGCTCCCAACACCACGTTTGGAATTTATTATTTCGGTCGCACGACTTCGTTGTGTACGAGACACTGTTGCTCTCAGGAGTGTTTACCCCAAGATAATTAAATGACGAAGTGTTATTGGCGTCAGAACTCGCTTCATAAGGAGTATTTGCTACGGTGTTTATTGCTTGACCGGGCGTTTATTCTTTTAGAGTGTCGACTTCTGCGCTGGATATTGAGTTGAAGGGATTTAATCATTTATAGGTATTGGTACACAGTGGATTTAGTTCTTTATAGATATTATATAGACACGGGATTTAATACTTTATAGATATTTGTACAGAGTGGATTTAACCCTTTGTAGATATTTGTACAAGTGGATTTGACACTTTATATTTGTATGCAGTAGTTCTTAAACGCGTATTTTGACGAGATAAGCGTATGGTTATAATATAAAACATTTGTGACGTTACATGATACGACGTCCATCTTTGGGTAAGATAGAAGATGAATGTATTTCACTGGCGAAATATTTTCTAGGTTCTCCTGTAAATTTGCTCGTAGTGAGACCGGCTTTATTTTTGACGAATAATCAACTTCGGCGGTATGAGATCCTTAAATAACTGGAGTCTGACTCTCCGTATTCTAAAATGTGACTTTCCGTGTCCTGGAGTCTGACTTTCTGTCTTCTGGAATCTGACTTTCTGTCTTCTGGAACCTGACATTCAGATTCGGAGTCAGTAGCTTTCGGTGCGTTTTGTTGTCCTAATATGATCACTCCTTATTGGTTGTAAAATTGTTACAATTTTAAAGCAGCCAAAACGTTTGTTTTTACTCTGAGGCAAATTATATCACAGCAAATTTTCATAAAATTAGGCGATTTAAGTTCTTCATTTTGAACGAACTGCTCTGAAATCAAAGCTTTGATTTGATGTCTTTTTATTGAAACAAACTAGGCTCGCATCCAACTGAAGAGAAGTCACTTTTTGAAAATTATTGTTCTAAAAAACTTAATTCTACATTTTCAGTCTAATAATGCTGGCGTGAGCTTTAAACGATAGCATCATTATTAACAATTATTTGTATTGAATTTATATTCGTCATTATTTAACAGATGTTGTTGCTTTGTTTCTAGATACCTAAATGTTAAACGACCTTTTCGAATTTTGGGTAACATTGTTTTTTGTTTCAGGTCATCACCTTCATTTTCCTCTTCAGTTTGTCCACTTCTGGCCTTTCTTCTCCTATTTCTGGTACTTTACAAGCGAGAAATGGCGGAAAAGCCGACGAGAAATTTTTGACTCTCGCTGTCAATCATCTCCAACAAGCACCAACGAATCAAGTTAATTTGAATAAAAACTCTGCTCGTCGACTTGAACGAAGCGTTGCTTCTCCGGAAAGTAAAGAACGCAACCACGAAAATCTAAATTTCAACTCGAAAACGAGCGGATTAAATATACTGGCTTTTGACGTGGAAAAGAAGCTACTTATTCGATTCAAAAGAGATTTAATAGAACACCAAAGGCGTCTTAGTATGAAGACTGATTTTTCGAAAAACGAAATCAAACAAAAAGACGAACATGGGTCTGAATCTGCTCGAGAACGTAGGAGCATTCAGAGGAATGCCTTGCTGAGAGATATTATCCATCATCGAGGTCCTGATGCTTCAAACTATGAAGACGATTTTCAAGGTTCAAGAGTGAAACGAGACGTGAACGATGCCGACGATAGCAGGTTACAACTGAACTATGACGATCACGATGCGACAAGCGCCGGTGAGAAGGTAAGAATAAGGAGAAGCTTCAACGATGGCCAACTTGAGACCAGAACCAGAGACTGGAATACGAACGTAAGACAAAAAAGAAGCTTTGGTGAAAATAGGGACGATGAGACTGGAGGCTTTATCATAAACACAAGCTCTGATGAACTCAACGACCGTGATGAAAATGTCAGAGTAAAAAGAAGCCATGCCGGTGAAAGTGATGATGGCCTTAAAAATTTCATTTCGCGAAGAGACACAAATCCAGGCGATAATCAAATCACCGACAGCAACACCGACAGGCAGAAGAGAAGCTCTAATGACAAACACAACAAATATTTGTATACGAAAGATGAAGAAATTGGTGACGAAAATTCCAACACAAACTTTAGAAGGGTCAAACGCGGGACTCAGGATGACGACGTCAGTAGAGACGAATATTTTCAAACCCGTTTCTCACACGAGCCTGTAAGTGGCGGCGAAAGCAGCGTTCGTGAGAAGAGAAATGCAGATTTTGACAGACATGTTCCCATTGGACGCAAACTCGCAGAGGAAAATGTTCTGAACGTACGAGAAAAACGATCAACTAAAGACCTCGGTGAGAAAACTTGGACCATCCTGTCAGGACGACAAACTGCCATCGGAGGAAGCTTCAAAAGACTGAAACGATCATCCACTATTGCCGGGGAAACTATAGCCAGCGAGAGAGAAAACTCAAACACCAAAACGAAAATCGAAGCTCACGTTCGAAGAGATTCAAATACTTTTGATGTGTTTCAAGGATCCGAGGAGGTGAATGAGAGAAGACGGAAGCTGCGGCTCCGCAGATCGGTCTCCGAAGGGACTATACGAGATGGACTTCCAATGACTCCGGAAGAATCAACAGAAATCAGGAGCGAGCCCACAGTTATGGGTTCCAAAAGACCCAGAAGAAGTTTGGTGGCAGCTTCGAGAATTCTAAGACAGCAGCAAAAGCAACAGCAGGAGAAGCAACAACAGCACAAGATGGCCAGTGATGCCTCCCAGCAAGTGTCTTCCTACACAGCGTACGCTCTCAAGCCAGCAGCTACCAGTGAGTTTTTAGCAGATTTTAATTGTATTCAAGGCCTCTGACTTTTGGTTTTACTTCCTGGGTTAACTCTCGTCAATGAGTAAACTTTTATTCCATTTCGATGCGATAAACTCAAAATTTATTCGTATTTTTGGTCTCTCTTTCAACCCTTATCAATGAGTGAACTTTTGTTCCATTTTAAAGCAATGGCTTTTTCCTTTGTGGTTTTACTTTCTGTTTCAACTCTCGGCTTTCAGTGAACTTTTGTTTCAATTCTAAGCCTTGACTTCAAACTGGACTCGTATTTTTACTTTGTTTTAACACTCGTATATGAATGAACTTTGCTTTCTTTTTTAAGCAATAGCTTCAAACTTGATTCGTATTTTTGATATTTCTTTCAATCAGTGGTTGCCAGGGTGCTTTTGTTCGTTATTTAAGTATTGGCCTTAAAATGCGTTGTGGTACTTTTTGTTTTATCCTTTGGCAACTCGCAAAATTTTCAACGAATTTGAAGTTATGACATGATGAACTTACAACCCCCCAACAGCCCCCTTCCAAAAAAATACATGGGGGGCTAGAGTGGGATTTTCGGTAGATAGGGTGAAAACGAATAAGGTGAAGGCAAACCGAGAGCAAACATCACAGTGAGGACCTCTATGCCATTTTAATTACTTTAATTGTTTACTTATCGATTGAATGTATGGGATATTGAGAGCAAGGAATGCTAGTGAAAGGTAATAAAAAAACGAAAAATCAAAGTTGTGCGAAATGCCTCCCTTCACAAACGCAATCATCAAAATAAGGATTAGCGCACCATTTTTATTATTTTCACGACTTTATTATCGACTGAAAGAATGGGATATTTGCTCGCAATCACCAAAATAGAGATTGATATCGAGGTTGGTTGTGATACGCGGTAAACGATTTGATGATGAGGATATATGAGAAGAGTCGTCCTAATGAAGATCGCTGTACTATTTGAATTATTTTAACGGCTTCATAGTAGATTGAATGTATGGGGTGTTTGAAAACAATCATTATGATGAAGAGCAGTGCACCGTTTTAATTTTTTTAACGATTTATTTCAAAGGTTGAATATTGATGATGTTTAAAAAGGAATAACATTAAATGCCGGTAATAGAGCAATCATAAATAGAAATCGAGCAAAGTGTCACCCATCAGGGTGAAATAACATTTTTATGATTAGACGAAATCCTTGCCGTGAAACTCTTGAAGTTAGTTTCGTTATAATTTTGCCATTTTTTATGGAGGAATTAAGGAATAGATCAACCTTCGAAGGTTCCATGAAACTTAACAATTATTTGAAATGGCAGAAAATAATTTGTAATTTTTAACACTGAGGTTTTCGCAAAATTTTAGTGTTTGTCGAAGTTTTGGAATTTTTCACGGGTTGTGACAATAAAATTAGGACAGAATCCCCTTGAAATATAATTTATTTAATTTTCTGGGTTTAATATTGTTTTGGTTTCGTTGCCCACATTTCCATTTTATTCATAAATTTCCTATATGTGCGGTAAATTCAGGTACACGAAAAAAAATTAGAAAGTAATTTTCTTGGTCAGATATCACTGAATTAACACGATCGTAGCGATACAGCTGGGAGCGTAAGTCTTAAGTTAAGTAGACTGCGCAACGTGCTATAATCCATTCGGAGTAAGTCTGCGTACGCATCCGTTGCTGGTGCGTGAAAATTTGTTTTTGTTAATGTGTTCCGATGTTGCCTGTGCGTGATGGTGTCTGACGGCACGGGACTTGGGGACAACCTGAGCATGGGGCAGGCCACTCCGCTCACTTCTGTTGCCATTTGCTAATCCTTTTTCTATTCCAATTCCTGTTCCAATTTCTATTCCAATTTCTGTCTCAATTTCTTTTCCATTTTGTGTTCCATTTTTGTGTTCCATTTCTGTGTTCCATTTTGGTGTTCCATTCATGTGTTCCATTTCGTGTTCCATTTTTGTGTTCCATTTATATGTTCCATTTTTGTGTTCCATTTTGTGTTCCATTTTCTGTTCCATTTTCTGCTCCATTTCCTATTATATTTTCTATTATATATAATTCTACCCATTAAATTAGATGAAAAAGCATTACCAGAAGTCGCTTTAACCGCAAGTTGCACTCATCAACCTCAAGGCAATACTCGTTGATGCGTGCAAAAACAAAATTCTCATTCGAATTTTATCAGTAAATGGATTTAATTAGTATTTAAAAAATAATACGTTTATATGTACAATATACTTAAATTTCATTGAACTTGTCTGCAAATACTCAGGCATGCCACAGTTACGTAACTATTTAACGGTCTTACTAAGTTAGATGTAGGGTAGACCTTTGTGCAATATAAATTATTATTATTATTGTAATTGTTTAACCATGTGCAATATAAAACATTTTTGTTGAAACAATTACAATTACTACTATATTTTTCAATAATAACATAAATGTTATTATTTAATAACATAAATGTTATTATTTAATAACATTTACATATAAAATTAATGATTATTTAATTATTTTATTTGAATTATTTATTTGAAATTGAATTATTCAATTTTTGAAAAGATTTATGTTGTAACAACTAACATTAAATACTACGTGACCATTATGTCCAGAGCACAAAGGCAGCGAAAGCACAAAACACAAGAGCTCGGGGCACAAGGCAGGCTTCACGGCGTCCAAAGGGCACAAGTCCGGAGAGGGGCACAAATCCGACAAAGGATTCGACGAATCTCACCAAGGTTCACATGCGAAAAAAGGAGCTTCGGTAAGCGAGTTACATCATTTCAAACACTTCTCAAACTTTCTTGATTAACTCTTTGAGAGGTTATTAACTCCTGGGATGTATTATCAAATTGATATCTACGTGGCAGTTCAAACACTTCTCAAAATCCATGTGGATTAACCCCAAGGAGATTTATATGCCAGTCAAATTCATGCATGGCATTTCAAAGGCTTTTCAAAAGCTCTGTTGATCAACTTCTACGTGTGTAGGAGTGTACGTTCCTTTATAATTTATTCGTGCATGGCATTTTAAGCCTTTTTATACAGCTCTGACATTACCTCGTAGGGGTGTTACATACCACTCGAATCGATACGCGTCATTTCACGTACCTTCTCACATGCTTTGGTATCAATTTTTTCTGATGTTAAATACTAGTCAAATTAATACGCGTAATTTCAAACATTGTTTTAAAGTACTTTACCTACTTCATGAGATCTTATATACTAATCAAATTGATGCATATTATTTCAAACATTTTTTTCAAGCACTCATTTTTCTAATTAAATCCTAGGGGTGTTACATGTATTCCAGCCTAATTAATGAATGTCATTTCAAGCATTTCTTTGAAATACCTTCTCACTCACCCCTTGATCGGCACCTTCTTTTTTTATTGGTAGGAATAGTGACCCTTCAGACGGATTTCCTTATTTTTTTGCAGTACTTTTAATTGTAGATATAGTGACCGTTCGGAAAGGCTGACTTAGAATCAATGGCACTTGTTTGTGGCGGATTTTGATAGGTTGTGTGTGGGCCGCGTTTATTAGTCGCGCTTTAAAAAAGATAAATAAGTTGAAGATAAATAAAAGACAAATGAGGCGGAGCCAAATGAGGCGGAGACCAAGGAGGTGGAGACAAATGAGGTGGAGACAAATGAGGTGGAGACAAATGAGGTGGAGATAAATGAGATGGAGACAAATGAGGTGGAGGCAAATGAGGTGGAGACAAATGAGGTGGAGACAAATGAGGTGGAGACAAATGAGGTGGAGACAAATGAGGTGGAGACAAATGAGGTGGGGACAAATGAGGTGGAGACAAATGAGGTGGAGACAAATGAGGTGGAGACAAATGAGGTGGAGACAAATGAGGTGGAGACAAATGAGGTGGAGACAAATGAGGTGGAGACAAATGAGGTGGAGACAAATGAGGTGGAGACAAATGAGGTGGAGACAAATGAGGGGGAGACAAATGAGGTGGAGACAAATGAGGTGGAGACAAATGAGGTGGAGACAAATGAGGTGGAGACAAATGAGGTGGAGACAAATGAGGTGGAGACAAATGAGGTGGAGACAAATGAGGTGGAGACAAATGAGGTGGAGACAAATGAGGTGGAGACAAATGAGGTGGAGACAAATGAGGTGGAGACAAATGAGGTGGAGATAAATGAGGTGGAGACAAATGAGGGGGAGACAAATGAGGTGGAGACAAATGAGGTAGAGACAAATGAGGTGGAGACAAATGAGGTGGAGACAAATGAGGTGGAGACAAATGAGGTGGAGACAAATGAGGTGGAGACAAATGAGGTGGAGACAAATGAGGTGGAGACAAATGAGGTGGAGACAAATGAGGTGGAGACAAATGAGGTGGAGACAAATGAGGTGGAGACAAATGAGGTGGAGACAAATGAGGTGGAGACAAATGAGGAGGAGACAAATGAGGTGGAGACAAATGAGGTGGAGACAAATGAGGTGGAGACAAATGAGGTGGAGACAAATGAGGAGGAGACAAATGAGGAGGAGACAAATGAGGAGGAGACAAATGAGGTGGAGACAAATGAGGTGGAGACAAATGAGGTGGAGACAAATGAGGTGGAGACAAATGAGGTGGAGACAAATGAGGTGGAGACAAATGAGGTGGAGACAAATGAGGTGGAGACAAATGAGGTGGAGACAAATGAGGTGGAGACAAATGAGGTGGAGATAAATGAGGTGGAGACAAATGAGGTGGAGACAAATGAGGTGGAGACAAATGAGGTGGAGACAAATGAGGTGGAGACAAATGAGGTGGAGACAAATGAGGTGGAGACAAATGAGGTGGAGACAAATGAGGTGGAGACAAATGAGGTGGAGACAAATGAGGTGGAGACAAATGAGGTGGAGACAAATGAGGCGAAGACAAATGAGGTGGAGATAAATGAGGTGGAGACAAATGAGGTGGAGACAAATGAGGTGGAGACAAATGAGGTGGAGACAAATGAGGTGGAGACAAATGAGGTGGAGACAAATGAGGTGGAGACAAATGAGGTGGAGACAAATGAGGGGAGACAAATGAGGTGGAGACAAATGAGGGGAGACAAGTGAGGTGGAGACAAGTGAGGTGGAGACAAGTGAGGTGGAGACAAGTGAGGTGGAGACAAGTGAGGTGGAGACAAGTGAGGTGGAGACAAATGAGGTGGAGACAAATGAGGTGGAGACAAATGAGGGGAGACAAATGAGGTGGAGACAAGTGAGGTGGAGACAAATGAGGTGGAGACAAGTGAGGTGGAGATAAATGAGGTGGAGACAAATGAGGGGGAGACAAATGAGGTGGAGACAAATGAGGTGGAGACAAATGAGGTGGAGACAAATGAGGTGGAGACAAATGAGGTGGAGACAAATGAGGTGGAGACAAATGAGGTGGAGACAAATGAGGTGGAGACAAATGAGGTGGAGACAAATGAGGTGGAGACAAATGAGGTGGAGACAAATGAGGTGGAGACAAATGAGGTGGAGACAAATTAGGTGGAGACAAATGAGGTGGAGACAAATGAGGTGGAGACAAATGAGGTGGAGACATATGAGGTGGAGACATATGAGGTGGAGACAAGTGAGGTGGAGACAAGTGAGGTGGAGACAAGTGAGGTGGAGACAAATGAGGGGAGACAAATGAGGTGGAGACAAGTGAGGTGGAGACAAATGAGGTGGCGACAAATGAGGTGGAGACAAATGAGGTGGAGACAAATGAGGTGGAGACAAGTGAGGTGGAGACAAGTGAGGTGGAGACAAATGAGGTGGAGACAAGTGAGGTGGAGACAAATGAGGTGGAGACAAATGAGGTGGAGATAAATGAGGTAGAGACAAATCAGGTGGAGACAAATCGAGAACAATCATTCTCTGGCCATCTGCACCATTTTTTATTCAATGATTTAGTTACCGATTGAATGTATGTAATAATAGGAGCGATGAATTTCAGTTAAAGGTAATCAGGAAATTTTAAATAAGTCAAGCGAAGTGCCGCATTTCATGGCGAAATGAACATCTTAATAATGAGACGGAATCCGTGACATGAGAATTCAAATTTTGGTATTTTATCATGGTACAATGACGAGCTGTCACCTGTACCCATTTATATCATATTATGAACTAACTTTTAATTTTTATTTCTGAATGAATTTCAGTTTCTATTTCGATCGAAATTTCAGTTGCTATTTCAATATAAAGATCAATTTATTACATTTAAATTGATTTCAATTTTCTATTTTGAAGTAATTTTTATTTTTATTCGAAATACATTTTGGTTTCTATTTCCAATTTCATTTCTAACATAACTTAAATTTCTATTTTTAATAAAACTTCAATTACTGTTCAAACTAAATTTTGATTTCTATTTTAAACTAAATTCCAATTCCTATGTCGGACAAACTCTCAATTTCTATTTCAATCGAAATTTTAGCTTCGATTTAGAACAAAATTTTAAATACTATTTCTAAACATTCCCTCATTCTCCTCGAAAATTCACTCATAACAACATGAATTAGAACCTCAACATTTAAGTGGCTCTCCTCAAAATATTTCATCATGAAAACACCAATTAGAACCTCAACATTTACGAAGCTCTCAAAATATTCACAAAAACATCAATTAAAACTTCAACAATTAAGTGGCACTCCTAAAAATAATCCCTCGTCGAAACATCTACTCTAAACTTTTCCTCATCGAAACATAAACTCCAAACATTCCCTCCTCGAAACATCAACTCCAAACATTCCCTCATCGAAACATCAACTCTAAACATTCCCTCATCGAAACATCAACTCTAAACATTCCCTCATCGAAACTTCAACTTCAAACATTCCCTCATCGAGACATCAACTCCAAACATTCCCTCATCGAAACATCAACTCTAAACATTCCCTCATCGAAACTTCAACTTCAAACATTCCCTCATCGAAACATCAACTCCAAACATTCCCTCATCGAAACATCAACTCCAAACATTCCCTCATCGAAACATCAACTCTAAACATTCCCTCATCGAAACTTCAACTTCAAACATTCCCTCATCGAAACATCAACTCTAAACATTCCCTCATCGAAACTTCAACTTCAAACATTCCCTCATCGAAACATCAACTCCAAACATTCCCTCATCGAAACATCAACTCCAAACATTCCCTCATCGAAACTTCAACTTCAAACATTCCCTCATCGAGACATCAACTCCAAACATTCCCTCATCGAGACATCAACTCCAAACATTCCCTCATCGAAACATCAACTCCAAACATTCCCTCATCGAGACATCAACTCCAAACATTCCCTCATCGAGACATCAACTCCAAACATTCCCTCATCGAAACATCAACTCCAAACATTCCCTCATCGAGACATCAACTCCAAACATTCCCTCATCGAGACATCAACTCCAAACATTCCCTCATCGAAACATCAACTCCAAACATTCCCTCATCGAGACATCAACTCCAAACATTCCCTCATCGAGACATCAACTCCAAACATTCCCTCATCGAAACATCAACTCCAAACATTCCCTCATCGAAACTTCAACTTCAAACATTCCCTCATCGAAACATCAACTCCAAACATTCCCTCATCGAAACATCAACTCCAAACATTCCCTCATCGAGACATCAACTCCAAACATTCCCTCATCGAGACATCAACTCCAAACATTCCCTCATCGAAACATCAACTCCAAACATTCCCTCATCGAGACATCAACTCCAAACATTCCCTCATCGAAACATCAACTCCAAACATTCCCTCATCGAAACATCAACTCCAAACATTCCCTCATCGAAACTTCAACTTCAAACATTCCCTCATCGAGACATCAACTCCAAACATTCCCTCATCGAGACATCAACTCCAAACATTCCCTCATCGAAACATCAACTCCAAACATTCCCTCATCGAGACATCAACTCCAAACATTCCCTCATCGAAACATCAACTCCAAACATTCCCTCATCGAAACATCAACTCCAAACATTCCCTCATCGAGACATCAACTCCAAACATTCCCTCATCGAAACATCAACTCCAAACATTCCCTCATCGAAACATCAACTCCAAACATTCCCTCATCGAAACATCAACTCCAAACATTCCCTCATCGAAACACTATAACCTCAACATTTAAGTGGCGCTTCTCAAAATAATCCCTCATCGAAACAACTCTAAACACTCTCTCATGGAACCAATAGCTGTGACCCGGACGTTGCAGGGGCACTCTGGCAGCGGCGGCAAGAAGTACGCGGGCGGGGAGCACAAGAGCCACCACCACGGCCACGCCACGGCCGGCAAGAAGGGCGCCAAGGGGCACGCCAGGGAACACAAGGCGCACCACAGCAAGGGCTCGCACGCTGACGTCAGTAGTGCTCTCTTGTGCTTCTGTGTGTGTTTTTCCGTGTGTGTGTGTGTTTTCCGAAAGTGTGTTTTCCGTGTGCGTAAGTTTTCATGTGTACCTAGCCTGCATTTGTGTTGAGTGTGGATAGTTCTGTATGCGCGTGGGTTTTTGTGTGTGCGTGTATGTATATATGATGCGTTGCTTACACATGGTTGCCGTCGCTACTGCTCACGTGAACGGTGGCAGTCTGTATTTTTGGCTAAGTACACGCGATAGTCCGTATTCTTGGCTACGTATACGCGACACTACACAAATTCCTCAGAAGATATGGATAAATAAAGCTTTAATGTAAATTAGAGAAGGCTTCAGTGTAAAAATCTTTACGTTGTCTCGATTTGGGCTAATTATGCAAAGATTTCATGACATTTCCTCCACAAAAATCATTTACAAAGGCATCATTAAATTTGAACATTACGAAAGAAAAAATAAAAAAATAAAAACAGATTATCTTGCATCTCTAACAGTCACTTCTTACAGTTCAACACTTTGAAGAGTATATAAAAAACATCATTGGTTTTTGAAATATCTCAAAATAAGGATCCTTAGCTAATACACACAAATGGGTATCGTTATACCCAAGTAAACTCGCAGTTCATGACATATCTGAACTCTACAAAATAGAAATTAATAACGCGGAGCAGAGAACTTCGGTTTGCGGGAAGGATTCTGTGAACTTGCATGAAAGAGAAACCTGAAACTTTCCTGAAAATTCCCTCGCTAAGTTCGCTGCTTGGGAGCTCTATACCGCACGACTTCTTCCCCACCTTCCTCTCTCCCCAACCTTCCTCTCTCCCCAACCTTCCTCTCTCCCCAACCTTCCTCTCTCCCCAACCTTCCTCCCTCCCCAACCTTCCTCTCTCCCCAACCTTCCTCCCTCCCCAATCTTCCTCTCTCCCCAATCTTCCTCTCTCCCCAACCTTCCTCCCTCCCCAACCTTCCTCCCTCCCCAACCTTCCTTTCTCCCCAACCTTCCTTTCTCCCCAACCTTCCTTTTTCCCCAACCTTCCTCCCTCCCCAACCTTCCTCTCTCCCCAACCTTCCTTCCTTCCCAACCTTAATCCCTCCCCAACCTTCTTCTCTCCCCAACCTTCCTCTATCCTCTACCTTCCTCCCTCCCCAACCTTCTTCTATCCCCAACCTTCCTCCCTCTCCAACCTTCCTCTATCGTCAACCATCCTCCCTCTCCAACCTTCCTCTATCCCCAACCTTCCTCTATCCCCAACCTTCTTCCCTCCCCAACCTTCCTCCCCCCCCCCAACCTTCCTCCCTCTCCAGCCTTTCTCCCTCTCCAGCCTTCCTCCCTCCCCAACCTTCCTCTCTCCCCAACCTTCCTCCCTCTCCAACCTTCCTCTATCGCCAACCTTCCTCCCTCTCCAACCTTCCTCTATCCCCAACCTTCCTCTATCCCCAACCTTCTTCCCTCCCCAACCTTCCTCCCTCCCCAACCTTCCTCCCTCCCAACCTTCCTTCCTCCCCAACCTTCCTCCCCCCCCCCCAACCTTCCTCCCTCTCCAGCATTCCTCCCTCTCCAGCCTTCCTCCCTCTCCAGCCTTCCTCCCTCCCCAACCTTCCTCCCTCCCCCCAACCTCCATCCCCAATTTTGGCTAAATATACAGTCGAGGTACATGACCAAATATGATCATTTTGGTAAATGACCCAGTGCTGAAATTCAGAGACATGACTATTTAGTCGCGCATTAACAATATCTGAATGTTGTGACTAGAGACAGGACCATTTTGGTTAACAGTACATTAACAATGTATAATCTTTTACTCGTGGCTTCTGACCATTCAGAGACATGACCATATAGCCGTACCTCAACTATATCTGACCTTCTAATTTCTGGCCATTCAGATACATGACAATATAGCCGTGTCTCAACTATATCTGATCTTCTAATTTCTGGCCATTCAGAGACATGACCACATAGCCGTACTTCAACAATGTCCAAATCTCATTGTCTCTACATCGCATTATTCCCTGAATCTCAGTGTGTACATGATATTATACACAGAATCTGATGGTCTCGACATGGCATCATAGCTGTCATTATATCCTGAATATCAAGGTCTCTACATCGCATTATATTTGCAGGGCTACAAAGCTAAGAAGAACAAGAAGGAGTCCGGCGGCAAGAAGAGCTTCTACGACGAGAGCGACCACAAGGGCTACCACAGCCAGTACGACCACTTCGACTCGTACCATGAGAGCTCCACTGGAGGGTCTGAAGAGAAGAGCAGTCATTCCGTGAGTTGCGTCACGCATGTCTAAACCTTTTCTTTTTGTGGGTGTGAGATAGAGAGAGACTTAACAAAAATTATTATACTAGACTTAAGAAACCATCTAATACTTAATCTCTTATAGTTAATAAATTGTTTGATAAAAGTATAATCATATGCACCATTTCTTAGCAGGTTGTTTCTTAGATTAAATGTTAAGAGCTAAAACCATAGAGATTCACGTTGTATAAAATTGTGTGTTGTCAGTACTAAAATGAACTTTTCGGGCCTTGACTCATCATCAGCTGTCAGATCTGCAAATGTAAACTGAGAATTGAAGAATACCGCCTAGGTAGTTGCACTTATTATGCATGAATAGAGATGTCCATACAAATGTTATCGCGAAGAAACTGCCATTCCATAAAAGCTGGACCAGATAAAGGAAAAATGAAATGAAGTACAATATTGGGCCAAATCAAAAAGCAAACAACAGAGCGTTCTCTAAAGCTAAAGTTGCCCAACCGTAAAATTATTGCATAAATGTTGGCGAGCTCAGTCGAAATTATCTAAAACAAGCAACAGGTTTATGTCTCTCAAAAATTAATTTTGCTCAATTTTAGCAGCCAAAAAAGCTTGCATCACGCTAATTCATTTCTTGTATTTTTAAACTTTTCCAAAATCGTTCATTCATGATTTTCATCTTCCAGGAAGGTACTTTGTATTTTCGTTCGCGCATTTTGGAGACTTGACGCTTTCCGTTGGTAACCCGAGCTACTCACTGCAATACCAGCAACACTTGAAGCAGGAATCTGATTGTGAGCTTAGATTTTGTCTAAGCTACATACTCTATATTTCTATTCCACTTCGTGATATGTGGCCGGCGTACCGTGTAGTCGAACTCTTGCATTTTTATTCTGTGTTTTTAATCTTCATTCACTTTACATCCCAAAAACGCTTGCGCCTTTCTCTCCATCTCATTCTTCATTTAATTTCCATGACAAAGACACGCCTTCTTTTGCCTCTCATTCTAAATTCAATTTACAGCACAAAGACACACGGGTCTTCTTTCGTCAGCTAGTGCGCTGTTCCACCAGAGAAACTCAAGTTTCTCCACCTTGTAGCTTTTAAACTTGAAAACTTTTCGTACCACTGGAACCTTGACTTCATTGAATTTCTCTGTGATTATCGCTAACCTGAGTGGAACGAGGATTGAATTTCGTTCAGATGAATCTTTTGAATTGCAATTTGTCCACAAGTTGAATTGCAACTTTGGCAAGACAACAGCTGATACTTAGCAGCCTTCATTATTACTTAGTTGTTTATTTCAGTCAGCGAATAGCTTTCATTATGACTTACTAGTTCATTTCAGTCAGCGAATAGCTTTCATTATGACTTACTAGTTCATTACAGTCAGCGAATAGCTTTCATTATGACTTACTAGTTCATTTCAGTCAGCGAATAGCTTTCATTATGACTTTTTAGTTCATTTCAGTCAGGGAATAGCCATCATTATGACCTTATCGTTCATTTCAGTAGTCATATAGCTACATCATTCCAGTAGTCATATAGCATCATCATTTCAGTAGTCATATAGCTTCATCATTTCAGTATTCAAATAGCTTCATCATTTCAGTAGTCATATAGCTTCATCATTCCAGTAGTCATATAGCTTCATCATTTCAGTAGTCATATAGCTTCATCATTCCAGTAGTCATATAGCTTCATCATTTCAGTAGGCATATAGCTTCATCATTCCAATAGTCATATAGCTTCATCATTTTAGTTTACGAATCGCCTTCATTATGACTTATTTGCTAGTCTCAGTCGGCTAATATCTTTCCTTATCTCATATTTGCTCGTCTCAGTCGGCTAATATCTTTCCTTATCTCATATTTGCTCGTCTCAGTCGGCTAATATCTTTCCTCATCTCTCATTTTACGTCTCAGTCGGCTAATATCTTTCCTTATCTCTTATTTGCTTGTCTCAGTCGGCTAATATCTTCACTTTGACTTTGTTCATTTCAGTCCGCGAAGAAGCACGAAGCGCACGGCGAGAAGGGACACCACGAGAGCGGCAAGGAGCAGAAGCACAAGGCAGACACCGCCTCCAAACACGCACACAAAGACACGAAGGATACGCAAGTGGCCAGCGAGAAAACGGCCTCACACGAGGCAAAACACGCCACCAAACACTAATGTGGTACACTGACGTCAATGGTAGTAAAAAAAACGTGAGGCAAAAAAAATACGAATCCAAAGAAGACTTTCCCTGGCTGAATAAGTCACTGAGCTAATTATTCAGGTCCACAGGTCGCTATACTCAAATTAGACCATTGCAATATTGACCATCGCAAATTTGTTTATCGCTTGTGAAAAATAAATTGTTTGAAGTATTTTTGAAATTGTTTGGAAATATTATTCGGTTTTGTCGTAATATGCAAATTTTTTCATAGTGCAATATCTTCCAATTTTCAACATTAAAAAATTATTTTAAGCAGCAGTTTCAATTTACAACAGTCGCTTGAATGGAATAGAATTTATGTTGGTATTTTTTATCTTGTATTCACGGAATGGTACCACTAGTAACTATATAATAATTTTTACACGTCTTTTACACCTCATAAGTTGAAATCTATTCGTTCAATTTTCTCATTAGCGGGTTTAAATTCTTCCATCAGTGAGTGCAAATTCTTTCATCAGAGGTTAAAACTTTTTCACAGTCAGAGGCCAATTTGAGTACCATTCACAAATCCCCTGATCGAATGGGAAAATATTGAACACAATCCAGAGCTACGACTGAGGAACTATACGAGTCTACCATCCAGTGGTCAAGTCTCCGCGATCGACCAATTTTCCAAAATTTTACACAAAATACTAGTGTTGCTAGAGCTTCACTCTAGCGGTACAGGAAGTTCCACTGAATGTATTCATTCTGTAGCCGACTGTTACTCATATATTTTCAGTTTTTGTGTCAGGTGAAAGTTGCTTTTATTTTATAACGTTAATATTTTTAAATTTGATGTTTCTTTCTTTGATTTAACTCATTTGATTTGGATCTGGATCTGTCAAAAATCACCTACATCAAAACCAAAACCATGAGTTTACTGGGCGGTCAAGAGAATGTGCGTTTATTAAGGGGTTGGAGGGATTGACTCCCTGTAGAATAAAACCAGCAACTCTCTGCAGCTGCTGAAGTAAATACTAAACCAGTTATTCTTCCCTGACATAGTGGTAATTCTGACATAACTAAACGGAATAAGAAGAAAATAACAAACAAGACGTACAATTTCTATTTTTCACGAGTTCAAACGTAGGACTTGAATCATTTTACAGTGTGAATTGTGAATTGCGTCAATTTGCTCGCACTCGTCAATGTAAATCAACCTGTTAACTGACGGCCCATACATGGAAGGAAAATTAGTATCTTTAAAAAGTGAATTTCAGTGAATATTAGCGAATATCACTGCTTGTGTGAGCAGTGATATTCGAAATGAAAATTTTTAAATTTCCCCAAATCGAATTCAATTTACGCGCCTAACAATTTGGTTAGTTTTATTTGAATGTCATCAACACTTTGGCTGCGATATGAGCCATGTCTGGTCACCGAAGGAGCTTTCATTATGCTGCTGACCGACCCAACTAAATATATACAAACATTATGCTGCTGACCGACCCAACTAAATATATACAAACATTATGCTGCTGACCAACCCAACTCAATATGTACAAACATTATAATACATTACACATTATGCTGCTGACCAACCAAACTCAATACATACACACACATTATGCTGCTGACCAGCCCAACTCAATATATACAAACATTATAATACATTACACATTATGCTGCTGACCAACCAAACTCAATACATACACACACATTATGCTGCTGACCAGCCCAACTCAATATATACAAACATTATAATACATTACACATTATGCTGCTGACCAACCAAACTCAATACATACACACACATTATGCTGCTGACCAGCCCAACTCAATATATACAAACATTATAATACATTACACATTATGCTGCTGACCAACCAAACTCAATACATACACACACATTATGCTGCTGACCAGCCCAACTCAATATATACAAACATTATAATACATTACACATTATGCTGCTGACCAACCAAATTCAATACATACACACACATTATGCTGCTGACCAGCCCAACTCAATATATACAAACATTATAATACATTACACATTATGCTGCTGACCAACCAAATTCAATACATACACACATTGTGCTTATTACACACATATTAAATCAAAATTTAACGAAAGCATGTTCGAGGTAATGTTTGGTATTTTCAACATTGCTCACTACAATTGACTTTGAATTTGAGTTTAATATTAAACTTCAGTTTTCCCAGCCGCAATCAAAATGATATATTTTAAATTTTCTGAGTCTGTGACAGCAATCGCCGAAATCCCGTACCCTTCATCATTGAGTAATAAAACTAAAAAAAGACTAAATAAAAAGGAAAAAGTTTTCAGAAGAAAGTTATTCAAATTAGCAAACCAACTTACATATTCTCAATTTTAATACTCTTAAACTCAGCTTTTCTCTAAACATGCGGAATTTTAGAATAAAAATTTATTCCCGTGATGACTCATCACTTTGATAAATGGATGTCGACGTGAAAAAATTGCACCAAAAAATATTTACCAAAAAATATATTTTCTCTGCCGTAAAGTTTCAGAGCACATTTCATTTTAATATATTTTCACTTGATTTTCTAACTTAACATAAATTGAATTAACTTGTGTGTTACATCATTACGTCAGTGCTCATTATACTAAGTTTCTGCTAATATTTGGGTTTATTTACGTACACAATAACAGAAATACCCGCGCTTGTTCCTATATTTTCACACAGCGAATTTTACATGAAATGTTGCACTATTTTGCGAATAATTAGTTTATCTCTACTGAAAAAAATTACGTATTGAAAAATATGAATGACGATTACTAATGTTTCTACTACCTACCTCATTAAACGTCATGTGATACAACGTGTTTTGCTATTTACCGTGAAGCTAACTATTTACCGATGCTATTTATTCTACGTACAATTTCTACTAGTTACCCTAAAATATTTGCTTCTAAGCTTATGCATTTGCTGGGAAGCGTAAGTGTTTTTTTGACTTTTACTTCTATTAGCAACATTGTGTGAACGCCTTTCTTTGTTTTAATGTCTTCGTCCTCCTTGTTTTGATTTTCTTGTTATCACAAATAGTCGATCGCAACGAATAACGAATCGATTCTTCCCTTTGTCTCATTTACCTTGTCCCATTCGCCCCAAAAAGTTAAAATGGCAACGAAACTCAATTGAATGAGATCGATTTAGACGCAACGTGAGCTTATTTGACATTGCTGCCCAGTGCTCCCTAACTCTGACGCGGAAAGTTCGAGATGCTCATCCAATGTATTGCACGCTCTACTAAATTCGATGGTTGCCGATACACGACAGGCACAACCTTATTCAGTGTACTTCGATGTACAAAATGCACGACTAAATTTAATATTCTCCCATGCACAATATGCACAACTGAATTCAATTCACTCCGATGCACAATATGTTCAAATAAATTGAATGTTCTCCGATGCACAACATGCAAGACTAAATTCAATGTTATCTGATGCACAACATGCTCAACTACATTCAATGTTATCTGATGCACAACATGTTCAACTACATTCAATGTTATCTGATGCACAACATGCTCAACTACATTCAATGTTATCTGATGCACAACATGTTCAACTAAATTCAATGTTATCTGATGCACAACATGTTCAACTAAATTCAATTTTATCTGATGCATAACATGCTCAACTAAATTCAATGTTATCTGATGCACAACATGTTCAACTAAATTCAATGTTATCTGATGCACAACATGCTCAACTAAATTCAATGTTATCTGATGCACAACATGCAAGACTAAATTCAATGTTATCTGATGCACAACATGCTCAACTACATTCAATGTTATCTGATGCACAACATGCTCAACTAAATTCAATGTTATCTGATGCACAACATGCACGACTAAATTCAATGTTATCTGATGCACAACATGCAAGACTAAATTCAATGTTATCAGATGCACAACATGCTCAACTAAATTCAATGTTATCTGATGCACAACATGCAAGACTAACCTTGTGAACAAGAATAGCTATCATTACTATTGTAAGTTTAGTTTTATGCCTGCAGTAAGTGCCAATTCTAAAAATCTTAACTGGAGCAATTTTAAACTTCACTTTATTAAATCGTCGTGAAGAAAACGGACGCCAATTTTTTCCTTCACTTCTCAGGCTGCGCACAAAGAAACGGAAGTGACACACGTGTTAGTGTCAGCTCTCCTGACTGCTCAAAATATATTCCGAAGATAGAAAACGAACACAGACGCGAAAAAAGCTGCTTCTATAAACTTAAAAAAAGACTATTTTTGAAACGAATGATTTTTTCAGCTTTGAAGATCTAAAACAGGTTTTGAGTTTGGCTGGAAGATTGAAAATGTTGCTGCTGTTCATAAGCACTAGTTTAAATCTGATGAGTGAACTTAGGCCACCCCAGCACCAACAAAGGAATTCCCAGGAGTGGAAGGATGGAGGCTGTTTAAAACGGAGTTAAGGGAACGAGGACTCTATGCAGAATATGAGTTCCCACACAGGACTCTTCCATTTTCCCTCCTCCCCTTGCGCCCTGAAATAGTCCAGAAAGAATTTTATGATACAAGATAAAATTTGAAAGCGAGAGTTATACGCGCTGGAGAACAGAACAGCAGCGAACC
This sequence comes from Morinoia aosen, assembly GCA_030386875.1. NCBI lineage: Eukaryota > Metazoa > Arthropoda > Malacostraca > Amphipoda > Talitridae > Morinoia > Morinoia aosen. The sequence continues at coordinate 56,504,584 of CM059558.1, forward strand.
GAAGAAAAATATCGGTAACAAAAAGCCTATACTATTTCGACAAAAAAAAGCCTACCTAATCTCAAATTAAAGACTTCTCATCTTCCGCGTGAGTGCGCTAATTCGCGCAGGTACAATAGTTGTAAGCCTCTGAGAGAGAGGCAGTGAAACCGTGAACGTGGGTAACGTGGTGCGTGCATAAACCCTGTAGGACTCTACGATACTTAATACAATTCAGTATTTTTAATCAAACTTTGTAGGGACTTGCACCCAGATATGAATAATGCAGAACCCTGTCAGTTAGAACATCTATATTAACTTTTGAAAAATTCAGTTCGTCCAAAAAGCGCACTCATTTGTCAAATTTACCTGACTTTTAGAAGGGATCTAGGCTTCTATGCTAGAAAATAAATGATCTATGGTAGGTAAAAGATCGCGTACTTTTTTAAAGAAGTGTACACGAGTGCTACTGACCGCGTTTCTGGCTGCGTGCTCAAATTTCTGGCTGCTAGACAAGAAGAGTAAAAATTAAATGAGAAAACGTACGGAAAATAAAAACAAAAACAACGAAATCATGACGGAATTTCTACTACCTGACTACGAAAAAAAACAATGATAGATTTGACCATAGGTTGAAGAGAATTTCTTTCGATGTTAAGGCTAAACATTCGCTCATAAAATGATGAATTCGATTCATACATAATTCCATTTTTACCCCTCTACCCCCGTAATATTCAAAATCCCACTCAACTTTTGCGAGGAAAAAGATCTGCACTGAC